>OU343114.1:24205000-25405000 GCA_910594885.2 Bibio marci | reverse complement strand
TTTTAAGCCAAACAAAACATATTTTTTTTTATTTTTTTTTACTTACGTTTGGTTTTTGTATATGATTTGAAATATTTGTTATATTCATTCCCATTGTTGGTATTTGTGAACCATAAAATTGGCCAGCCGTCGGTGTCATATCGGTTAACATTTTGTTATTGTATTTATATTTAAGTTTATTTTCGTTAATTTTTAACTAATAATAATAATAATAATAATAATATCTTATAAATATATCACTATCTAATTTGAATCTAATGAATCAATAAAAAATAAATAAAAACCATCAAAAAATTATTGTGAAAAGATGTTTTAAAATTTTAGATTTAGATTTTTAAATATAATATTTTTCATCTATATTTATCTGTTAAATTTAAAAGTGTCAAATTTTGTTCAACAAACAACATATTGTCCTTGATTGTGGTGGCACAAACGTGTGTGTGCGTGTGTTTGAGTGTGGGGGGTGGTGTGTGTGTTTTTGGGTTTTTTATCCTTTGTCAGTTAACATTATTTTTATTGAAAATTTTTTACACTTGCATTAACATTATTGCGTAAATTATAAATAATATCACTTTTTTTTTTTACACAACAAAATTCACTAAATATTTTTTTTTCTGCTAATTAAATTAATTTTATCCATATATTTATATCGATTATATACGAAAATGTATTTGTTGTTTTGGGTTTTTTCGTTTTTGTTTTTCCGCACATAAACAATAAAATTCAATTCACTTATAATTCTATATTACCATATACCACTTAAAAAAATTATATAAATAACAATTGAAAGTAAATTTAGGAAAACAGTCCAAGAAAAACATAGAAAATTTATTATAATATAAATAAGAAAATCGGTTTTTATTGTGGGCGCGCGTTAACCAATTATATATTTATATATATAAATATATATATATATAAATTTTATTAAAAGACACAACACATATGTATCTCTGTCGTTGTCAATATGATAACTGAATTTATTTAAACTTTAAAAAAACTAGTTTTTCACATAACATCCATTTCAAAAATTCCGCCTATTCTCCCACTTATGTGAACCGCCTCAATATATAATTTTAACCAATCCTATATAAAATCTATATATATACATTGATAGATGGTACGTAAGTTCGTATACTGTACATCGTTTTTTATATACATATATATATATATATTGGATTAAAATATATATGAATGTGTGAGTACATATATCGAATACATAATAAATACTTACAATAAAATTATACAGATGTAAACTACTCGTAAAATAATGTAATAATGTATATGTTATGTATCCATATATAACATATATTGTATATATATATATATAAAAGTGGGGTATCTTAAACCGGAATTTTAGTTAGTGGTATGTTGTCATAAATATATGTATAGTAAAAACCGGATTTGACTTGCGCAAAAAACAAAAAAAAAAAACAAATTTATAAGGACTCAATTCTATGTAACAATAAAATGTTTATGTATATGTTTGGAAACAACTGAAAGAGATGAATCGGATACATTTTTTTTTTATATTGTTTATATACAATTTTTTAGTATATAAATAAATTAATTAAAGTAACATTTTATAAATGTATTTATTGTATATTAATTTATTTTATATAAAATATGTATTTAAAAATATTTTTATGTACATACGAAAAATAGAGGAAAATTTAGTGATATGTATGTGAGAGACATTAACATATCACGTTATATGTATTGAATGAATTTTCATGTGACTTAAATATAAAAAGAATACCAATAACCACAATAGCAAAGAAAATGTAATAGTTGTCAGTATATTCTATGAAAATATAAATATACTCGTTTATAGTTTATGTTTTCTTCTATGCGAGAAGATTAAATTTGGATAAAATATATTTTTTATTCTTTTTATGCTGAGATAAGGAAAAAAATGAATATTATTTAATGTATTTTTTATTTATTCACTACACACACACACACACACGTATACATAAATATCTGAAACAGTTTTGTAATGTTCTTTTGCTCTTTTTTTTTATTATTATTATTATTATTATTATTATTATGATGATAAACCATTTTTATATATAATAAATTTGTGTTAATATGTACTCGCATTTATTTATAAAGTTATGTATTATGTATACGATATGTTCAAGTTTACATTATCCTATACAGTGTATTCATTGTGTGTAATATACTTTATATTATTATATTAAGTGTATCACAATTGTTTTTTTATTTTTTTTCTGATATTCGCATATATTGTACATAAACGAGAAACAAGAGTTATATTTTCATATAATATTATTGTACATTAACAACTACAAAGGCAAAGACATTTTTATATTTATGATTTTAATTTAAAAATATGTTTAAGTCGTAAAAAGTTGGTTTTTTTTTTTTATTTTAATTTAATTTTTTTTTCATATATAATTTTATTTTATTATTGTATACAATACATGGACGCGATGTATACACTTTATTGTATTATTGTAAGTAATGTGACTTTATTATCTATTATAAGTACATATATTTATATTACGTACATTTTATTATACGAGAGCAACGGCGAAAGTAAGCTCCCTATAGCAGTCTCCGTATATGTTTCAGTATTTAGGGGTAAATGTATATTTTTGTTCACTAATAGAACCATATCCTTTATAAGAGTTTTGTCAAAATTTCAGACCCATTAATTAACTATTTTCTTTGTTACGCAGGTAATTGAGGATTGGTTTTGTCTTTCGTCTTCGGAGCACTTCCACCCAAGGTACATTGTTTTGATTGTTATTTAATTTTTCTGGTATGTATATTGATCGAATTCATGGTTTATCAACAGGATAATGAATCGACGTAAAAACGCAGCCAGTTTTTTAATACAAAATATTCTGAATTTGTTTGTCACGGTTTTCGATATCAATGTCCGCAAGCACACGAAGTTTTATACGACAATCTTTTGTCACTTCATTAAATTAATTTTTTTGATGTTTTCAATAGTAGTGAATGTTTTTGGTATTCCTGCTGAACGATGTTCATGTTTTATCCATGATTTTACCGGTATAGTCTCAGTCTGTGATGATGTATAACTCATCGTTGATTAATTTTGATGTATAAAACCTTTTATATGGAATTGTTTAATCACTGTACGAAATTCATTTTGTTTCACTTTTAAAATGTAACATAATAGTTTTTTTTTTTTCTGTTACTGCAATCACCTGTAACAAAGAAAATACTCAATTAATATGTTTCTGTAATTATGACAGAAGTTGTATATGGAATGGTTCTAGTGAAGGAAAATATTCATTTGCCACTAGTGAATCAAAAGAGAGAGCTTACTTTCGCGGTTGCCCTCGTATATTAATTATAGTTCCGTATTCGTAAAAGTGTAACGAAAAATTGATAATAACTTTTTATAATCTTTTTTTTTTTTTTTTTTAATTATTTTGTGATATAATTTGTAAAATGTAATTATAACTCAATGGTTTTTGATGTCATTGAATTTTATAGTACTTAACATTAAATTTGACGATAGGCGCTTCAAAGACGGCGCTGAGAATAGCTGATGATGCAATGAGTGATGTTGAATTTTCCGGTCGACTAACAACAACGATTATAAAAAGAAAATATAAATAGTGAATCATTGCAATATATATTGACCTTCATAACATTCTTCAAACTATCGATGAACTTCTGCTACACTGTAGCAAAATTGCCTGTTAAATAATTTACCATTACACAATTAATTTTGTTGGTTTTGTGCTGGTTTTGGAATGGTTTATGATAATATATTTATTTTATGCTTTTCCCAGCTAACAATTTGTCCGTATACTTTGAAAAATGAGGAAAATTTCCGTGGAAAACATATGTTCCATGGAAAAAATATATGTTGAAATTTGTCCAAAGAATATCCATAGATTTTCCACTTAATAAAATAGTATTTTATTTAGGTCAATTGAAATATTTGGGTTGTCAGGGTAATTTGTCCAACATATATCCGATCGATATTGGATTCATAATTTATTTCATCAATTATTCAAGACAGTAGTTTTACAATTTTACAATTAAATTATTTTTTGCATAAGAAAATATAAATATCATACTTTTTATTTATTTCTTACGTATTTATTACATTTAAATTTTGATATCAACAAGTTACAACGTGTTATAATAAAATATTTGTGCGACTGCACTTGTCGCATAACATATTTTTGTCAATATCCGTGGATCTGCTCACAAAAAATATGAATATAGATTCTGCGGATATTCAATGGAATAATAGCAACGAGAAATACTTCTAAGGAGAATCCATAGAAATTATCATCGGAAATATACGGATAATCCAAGGACATTTTTATTATAAAAATCTATGGACAGGGTTGCGCTGTTCATGTAAAATTCCAGCGGACATCCGTAAAAAATCCATGGGTATTTCCTCGAATTAAAACTACGGACTACTACATACAATTCGGAAATTTTACGGACAAACTACGAACAGTGTTACTATAGGGTTATTAGTAAATTTTAAAATATTTTCATTTATTTAAGATTTATTTAATTTTTTATGACACATTATTGTATACTTTATAATAGAATTGGAAATATTTATATGTTACCCACTGCACACAATATATTTATTGCTATATATAATTAATTTTTGGACACACGACATGTTTTTATTTATAGGTACATTTCCATATATTTACCAATTTACAAAATTTGTCTATATATACCGACAGAGTACAGTACAGATAATATAATACAATATATAGATAAAATATATAATTGAAAGAATTATTCAGTTCAAAGAACATTCCCCCGACATCATTCGGTTAAACTAAAAGAATAAATTTTTAATTACAGCTTTTATATCTACATACGTAGAGGTGTATGAATGCCAGAAATTACCTATATATATATACATTTAACATTTAAATTTTTATATTTATTTGTGTAGTTCAAATAATGATTGTTATAACATTTTATTGTACTATCTATCGAAAATGACTATTATTATTAAATAAAGCAGAATCTAACTATGTTATATACACATTTTTCGGTTTTTTGTATTAAATCAAAATATTCACTATATAATTAAAAAAGTTTTAGAATTTTAATTAAAATAATAGAGGTAGTGTACGTACACACAAAATATATAACATGTGAGTTCTCACATTTATGTGTACGTGTAGTGTACATGAAAAATCTACATATAATAAAATTATTTTGTCATTTGTATTATAAAGATAAAAGTATACAAATCCCAAATAAACATATGGGACACACACTCACTGTTTATTTCTATATGTACATAACTACATATGAATAGAATAAATAAAATTAAATAGATAATGTAGGTAACTGGAGGTAAATATATGTATAAATATGTATGTATAACTGAAGTTAAACATCATAAATAGACTAAAAATATAACACACATAAAAATTGTACTTATTCAAATAAAAAAAAATAAAATAAAATCTATAGAAGAAAATGGAAAAGTACAAAAAATAAAAATTATATACATTTGAAAATATTAAATAATCCATCAAACTAAAAATCAAAATGAATTTTTAATACAAAAAAATCGTTTTAGCTGTCATCAATTGAAATTAAAAAATTGGTGTAATTAAGGAAAAATAAAGGAGGGAAAAATTGTATAAATATATATACACATTGACTATAATTAAAAGAATAATTAATGTGGTCGTTTTACATTTCCAACTTTCAAGTTGTAGTACGGCGAGAACGCATGATGTATAAAAATAAAATTGTTGCTACAATATACTTTGTACATTTTTTTCATTTTATTTTATTTATTCATTTATTTTTTACTATTTTTTTATTATTATTTTTTTGTTTTGTTCACTTTATTGTATTATTGCTCTGACACATAATGGTAATGTTAAACAAAATATATATATATATACACCACATACAATATATAGGTAAAGTCAATTTAATATTTTACATATTTAATTTTTATACACGTATCATTTGAATAAATAAATAAATAAATAGATTTGTTTCTTCAATTTGCGTACATACATGAAAAAAAAAAAAAAACCATTATTAATTTAGTATAAAAAAAAAATTTAATAGTAATAATTCTTAGAATAAAAAATAAAAAAAATACTCGTATATACATAAAATTAACTAAATATATTATAAATTTTCACATTATACGTTTAAACAATACATACGTGTGTGTCTCAGGTTATTTTTATTAATTATAGTGCGTATACGATCATCATCAGTAAGTGTTGTTATGCCGCTTCTCCGTCTTCTCACATTACGCGCTATATGTGGGGTACATATAGTATTGCCTTCCAATCTGTCGCCTATCCTGTGAATTACATTGCAAGGAATCCTTTGTAATATGCTCCACATCCCGCTCATCACCGATTCGTTCTGGCAATCTAATACAAAAGATTCTTCGATAGCAGTTATTCACAAAAAAATTGGCGGTGCGAGATGTAATCAGAGACGTTGCCACCACAACTTTCACATTCATATAATAATACTGTTGAGCTACTTTTTGGAAGACTCGCAGCCATAAATGTTAATTATCTTTTTTAATTTTACGGACCGTAGTTTTAATGCTTATTTACAGAATTGCAAATTATAATCAATATATTATAATCTTTCATTGAAGAGATTTTTTTAAATCGCTTAACGCATTCAAACGATTTGACCGATTTTCCGTTTTATATGGCACTGAAATTTGTATGAAATAATACGATGTTGTGTAGTTTTAATGTTTATTTATAGAATTGCAAATTATAATCAATATATTATAATATTTCATTGAAAAGATATTTTTTTTAATCGCTTAACACATTCAAAAGATATGACCGATTTTCCGTTATATATAGCACTGAAATTTGTATGAAATAATACGATGATGTATAAAATTTTTGTACCATTTAGGTTGTTGCTTTCTTTGAATTCGCATCAAATGGAAAATCGGTCATGTATATTTTGAACGCATTTAGTGATTTTAATACACTTTCTTTTTTTGTGAAAATTGTTGTAAATTGATTAAATTTTTCTAATTCTGTAAACAAAAATGGAAAACATATGGTCTGTATTTCAAAAAGATAATAATTCATAAAAGCTGAATATCCGCATAAATTTAGTTTGGTGAATTTTAAAGTTTGTTTGTTAGCAGCATCTATATGTCAATGATTATTTCTTTGAATATTCATGTTTATGCGGCATATAATTGAATTTTCTCTATAATGACATCGTTCATAACACATTCACAGTCTTGCCTGGTACATGCCATATTACGAGAATATCGGTTCAATTATAGCATGGTAAAATTCAAAATTATCTAATGCTAAAAATTTAAATAATATATTAAATAATATCAAAATCGATAAATTTGTTTTGTAAGTAAATTTCATTACTATAAAAGTACATTCATCAAATTATTAATTCATCGCATTAAGCGTATGTGAAAACATATATTGGAATACATTTTAAAACAATGCGATCCATTAAATTTGTATTCAAATGCATTTTCTTTTCTATGAATACGCATTTTTCTTATTGATTTGAGCACTTGCTAAGAAAATGTATACATTTTTTTTTTATACAATATTATTAAAATCAAATAAAATTTTTAAATTTGAAATTTCGTTAAATTTCAAATAAAATTACGATAATATAATAATAAAAAAAATAAATCTTATGTGGCGAAAATAAATTCAATTGTTTTTTATTTTTCGTTTTTTATATGTCATCAACATTTTTTATGTCACATTTTTAATTTCGATTTTTATTATTGCAAGTTTTTGTTTTATCTGTGTGTCACGTCGTAGTAAATGCAAAAAAAAAAGGGAAAAAGAAAAAATAGAATTTTAATAATTTAAATATTTTATACTTAATAATTAATGTGTAAAGTAGAGAATTTAATATTTTAAATTTATAAATCGAATATTAATATTTAATATTATTTAAGTTTTATTTTCTATAAATTATTACAGTGTTTAGTTGGTGTGTGTGTTTAAAAAATGCCTACAATAAATTTTAACTTTCTTTTTCCCTTGATTGTTATAATGATGAGTAAGTAAGTGGTGCAGCTCATTTATTTATATTTTATACATTAAAATATTTAAATATTGTAATTGTTTTAAATATTTTTATTTTATTTGTTTCCCAACAATTATCAATTTATTCAATAATTACTTTTATTGGAAAAGATGGTATAGATTTTTAGTTTTTTAATAATTGAATTTTGACTTTTTCCTATATACATACGAAAAAAAAAAATCTCAGATTTGTGTCTATGCGACGCCGCGGTAGAAATTTGTATATAGCATTTATTGTTGTTGTTGTTGTTGTGTCGTAGTTGTTCTTGTTGCTGCGTTTTTGTATTTATGTATAAAATTGTACCAAATTATTTTGAAAAAAAGTAATAAAATAAATATATTTAATTTGATTTGATACATTTATTTAAATTTACCTAATAATAATAATATTATAATGAATTTATTTCTTTTTTTCTCTTTTTAGCTATAGCAAATGTGTTTCGCGGTGTAATTTTGTTATTTGTGAAATGAAATTGCAAATTGAACTGTATGTGCAGAATATTCATTCTTCTATTACCGACTCGTCTATTGCAGCTAATTTGGGGAAAATTAAATTGGTGAGTACCCTTTTTTATTTATTACATTTTAATTATCATTTATATCGTTTTATTATATAATATGACTTTAATTATTTATGACAAGTATATTTGCGATATTTTACTACATATTTTAATTTATAACATAAGAAAAAACTATAGTAAACATTAACCAATTGTATATAAAATACAGTCAGTGTCACAATAATACAATAATACAAAATATTCGTTAGAAAAGAATTTTTTTTTTTATGGTAAACACAGCTTGTTTACTTTGTTTACATGAACGCAACGCCACTCATGATGTCATTAATGTGTAACTAATCAAAGTAATTATTAATTTAAATAAATAAATAATAATTATTTTTCAATTCAATTTTTTATTATTTGTGTTTATATTTTTTGCAAGGTTTTATTATACTTATTTTTCACAATTGGAATCAATAGATTAATTACTCTTTTTTAATAAATATCTTTTATCTATACATATACAATATATGTGAAACATATAAGACATATCGGATAATTGAATTTATTTTTATTTAAAATGCCATCGAAAATTATACAAATAAATAAAATTTAAATAATTTTTAATTGATTTAAATAATGTTTAATTTTTTGTCTATCCTAAAAACAACTTAAATGTAAGACTAACAAAATAATACCTCTTCAAACGAATTAATATAACTACACAGATATTTTTATTACTATATATATTGTATTGTAGCAATCGCGATAAATACTTTGAGGTCAAATATTATATTTATTTCCGTAAATATATAGGAAATATAATATACATAGTGTAGCGTAAAATATATAATCGTGTAGATTATTCATTTATTTCCTATATATTGTACAATATAATAATAATTTTTATAATATTTTATATCGATTGTAAAACAAAAATGTCTATATAATTTAGAAATCCTCTTTTTTTATATATATAGAGTATATTTTGTATAAAAGTACTGAATCTCAATTAACTATACCTACCCTTAAAATTAAATTGGATACAAAATTATATACTAGTATACTTCTAAATAAAATATTATATCTTTTCAAAACTTTTGGTGTTGCATTTCTTTTCGTCAAAGAACATACCATATAAAAGATTAAGACAATGATGATGATAATAAAATAATAATAATAATAATAATAATACTATAGTTATAATGATAAATATAAATATAAAGATAAAGATAGTTCAAAAGTTTTTACTGAAAATGTTTTATTTATAATTATAGGGCCCATTCTGTACATAAAGTATTTTATTAATATATATATATATATAGACAGGCGTATTATATAATATTGTATAATAATTCCTTTGAAATGAAATGAATTTCTTAAATGAAACCATAAAGAAAAGACAAGGATCCAAAAAGTTACATTTAATATATAACCTTTATGCAGAATATGTATTGTATTATATTTTCTTATATATATATATATGATATTCACATATCATGTATTGCAAAAAAATACTTTTACTCTAAAATTATAATCCCACGATAACAGCGGAGCCAAAATATTAATTTAATTTACCGATCTTACAGGAAAAAAAAAAATGTGATCGAAATTAGATTAAATTTTAATATTATTTTATTAGTATATGTATATTATGTTATAGCGGGTTCATTATAATTATATTTTACTGAAAATTATGTTTTTGATGGCGTGTAAACCTTAAAAATTGTATGCAATATTTATATAGATTTTATTTTATATATTTATATAAGATTAATAAGGTGTTATACATTGATTAAACTATTAAAATTGATCGTTTTTATAATTAAAATTATATTAAATTTAAAAAATTTCAAATATATCCCTTTTTCATTATGTACAGTCTCGGTTTATAAACAGTATGTACATGTCTGGTGGTGTACCAGACAAATTGATTTGATAAAATAAAAATGTACTGTGTTCAAGGAAAATAGAAGGAATTATTCAATAAATAAATAATAAATTGAATATATGAATTGTCTGCGTATAGGTCGGTTTCGTTACTATAGCTATTCTGCTCATTTTATATAATTTTAATCCAATCATTGGAAGTAAAAGAATATTACTGGATCACTAATTTGGTTTACATGGAACAATCACTCGACAATTGATCAAATTCATAGAATAACAGACGATATCATCTAAAAAATCCTGCCTGCTCCACTATCTTTCTCGATGTAGCAAAAGTTTTTGATTAGTTCTGAAAGGAAGGTTTAAACCACAAGTTAAAAACACTTCTTTCATACCAATGTATACCGACATGTTATAATATAAATAGAAAAATACATATAATAATGTGGAAGGAGTTTACTTAGAATTGAAAGAAATCAAAACAAATAGGAGTACATCAAGACAGTGTATTCGATTTCAAATCTTTTTATGTTGTTCATACAAGTGATTTTAACAACATTATATATACAACAATATACAGTAACAACTATTACAGATAATATGACTACAATGGATATAGTGAAGAGCGAAAATAACGAAGAATCAACAATGAAAGTGCAAATAGTTATATATTATTCAAATAGAAAACTGGAGGAAAAGTAGTAAAAGTAGAAAAGAAAAGAATTTGATAAGTCTTGACATATGCTGTTCAGAATTTACACCAAACCAATTAGTCGAAATGTAATACAAAGAGGTTCATGAATAAAGTTCTCATTTAAAAGATTTTTTTTTTATACAAATCATTTCCTAAAATTTAATAATAACACAAAATACAATTTATAAATTTTTAATTTCATGTTGAACAAATTTTCCTAAATCTTCACATTTATATAGAAATATTTCGCCAATATTAATTAAATTTTATGATTATTTAATGAAAATTTATATATTTAGAAGAATAACTGTCTTTTTTTAGACTCCCAATATTTTTCGGTAACATTACTATTAAATTATATTGTTTTGAAAGTATTACGACCAAAAAGATCTATTGTACACTACCTTCTATTCTATTTGAATGGTGTGTTTTCCATCCTCACAATTCCCACTCCAGTCCCGCTGCCATGAATTCATGGACTGGGAACTGTAGCAATAGATTTTTGTCATATAATATAGGAAACTGGTTGAAATGCCATCATAACATTTCTTAAATATTTTACCATCGGTAAAAAATATGATTCATGTTATTTAATGTATATTGTAATTTGTAAAACCGCATAACGTATAACGTATTTTTTTATGTTTTTACATAATTTTGTACAATATGATTATTTGTTATTATATTGTTATTATTATTATTATTATTATTATTATTATTATTATCATTATTATTATTATCATTATTTTATTATGGTTATTGCTATATTATTAAAATTATTATTTGTTTTTATTTAATATGTCTTATAATATGATGTTGGTTAGTTAATAAATTATACAATGACACGTGTTTTGGATGATTAAATTTTATGTATTGTAATATAAAATATATGGAGAAAAAATATAATAAATACACCTATAATCATTAGTATTTAAATATCGCTAATTTGTAATGTACCTGTAATCTTGTATATATAAATATATTAGTTGTGTGTACCTTTTTATTTTCTTACATACTATAAATATATATATTTATATTTATATGGAATATAAAGATTTATAAAAAAAGGTTCGGTAATTATTAATCAATCAAGGTATTTTTTCGTATAAAAAGATTTTTATGCAAAAGAATTTTGTAATAATTAATTTTACTCTTACACTCGAAATTGTATATGTTTTCGAATGTTTTCTATAGTATACATAATTCAATATCTGATCGATTTAATGAAGGTGATTTGTTTGATCGTTTGTTTCATTGTAAAACTTTAGGTTGTAAAACAATAATTCTAATCGATTGCTGCACATAGTTTTCCCAAACAATAAAAATAACATATTTTTACTACAATATAACTTTAACGCTGGCCTAACAATATTTCCCATATCACAATACGCGTTCTAAGTTATTTTTCATTTTGTCTCCTGCGTAACGGCCTTCCAAATTTTTTAAATTTTGAATTAAAACAAACATACAAAATTAAATATAACACAATTTATTAAAACTTCAGCTTAAGCATTTGTCAAATGTACAATTTTTCTAATGACAGCACTATCAATAATAATTATGAAAATGTATCAAATAGCGAACTGATTGATAGACTTACTTTCAATCTTATTTATTCGGTAAAATCGTGCAACACGGAGTCTCTATATCCTCTTCTAATCAGTCTAAATTGTTTTGCGGTACATTTTTATTATCATTGTTAATGTTACTATAATTTCCTTCGAACGAGAAATCATTCTCACTTTCATCATTAATAATTGAAATTGATGAGCTAATCATTTGTACACAATCTGTGAAAGCAAAGTGAAGTGAAGAAATCATCGTCTTTTGAATCCATCCACTACGTCATGCTGATTTTTGATAATTTCATAAGATGTGAATCGTTTTTTTTCAAGGGCTGATTGAATCGAATAAACAGTAATTCAAAGGATCAATGTCTGGCAAATATGGTTGGGGTGGATAAAGAACTTCCCTTGCAAATAATTTCTAAAAACATTTGCAGTATGAGATTTGGCATTATAATGTTGCAAAATTAATTAATTATGTCTATTGATCGATTGTGTGTCGTTTTTCCATTACTGCTTTAGAAGTTTTCAGCAAGTCATAGTACACAACACCTTTTTAATGCCACCACAGTTTCATCAGACTGCACTCAATACGATTAAGATTCATATTAAATCCATTTTTCATCTCCAATTTAAATGAATACAAAATGCTTCCTGCAAATGTCGTTTAATTGGTACAACACTTTCCATTTCCCCGCGCGAATAAAAAACAAAGCTATTCATACTTTATAACCAAATGTCATAAACTATACATTTTGAAGTTTATAAAGAGGGTTTTCAAGATAACATGTATTACCAGATTCTACACATGTGATCAGAAGACTTATGCGTTGTTAAGAATAACGGAACTTACTTATGCATATACCCAATTCACCTATTTATTTACTTTCTAACAAATTGTTATGTATTCCAATTGATATATTTGATTGACATAATGTCCATGCGATAGTATATATGCAAAAGAAATATAATATATGTAATTATTTATTTAAATTCTCTTAAAAAATAATTATTATAATTTTACCTTTATCGCATTCCAATTATTTATATTAATTTAATGCAAATGGATATACAATATATTTTATTATACGCATATATTTATTCCTATACATACCACTTACGCAACGTACATATAAAATATAGTACAATATATAAATAAAATATGTAAATTTATATATAAATAAAACCATATAATTTATGTAAATGAAAATATATATAAATTTTCTTTTATTTTCCAAGTCCTTTAATTATGCTCATTTTTTTTTTTATTTATGTGGGTTTATGTTTTATGTATTTTATATACACAAATATATGTAAACTTATGTACAATTATATGTATATAATATATATATATATATATATATATATGAGTATATGAGATCCGCCTGCGTTGATATCTATCTACAAAACTATATATATATACGCGCATTTAATTATATTAAATGAAAAGCTAATATATTGAAAAAAAAAATGAAATAATGAATTTTGGGAAATGTTGATAAGATACAGCATAGAAATAAAGAATCTTTTTATATATAATTTATAAACAATTCCTAAATAATAATAATAATAATAATAATAAATAAATAAATGATAAACATAATAAATTTTTATATATCTATATATGTATTCCATACAAATACAAGAAAATGTTACTTAATTATTTATTGTTTCTAGTTTCAAAACATATAATTAAAGAGTTTATAATTATATATTTCTTTGATCAATTTTATTATCGATTGTATATATTAATTTAAATGAAGGATAAGAAATGTTGTATTTATATACATATAATTGCATTGAATACATATATGGTACATATATATATATATAATACAATATATATCGAATGGATTTGTGAATATAATATTCAGTACAAGAATTTGAAAAACATATAAATAATATAACATATATGAATAAAAAAAATAATATTCATTTATAATCGATTCATTTTTACGATTATACATTTTCCGTATTATAATTTATAATAAATATATATTATACATATGTGGTATTGGTGGTATTCATATTCAGACACACACAATCCGAGTATTTGTCCATTTCTTATATTTAATCGTTTTTGTATATCGAATGCGTATTATGTACTTTTATATAAAATTACAGAACTGTTAATATTTATACCATTTACACAATGTTATACAAAAGTGTATATACAAACCTATATTGAATAGCGGTGTAAAATGTTTTTTAACAATAATTAATGAAATATTACAAAAAAATTATTTTAGATTTATTTATATACTAAAATTAAATTTATAATAATTCAATATTATTAATTATTATAAATTGAAATCAATATTTTGTTGTGAAACTTTTATATATGAATGAATCTAATAATAATATAACTTCTACAATATATATATCATGAATTTAATATAACTATAGTTTGATGGTATTATTCCACTTCTATAGGATTAAATTTACTATACGATACGATGTATAATTCCCTATATAGTAATTATATAAATTCTAAAAAATAGTCCTCATTTTTAATTATTTATTTATGCATTGCATTTCATTTTCATTTTCATACTTGTGAAACTAGATAATATTTATAAATATATACAGTAAAACCTCCAATAAAAAAAAATAAAAAAAACCTAGGATGTCGAAAAATATTGATTCCATTCTGCGGTTGGTTGAGGTTAAGGTTCTATAGTTTTATTACTTTTTTTTTCAAATTGAGGATACATTTAAATTTCTTTCATCAATGCAGCATTACTTTATTTGTCTCCATTTTGATACGTCTAATAAAATAGGTTAGTTAAATATTATTGTTTATACTATGCGTTACAGTTTGTTTTGACCACCATTGTATATGCAGTCAATCTAGTCAATACTATACGATACGATGCTATGAAAATGGTGTGTGTCAAAGGTACAAGCACTGCAGTGGCAAGGCCTTAGAAATAACCTTTAGTTTTCCAATATCGCTATATTTTTCTTATAGTTTTAGTGGCATTAGATTAATTTATAAAAAAAAAATTTGGCTGTTCATTGAACTAAATTTTCCAGAAAATTGACTTCTACGCATTATCATCTTTTTTAATTACGGGCCATAGTTTTAATGGATTTCCATTTTTGTATACAGAATTTCAAATTATAATCAATTTTCAATATTTTATAGATGTGATTTTTAAAATCGATGCACACGTTCAAAAGATATGACCGATTTTCCAATCGATGACAGAGAAAATTTAAAGAAATTGGTGGTACTGTATAAAGTTGACAACCGAATGGTACAAAAAAATTTATACAGTATCATTATTTCATACAAAATTTCACTGACATTAAACGGAAAATCGATCAACGCTTTTGAACGTGTGAGTCGATTTTAAAAATCTCTTCTATGATAGATTGGAAATTTATTATAATTTGAAATTCTGTATACAAAACTGGAGATCCGTTAAAACTATGAACTACGAAATAATGATAATTCTTAAAAGTCAATTTTTCGGAAAATTTAGTAAATGGGTATTTTCATTTTTTTTTTTTCATAATCTAGTCTACTTTCAACTCGCGTACCAGAAAAATATAGTGATATTGCAATCTGTAAACATTTTTTCCCGTGTCGCCACTGAAGCACTGCAATTAGAGTAGGTCTATATTGTGCTCATTTATCCTTAAAATAAATCCATCTTTTCTACAGTTTATTTAACTATATGCTTTTAATCCTTGATTTAATGATACAGAACTGGACACACCTGGTCTATTATTTTATTCCATGATCTCTTCATACACGCAGCAATATTTACAGGTATGAAACAGATGGTTACATGTAAAATGTGCCATTAATGACCCACATAGGATTCTTAGATACATTCGACAGCTGAGCCGTAGAACTTCTTTCAGTTTAGTGTTTTGTATATAGATAATAAATTTCATTTGAATTTAGTAAAATTTAGTTGCCGCTGTTGCATTCTTAATATCTTCTTCATTAAACAATTATAATATTATACTAAAACTATGTATTTTTAAAATAATTTGTATTTTAATATTATTGTTTAATTCCAATTATTTTTAATTGAAGTTTTTAGATTGTATTGAATTGATTAGTTAATCGCAGGGTTAACGTCATTGGTAATGTTAACCTATAGATATGGTTTTAATATCTATATAGTATAAGATAATATTACCAATGACGTTAAACTCGCGATTAACTAATTAATTTATTAGTATTTGGTCTGAGATAAAACAAAAATTATTCGATAAATATGCGGTATCCATAGACCCAATTGCGTGTGGTAGTTAAATTTTCCACAGGTGAGTCAAGTTACGATTTGGAATTGAACATTTTACTGTACATAAATAAAATCCATTACTTTTCTTTTATTAAAATGATAAATTTAATTTGTAATTTATCATTATTATAATTACGTTGATTATATTGATAATTTATTATATTATCGCGCCGCGCCATTGTTGATTGTTGATAGATTTATAACATTTACAAAAAAATATGTATATACCTTTTCATATAAATATACTATTAATATTAGATTTTCCATATATATATATCATATTTTGGTTTCTACATACGATGTAAACATATATATTCCTAGATATTGTATTATATATGTACTGGGTATAAGTATATAATAGGGAAAAAGCGATGGATTTTAGTGCCAAAGGGCTTTATATAATAAATAATCTTTTGTATGTGCACTGACCGATGGACTATTTGTATGCACATATATTGTATAATAATGATAATAACATATATTAGATATCCATTAGATATTGAAAATTGTATATGGGTGTAGAATGTTGGATTTTGGTATTCCAAAAAATTATAGTCGCCAATCGTTTCATTGCAAAATCATCTGACGACAAGTGACAATAAGTCGTATCAATAATCTAATAAAATTGTGTGGAGATTTTAAATCGAATGCGATTTTTGTTTACAATACAATTCCATAATTGTGAAGCGCATCCAATTCTGTAGTGTCAAAAGGTTATCAATCATATTACGATCATTTAACATGGTGAACACGGTGTCGATTTGCAGTTGATGCATTGTTTTGAATACATTTTGTGCTTATCTGCTACACAGATCTCTACTTTCTATGTATATACTTGTGAATAAAATTTTAGCGAAAACATTACATTACACAAATTATTGAACATTTTAAAGGTTAAATTCAAGATACCAAAAGCATTTCTTCCAATTTATAATTAAAATAATTAAACGATATTTACTTATTTTTTGATTTTAATAAAAAAGCAACACGATACTTTATTCATTCAAAATAAAATAAATTAACCATTATCATTTATTTACCTATATATGTATTTATTTTGTTTATATAGTATAAAAATATATTAATATACATTACCAAAGGTGTATATGATTATGTGTTTATAAATATATGAACAAATTTACTAATATTTTAATAAAAAACATGACAGTAATTTTCTCCACACCTTGTTAATTCAGAAATAATGACTGCTTTATTTGGATTGTAATCATTATTAATATTATAATAATAATAATAATAATCATCATTATTATTATTATTATTATTATTATTATTATTATTATTATTATTATTATTATTATTATTATTATTATTATTATTATTAAAACACGTGGTGTTTCTTTTTTTTTAGTGGAAGCTCGTGACAGAAGCATGGTTTTTATTTATTTTATGTTAATAAACAAATATGTAAAGAAAAAAATGCGTTCTTATTGCAACGAATTCGTTTATTATAGAGTACGTTAAAAAAAAAATCGATATAGTTATACATTGTTTTTGATGCGAGCAGAATTTTAATGGAACTTTAATTGATTACACAAATTATTATAATAACAATTATAAATTATTTACTCCAATATTGATTGCATTTTGAATAATTTAATTTATTATAAAATTTAATTCACTGAAACATAAAAATTTTCCAATAAATTCCTATATTTTCATATAAATAATTAACATTTACAATAATTTTGCCATTATCCAACATCGCATGAATAATAATTTATTAATTATATGTACAATTTTTATATTTACGAGTATACACATGATAATAATGTAAAAGTTTATGTATATAATAATTTTGTGTAATTATTAGTAATTTTCAAATAAGTATATAAGTTTATTATATGAACAATATAGTAATATATATACAACATTGAACCTATATATATATAAGAATTTTATGTATACATAGAAATATCAATTCATGGTTAGCAAGCATTTAATTGTAATTCTTATGTATTTTGTATGTAATATAATATAACCTAATATTTAAATTATTTAATAATCATGATTTCATGAACGTCAACCAACTGTTTATTAATTGTTGATTATATATATTTATATATTCACATCAATTCACGTAAAATATGTGAATTAAGAACAAAGACGTATACTTACACACATCTACGAAATACTGACGTCGGATAAGAACATTCGCAGAAATTAATAACAACGCCGAAATTAGTATTGCAAATTTTTATTGAGCATCATTTTTAAATTTTACACAAATTGTTATATAATTTTGTGTACTTAGATTTTATTTCATTGAATGTGAATAAAAAATTGTTAATAAATCAAATAAATGACGAAATAAAAATGAGAGCATTTTCTTTTGAAAAAAAGCCTACGTGAATTGGAGTGATTAAACATATTTGTCCATATATAACTTATAACTTATAATGGCAGCTTGTAGATCTGGGTGGGCATATATACAGATATTATTTATGTAATTTGTTATTTTACTCTTTTCATACAAAAATGTTATATGATTTTATCAAAAAATGTGTAAATACATATTTGAAATTTAAATATATATATTTTTGGTTTAATATTATATATGAATGTAATATATTTATATAATGTTATTTTTATCTATTAATTATCTATTTTAAAATATCCATAACATTATCGCTATATGATAATATTTTTATAATTATAAAATACATAGTTATTTGTTTATTGATTTTCCGAAAATTTTAAACTGCGAGTATATTATTTTGATATATCGAATATTAAATTTGCCACTGGTGTCACTATTATATTATTAAATATAAATTTACTATTTTAATAATATTGCTTTGTTAATTTTTGAACGTGATTCATTAAATAAAAGTACGTTTTAACATGCTATTATGGAATAGTTTCTATCTAATTAAATACATATTCACAATGCCATTAAAGATTAAATTTAACAGTAACTTCTCCGTGGAGAAATTACATGGATAACTATAAAACTGATTAGATAATCTTGTAAGCATATGTTTTAGTAAATAGTTTATCGACTTTTATAAATGATTTTATGAACGACTTTCGTTGTTAATACCAACATATTAACAACTACTACACCAACACGCCAACTAATTTTAATTAATTTCTACGACTTAACAACTCGTAAGTGTCGCCTAATAATCAACATCAATTTCGGCATGCGCTAGTTAACGAATAAAATTATTATCAAATAATACTATAAATTTTCATTTTTTCATAGAACCAATTTTTTAAATTCATTGACGCATTCAAAAGATATAGCCGATTTTTTGCATCCACTGTCAATTGAAAATGATACAAAAAATGTATACCATTATTTAATACAAAAAATTGAATTATTACCGAAAATCGACCATATCTTTTGAACTATATTGAAGCGATTTTAAATATAAATTTAAATACAAAAAACTTGGAAATTTATTGAATTTAGAAAATATTCTTATAAAATTAGAATTCCGTTATTAATTCATATAAAATTGATTTTCTGAGAAATTTCAGATTTCCATAATCTATAGTTTACTTTCATACTGTGCCTACAAGAAAAATATTTTATTATTGAAATACTGATATTTAAATATATTTATGAAGTTTTCATACACTAATTTTTCAAAGTGATTGCGATAGTACAACTTTCTCACCCAGCACCTGCAATATGGATTAGTGACTTCATCAGAAAGTAAACCAAATAATGCACAGAATAAAGTGTGTAAATCAACAGTTATTAAAAAAAAATGTCTTGTAAAATTTAAAGATCATAAGTTGCTTCTAATAATAAATTTTCATCCAATAATATATAGAATATTCTCAAAAATGGATAAGGATATATTGGATGCATATAAGTATTTTTAGATTTTTCAAGAAAAACATGTCGAGGATGTGTTTAGTAATTTTTTTTACCTGTAATCAAAAACTGTAATATTATATATATATTATCTGTTGTTATGGATTGCCCATAAAAAGGATGTTAATATTATAATTTTTGTACAAATAAAATTGTCACTGTTTCACTATAAAAATATATAAGATTGTGATATATATTCCTGAAGAAGTGGTGTATTGAATTAATGTTGCTAGATTACAAATTTTTTAAATTTATTTGTGTGAAAATGATGATGGCGTGTATATTTTAGCAGAATTAGACATAATATCATCGAAAACCGTTTAATAACTAAATGTTTTTTTTTTTTTATAATATAAACAATTAAAGCAGGTGAGAGCTTAACTCAATTTTGGATGATAATAATATTTGATTTGAATTTTTTATATTTATATATAAATATAAAAAATATTGTAAATAATAGATATGTTTTTATACCTTTCTTCAACTATCATTTTGTCTTGTCATATCAATTATCTAATATGTCATTGTGTCACATACTATTCAAAAAATTAAAACTAATACATCATTTGTTATTTATCAAAAATATTATTGTATAGTAAATCGTTTAAGGACTAACAATAAATATTAACCCTTATGCATCAATTAGCTGTATATCAAAAATCTCATCTCAATAAATGTGTGTGCGAACCGATGATTACAGGAAATTATTATATATTTATTATTTGTTTTTCCTATATACAATAGTATGTATGATAGTTTAAAAGGATTTGTAAAATTTTTAAAAAATTTTAAATTTATGTATTATAACTTAACAGTTAAGAGCCCTCATATATTATATATAATATAACAATATGATTGATTTGAGGAAATCCAAATATTGTTTGGTCACCCTTTTTATATAATAAATAAATAAACGATTAAGATCTATGTTATGCCAGTAACAAAACATATATTCCATATTTATGTATCATAATAAAATATAAAATTTTCATATAATTATGTACTCGTATTTGCCATATTATATGTATTTATGATATGTACACCCTCTGTCTCAAAAATACCTGAACTTTTAGAAAATCTCATAAACCAGAGGTTACAACTATCTGTATAATATTGGTTGTTAGAGTACCATTGATTACAAGCAAAGATATTACACTCAAATCATTTTAGTCTATACTATCATTTGCTATATATCTGCCTAATTTGGCAGATTGCGACTATTTTCTATTCTCAAAAACATCATTTGGCTACAAGAAAAGATAGTATTTTACTGATATAAATTCGATTCAAAATACTTATAAACCACTAACAGAATATTGGTTTGTGGGCAATATCTTTGCTTGTAATAAACAATGGTATGTCATGAAATTTTAACACAAAATCATAGTCAATGATGTGTAACAACCAATATCACATTTATAACGATCATGGTTAAATGAGAGGTTATCATAATTCTGAAATTTTTGAAACCGATGTAATATATATTGTACTTAAAATTAATATAGTTTTATCTTAAATTAAAATTTATTCTTTTCATTTATAGGATTTATATTTTTATTTTTTTTTTTATTTTTTAAGGATAAACAATAAATTAATTTTTAAATTTAAAAAAACAAAATGTTTGATCATTGTCTGAGATAATATTAATTTTTTTTCTCTTCCATATTTTAATAATAATATTTTTTTTTATATATTATTATTTCGGTATAAAATCGCATATAATACTAAAATATATTGTAATCACGATTGTGTTTGTGTTGCACAAAACCTGCAATTATATACAATAAATTTCTATAATTTCGGCAGCTTGTGGATTAACGTTGGAAAAATTTCTTCATATATATGCTTGAGCGTATATAATATTATTTATTGTTTTTTAGTTAGTGTATATATTATAGATAGATATTTGTTATATTATGAGTGTAAAGTGAGTGAATTGTTTCTTTATATGCATTCGCAAGAATAAGGAATTTTGAATGAGTAATGGAAAAAGAATATATAATAGCGTCGTATAAAAAATTAAGAAACATATATAAAATCCATTGTTATGTGATGGTGTGAATTTATTTATATATTTTAAATATTCCTTTTTGTTTCTGCTGTCGGATATAAAATATCATATTTTATATATAGATACAGATAATAAGGAATATGTATTAAGGAAATTATTATGAAAAATATATATGTACATGAATTCTATTATATTTGTAACGATAAAAATACATATATATTAAAAAATTTTCTTTCATTATAACATTTAAATGCAATAAATCGTTATGTGTATGTGTTGATTATTTAAAAACTATAAATTATTTAAAATATAATTATTATAATAACAATAATTCAATATATTATATTCCACGAATAATGCGGATTTGCTATACAAGGTGTTCCAATTTTCGACGGCAATACGAAAACACTAGATTCTCTGGGCCATTTTGCGTCGAAAATATCATATAACATTTTGGCCGATTCGACTTCGGTACGAAGTTACACGCAAATAACCAAATTTTCAATCAAACCATGTTTTGCACTCTACTGTGATCAATATCTCATTAACTAATTAACTGATTATAAATTTTTGATACACTATTAGAATTAGCATACCGAGATCTTTAATTTAACGTTAAGATAAGGCAATTCAGACATGTGGTTATGCGGATACTTACAGAAATGTTGACGATTAGCTGAACGCCATTTTTCTTCTTGAAAGTTTGTTCAAGCATAAGTCGAAAAATCATGATGAAAAATTTTTTTCGGTATAAGTTTAAAAACTTGCCACATTCATAAACTTTCGTTTAAGCTATAACATTACGATAGGTCTCAACTGGTTCCAAAGATATACACAAATAAATACAACGATGTAGGCATAAAATTGATTTTCGCTTTGGAAAATTTTATATTTTTTAGATTTTATCCAGAATCAACAATACGGACGTGACACATAATTGATTCCATACATTCCTATCACACAAACCTTCACACACACACAAACGATCTCACACACAAAGGCCCACACGCATAAACCCAAGAAAGCACACGGCCACATATCACCACAGTTTTAAATAAACAAAGCCTAAAGTAATTGCTGAAAATGTGCTCCTTCAGCTCGAATACTTAGACAACAATGCTTTTCAATAGACCGAACCAATCTAAGTGTTAGCTGTTGCTTGTGGCGAAGGTCTTCTTGGATACAGTCTTCAATAAGTTGAATTAACTCTTCAAGTGAATTAATCATAGTTGCATAGACTTTTTCTTCAAGGCAATCCCATAAATAGAAATCCAATGGATTTAAGTCTGTAGAACTTGGCGACCATCTTATGGGCCCACCTCTGACAATGGTCTGATTGAAAATTTGTTATTTGCGTGTAACTTCATACCGAAGTCGAATCGGCCAAAATGTTATATGATATTTTCGACGCAAAATGACTCAGAGAATCTAGTGTTTTCGTATTGCCGTCGAAAATTGGGACACCCTGTATAATACATCTATAACATGGAAGAAAACCAATATACAAATTAAACATGAAATGAAAATCTATAAACCAAAATGATTTGGTTTTGGTTTTCTTTGCTAATATTTTGCAATATAAGTTAAAGATTAAATATAAAAATATTTTTAAAAAAAATTAACCTGTGAATTATCAATAGATCTTCGCATCCATATAATATGTAATGTTAACAAATAACCATTTTATATGTAATGTGCCAGCAATATGTTTTGTATAAATTTATCTATATTGTAATTACGAATAATAATATAAATTTTTAGTATACATTACATACACGGTATATTGTAATATACGTGTAGGTCAGGTTTCATATATACAATGTTACACATAAAACATACATATAATACATATTTGAACATACTTTTATCACTTTTAATATATATGGATCATAAGGCGAAATAGCGGCACATTCATCATGCGGTTACAATTGCAATCCATTTCTTCGAGCGTCGTTTAAAGTAATTTTTTTTAAAATTGATAGCAACAATTTTCAATAGTTTTGTTCTATTAACCGTTTGAGTGCTATGCAATTTTGGCGCTATAGCGACGATTCGCACTCAAGCGGTTAAATTCTATGGCTTCTATAAATATTAACACATTGAAGACGCTTATATGATGAAAATCATTTAGTCTGAATTCCCGCATAATTTGTTGAAATTATATATTATTATAAATAAAAAGTGTTAATTTCGAAAAAACAGAGTGTAGCATTAACAACAATTCTTCGTTGTAATGTTTTATTCAATTATAGTTGCAGTTTTTTTTATACGATGTTGCTTGAAATTCCAAATAAAGTGAATTAACGTTACCCGTTTCCAATGGTTGAAAAATAAAAAAAACGTGAATTTACGTCATCATTACATATAATTATAATAGTTCATATATAAACGTTATGGTTCGTCGACACCATAAAACCCATAAGCTATTTTAATTGATTTAAATTTGTTCATAAAATATTGTAATTAAAAAAAAAATATAATAATTTGATTGATATTTTCGAAAATTTAATTATATATTTATCCCAAAATTTATTTGTTTTTTTTTACAGTGAAATCCGTAATTATATGTTGCATCTGTAATATAACATATAAAACTATGCTCTACAAGCATCGATCTCTGCGACTCTACGATTTTTAAAAACTATGTGTTTCTTTAAAAACTCAGACATTTTAGTATTATTTTATATGTTTTTATTGTTATTACATTGTGTAATTTTCGCTTTTCATGTGAAATATTTTTGCTTGACACGTTGTTATCCCATGCCTAATTTTGTTTGGCTCATGAACGATACTGAGCCCCCCAGTCATTTATATCCAATTTCTTTTCGTTTCTTTATATTCTATCTGCGTTCTTTTTTCTATGCTATGCGAGATTATTTATTTACATTTACTTTTATGTGACACTCATTATTTTTTAAGGATTGAAAAAATAAATGAATTAATTAAATTGTTTAAATTGGACAAAAAAAAAATGAAAATGCTTTACTGGCTTAGGAACACTTTTATACGACATTTCAAAGTTATTAGTTAAATAAACACAAAAAAACTTTCATTTCACAACTCATTTTAATTACATTTTATAATGCGAGGAGATATAAAAAATTTTTATGATGTTCTTTGACATAGATATTCAGTAACGCAGCTAGGATTGCCCATAGTATTTTCAGTGAACTTCACATTATCGCAAAGAGCAAGACTAATACCACACTTATTATTCGTAATACGTGGTACAATTGTACTATAGGGTAGTCAGGAATTAGACTTGTGGAATATTGTTCTAATTTCTATATCCAAAATTTAAAGAATATAAAACCGAGTTGTTTTATCATTTTACAGACAAAAAAGGGGTACAAATTGTATGAAAGTAATAATAAATATGTATGAGTTAGTGTAATTCAATAAACTGTACATCAAAAGAAAGCTGATTCCATACTATTTTTTTTTTATTAAAAACCCAACAAGGTAAAACTTAACACTATGTCGATTAGGCCTCATTTCTCCCTATACATTGCATTATTTTATATATTTGTTATTATATTATATTGTATTTATGCACAATATATATATCGTTTTCTTAAGCACAAAAATAAAAAAAAGAACTCAATTTGTTTTTGTGATTTATAAGAGTAAAAAAAAAAAAATGTTTCTTCTTCTTCGGCATTCTTTTTGTCTTAGAATTCTGTCTGTTTTGAAACCTGTAATTATAGGTAAAAGATGGTCGGTATATATATATATATGTATGAAATATGTATATACATAAAACTATTATATGATAATACATTATAAAATTTATTTTACCAAACAAAATTCATGATTTTTACATTTTATATATGTTTTTTCTTCTTTCTTGTATTGATGGTATAGGCGACTTGTTTTATTTTATTTGCAAAATATATATATTTTATATAATATTATTTTTAACATTATAACAAAAATGTTATGTGCGTACATTTTATTGTGTTTTTGAAATGGTAATGAAAACAATGTATATATACCATCGATTTTAAAATATAATATAAAACTAATGTCGTGGCTGTCGTGCAATATAATAAATACGCACACTACCAATTTGTACTAAATAATTGTATGCAGTTGACAGTTGATAGATTAAATACAAAAAATTTAAGTATTAAAATATTGATATATTCCGTAATCGATTAAATATTAACAAATAATTTCTACATACTTTCATATAAATCCTTTTAAAAATATCGTAAATACGCAATACGCATATTTTTGTACATGAAATTCGTTGGTAAATCTTTTATTATACCATAATTGATATTATTTCGGATTGCATTCAAATTTCATTACATATAATTAATTATTTATTTATTTTATTTCTATGAATAATTTTTAGTTTTTTAAAATTTATAACCCTTTATTTTATTATCTTTTTATACAATATATACAAGTATTTGTTTGTATTTATATTGCATTGAAATCATGCAACATTCAATTATTTTGATTTATATATTGTGTATTTAAATTTATTTAATATATGTATTATAAATAACTATAAAATAAGTACCCTTAAATTTAAAAGTCGCGCACTCATTAAAAATTAATAATAAATTGTTGTTACAATATTTTTTAGTAAGAATTTAATTGTTTAATTATAATAATTAAAATTATATATATTTTCCTAACGATAATATAAGAAAACAATTAGAATATTATGTAATTAATATATGTTTGTATTGATAATACATATAATTTAATTTAATTTTTATGTAAATTGGTACATTTGATACACGCATGCATATACGTATTTATATTTCTTACATATCCAATATTTATGTTATAATTATGTAATAATTTAGATTACATAAATTCATTTAATAATATATATATAGTCCAACTCCATATAAAAGTAGTTGTATATAAGATTGTATACCACATAAAAATTACATTGACAGTGTGTTGATTAAAGTACAATAAATACAATAAAATCACAGTGTAATATGAGATTGGTATCAAATGAAAGGTTATGAAATTGTCTATTTTTACGATTTAAAAAAATTATTTTAACTACATTAATGACGTT
This sequence comes from Bibio marci, assembly GCA_910594885.2. Classification (NCBI taxonomy): domain Eukaryota; kingdom Metazoa; phylum Arthropoda; class Insecta; order Diptera; family Bibionidae; genus Bibio; species Bibio marci. The sequence continues at coordinate 25,377,106 of OU343114.1, read as the reverse complement.
TTTTTTTTTAGGAATGCCTAAAAGTTGAAAAATATTATGATAACTCTGGACCGATCTCCAATATATTAAGTCTCACTTTTCGTAAAGCACAAAATTTATAGGTCTAGAAAACATATGTTGTGACAATAAAAAAATAAGTAGAATAATATGATGTTACTGGGTCGGTTGTCTAACGTTTTTTTGTAATTCCTAAATTTCTAACACATAAATTGCGTAGATATTCGGGTTAACGATTTTTAGGCGTCCATGGAAATTTAATGTGAAGGCTTTAACGAAACTGGATATAATCATTTTATTTTTTTAATTCTATACCGAATATTTACAATGGTCGTTCGAACATGTACCATGTTTCGAAGGATATGAGATTGTACCTGTAGGACGTATTTGAATAAAAACTTTCCGTAACAAAATTGTTCATCCTTATTTATTAGCTATGGTTGGATAAAGTTTTATGAAAATATTCCGATCCCACACCGAGTTATTTAACATAAAATTGAAAATTGTACCCAAAATTAAAGGCACTGCACCATATATGACAACCACACAGAATCCCATAAATAAATAGCAATTTGTATAGATAATCATATTATATGAACGCTTTTGCCTTATCTACTAGTGCACGGTTAAAAACAAAAAACAAATTATTGTCTTTAAATTCTTTACACGAAACAAACGCGGAAACTAACTAATTTATTTCAAATGCAACTAATACGCGCGATTAAAATTTTGATTTTTATTATTTCAATAGACTACTAATCAATTTAATTTTTTCGAAAATAATAGTAACCACTGGGTAAATGTAAAAAAATGTTTTTAGTATACTATATATTTTTGTCAATACGGACTAATAGTAGTAACATAAATTATGAAAACAGAAAATGTATGTTAAATTTGCCGAAAAATCGACTTTATTAATAATTGTCATATTTATTAATTACGCGGACAATAGTTTTTACAGAGTATTACATTTTTTTTACTCATTTTTTCATATTCTTAACTTTTTTTTCTTTTTTTTTTCGATACATTCTGTGACCAAAACCAAAATTAATTTAAAAAAAAAATTATATTTTAAATCATTTAGAAAAATTATTGTGATACTTTGGGTACACTAATTATACAGATTTTCATAATAATCATCGTCCTTTTCACACCATCAGACAGAGGCTTATTATTACTCGCTTCAAAGTGAAAAAGGAGGACGTGTTTTCTATTTCGATGATGCGAGTACTTCAACTTGGAAACATTTCATTGGAATCGTGATTCCATACATCAAATAATTTCCTTGTTAATATATGGAACATAAAAATGCTACCATGCAAGTGGCGACGTAGAAAAAATTACACAGAAATAGCAACGGACATCGTGTAATATCATATATACCATATGGAATTATAAATAAAACTTAAAAATCGCTTAAACCGCGATTCCATAACAAATCACCCCAAACATTTCATATAGCTTTAAAACTGTTCAATTTATTAAAAGTTAAAATATTTTCTTTTTTTTTTAGAATACATTTAATTCTTATAAATTCAATTGAAATTTGTTCATAGTCTATACAATTTGTTGATTTACTAATATTTATTTGCAGGACACTTCGCACGTTCAGTGAAACCAATTGCAGTATTTTTGTAAATATGTTTCATTGTGCGTACATATTATTTAAAATACACATAATTTTATTCTATAAATAACTAAAAAAATAAGTTAAAATTTGCAAAAAGAATCCACAGAACAGAAATCACAATGTAATATAAGATCCTCCGACCCGTGCGCTTATGTTAAAATGTTAATCTACAAATAATAATAATTATTATTAACGAAAAACTCAGCACATGTTTATGTCAAAATTGGCAGTCAATCGATCAGTAATATGGTTACACCTAAGGCTATATCAACATCCTTTTTTTGATTTAACTTTGTTTTTATTTTTGTTTATGTTTTTATTTATTTTGTTGTTCGTATTTTTTTTTCATTTTCTGAAGTTTAATCGCACCTCTCTCTATACCCAAAAAATAAATTCTTTTTTTATTATTATTTTTTATAATATTTTTATTTTATTTATTTTTATTAGTTGTTTATGATTTTTTATATATTTATATATATTATATCGCACGTCAATTTATCTATAGGTATATATTGTACCAATGATGCATGTAATAATATGTATTCTGTCTGTCTATATATTATATATAACATTACATATAATTTTCTTTCATGATTTATTTATAAAAATATTTATAAAGTTTTTATGTATATAATATTATGATGTAATGATGATGATTTTAATGTTGTTAATGTTGTTGATGATGATGACGTACACTGCATAAAATTATATGCAAAAAAATTTTAATATAATGTTGTGTAGAATATATATAGATGTAGTTATAATAATAATAATAATAATAATAATAATAATAATAATAATAATAAATTAAAATATTACTGAAGAAAATAACTATAATTTGCACTCTAAATCATGTATGAATATTATATGTTATTATTCAATTAACACATTCAACATTTTTTTTTTGTGTTTTACTGATATATACAATTGATTAATTAGTACCTTATATAATTTATCTTATCAATTTTTATTTATAATATAATATTATTATATAATAATGTATAATAATATATGTGAGAACAAATCTATATTATTATTTTCATGCAAAAAAAATATTTATTAAAAAATTGTATTGTAAAATTTATTGATTTATTACTTTTTTAAATATATCTGCTATTATAGTACGTAGTAGTGATGTGGTATAAAATCGATAATTATATAACAATATAAAATAGATGAAACATATTTATATTTGAATTTCATAATACAATTTCAAATTGTTCTGTGTAAAATATGAAATTATTCTGCTTAAAAATTGGATTGGAATGACCTTTTTTTTTCTCGAAATAACCTTAAATTGTCGAAAAAAAAATGTATTGCAGAAGTTCATCGAATGTTTAAAAAGAATGTTATGGCGATCAAGCTAAATCGCGTACAAATATGACTGCGGTTTACAGAAGATTCAATGGATAGTATAGTGATTTAGATGTCAATGACAAACTTTGGACAACCGAAATTGTTCAACGACACCGAATTGCAAGCATTATTGAACAAAAACTAAGCTCAAATGCTGACAGAGTACGGCTACGAGCTATATATTGGGTGTTACTGAAACAACGCTGACTGTTTGTTAGACTTTTACATGCTTCCTGAAAGATTCAAAATGACGGAAAATGGATACTGCACGAATTATTGTAATTGGTGATGAAAAGTTTATTTAGCTTTATAATTCTAAATGGAACAAAAAAGTAATCGGTTGATCCATAGGAGAGCTCTCTCTCTGCCAATCTTTAAAACAATGCGATCCATTAAATTTGTATTCAAATGCATTTTCTTTTCTATGAATACGAATTTTTCTTATTGATTTGAGTACTTGATAAGAAAATGTATACACTTTTTTTTTATACAATATTATTAAAATCAAATAAAATTTTTTAAATTAAAATTTCGTTAAATTTCAAATAAAATTACGATAATAATAATAATAAAAAAATAAATCTTATGTGGCGAAAATAAATTCAATTGTTTTTTATTTTTCGTTTTTTATATGTCATCAACATTTTTTATGTCACATTTTTAATTTCGATTTTTATTATTGCAAGTTTTTGTTTTATCTGTGTGTCACGTCGTAGTAAATGCAAAGGGAAAAAGAAAAAATAGAATTTTAATCATTTAATTATTTTATTAACTTATTAATTAATGTGTAAAGTAAAGATAATTTATTATTTTAAATTTATAAATCGAATATTAATATTTAATATTATTTAAGTTTTATTTTCTATAAATTATTACAGTGTTTAGTTGGTGTGTGTGTTTAAAAAATGCCTACAATAAATTTTAACTTTCTTTTTCCCTTGTTTGTTATAATGATGAGTAAGTAAGTGGTGCAGCTCATTTATTTTTTTTTTATACATTAAAATATTTAAATATTGTAATTGTTTTAATTATTTTTATTTTATTTGTTTCCCAACAATTATCAATTCATTCAATAATTACTTTTATTCGAAAAGATGGTATAGATTTTTCGTTATTTAATAATTGAATTTTGACTTTTTCCTATATGAATACTAAAAAAAAAAATAAAAAGTATGATTTCTGTCTGTGCGACGCCGCGGTAGAAATTTGTATATAGCATTTATTGTTGTTGTTGTTGTTGTAGTTGTTCTTGTTGCTGCGTTTCTGTATTTATGTTTAAAATTGTACCAAATTATTTTGAAAAAAAGTAATAAAATAAATATATTTAATTTGATTTGATACAACATTTATTTAAATTTACTGAATAACAATAATAAAATTAATTAATTTCTTTTTTTGTCTTTTTAGGTGTGTGTCTCGCGGTTCAATTTTGTTATTTGTGAAATGAAATTGCAAATTGAACTGTATGTGCAGAATATTCATTCGTCTGTTACCGGCTCCTCTATTGCGGCTAATTTGGGGAAAATTCAATTGGTGAGTACCCTTTTTATTTATTACATTTTAATTATCGTTTATATCATTTTATTATATAACATGACTTTAATTTATGGCAAGTATATTTGCTATATTTTACCTATATATTTTAATTTATAACATAAGAAAAAACTATAGTAAACATTAACCAATTGCATATAAAATACAGCCAGTGTCAAAAATATTGATATAAAATATTCATTAAAAAAGAAATTTTTTTTTATGGTTAACACTGTTTACCTTGTTTTTTACATGCACGCAATGCCCCACCGTCTCACATTTTTATCGTCTGCATAACAAGAATTGCAAATTATCATGTATTTATTTCTCTCAATTGGATATCGATGATAGCACATATTTTATATCTAAACTATTTATTTAGTAAATCTCATCATAGTTGTAAATATATGTATTGAATGTAATTAAAATGCTTATTATAGAAATTAACCGGATATTTTATCAATAAAATTTAATGTAAAACTTTTATTGAGTGCATATTATGAATTTCAAATGTATATAATATTAAATTTTTTCTATTATACTCGTATTATATTAATATTAATCGCACACACAAACTATTCCAAACGATAGATATCGTCTATATATATATATATAAATGTAAATAATATGGGGTTAGGAATAATGTGCATACAATATTGAAACAGAGTATATATGTTTGAATATGTACAAGAAAGTTAAGGGAAACATAAATATATTTATATGTTATATGTTGTTAGATATGTTATATATGTAATACTATATTATATTTTATACATAGGTTTATATATGGTTAGATAATAGATATTATATATCTATATTTTATTAGATATATAGAAATTCTGAGTGGATACACTTCAATGTGATTTATTGAGCCGACACGCCTACACTAAATTTACAGGCTGTATTTATATTGGACTCAATATTATGTATATATATATGTATATGTAATAATAATTTATGTATAACTGTAAATGTAGTTAATTCTATTTAAAAAAAAAAAGAAGCAAACCAAAAAAAGGATATCATGCCACACATCACAATATTATTACAAATATTTAAAAAAATTAATACAATTTAATCTTTAAGCTTTCGTTCAATGTACGTAAACGTACACATAAAATCAATAATTTCTTTCTTGAAAATAGTATTTTACGTTTATAATATTATATACCATGGTTTGATAATGACCTGACAACATTTGATAAATAAATACAAAATCTCTTAAACGACACATACTGTTGAAATTAGAATATCAATCATCAATTATTTCACAAGTGACAGTCATTATTTTTCGTTAAAGTGAATTTCAAGAATTGATAAAATGTAATGATTGAATCGTGACACACATTGAAGCAAAAGAAATAAGTTACATCAACTGTATCTATCTCATTCCAGGCCAAATTATTATCAAACTAACTATAGTAGGTGCATATGTTTATGGTATATAATTATATATATATATAATTAACATATTTATTTATGCAGAAATGTCCAGAACACTCTAAAATAAGAACGTATATATAACGAACATTGTAACAATTAATATAAAAAATATCTATCTCATAATAACATTAGATTATATACTGTGTAACTATTATACAATAATATTTAATTTTATTCCGCCTCTTATATAATAACGCTATACAAAAGATTAAATATTAACCATATATTCCGTATGTTATACACAATTTATAATCAATTATCTAATATAATAATTAATGATAATATATACAAACAAATTCAACTAATCTGTGTTCAACATTGAATGACTTTTTATTTAAATTTAAATCAATAAAATCAAATATTTTGAATCAAAACTAATGTATCTCATTAAATTTTCATTACTCATCCGCAGCTTGTTAAATCAAAATAAAATAAATGAATATGATAGAGGAAAACACAAAAATCAACCCTTATCTATCTATGTACATTTATATATATTTTTGTGTTTTTACTATTAATATGTAAGTAAGGGTGGCCACGACCGCCACCACCACCACCACCACGTGCTCTATTTTATATATTTTTATTATGTGTTCATATATTGGTATATACAATATATACCATAAAAGTGTATGGGGTTGTGTGTGCTATAAATTTACGAATAGGCGTTTTATTTTGATTTTTTTTTATATATCCCTCTGGATTAATTCTAATAAATAAACCTTAAAGCGTCTCAATTGTATATATATATATACTTTATAGGTACAATATATATTGTAGTATATATAATTCATATATCCAATACTTATATAATATATAAAAGAACTTAATGTACTCTTATTTATTTATATATTTTTGTGATACTTTTGTGATTTTGCTGAAGTATTTTTTGTACGTAGGAAGTTTGAATAAAGTTATGTATAGGAAAATGTTATAATAACCAAAAAATATGTATAATGAAAACCACTTTATTTATAATTCCACTTATATATATATAAACGAATTAACCACACTACACATGTTATTTCTTTTTTATTAGTTATCATTTTTTTTTTCCATACGTCAATTTATTCAGAATTTACAGAAACATTTCTTTAAAGTTATTGGTGTGTACAATATATATAGAGGTATACGTGCAACATATTTTTGTCCAACTAAAATCTATTTATATATACCTCCATCAAATTATTACATATATTTACATTTTTGTAAATAATAATAATACTTATACGTATTGTAGATACATTTATAACAAACATTTGTTTTACAAATTAAGCCATCTGGAATCATTTTGGTTTTATATTTTAATGACTTGACCGACCGTGCATTTTTTTTTTCTCTGCTGCTTTGTATCCTATTACAAAATATATTGTAGTAAACACTTTAATTTAAATATAATATAAATGTATATACAACATAAGTAGGTAATATTATAAATATATAAAATTCGATTTGGTTTGTCCGTTTTCGGTTGCCACAAAATTATTATTATATTAAAATATTAATTTATTGTAAAATCTAATTTTAATCTGTTTTTTTTTTGTCCATATGCAGCCATTAAAATTAATATACATTTTCGTATTTATGTTTAATATTAATATACAATTTGAATGTTATTATGTTAATTTTCTATATAGATATTTGATTTAAATGATATATTTTTGTTTTACATTACTATAATGTGTTAAATATTTTGTGTATTCGAAACTTCAAAATTGTTCGTATAATTTTAAAAACAAAATTAAAAAAGAAATGGCATTCAAAAATGATAATATTTATGACTCTAGTTGTAATTTTTGATTTATAAAACGGTTGTGTAACGATGGCTGAAAACGATAACTGCGTGGTTTATAATAACGATTCCCTCCACAGTTACAGTGAATATTTGTCAAATTTAAAAACAACAAAATGCATTAATAGATCGTTTTGAAAATTGCATTGATTATCATGGATTTTTTTTTACAACAATTTTGAAAACCGATAGATCTAAAATAATGTTAACAAAATGCTTTGGTGATTGTTAGATCTTTGTTTCAAAAATGTTTTTCCAACGTTCTGCAGAAGTTTTTTTAAACTTATTTTCAACATCCAATTGTTAAACGTTTTTGCATCGGATGTTATTATCTTTTTACATTATTTATTTATAAAAAATTTAGAAAAAATTTCATAACAATTTTTATTTATTTATAACTAATATTAATAAACGTTATGAAATCGATGTATGGAATTTATAATTTAATGAATTTCTAACGTTAACCTTAAAATTCTCTGTGTCGACATAACGTATATTAATCAATATTATAAATAACATGTTTGAATTTTTTGAAGAAGATTATTTTTTAACCATGGTATTGCATTACTATGCTATATTGTGATTAAAATTAATTTTTTTAAATTGTTTATTGCAATTATATTTGCAAATCGCCTTAAAATACACTGGATTTTGTATGTAAATGAATTCATCTATATAACGTATAGTATTAATTGTATCCTCCTCATGTTGGTTGCTGTAAATGAAAAAAAATTTTACAGTAAATTTCTCATTCTATATGCGTATTCCAAATCAATGTAAAGGAAAATGCAAAGAAAATTAAGTAACTGTATCATCTTCCCAATTCACAAAAAAATTATACAGCCAATTATTATTTCATAGAAAAATTTCAATTACAACAAAAGTCAAAGAAGCATTTCGGGTGTTATCTTTTGAACACATTAATTCAAATCTTTTCTCTTCTATACGAAAGATTGGAAATTGATTCAATTATTTATTTTTGGTAAACAAAAATGGACAACCGTTTTTTTATGGCCTTAATTAAATAAGATATTGAGTGTATATAATTGGAATTATAGAAATACGGAATTTAATTATATACTACTCGTAATAAATTGAATAAATAAATTAAATATTATACATATAAATTGTCATAGTATTTTATACAATTAGAGTTTTAATTGCGAAAACTGTATCAACTCGTTCGCCTACACAAGGTCATACAATAATGGGACACCCTATATATAAAATATATAGTGTATAAAAGTCCAATTCTTTTAAACTCTATGCAATTTACGAAAACTCGTTTATACTCTTATTTTTATAAATTCCATTCCATTATTATATATTTTTTTCATATTTATTATATTATATATTGTTTTCAAATTAATTTTTAATATAACACTGTACTTTACACATCGCGTAACATTCTTATCTCGATTAATACAAATTATATTTATATTAAACGCGAATATATATATATTGTAGTATGAGAAATAAATAATAAAGTATATCTGCGATGTGGTATGTTTCTGTATATATACGATTATCTATACCTATTATTTATATATATATATATATAAAGTTTATATGTACTTTAAGTGCAAGATCATAAACAAACGATTAAAAAAAAAACAGTCTATTATATAGATATTCAATAAAATTAATTTGAATTTTAATTCAAGTTCATATACTCAATTAATATACACCTATATATCGATATAATAAATATTGTACAAGTGAAAGAATGCAATTTAAATTTATTTTTAGTTATTACCCGTATATTGTTGTATATAATTTATTTTCAAATTATCTAATATATGATTGTACCTATTTATAACTATTACATATTAGTTATTAGCAAGATAATATAATTAAATTTTAATGCATCCATTATATATCAACAGAAATATTATAATTTATACAATAATATTGAAATGTATTGATTATAGACATTCACACATACTTGGACTGTCTGAATAGTTCTCGGCCTGACACATTGACATATAACGTTATTTGAAACTGTGTGAAACCATAATTGTATTGGAAAATTCTATACTTTATATAAATACGCATGGAAAATTTTTTTATCCATATGTTGATTCATTGATAAAAATTAACAGATGTTTATAGTTTAGAGATTATAGATTGGAAAGATTTTTTTGAAGCGCACCAACACCACGTCGATATCGTGAATAATTTTTATAATATCATGCCTGATTGCATTCGTCGAGTTTGCGTTCCAAATGCACTCTCACTATAACCTTCTTGGTATATGGATAATAATTTAAAATTTATTCATTAATTATCAAAATACAGCTTGGAAAAAATTCCGTTATTTCTTGGTTGGATTCTGATTTATGCGTCGTCGTCGTATACCAAGAGATGTGTAACAATTTTTCTGATACCTTATCAATATAATAATATGCATCATTTCTAAGATTAAGCTTTAGATTCCACATCCATATGGATTTGATCATTTCAGTGTCATCAATCTGTACATTACTTTTGATGAACTTTTTATAGAGTATGATTGCAATTTATTAAGATGATTTTATTTGTGAATGAAGCGGCATTCTATTCTCAGTGATTAACCTTTGTGTATACGAAATACATGACAATTCCATCATCTATTTATTTTTGAATATATGTCAATTTCATAGAAAATATTTAAAAAATTCAAAATTGAAGGTGTTTTTAAATATTCCACTTTATAACTATCGTCCCATCCATATATTGTCAAACAGTTTTGAACGTGATACTTAAATTATTTGAAGCTTTTATTAATAGAACTGTTATATATTAAGTCTATAATTTGGCGTGAAGAAGATGGTTTAATGACTGGAAGATCAACAACCGTACAAAATTTCTTAAAATTTGTTATATTTTCTGTTCGGAGTATTAATCGATGACGGTTTGATGACACTGTTTTAAATACATAATTGGAAGTATGGGACAAACTCAATATATAGCATGCCTTTAAATATTGATAAATATAAAGCTACTATCACGTTATATACATAAGCAAGAGGATATTTTTCATTTCATATTATTTGGATGATGTAAATTTACCCTACCTTAATTCATGTTTATCTTAAAAACTTATTTTCACTAATCATATTTTATTTAATTCAGTGTTACGTTTCATAAAATATATAAAATACTGGACCTGTATTGTGCTAAAACTATGATTATTTTTACGATTAGATATACGGCTAAATATGCGCACCAGGTTTGGTCTTCAACTAATGGTTTTCTATAGAAATATCTATACCTTCTATATAAGGTTTACTTGTAAAATTGTATATTTGTGGATTAATTCCAAAGAAACTTGCGCTTTCATAATGATTTTATTTTCCACAAAAAAATGTTATCGTACCAATATTATGATCGCTATTCGCCATATTAAGTCACATGCTTATTATTTATATCAAATTATAATCTATGTCGATATATTATAGTAACAAATTAATTTTTAATGATGTAATAAATTGTATAACTTTAAATTGCATATTATTTATTTAATGTTTAAATTTAATTATTTCTATATTAATCGACATAGATTGGATACTTTTAATAATGCTGATCTTGAAATTAAATATAACGATTAACAAAATTTAATTTAAAGCAACACCTAAAAATTATACAGGGGAAGTGTAGTCTTTGTAATGTGATTATAATAATTATATTTTATATTATATATTTATATAGAAACTCATCTATTTATATTATAAATTATGTTAAACTATGCAAAATACAAACATTTATTGTATTATTAATGTATAGTTTAAGTCAAGATATAAAAAAAAAAAAATCTAAACAGATATTTGTATAAGATACAAACAAAACAAACCGATGCCTCAAAGGTAATACAATATCTCTAATATACCATAAAAAATATTATAATCATGAAAAATATTTTTATCTTTTATCGATTTTTATTTTTCTTATTTCTTACACAAATATTATCTTACAACAATTTTGCAAATAATTTATATATTGTTTAAATTGTATATCTATACAACAACAAATATATGTTGTATAGAATATGGTTTAGGTGTATCTGCATATAACATATTTTTATTGTTGTTGTTGATTTGTTATGTTCGTGTGTTTTTCTTTTTAAATAAATGCCGAATAATTTCCAACAAATAGAAGAAAACAATAATATATACTCGTACACTATATAAGAAAAAAATTGAGAGATAAAATACAGGAAAATTATACCAACAACAAATTAGGCTTTAAGCTATATTGTACATGTTTATTATTATTATTATTATTATTATTATTATTATTATTATTATTATTATTATTATTATTATAAATAAGGTGAACCATAATATAATTTAATTATCTATACATGACAGAGTATATATGGAAATAAATTGTGATTTTATAATATTTCACAGTAAAATATATGTACAAATATACAATACAAAATAAACACCATTGAGTTTTTTCTGTTTTAATTTGTACACGTACGATATATTAGGTTGTCAACTATCTCCCTTCCGCCTTTTTGCTCTTTATTCAATGCTTTATAAAAAGTGTTACAGTAATCGGATTTAGTTCAAATATGCGCCGTTTTGTTCGATAATCTGTTTCCATCTAGACTGCAACTTCATAATACCTCCCTCGTAGAAGCCCCCCTCCTTATTTGCGAAGAACTCGGACAGCCACTTTTCACAAGCCTCTTTTGAGATCAACTTTACACCACCAAGGGCGTTCGCCATGGACAGGAACAGGTGGTAATCACTTGGCGCTATGTCCGGGCTATATGGTGGATGCGATAAAACCTCCCATCCGAGCTCCCGTAGCTTCTGACGAGTCATCAACGAAGTGTGTGGTCTGGCGTTGTCCTGGTGGAACACTACACCCTTCCTTTTGGCCAATTCTGGACGCTTCTGGTCGATCGCCTGCTTCAAGCGGTCCAGTTGTTCGCAGTAGATGGTAGAATTAAGCGTCTGGCCATATGGGAGCAGCTCATAGTGGATGATTCCCTTCCAATCCCACCAAACACACAGCAAAACCTTCCTGGCCGTCAATCCCGGCTTGGCCACTGTTTGGGACGATTCACCGGCCTGCGACCACGACCGTTTTCGCTTGATATTGTCGTATGTGATCCATTTTTCGTCGCCAGTCACCATCCGCTTCAAGAATGGGTCGAGTTCGTTCCGTTTCAGCAGCATTTCGCAAATGGAAATTCGGTCCATTAGATTTTTCACTGTTAATTCATGTGGCACCCAAACATCAAGCTTTTTTTTGTATCCAGCCTTCTGCAGATGGTTTAAAATGGTTTGGTGACTAACTCCCATCTCCTGGGCGATGTCACGAGATGCCACATGCCGGTCTAACTCGATGTATTCCATGATTTGATCGGTATTTGTCGTCACAGGTCTTCCGCCGGCTGGCTTATCCATGGTGTCGTTTTCACCGGCTCTGAATCGTCGAAACCATTCCTCCGCGGTTCGAAGTGATAGAGTACCATCCCCCAAAACACCATTAATCTCACGGAACGTTTCTCTAGCGGATTTGCCTTTAACGAAGGAAAACTTTAAAATAGCGCGAATTTCGGCGTTAGTGAACTCCATGTTTACACGTCTATAACTATTGAACGCAATATCCAAACTAATCATACATAGCGTCGTTTTGTTTGTTATGTCAAGAGCTTTCAAATTATGTACAGTGTTGCCAGATACGAGCTCTGTAGCGCTTTGTACATAGCCGCGAAATTAAAAAGACAAAAAGGCGGAAGGGAGATATTTGACAACCTTATATTACGAATGAATAACTTACAAGATATTTAAAATGTTCAGAAAATTATTTTGTTGTATATTTTATTATTTTTAATAATTTTAATAAGTGTGTCAAGAATAAATTGTTAATTTTTTTTCAAAATAAAATAGAGAGAAAAAAAAAAAGATTATAAATTTTATTAAATCATATATTGATTTTTTTCTAAAAAAAATAAATGTTTATAACACACCCAAGTCAAAGTACTTTTTTTTTTTTTTATAATTTTTACAAAATTTGTTGTAATAATTATAAATACAATCAATTTATGTATTTTTTTTGTAATGAGTAGTATAATTGCTATTTTTCTATAAAAACACGTTCACACCGGTATTTAATGCAAAATAGATATTTATATATATTTATTTTAACCAATTTGAACATTTAGCTGTCAAAAGAGGGATAACTACTCAATTTTAAAATAAATATTTTATTTATTGTACACAACATCATTTAAAAGTGTAATAATTTCCGTCACTTAAACCATACAAGGTCCATTTTGGATCTATACCTACAAGTTAATGCGTCGAGTTTACAACGTAATCTTACGTACACATAATCACACAAAAATCGCTTAAGATTTAGCTTCTAAATAAGTATAAAATCCGCATTTATCTATCGGCCACATGGTCGTTGAAACGAATGCTTATTTAATAATTTGATAATTTAATAAATCAGAATCACTACATTATTATATTTATTTCTATCAAATTACACATTTTCTTCTTGTATAAGGTCATTATCATAATAAGCATAACCTATGACCCATCCCAGCTGTATTTATTTTGTGATTTTTTTTAATTGCGATAGAAGTAATAATAGATTTAAACTTCGAAAAAATTATATTCAAAAATATTTTATTTAATTACATTATAACGATAAAAATTATACGATCGATTTGTGTAATTATTAATATTAAATAAATTTTATACATGAACAGCAAAAACCCACACAATTATTAGTTAATCAAATTTACATATATTGTACTATAATTGTTTTGTCTATGCATATGTAAATAACTACGCGCATAGCACAGTAATGCAAATTTATAATAATTATTATTATTATTATTTAAATATATGACACACAAAAAATAATTAATATATTCGTCAACATAGAAAAATTTTAAATTAATATTATAATGTGAATATAATTGTGTGTATATATTAGAGGGCAAAGTGCGAGGTTTTATCTGATATTATTGATTTTTAAAAGGAAATTTATTGGTATTGATTCTCCATATATAAATCTATTTCAATTTATTGTTGGAAGTTATTTTACGTATATATAGTGAAAAATAATTTCGTATAAAAGAACAACGCATTATAAAACAACGGAATGAATGAATAACATGTAACTTGCTTGAAATATGTATAATTTCTATATGTAATATTCTTAATTAAGAACAGCATTAATTTCAATCAACTATTAAACGATACACCTTTAGCATATTCTTTTATATATATTAATATTATGTCATGTTAAATAACATGTAAAGGGGGTCGTCCAAAGTGTGTAATAAATACAATGGATTTTTAACTCAAATGTCAAATGGCTGCGAAACTGGCTGGAGGGTCACCTCAGTGATCGCTCGTCTCGCCTACAGTTTTTTGTAAATAAATTAAACGAAGTGCAACCAAACAATTATTATATTAGGAGACTTAAATGCAGATGGATCGGTCACATGCAATGGTGTTGAGGAACATATATAGGGGAATTCTTCAAACTATACATAGCGCATAGAACTGTGGTTTGCGAGGCGAAAGGCCAGGGAAAAAAACCGGGAATGATATAAAAACGTTTGCCTAAATCCAACCAGATGACACATTTTGCATTGGTGCTGTATTCTCCCCACTCTATTGTTAACTATAAATGTGATAAATAATTTGTTATTATATAAATAGGTTGATTTTTGTGTCTGTAATGGATATGACGCTATTAAATAAAATTTTGCATGATTAAATTTTTAAAATTTTAAGAATTTTATTTTCTTAAGTAAATTACCCATTTTTTTTTTTTCAGTTAATTCTCAAATTGTGCACCTATATTTAATATTGTAAAAAATTGCAAAATTTTGTATATATGGGATTAAGTATATATTTACTAGCTAACTGCTATCTTATAATGGTGACCCATCCGTTTGATGTTGGATAACCGTATTTTAAAATATTATTAATTATATATATAATTATTCAAGTATATAGTTATAAAACGTACATTAATTCTCTATAATACACTAAAATGTATAAGTAATTTAATTTAATTTAATTAAAATAAAATTAATTTCTTTTATTTGTTATTGTATACCATATATGTTATTCATATGAATAATATAAATTAATTTCATTAAATTTAAATTATTGTATGATAATATATTATTTATATTATTCGTCGTTATATACATATTGTATAATACTTAACGTGTATATGTTCACTTAGAAAATGCAATTTTAATTTACTATATTTAAAAATTAATTTAAATTAATAACCTTTTCGTGTCCATCATGGATATTAACATTAATTTTCTACGTATTGCATCTGTATAATATATGAATGAATGAATGAATATTATATATTATATACCTGTTTATGTACATAAATATATTAAATATATAAACAAAATATATAATTATATAACTTTAAGTATGTGCCTCGTATATATATATATATATATGGTATATAATCTTTTGTACATGTTATTTATGTTATATTATATGTTTTATATATGTTATGTATATTTATGGTATGGTATATATAGAAAAGATATCGATATATAAATAATACATAAAAATATTAACTTTTTTAAATGAATAATTTCTATCGTGTTTAACATTTTTATACGACTATACGAGTATTCATTACATATAAATATTCGTGTGGTACACATGATAAAACAAAACAACAACAAAATAATATTGTACAACAGTAGGAGAAGTTAAAAACCATTATAAAAATCAGTGCACTTTAACTTTGATAACTGTGATTTTCACGTCACTTTTCATCTGTATACATATAATCTACGCTGTCTATAAAAAAAAAACTACTTTGTGCTTACTGGCAAATTGCATAAATATTGTATTTTTATATAGCGTCTATATTGGTTGGTATACAGCTATATATATATATAGATAGCTATTAGATGTAGAGGTATGGTATTGAGAAATAATATATATATATAAATTTTATATAAATACGAATAAATTGCATTATGCACATTTCTTTCTTTATATTATATATAAAACGTATATATAAATGAGAATTTATCTTATATTTTTTTTTTTTTTATGTATTATATTAATAAAATAAAGGTAAAGAATTGAACATATCTGCAATTTATTATTATAAAATGTGTATGGTGTATTTATAAAAAAATCAAAAAAAAGAAAACTAAATAAATAAAATAAATAAACAGATTTTATACTCATGATGATGTCAGGTATATATATATTTTGCGAGCACATTACATACAAAATTGATTTGATTCATGTTTTTATATTGGAAGAAAAACGAATAGCAAAAAAAAAAAGTAAAACTTAATTGCTTCTATAATTTTCACAATAAAGTAATTAATTTTTCAATTTATATACATTTGTAAAATATA
Organism: Bibio marci; assembly: GCA_910594885.2. Classification (NCBI taxonomy): domain Eukaryota; kingdom Metazoa; phylum Arthropoda; class Insecta; order Diptera; family Bibionidae; genus Bibio; species Bibio marci. The sequence goes on along the minus strand of OU343114.1, from coordinate 25,359,979 downwards.
TATATTTTGTATAATATATAGGCGAACATGTACAGATACACATATAGTTACAAAAACGAATAATTCTGCAATCACGATTAAAAGTTACTATAAGTTATAGATAGATAATTGTTTTTATACTCTTACATTTCGATTTTTGTTTAACTTATTTTATAAACTGACAATCATCTGATATCCGCATACACACGCATAACGATAAATTTAATTGAACAAATACGGTTTATATCACATCAATGACTAATTCTATATATGTAGGAAATCCATAAATACTCATAGAAACATTAAATATATTAATGGATATAATTAGTTTATTCATGAATATTGATTTAGGGGTGGAATCATGTAAGGTGATAAGTGACAGTCACCATGGTGATATTCAAAAGTGATCACCTATTTTTTTGTAAGGTGATCACTTTTAAACTCACCACAAGGTGATTTTTATAATGTCATTCGTATCGGTGGTGGTGAGAAGAAGAAATATATTTTGACATGTTCTTTCTTTATATTACTGCTAAAAAAAAAATAAAATCTACAAATAAATCATAGAAATATAATCAAAATTAAGATAATAAAATTTTTGGCGTTAATAAAAAATATAAATGTTTAGTTCAGTTTCGATTGAATTATATTTTGTTCAGGGACGATGGAACACAATGGTTTAGGATTTATTTGATTGTAATCTTCAATAAAAAATTAACTATTTTAATAATAATAAAACCATTACAAAAGTTTACGAATTAAAATAATTTGTAAACAATTTAAAATATTAAAATTGAATTTTCGGTCTGAATGGTAGCAAATATTATATCATTATTTTTCTTTTAACACAACCATAGAATATATCTATTGGTTATTGCCTTAAGAAAATTGATAAAATATATTGCTAAGCCATAGTTAAAAACGCAAGTACAAATATTTGATAAAATATATTATTTCTTTGTTAATGTTAATAAAAAAAAATTACGAAATGTATTCCTTGAATATAATATGAAAACTAAATATTTTCCTTTAATTTATTTTAATATTTTTCGTATCACACCGAATTCACAACAAATAACAATGAAAGAATTTCTTTTTTCCCAAAAAAATATAACCTTATACACAAAACGACAGCAAAAAAGCTATCACCTGAAAATCGTCACTTTTTGGTGATAGTCACCTCACCGGTGATATCGCCATAGCCGATGCAACATTTATAAATGGTGACAGTGACTGTCTCACTTATCACCTTACATGATTTCACCCCAGATCAACTACGTATGGTATATAACAACAATTAATACAATAATTCAGTATAACACATAAATAATTTTGTTAGCCACACTAATGTGGATCCTATATGATCCAAAACTTTATCTATTTAATCATAATATTATAATTAAAAATTAAAATGATTTTCAATACAATATAATTAACAAAATTTGTCACAATATGTTAAAAATAATTATAAATTTGTTTCTATAAATGAATCAAATGTTTTCAGTTATCAACAAAATACACTGAAATTTTTTATTCCATCTCTAATTCATTTTTAGCATAAGTAATAAATTGCGTAGTTTCCATCAATTTCGATCGATATGGTTGTTTACTAATTTCAGTATAGTTATATTGTCCATAGTGAAAATTAATCATTGAATTAGCAGGAGCAGACATTATGGCATACAATTGTAATGAAAATATGAGTTTCAAAAAATTAAAAATTTGATATCATTTTCCATCTTCCATTAGGTAATAACATCCGAAAAATGTTGTCATCAAAATTTATTATTATTATAAAGATTTTTTTTTTAAAATATATTGAGAATCATTTTTTCACTATAACGTTCCCCAACAATATAATTATTATTTAAAAAAATATACACTTTATTTTATCGGATACTCTAATTACACATAATTGCGATTAAAAATTACATTTCAAATACAAAATACAAAATACTTTCGAAATTCAATTGAAATACTATTTGAAATAAAATTATTGGTAATACCTTCGGCTAAAAATTTTTCGTTAAACAATATATTATATATTAAATAGTTAAATTAGATTAGATACGGATGAATTTACGCAAAAATAGAAAAAACGTTAAGGGAAATGAAAAAAATTAAATTAATAAGTGAAAAATGTATAATATAATAAAATTGAAAAATAAGCTTAATCGTAAGCTATTAAATTATTTATAAATAAATATAAAACTTATAATACAAGTATTTATACGACAGGAACACCAGCCATATGCGAAATAAAAAAGTAATTTAAAAATTAAGAATCCAATAATACATCTAATAACAAATATATATAATTTAATTAATTTTACATATTAAATAAATACATTAAATGATAAATTCAATGAGTTTACAATTCGCCTTCACGATGATACCTATCAACCCCTAAATATAATTTGAAATACTTGATAGACCCTGAATATATTATATAAATGTATACTATTATGCATTTGATTGATTGGTATAATAGTACCAGTAGCTTATATAACTTTTATACGCTAATCGATCGTAAAGTATAGCCGGTTTTCATTCTCAAAATTTACATAAGAAATATATAGTATAAAATCATAAATTAAAAAAAACTGCATGCAGTGCGACATTTTATTACAATGGGCCAAATTTAGATGGTTGGGATGTTATAGTGACTAAAAATAATCATTTCATAATTCATATAAAGTTATATAGTTTTGTGTTTTTTTTTCAATGAAAGATATTCCGTTGAATATTTTGTCCCATTAAAGAACAAAATGGTTGAAGTCAAAGATATAACTTTGATATTTCCGATAAATTGTAAATATTGTTAAAGCAAAAAAAAATCATAATAGCTTAAGATACGTTTCGCACGAATGGAGGAAGACGCACACCAACCAAACAATTGAATGGTACAATCATGTGGGAAGAATGTGGACTGAAAAATGGAGAGCCAAATGGCATAATACAGTGAAGTGTGATGTGAGGAAATTTTGATTTCATGCTGTTCAGTTTGGAGAATGTTTGCTCACAAATATATAGGTACTATGTTCAAATTTCTGCTGTAAATTTTTTTTTTAAAGAGAAAAATTATTGTGCAAATTTTTGTGAAAATTTTCTTATGTAATTAATAATTGCGGTGTTTGTAATTTTTGACAAAGCAGATATTTGTATTGTTATTTTTGAAAATTGAATATGATGAAATTGAAGTGATGGTACTACAGAGACCAAAATAGTACATAAATTTAACCGCCTTTTCCCTATATCGTCATTATTTTAAATATTCTTTGAATTTCTACAATAATAATATTAACCCGAACGAAAGCCGCCATACTCACGACATTGCAAATATTCTAAAAAAATCGAATGTCGCCATACATGCGGCATAACGTAATATATGTTCTCTCATATATTAAGTTTACTGTTTAACATAAAGTACAGGTACAAAAAAAGATTGTGTTGTTTGCTCGGATACAAAAAATGCCGGGAAGAAGGCGGGAAAGACGTAATTATTGCGATACTTGCACTTGTAAAAACGTGGTATTCACATAGCGGACTGTTGGAAGAAGTACGAAATTCTCAAAAAAATTATAAGTAATTTTGTATAAATACATTGTTAATCTATAAAAAATAAATTTATAAATGTGTACAAATAAATACATTACATCCATGGATCCATTCGTTTATTTCAACTCCCATTATTTTTCTGAAATTTTCACTTCATTATCCTTTTGTATGGACATATACTGTTCATATACTATCTATTATTACTGAAAGTTTACATAAAATCCAATAAAGCGATATAAATTATGTATCTTTTCTCGTTCTGGAAATTAAGCATTTAATTTCTTAAAAATCAGTCGACCCACATCGTTCTAGAAAAATGCGATCGTTCGTTAAGGGTTAATATACGTAGCATATAAATAGAATGTAAACTATACACATGGCGTTAAACTAGTTAAACGCGTATCGTACACATATTTATATAAATATATGACATTAATTACAATCAAATTAGTGAGTAATTTTTTTCCATTGTATCTTATACATATATTATTTATATATGGACATATTATCATACATTTGTGTATGCGACTCAAATAGTTATACCAGTAATATAATATATACGCCAATATACATAGATAAATATGAAAAAAAAAATAAAAAATCATCTTATAATATTTATCCATATTTATAATAATTGCCACTATCTATAATAATTTAAATAACTGCCGAATGAACATATATACAAAAAAAATTGAAAAAATATAATGTTAAGCTCAATTATATCGTTTCGTTATTTTATATATAATATATATATTTAACAATATGGATATAATATTTATATATATAAAACATGTAAAGGTATACATATATTTTTCCACTTTGATGGTTGTTTCAAGTTAATAAATATCACAATCATAAATTTGTTTTGTTTGACATTAACTTGACCAATTTTGTTGTCAAATATAATGTTTTATGTATATGTTTATGTTTACAAAATATGTATTGTATATATATATGAAAAACATAAAAAAAACTGTTTTTGAAATATGCTATACGTTTTGAATATATTGTATATAAATAATATTTGAATTCTAATATGTGTAATACATCTACACTACATTATATATATGGTATATATAAAAAGGAAGAATTTATTTATGATATATATGTGATGTGTACAATGTTAGTATTCATCTTTATGGTTTTTTTGTCTTTAATAGATGGACAAAAAAATATTGTAAACGAAATAAAATTATCCTTTCAGACAGAAACGTTTAAATAATTGAAATGTAATTTAGAATCATTATATATAATTTTACCTCATTTATATACATAGGTACGTACATGTATCCTCATATATACCATATATACGACGGCATATAACGTTTATATACAATCGATGGATAGAATAGGATATACACTAGCTATAGATGAATGGAGATACCACATATAATTAATACTAATTAAAACTTATTAATATTTATTTATATATAATATACATTTATAATATATTAACAATATTATATCTGGAAAATTTAATTATTATATATTAATTCACCATATTTCTGCATTATATATAATACATATGTGTTCTGTTATCTAAACAAGAATTTATGCAATCGACATAAATGCTTTAATTTCACATTAATCTCTGTAAAATACAGTTGACTCTGTGTGTAATAAATTTGTATAGGGATCGAAATTATTTATTTTAATATTTGTTCATATTTAGAATTTATTACAATACATTTACAGATTTAGCATATGTTTTAAGTCAATTGAACTGTGTGTAACTTATTAAAATAATCAATTCAATAATTAAAGGTTCAAATCTTCTAGAAGCGCGACATTCTTTCTGATCCGGAAAATTTTAAAAATTATCAATATTATAGAAATTCTGAAATCTATTTAGTGACGATGATCAAATGAGATTGAATTTTACAAATTAAAATATACATTTACATTGTATTTCGGGTATTTTTCAAGTTATTTTTACTTCAATTAAAGTTAACGCAACTCAACAAAATGGTTTAGCTTAAAATATACGATTATGCGGGCAGTTCAAATTCATATATCCATACCAAATTTCATACAATTAGACCATCAGATCTGGAAAAAGTGCAATTGGATAAACAGAAGTGTTTTTATGTAACCATACTATACGTAAGAACTACCTACGCACACAACAATGTGCATATTAATTTTCAACTAAATAGAGGGAAGACAAATAAAGCAAATATGCATAGAAGATTCATAGAAAATAATCACATAATTCCAGTTTTGGAAATTTCCGGAAAATTCTGAAAACCACGGCTACCTTCTAATTAAAGTTTTGGAACATTCTAGAAATTTATTCAACAACTTCCAAAAGTCCCAAATAGTTTTGGAAATTTTCGGGAAAAACTCAAAATTTCTTCACCAACATTTTATTAAAATTATAGATAGAAAATACCCCAGAGTTATAACTATTCTGTAATATAATTCCAGAACGCTTTTGATATTGAGTATCAGTTTTCTCGATCTTTATCATATAATGCTTTACATTAAATACTTCGAATCTGAATCTACCATAAAAATTTTAATTGAAATTAATTTAGAAAATATATCCATTTGTCTGTAGTCTATATAATGACGGGCTTTTATGTGGTCTATTACATACAGATATAGTCCACTGTATAAATTTTCTTCATCTATTCTACTATACACACACACAACATATTTATTGTAAATCATTCAAAAGTATATAATATTTGCGTGATGAATTTAATAAAAAAACGAATGAATCAAAAATTAAATGTGTGGAAAATGAATTGAATTCTTCCTGTAATCAAAATCTAATTTATATACAATAAAATATCAATAATAACAAAGAGAAAAAAATGTTGCTTTTTAATAGAAATGATAAAAATAAAGAATGGTATTAGGTATAAAAAAAAAAAAAATGAACAATAAAAAATATTCTTTGAGGATTGGTTTCTTTTCAATTATATATTACACAATATTTCTTCAATGGATTTGTTTTAGTTTTCTCTATATATTCATGTTTTATATTATTAAAAAAAAAATCGAAAAAAGAATTAAAATATGAATATAGCACGCAATTTTTTCCTATCTTCTATCTATATATTTAATGTACTTATATACAAGGTGGTTTAAATGGTATACGCCACATTCAATGTTCCACCTCACACATATTTTTATGCTGCGAAAATGTATATTTAAAATTTCTATGTAGAGAAGTATAACATCGATAAATTCCGCATATGGATGCCGCAATAAAACAAGACTATATATAAAAATAAGTTATATAAATTAGTATATAGACTTTAAGTTGTTGACTGATATATCATATGCCCTTTTTAAATCACCCTGTATAAATACAAAATACTTTGATTTTATAATTTAATTGTCTTAAATATACCTGCTACCTGCTATCTAATGTACTATACGAGAAATATATAACAATTGTTCTATGGAAAATTAAACGTATAATGAATACAATATATACGATGTATCCCCGCATTCATATGGGCACGTACAATAATAATAATAGATAAATATTAAAGATATATAAATATTGAATTACAATTTATACAGGTTTTTTTCCAATAATATAATAACTCAAAATATGTATGGTAAAGTAATAATTTATCGGCAATATTGATTCGCATGATTAACTAACATACTACATATATATATATATATATATATGGGTTATATAAGATATAACTAATATGTGTCTATATCGTATCGTCTACAATATATAATATTATAAAGATAATATTGTTTACATGAATTTATAATATAATTTCGTTGAGATATTTATTATACTATGTACAATACTAAAATTCTTGCGAATTAAAACCTGCTATTTTTCTGTTTAATTTAATTTAACCTCGGCAGCTATCCTACACTTTTACCTATTTTTCCAGCATAAGTTGAACTGTTATAACATAATTCATTCAGTGTAATCGTCTGCACCATAGTTGTTGAAATGGAGCAACAGATGGTAATCACTTGAAGCTCTATGTACATTTTTTATATACATTAAATTATTATTCAAATTACTCAAATCAACAATGGTCTTAACCGTTGCATTTTTATTCAATTTTAAAAATCACTTGTATATCTACTTATTAAAATGAAAGTGATAACTCAAAAATCCCGAAATTTCAGAATATCACACAAAATTAGAGGTGACAACAATATATTGGGGATATTGGTTGTTAGACAGACACATCTTTGAGTGATATTGTCTCAAAATTTCATTACATACATTAGTCACATCGCTGTACAAAAATGAACTTCGAACAAAAGAGCTAACATTAAATTATGTTTGGAAACTTGGAAAAAGCATTTTCCAAAACTTTTGAAATGACGAAAATTGTTTGCGGTATAATCGTTTTAAAAATGACCGTAATAACATTGCCATGATAATGATAAAAAAGTGGAAGACCAAAGCAGCGGATTATTGCAGATAACATCGAAAAAGTGAATAATTTCTTCAAAAATTGTTACTGCGTTGCATATTATTTGTGAATTATGAAACGTTTACTGCATCTTATCCATCATATATCGTGATTATACTTAACCGCATTCACTTGATTTGACTGACTCTGCGTCTATTTTCTTTATATTCAACTACATTTTCATTTGATCAAATTCAAATTGGCTACAAACCGTTGCGTAAAGGTCTGCTTGTTTGTCATAACACAACCAATTGGTAGCGAGTTTTGACAAATGTTATTTTTAGTTATTTAAATATATAATTTAAGATTAAAAAACACATTCGATTAACCTAATATTTTGTATAGTATTGCTTATTTTATCACATAATCTAAAAAAAATAAATATGTTTTGCATTTCCCGAAGAGCTTATCATCTTAAATTTGTCATAACACCCTACTATAATCATCTCATAACAACTAATAAACTTACGATAATAATCATCTATTGGAGGACGGAAAAAAGTATTACATATCGGACGGAAATTTAAAATTCTATATTTTTATCTAATTATTTCCAAATTTGAAATAAAAAATGTTGATTGTTTATTCGTTTTTTTTTTTAGCATATATGTCGATTTATCGATAATTATTTTGATGAATAAATGTATCAACATATAGCTTGGTGAGATCTGGCGGGGGGGTAGGCACACGATACCAATGATATAAATTATATTATTTAAGCATTGAATTAATGTTTAGCAACGCATGTGTGTTTCTTATATTAGCAAGTAATTTATGTTTTTATTCTATGTATTCAAAAGAGTATATAATCTGTGAACTAATATAAAAGAATATAATAAATCAAAAACTGCATACATTCAATTTAGTATACAATTTACATGTAATTGTGTACTTGTATTGTGTACATATCAACAAAAACAAAAAAAAATAAAATGTTAATATTCATTAATTTTATAAATATTTTTATTTTTTGTAAAAAATGACTCTCTGTATTTAATGGGATAATTACAATGTATTATAAATATTTATAATGAATAAAAATTATATTAACTTAAAAAACATTCATTATAAACATAAACACTTGAAAGCTTACAATTATAAAATAAAATACTATTATAATATAAAAAAAATTATTCTACATGAAAAAAAAAAAAATAGATAGATACACAACTCTCGTACATTACAACAACAGCATCACAACAATAACAATAAACAACAAATGTATAAGAGCAATTAAAAATTAATTTATTATTATTAAATATATTTTTAAAAGATTGATTAAAAATATATATAATTTTTGTAGTAATAAATCATTGAATGAGATATGATTACCCTAATATTAAAATTTCGGAAATTACAAGGTTTATATAAAATCTTATATATGAAAATATAAACCAAAACACGAAAAATATGTTTATATCTCACTTTTCTTTATATATAAAATATATATATTTATTTCTACTATATATGCGAGTATAAGATTTACGGCTGTCAATCAAATGAAATCTTATATAATATATATGTTCTGGATTTTTTAAGTCTATAATACACACCACCACTCACATATATAATCAACCAACCAGCTCACATGCGATTATAATAATACAATGTATACCATATGATACATATGAAAAGATACGCGCGCGGTATATCCTTAAAAATATCCGTATTATATTTTCATATATAAAAAAAATTGAAAAATGTGCAGAAGTTATCATTTTCTTAAACCTATTGATTATATATATATAAAATTCTAATAGATAACAAGTGATTTTAGGTTGTCAATTTTAAAGTATATATATATACCTACCTATATGTGAGAAATTATATCGTATATTTAAATATATATACAGATCCTAAATATGAGTATTAAATTAAAATATATGAATTAAAAAGTGAAATATGAGGTTCAAATTGTTTGAATCGCTTTTTAGTATTGTATTTTTATTTTCCGTTTAATATACGTAAAAACGCCATTCTCTCGACACACACACACATTGCATTGATTTATTATTATTTTAGATATATATATTTATTTATTTATATCTATAATATTATAGTATATGTGTTCTCTTAAAATTAACTATATATATATAATCAATTAGCCTGAAGCCATAAATATATATAAAAAATACAAAACATACAAAAATCAAATCAAAAAACATTAAAATATTATTATTATGTTTTAATATTTATATTACTTTAAAGAAAAATATATTTAGAGATTTTTTTCTGATTCGATTTTAATTAGATAATATATTTTACTAAGAATAGATATGGGCAATTATATGATTCAAATATTTATATATATAATTTAATAAATATAAAAAATTTGTTTCTATTTTTGTTTTCGCTTGAAAATATTTTAAGAATTTATACATTGGTAATTTTTTTAGGTATAATATATATAAAAGCTTTAGAGATATGCGTCTTTGATGAGATTTAATAATAATAATAATACATTATAAATTATTTAATTAATTATAAATTTAACTCTCGTATACATATGATTAATATACCATACATGCAGCTATTTTACGAAAACAGCTAACGCAGCTAACCATTAGTGATTTCAATTACTTATTTATCTTGCTTTTGTATTGTAAATTGATTTTTAAATCCTGTTAAATAATCTTTACAAATTTATCCGAATATATTTAAAATTGTACTAGTTCGGATAGAATTGTTAAGAAAAAAAAATAATGGAAAATTTAAACATAAATTTAAGCAAAAGAAAATATTTGATTTGATACTAATAATTGTAATTACTTCATATGCTTATCTATTATGCACCGCATCGAAGGGTTTAAATATGTATAGAAAAACTATTAGTGATGTATATTTTGTTATAACTGCAGCAAATATTACTATTAAAAAAAACGCTCTATATATAATTGGCAGCTATTGGTATATAAATGTAAGAGAACTGTATGAAAAATTATCGACCATATAATAATGAAACAATGTACAAGACAATTTTTATTGACCTAAAAAATATTTTATATTACAATAAAATCTCTTGTAAGTGTAACTTCAACAAACATTTATTCCAACGTTTTTCCAATAATTCACAATTACCGCATCAGCACTTCAGGAATCACTTTGGCATATTACTATAGGGTTGTATCATGCGAAAATTAATCGCATTACTTTCGGGCTTACATGCGCAAAATTGGAATTCGAGGATTTATCGATAAAACCATTGTAGCTACGTGGTAACGAATTTTAAATAAAAAACAATATAAAAATTTATTAAAATGAAATTAATAAAGTATCTCCTTATTGGTGAGAATAATTTTAATCTAGCTGTTTCAAAATTGTCCGAACTTTTTAAACATAATTAAAACAGTTGCGTGTATATTTTGAGTTAATTGTTTTTATTTATTAAAAACTATCTCCCTCGGTTGCGGTACAGACTTCCTTGCATCGACAAATGAAGTATTGGAAATAGAAAATATATATACTATTGCCATAGTCAAATCAAATGAATATGATGAATGGTTGAGTGTTACAACTTTATTTTTGGTCAAGACATGATCGATACGATGATGTGCGTTATCATGAGGAAGATGACATTTCGAATTTAACACGATACGATGGGTACGATGAAGCAAACGTTTTATAACTACCAAATAATATACACCGTAGTTTAGTCACTCATAACGAATACTTTTTGAATAATTGCAGATTTTAGTCTTCCGCTTCTTTCATCATCACCGGTTTCTTCACGACCACATTTGAAACGATTATATCACTTATAAGTTGTACGACATACATATATTTTTTTTATCATTTCAAAAGTTTCGGAAAATATTTTTTCAAGTTTCCAAACAAAATTTAACGTTAGCTCTTTGTTCGAAATTCATAACTCTGCTCAGAAACAATGGAATGTAATGAAATTTTAACGCGATATCTTAGCTAAAAATGTGTCTTTCTGATAACCAATATCACATATAGATCTGGGTTTTTAAGAAAGTATGGGAAATTTTGACACAGACACAATTCTTTTTGGAATTTTTATAAATTAATTGTACTAACTCTGTGACGACATATTTTTAACATTCTGTATCGTCGAATCAGGGTCATATCTCTCAAGTCTCACGTTTCACTGTTGCTATATACATATGTTACTATTAATACTCACCCCGTTTATTATGGCTCAACATGTTAAATAGATCATTAAAATGTTTATTCATAGTGCAATATTTATGATTTATTTATAAATATAAGAAACAATGAATACTACGTCGTGCTTTAATTGTGAAAATTACAGTGTACATAAAAATTAAAGAATATTTTATCTTCCATGAGATTTTTATTGAGAAAATATTAAAAAAATTACTTTGCTTATACACAAATTGATAAAATTAAAAGATATGAGAATTATTTTTTAATTAAAAATTTAACTACATTATGCGTGCGTATGTGTGTATGTGTGTAGGCATGAATTAATTTCGTATTTTATCGTTCAGGCAAAAAATATTAATACTATAATTTATAAATTAAAAAATTATTTTTAAATTTGGAAAATACAAGAAACGTTCTTTTTTCTTTTTACCAATTAATCATATTTTTATTTTTTTTTTCATAAAGAAAGATTTGAAAAATAGATTGCAAATTTTTTTTCTTTTCATTTTTAAAAACATTAAATCATTGAAATTATTTTTATATAAGAGTTTTTTTTGGTTTTTTTTTTTTTATACTCACATATATACAATATAACTTTTAATATACAGATGATCTCAAAAGTAAGCGCACATTTGTATATTGTATAGTGTATTTTTCAAAGAAATGTCTCTATAAAAATAATAAATTAGAGTGATAATTGTTTTTTCCACAATGCCATCATTTTTATGACTTCATATTTTTAATATGAATTAAATAAAAAATTATCAAAATTTTATATTTAAACTATAATTAATTATTTACAGTTAAATAAATCTGAACAAAATTTCATCCCACAAAATTCATCGTAAACATCAAAAATTATAGAATTGTTCATTAACAATGTTTTTCCATCTGCATATTGTTTTGTTTCCCAACGGACCCGAATAAGTTGAATTTACTAAAACATCTGTAAAAAAAATATTTTATTCCAGCATTCTTCGGATCCGAAAGGTAACAAAAACCATTGGAGATTTCAAGAACATTGAGGTTCAGAATAAAAATGTGTCAGAAACCTTGCTTACTGAATGTACAACTGCTCTTGGATTGATAACTTTGTTTTTATTGATTTGGAAAGGATTTTTTATGATTAAACTTATATGTTTAAATTAAATTCACGTTTACATAACAAACCAAAATATTGGACAACACCTTAACAACTCTCAGATATAATTCTTAAATGTTGAGCACCTGCGTGCATGATGAATTAGAACTCTGTATAAGATAAAAAGATAATGCCAACATTGCTATGATTAAAATAATAGAAGTGAGTTTGAGGAATGTATTTTTATGGCATTACTTTAAAATTGCAAAATGTTTTAAAGTTAAGGTTGCGTAAGTCAGTGAGTGGTATTTCTTGATAAGTATTACATGGAATCTCCATAATGGGTTTTGATGAAAATTTATAACTTTTGAAGATACTGCCATGTTAATGGAAAATTGACAAATTACTATGACTTTGTTGTATCAAATTGTATGGCTCCGTTGAGATCTCTTCTTTACATATTTAGTAACTGAAATATACAGCAGTAATTTCTCTGTAGAAACGTAACCGATACAATAACTATTGCTGTTACGTTATGTTGATATAAAAAAAACGTGAAAAATTAAATAGTAATTTCCATACATTATTTCAGTGACTTTTGTATATTTAGTATAACTCTATAGGAATTTCTTATTTCAATGACATGTCTAAAGAAATGTTACTGCTGCAAGGACTTAGAGGATAATTTATTTGTTTTAAATTTTATATTGTCATCAAAACTTATTACGAAGATTTTATGTGAAATTTACCAAACTATGATTTGAATATAATTGCTATTATAATAGGGCTATTCGCAAAAAAAAAACAATTCTTTTAACTTACTTATATTATTTTAATTACGCAGTTATAGGTGTGCGCTCACTTTTGAGACTATCTGTATATCTATATTCTTTACACAAATTGAATATTATAATATAAAACCACATATAACAGTTGATGGTGCACAGTGCGAGAGGTATTTATAAAGAAATGAAATTAGGAAATAAAAATAAAAAAATAATCTTAATATGATTTAAGTTTTACGAAAGTTGTGTGTTTTTTTGTTTTTTTTTACTTTACTTAAATTTATTTTGAAGAATGACTTTAAGACCTTACGTATAAACACAACATATAATTATAAGGGTCGCGGTGTACCTTCTTCTTCTTATACATATACAGATCTATCGTATATACTTTCTTATTATATGTATTAATGTATTTATTATAAAATTTTAACTTTGCCCTTGCATCTCATATATTTTTGGAATATGTTATAAAGTGATCTACTAAATAAAATAAAATAATCCATATATTTATATACGAAAAGAAATAAAATAATAATAAAAAAGGTGCTTTCAATTTTTTAAAAATTCATACACCTACATAATGTAAGTCTAGACATTAAATCAAATGTTAAATTATTAATTAATGTTTTTTTTTTAGCATAAGGCGCTGATATAATATAGTTTTAAAATATTGTGTGTATAAATAAAATAAGAAAAAGTAATTTTTTTAACTAAAATGTTAAAAGAAATATATCAAATGCTGTGAAAAAATAAATACATTCACCAAAAAATGTTCGCGTTACTATCATTAAATCATTCATTATAAATTCAATTCAATACTTTCGTTTTCATTTCTTTTCATTTTTCAGATGTTATTAGTAATTTTCCAGCATCGTCTTCTTTTTTACATATTTTGTACAATTTGCATATCGCACGTGCCTCTCTGTAGCGCACAATGTCATCAGTATATTTATTTATATATTGTATAATGCATATATTAAAAGCAGTAGGACTTTAACTTAGTTTATCATTTGTATTGCATCAACATTTATTTTTTAGTTTTGACTCAAATGAATTGTATTCTTTGCGTTCGTTTGTTTTCAATGTGCGACCAACACCTAAACATGCCGCAATAAGTTAAATGGGCAATTTCATTTATATAGCTAAATCATCAATACATGAAGTTAAGCAAGTTATACTAAAGCTCAAGATGATGATAAATCATTTGAATTAGATATCTTACCAGTAGAACGTTTTAAACATGGTATAGAAATGCATTATGGTTTCAACTGAATTAGCTAATTGTTAAGACTTGGAATAATGAACAGGTGCCAAACAAGTGGAAGGATGTCTGTCCATTGTAAAAAAACGGTGACAAATTGAATTGTTACAACTATAGAGGAATAACTTAATTTACCATTAAAACATTACCTATATGATATTTGCTTTTATATCATAGACTTATTCCATATACGATTATAGGATTATCGGAAAATACTAGTGTAGATTCTGCTTAGATATAAATTTATATCTGATCAAATATTTAGTATACCTGGATTTTTCAAAACTGTTGGAATACTGATACACACACCATTTGTTTATTGATTCTATGGTTAAATATGAAATATATAGAAAATTATAAAAGAATTTGGTATTCCAAAAAAAAAAAAACTGATAGATTACTATCAAAAACAGTACAACCAAATCTAAAGTGGAAGTTTAGTATACTCATTCTGGACAGTTGAAAAATTTCAATTGTAACTTATTGCAAGTATTATTGAATGAAAATTCAGTCTAAGCCCAAGATTAGAGAAGAGCTATAGAAATAACTGCGAAACAGCTGATTACAAACGTCTACATACATTGGGAAAAATTCAAAACGGAGAAAAATAGTTATCATACGAATTTACGAAAAATTTTTGATCACTCTGTCTTATTGCTAATCAAAATAAAGAGTTTTCTGTGCGTATATTGTAACTCTGGCAAATGAAAAGTGTAACTACTTTTGCAATCCTAAATACAAAAAAAATCATCTCAGGAGAATCGCATTAGCACCACCCATAAAACGGAACAATTACAGTCACAAGAGATTACTCTGCGTTTATTTAGTGCAGTTTACGTGGTTCTAAAAACCAATGAAACTGTTTAATGCTAATGTCTATCATAAAAATGTCAATTGTTGGGAAAAGATTTCGGCAGTAACAAGCGTTGCAATAAATAAATATATAAGTTGTTGAAAATGATGGAAAATACTTTAATTAAAATAACAAAACACAATTTTTCATAATAAAACTGTAACTTTTCAGTTCAAAACGGAGATCCAAAACTAAGTTAAGGTCCTAATATATATAGAATTTTTTTGATGAATAAAATATATATATAAAAAAATAGGGGTGAACTAATTTTATATTATAAATTCACAACAAAATCACAAAAATAGAAAAAATAGAAACATATTTTACTTGCTTTTCAATTTGTATATTCTACAAAAGATAACCAACAAATTTAGATAGATATCTTTCAAATGGTACGTACGCGTACGTTTACGTATGTTTTATTGATGAGAATATAATATAAATGATAAAATGTTGTGTAGTAGGATTATAAGCAATCCCTAATATAAGTATATTATGAACATTTCGTTGTTATACATATTATTGTCTTATATATGCAATACAAAGTTCAAAGTAAATGTGAATAAATTTCCCTTATTGACTTTATAATAAAATCTATTTTGTTTGCAATCAAATTTCTTATTCAAAGAGATAATTTAAATATTTTTATGTGTGTGTGTTTGTTTTTATTGTAGTATGAAAACGGTTATATATTCACATATGTTTTTTACATTAAGAAAAATATACGATATGAAAATGTTCAAACTAACTTTTTGGTATATTTTCCGGATTTGTTATGTGATGGTGGGGGTGGTGGTTTTTTGCTTTAAAAAATGACTAATTATTATTAATTTGAATGGCACCATAATTTTCGTCGTTGCGCATACATTGAATTTCTTTGATTCTTTCCATATATTTATCCATATAACAAAATTATTGATAATAAATAAAAATAAAATAAATAATAAATGGTATGCACATCAAAGTCTCTCATCATCGCGTTCTAATTATAATTCTATATGTAATAATATTTTATATTAGAATATATATTGTATATATTGTCCATAAAGTGGTCTAGCTTTTGTATGTAACGATATAGAGTTTGCTTTATATGTTTATACTATATTATATTCTACAAACAACATATACAGATATATTTTATGTGTATATTAATATCAAATTTTTAAGATATTAGAAAAAAATCAAATAAATTATTATTATATTAAATCTTTTAAGATGCCGAAATGGCGCCACTTGTTTTTTTTTTTTTTATTTCTTTTTAAATATATTACGTATTGTTACTTTTCTATTGTGTGTGTGTGTATTGTGTGTACTATGTGTATATAGAAAACACAAAGAAAAATATTTAATATACGATGATATTATTGACTGAATGTTTAAAAAATTATATTAATAATATATTTTTTAATTTTTCATTTTTCTTTATTTTATAGTTATTTTATTTTTTAATTTTTTTTTGCCATTAATTTATGGCAACGAAAAACAAAAAAAAACGACGAGATGTGTGTGTTTTAGAAATTATAAATTACATAAATGTGTTAAATATATATGTATATCTAAAATATAATACAATATATTCCCAACACATAATTCGACGATATTTTAAAACCATATTTCGTATACTTTTTTAACACCATTAAGTAGTAACATTTTTTTTTTTAAAAATGATTTGTGCGTCGTCTTTACCATTCAGCCGATTTATTATTCAGTTCACTTCTATACATTAAAAATACTACACATTGTTGTGTGAATTTTTATTTTATATTTTTCCACTTATGTTTATTTGTTAATAAACAAACGATATTTATCACTAAAATATGTCCAAATAAATTGAGAAATATCTATATTAACTCATATATTGAAATGAAATTTCGTTATCCATAATAACCAATTGTATTTATTGTATAATACAAAGAAAAGCAATATACGGTAATAAGTAATTTATTTGATCTACTGACAGCCGACATATTTTCATAAGTGTGACTATTGAAGAATACCATATATATATAGTATAAAAAAACCATTGGTGATGACTTATTGTAACCATATATGTATTCAAAAAAAAAAACGTTGTTGAGTGGTTGACAATAAATTGACCGTACTTTTCATTGTAAACAAAAAATAAATGGGAAAAAAAAAATAGAAAATAAATATGGGTGATAATAAAATAAAAGTTTGTAGTCATAATTTCGTCTATACATATCGAATTTTTTGTACATTGAATCCGATATTTTACAATATTTTTTTACAATTTAATAGATGTTTATTTGCTCTGAATTTTAGCATTTCACTTTACCAATATTCCTTATTCAAATTTTGATGCAATTTTAATTTTGTATTATAAGCGTTATACAATACGGTCAGGAAAAAGTTCAATAAAATCATTGAAAATACAGGTTAATTTAAGGAAAAATTTCATTATTTTGGTTCCAACGAAACATATCGTTGTTTTAACGAAACATTTTTTGTTAAATTTACTAAAATATTTTTTAACTAAAAATTGTTTTTACAAATATATTTATTAAATCAACAAATATACTGGTTAAAATTATATACGTATACAATATTTTGTAAAATTAACGATGAGTTTTGTAAATCCAAGAGAAATATATTTATAAAATTAACAAATTTTATGTTAAAATAATACTTACACTTTCGTAAAATTAACGATGAGTTTTGTAAAAATCAAGAAATGTTAATTATTGTTTTCAGAAATATATTTATAAAATTAATAAATATACTTATTAAAATAATTCTTACATTTTTTTTAAAAATAACTTTATGGTTTCGTAAAAACTAAGACGGTTTTCTGAAACATATGCCCATTCACTTATTAATTCAATAAAATATATACATAAATATTTATTAAAATGTAAATAATTAATTACTTTTTTTTAAATAAATTTTATGCGGCAAAGTTAAACACAATTTGTCAAATTCAAATTCAAATTCAATCATTTTATTTAGATTTGTAAAATTATATAATATAAAATATTTGATAATAATTTGTAAAATGAATAATAGAAATTAACCAATAAAAAATAAGAATGTTACAGTTCAATTACATTTTCTTTTGGATATTTAAAGTTGAACATCTGATAAACTTTAAACAAACAATCGAGTGCTTTTATGAAGCTTGTAAATTTATATAATATAGGCTTGAAATAAACAAATAATAGTTCTGCATTCAATATATCAACTCCTACCGCTATAATTAATGGCTGTAATTGTTAATTGATTTTTGTGTATTCTTTTTCAATTTCGTCAATTTCTGTATTTAAAACATATAGTGCTTTAATATTTACAATAAATTTGTTTTATGGCTGTCTTCAATTAATGATTTAATTAGTCTCTTTTTATGAATACTTTTGTCGTATATATATATAAGTTTTGCATGTGGTAACTAATAATGCATTTATTAAATATGCAAATAACATATGTTTTGCGTCTATAAAGAGAAAAATACTAATTTTACTAAAAATGACTTTTAATATTCAATAAAACATCTCTATAACATTATAAAAACCACTCGGTAGCGCAGTTGCATAGCGCCGAAATATAAATATATATATATTATATATATTAATCATGAAATATAGCGGGTTCAAATCCGCTATTTTTTCATAGGAAATTTTTCGGTATTTATTTCAACACTAAAATTTGACCATTTGTTTGTTGATGGAATAAAAAGAAAAACGGATATCTGTGAAAATATGGTGTTGGACGCTATTCAAAGATTAACAATGTCTGCACACACATAACTATGGGCTAATCACCCATATAAAAATAAAATAGTATTATGAAAACATCTCTACAGTACAGTACAGTACACAATTGGTAAATTGTTATATACTCCCATGCGGAGTAATTTACCAACTTGGTTGTAATGAAAGGTTTATTCGATGACATAAAAGCTACACTAGGAGCAAAATATGACAAAAAAAAAAATAAAAAAATAACATTATAAAATATCCTATATGATATAGTTTTTGCTGTATTTTACCTTCTTTAAGGGAAACATCAGATAATAATTGTTCTAATAAACCACGGTTTTTTTGAATCCTTAATATTTTTTTTTATAGATTGGTAAGATTTTATTACAAAAATCATTTCATTTTCCATAACATACAGCAAACTCTCTTTACCAGCATAAATATTTACGAAGTCTATTTCAATCTAAAATTATGTTATATTTAATTTAAGTATTTCAGAAATAGGAATAACAACAATACTAACTATAATGAATACGCTTCAGAATGTTTATAAAGTGGCCAATCTTCTAAAATTTTTGATAAATTAGGTAATTTCTTCTAAAAAAATATTTACTTTGTTCCCACTTATCTAAAACGTGAGCCCATGGCTCTATATTTAATGATAACCATTGTTTAGTGCATTCTACATTGTCTTGTAAATAAAAATGTTGTAAATAATGTTATTTAAAATAATGAATATAAATTGTATATATATAATTTACCAGCAGTAAATGTTCCAGTTAAAGTCTCATCAAATTGTAATTTAATTTTTTTTTTTTTGTAATTCGTAACCATCCGTTTCCAAAATTCTTTTTGATTTTATATTATGGTACTTCGAATAAAGTAGTCCACCTGGAGGTATTCAGGTGGTTTTCATTTAAATGTTGTAATCTTTCGATCTTAATTTCCTCATCTAATGTAAAATTTAATATACAACATAAACTTAAATAATAAAAAACAATAAAATTTTCATAATTTCTAATTTAACAAAATAATTTTTTTTTATTTTAAAGAATCGATTTCTTTAATTTGAACATAAAATTTCATTAAACAAAAAAAAAGTGAAATGGAATTTGGAAGATTGCAGTGCAAAATAATATTTCTGCTTTTTTTTTTTTTTTTAAATAAAATTAATAATAACTTACCGACAAATTTTTTGTGTAATTCTGCACATCCCCAATTACTCAATGAATTCAGCAATTTATCTTCTGGTGGTAAGATTGTTATAAAAACTTAATTTTCATTATTAAAAATTCTCATTATTCAATTGTTGATTTGATTCACTTTCACACGCAACAAAATTACCGTCAACTATTTCACTAATTTTTTTATATTTTTGTATTTAACACAACAATTTTATTTAATTTACGAAATTAAAACAAGGAATTTTTTTTTTTAATTTTAACGAAATATTTTCTAAAAATATGTAAATTTGTCTTTACTTTTACGAAGTGTAATTTAAAATTAATGATAATTGTTGTAATTTTAACAAAATGTTTTCTTAATTATATAAGGCTAAATATTAACAAAAATTATTTTGTAAATACAAGGAAGATGGGATTATTTTATCAAAACAAATTCGTTAAATTAACGTGGATTTTTGTTATTTATTCGAAAATTTTCTTTAATTATACGAAAAACGTAAATAATTTGTTTTACGACATTATTTCGTTAAATTTACAAAAATTTTTCTGAGTATAGGATTATGTGAATAACTGCAAATGGTATTTGTGTAAAAATGATTTACCGCTGGGTAATTCTATTGGAACTGTATACCATAGATTGTGATCATTTCTTTCTCCAATGCGATCAAAACTACTGGTCAATAATCATATATTATAAAACTACCATATATTGTATAATAATAGCAATTGTATTAAAATATGACATGTTATCATACAAAATGTTGAATGAGTATTTGTGTTGACGAAAAGAAGTCCTTTCGGATAAGATAAGTTAAAATTCTTAATTTTACCGGAACATTTAACATTTACTGTATATAGGCGAAGACATTGAATTGCGGCGAACAATGTACAAATTTATAGAACTGTTAAATGGAATTTTATTAATTCAGTTAAGCGCACGGGGGCAAGGTGTGTTTCATCATTCACTATGTTAAAAATAAATGAAATTCTGTTGCAGTTTTTCTACAATCAAATTAGTGCAACACCGACAATTTGGAAAAAAAATTAAAATGTATCCGATACCAATGAAATACAGAACAAAAAATATTATAGATTATTAGCGTACAAATTCAAAAATGTAATTAACTTCTAACACATTTGAATTGTCCAATACAAAAGTGATATTATAATTTCCATCAGAGATATACCAATGTGTATTTGGATTACTTGCTGCTAATTAATATAATGCTAATATCATTTTTACATAAATATATTGATGTTCAATTAATTAAAAGTTAAGTTTAATAAAGATATAAATTTTTTTAGTTTCTTCATTTGCGCTGTCAATTATATTAATTATTTTATTCTTTTATATATTTGTACAATATAATCTATAATAATTTAAAATATATATATAGCAATTCATATAGATTATTATATAGGTTTTTATAATAAATTCAACATATCATCACACCATTTGATTATAAATAAAATAAGAAATTGAAAAGTATACGAAGAAGTCAGCGTAATAAATATATATTATAATAAAATCATTTCTCTTGTTCTTCTCCTATATATAATGGTATACTATAATATATTGGATATGGGTATATAATATAAATGGTTGTGTAAGATGAGCGTTGATCATTTGAAATATGTTAAGTACTAAAAAAAAAAAAATGACCGCACAATTCATTTGACTACCGTTTTTTTTTTTTTTCAAAAAAATGTTATTTATTTATTTTTAAATATATTTCATCTTCAATTTATGCAAACAAATAATATCAGCATGACGTGCAACATTCACAATGGGGGTCTTAAAAGTTTAAAAGTGTTGAATTATATTTAAATTTATTATATATATATTATATATAGTGTGCGCTCAGCTGATACTATTACAATATAGTATAAATGTATAGTATTACTTTTAATCGGCATATACTTACTTATATACCTAATATAGTTAGTATATACAATATATTAAGATAAATTATATACAATTGATCTGTAATTCGTTCACATTTCAATTATAGTATACCTATAAATATATATATATATATACCGTAATGAATATGAAAATGTAATAACATATTTGTATATATAATATTAAATGAATATTCTAAGAATTTATGTTGAAAATTATCACCAATATATAGATAACAATTTTATTATGGATGTCATTATTTTTCTTATATACATTTTCATTTACGTACACAATACAATACAATAATAAAGTGTATAATACAATTAATTGTATACCAATGTCTCTACTCTCTGTATTAGTTTATCTTTTGTATTAATTCCCTATTCAATGCGAATATAATATTATTTATATAATAAATATTGTATAGTAAAATCGATCATAAAAATTAATTTATTGATTTTTCAATATAAATTTTACTTAATATTTTTATAATTAATATAAATGATGAATATCCTCATCATCATCTGTAGAGGTAGGCGGCGGCTTCTTCAATTTATTAATTTTTTTTATACTCTATACTCATATACTATAGAAATTAAAAAAAAAACCAACCAATATCTATCTATATATATACGTAATATTATTAACAAAAGAAATGTATATAGCGATACTATTGTGTTTTTTTATTATAATAACACATATATATATATATATACGCCAACCACCAGTCTGTCAGTATATAGTGAATATATATATAACAATATTTGACTTTCGGAAAGCTATAAAAGGTACATTTGATGCACCAATTAGATGTCGGAATGTTTGAATTAAATAATAATAATAAAAAAAAACTAATAAAATTTACCATTTCTAAATTAGGTAAAGATAATTTAACCCGTCAATACGATCGATTGATTTTTCATGATTTTTTGTTTTTTTTCTTTTGTGCTGTTGCTGCTGCTGTTAATATTGAGAAGAAATTTAAAAAATATCAAGAGCAAAAACTTATTATTATATTTATATTTGTTATTATTATTATTATTATTATTATTATTAATATAATACTATAGTTAATACAGTGTGTGTGTGTGTGAATAGTTATGTGTTTAAATGAAAATGAAAATTATATATTTCGCTGGTTTTTTGTATCGTTATACTATAAAATATTCAATTAATATAAGGAAAAATTAATTTACCTATATATATTACCTCTCTATACCACTATTGGTTTATATCTTTATATTATTATACACACACACACACACACACACACACAATGTATTCATCAAATAAATCTGATCAAATGAATTAAAAACAATTACAATTACTTTTACATATATTTTAACGTATACATTTTACGTGCGTATAATTATTATTATAGTAAAATAAATGTTTGAATAATTTTTAAATTAAATAAATTATTGAAAAGTACTTATTATATGTATTAATTTTTGGTTTTTTTTCATACTCATGTAAGGTAATGTCTGGTAATATAATACAAATTATGTCAAATCATATTTTTTGATATATAAATTCCATCCGTATGACTGACTATATAATTTTAATTAATTAATTTAATATTCTACACTTATGCGACTGTGTATGTGTGTGTTTGTGTATAGTTCCATATAATTACAATTATTATTAACAGAATAATATGTATATACAAAATATTCGAGAAATGTGGTGCATGGTAACGAAATTTATATATTATATGAGAAGTGATATTTTGTGATTGATTAATAAAGTATAATAATTAGATGTATGGGAAATTTGATTATTGTAATTTTGTATAAATGTTATAAATTTATTGAAAATGTTACTATTAAAAACAAAGAAATTCTAATAGGTTTAACTATATTTGACACACACCCACATTTTTGCAAGAAAAGCCAGAAAAATGTAAAAATTTTATAAAAAAACTCATTGATTTAAATTACAGGTTATCTCTCATTAATTCGATGTGCCCGCAAATTTTTCTATATATATAGAAAAGTAAATTAAATAAACAGCAAATTTTATCATTTGTTAACCGTATTTTTATGAAGTGTTAGTATTTTGTGGACATAAATTTCATAAAATTTTATGAAACAGTTTTTTTTACAAAGTTCTGCAAAAATGTATACCCATTTCGTTGGAATCTAGTACATTCAGTCATTTCTACACAAATTTAAATTAAACTATATGGGTATCATCAAGTATTAATTTTTTCTATAAGTAATACTAATTTTTTTTCTCATAACTATTATACGTTATACTAAAGTGTTTCAAAAAAACTTAATAAGTACGTAACGAATTAAATTGCGAGGATAAAGATAGTCCTGTAATTTTCCAATTAATTAAAAATTAATATTCAATTGAAATGATGAAAATTTGAAAATGCATCAAACACATTTTTATAATAATAATAATATTGTTCATAGTTCGCGCCATCTTTCGAATCGGCCGGCAGGCCGATATAATTAGAATTTTTTATTTTTCTCAAAAATCATTTTGCTAATAATAAATATATTTATCTAAAACATTAAAATTTCCAATCATTTTCAATTGGTAATATTTAATTTAATAGCAGTAATTATTCTGTGATATAAGAAAATTATATATGTAGTCAAACAAAAAAACTTATCAAAATCAATGCAGATTTTTTATCAGCAATATTTCAATGGAAAATTGTAACAAAAAAATATATGTACATTTCGATAAACACACTACATTGATATCACGAACGATATTTTCTGCAAAACTTTTACTATGTGACTGTAAATTATTAACTGATACAGTTCTACCTGATACTACACGTACGTACAAGAATTTGTTAATATCTTGAAAAAATTCAAAACAAATTGGATGAGTATTTTTGATTTGCGATTATATATTAATGTTATTTCATTATTACAATTTGCTTGAAAACTCTGGCGTACTTTTACTAATCCGATTACATCTATGCGGTCAATTCATATTAAATTATCAACAACTATAACAATGATTTGTCTTATGTTATGCAATTTAGTTCGTATAGTTGATTGTAAAAATTATTTATTTTGAAGGAAGTTGTTAGGAAATTCATTTGTAAATTCTCATATCTAATTTCATACAAATTTGATAATCCAAATATTAGTTTTGAATTAATTTATTAGATAGTCTATCTGCTTATTTATTCCAATTCTAAAAACTCAGCATCTAATTACATTCATATTGGTCAACATTTGTACATATATTTGATTGATTGCCAACCTTTAAATTGATACAAATTGAATAATGATACCCCGCCGACTAAATTATGTCTATAAATTATTTGAGAAATATTAGTAAAAGCAAGACTTGTACCAAAAATGAGACGTTGTTTAGGTGAAACAAACCGGAACCCATTTGATTTTGCTGAAGTGGAATCTGAATTTGTTTCTTGGTTTAATGTGGTATATATAGAAGAGGAATATAGAATATAGAAGAATTTTATTTATAAGAATGTTAACATGTTTCATTCGTTTCTCGTATGGTGAATATTTACGTGAACATGAAAAATTTTTTTTGGATTACACATCTAATAATTAATAACAAAACATAAATTAAGTGTGATATTAGTTAATAAAAAAAAGTCTTCCCCATCCGGCTCCCTCTAAATAGTTGTATATAATTTATTATTATTAAAAATTAATCGTATATATAATTGTATACCATTTTTTTTGCCGCCACACACATCCAAAAAAGATTAACAATTTTTCTGTCCAAAAACTATATACATTTTATTTGAAAAAAAAAAAACAAACATAATATAATTCATCACATAAACTTTGTACTATGCACACGCAACAATTTGCTGTGAAATTCTATCTATTGTATAATATTGAATGCTACAAAATATATATTGTAAATAAAAATAAAAAAACTATAAATTTGAATGATTGATACATTTAATAGTTAAAAATAAAAATTTAAAAAAGAGCGAAAAAAAAATATGTAACTTACAATAGAATAAAATAATGTAAAAAAAGAAGGTCATCATCGAATACAGATCATTGAATGTATATTGAAAAAAAAAACCAATATTGCAATTTATTGTATTTGTTCCCTTTTGTTGTTGATTGTTTGTAGTTTTTTTTATTCTATAGTATTTCTTTTTTATTATTACGAGCTCTTATTGCAAAATCAAACATTATCATGTTGTATAAAAAAAATAAATAAAATAATATCATCGCAGTAGTACGCAGGAAATGTCAAGGATATCCTAAATATCTCCAATAACTATTTAACTACGTATACAATATATACATAGATAAAAGTTATATTACAATTTAATATATAAGCACACACAACAACAACAACAACAACAACAACAAAACTAATATATATTTTATTTATTCACTTGACAATATTTTGCTAACACATTAAGGATTTATTGATATTTGATATGGCTACACAATAATATAGATATAAAATGTATCGAATAAAATTTATTTTTTTGTAATACTTATGGTGGATACAAAACTATAACATTTTTATATAAAACTTTCGCATTTTCCTATTTTTTGTTACTCTTCTTTTACACAGATATAATAGAAATAAATGTTAAATAAAAAAATAAAAACAAAATATATGAAGAAAATATATAAGGGATGTTTTTTTTTTTTCTCTATTTTTTCTATATAAATTTCCTTAATGTATTCGATTGCGTGTTTTATTTATCGATATTAAATAAAACATATTATTTTTTGTTATAAATACTTATATTTCGTATATATCTATGGGTACATAAAGACCGCTTATATAATATCTGTATTTTTATGAACCAGTATCAGAGTACCAGAAGCATTTACAATATATGGAATTATATAACTAAATGTTTTGGAACAGTGGTGTGTTGGTTATAATGTGCATAATGTGCAGATTACACCTTAAGCTTTTGTTAAAATTGACCCTCTAATAACATTAATAATATAGCAAAATAAACTAGTTTAATTACATTTAAATATCTGCACAAAAACTATAACAATAATAAAAATCAATGTTTTCATTACAATATTATATCGCCTTAATTTATAACAATAAAGGAATATATAGATAATTAATTGTCTAAAATAGTTTTCATGAAAAGCTAACATAATTGTGGTAAAATTTCGTATGCAGGTGTAGGTGTACAATGGAATTATTCTGAATAAAAATTTCTAATACAGTTCTAAGAAATTCATATCCAAATTGATCACCTTCTGGAAAATTTTACATTTAATTATTTACTATTCAATGTTGATCAAATTTTGAATGCTCAGTTGAATTAATGTTATTAAATGATTTTATTTTTCTAATGATTTTCAGAGGCAGTTTCTAGAAACTTTTGGAACTTGGTCAATTAATTCTGAATCAATTTTGATAAAAAATTATTAAATTTTACATATATATTTATAATGGAATTATGCAAACAGTTTTTATTAAATTCCTTGGAAATTACACCCACCATTAACCTATAATCTGCCCGATGTCCAATGAATATCATCCTTTGAATTTTGCTCCATTCAAAGTGTCGCAGTATTATTTTATTCTATTGATAACAGAAAATATTTTTGAAACTTATCGTCTGATTTTTAAATATTATTAAATATAATATAAATATAAATATCAAAATTTGACTGTAATTTTTATTAGTTTTTGTTTAAAATTAACACAGAAACATATTTCTTCTTTGAAATTTATATAATAATCCGTTGGTCCATTTCCGATAACATTTTTTGTGAAATATATATTATAATTATCATTTTTTATGGAAATAATCTTCAGAATTTTTTAAATTATTATCATTTAATCACAGACGTTTCTTTGGCACACTGTGGTATATTTTTTTGTAATAAGTAAAGTTTTATTGTATTCCAAATACATAATATTCTGAATTTCGTTGAAAAATCATAGAATTTGTTCCGATAAAAATCCTTGCAAAATACAACTACAATGCATGGAAAAATTCAGTATTATATTTCTCTGAATATTGCCTATAAAATCAATCAGATTATTATGAATAAATCTACATAAAAGTGTGAAATAATTCTATAATTAAATCTGTTATTCAACTGAGAGAGATAATATTTTAAATCTAAGACAAAATTACACTTTCTATAGTACAAATCCATTGGTTTGCCAAGTTCTACATATATATTAGAAAAAAATTCTCAGGAATTTATATATTGTATTATAATTTGATGCGGAGTTCTATGGTAAAGTAATTACTCAAAATTGATTCTCAATTCAGTGTATATGACAGTTTTCGTGATATTCAATAATATAATGGGATACTTTATTTCTAAAAATAAATGTTTTTCTAATTTTGAAAACTCTCATTATAATAAGATTCTCTAAATTGTCTATGAGACCCGCTGCATATATTGTATATAAGTTTTGTTCATCTTTTCAAATTTTAATTTCTCCTCTAAACCTCAATGACGGATGATTTGGGTTACATGAACACATGGCATATGCAGTTACTATTGGAATATTGAAACACAGATTAGTTGTCAGGAACTATTGGAATATTGAAACACATATCAGTTGTCAGGAATATGTATTTTATGGAAAACATAGACAATTTGTTCATTTCTATTCCAATTATGATCAAATTTTGTATTTGTAATTTGAATTGACATTATATAAACAATTATAGCATGAAATTTCATAGAAAATAATACCCGCAAAACAGATTTCATATGGAGATATTATGTAAATCATCTATTTGTTGTGAAAAGAGGAATTACAATTACCAAAAAAAACACGGTTCAATAATAAAAGAAACTATGGACGACATGTTTTACTATAAGTTAAAATGTAAACAACGAGAATTGAATACATTTACGATTTGTTTTATAATCGTACCGAAATATATTTATAATATTGGAAAATTCAGAGACATATAAATTCTATACCATACTAAGTTATTCAAAATTAAATTCGCACCGCACGCCACTGATTTGTACATATTGTTATTATGTGTTATATAATATATAAATATTATTATAGGAAGGAAATAAACTGAGATATATTTTAGTATGGCAGGAAAATCGGAAATCACTGAAAATTAAAATATAAACCATATAAATCTGAAATGTGTAAAAAAAAAAAAATAAAGGAAGAAAAATTTATTGAAACAAGGATATTTAAAATTATTTCTTAAACATCCGAATATCTATGATGCTATAATATATTGTATATACACAAAAAAATTATGTATAATAATTGAACTTGAAATTATTACTTATCTTACCGCTATTAATTCTTCGGCAAAATTAATTTTATTATTCTGACGATGATGATCCATATTATATTGTTTTTATTTTTATTAATACTTGAATTAGGATTTTCTGAATATATATCACATTTTATCTCTTTATATTTGAATGATTTTTATATTATAGAATTGAACTGTAATTAATATAACACACTATAAATTTTAAAACAAACACAATTTTATGGAAAAAAAAACCGAATAACACACAAACACAAAGAATTTTTTATTCTAAAAACGCGAACATTTTTTGTATATAAAAATCATAATATTTTTGTATGTAAAATTTATTACATATGTGCAACAAGTATATTATTTATATATTAAAATTTTAAATCACCATATATTGTATTATTATTTTGTAAGTAAATACAAGTGCACTTGTTACTAAATATATACTAAAAATAATAAAATAGTGTTACAGATTGTAAACTTAAGTTGCGCGAGTTCAAAGATTGTTGCGTGTGTGTATATCCATATAACTATAGCTATTAAAAATAAATGTATTAATATATTGTATGGAAAACTTTTTGTATTTCTGAATAAATAAAAAAAAACAAGGAAAATAATGTGTGTAAGTACATGTTCGTGAATTCGATCGCGAGATATATATATATTATATTTATATTTATATACTAAATAAAGTATGTATTTGTTACGCAAAAGGGGTAATTGGTGCAGATTTATTTTTCTCTTTTATTTTTGTATTGTCTTACTTTTGCAAACAACATCATTATCTGACTATATGTACGCGCGAATACGTATATTATTGGTATTATATTGTGTATTATATACAGAAGAAAGAATTCTTTTGTAAAATGAATATATATATTTAAATGGCAAAAATACCATTAGATTGAATATACAGGGTGTACACGAAAAATGAAATGTTCGCATAGCAGTTTTATATTGGTGGACACTTCCTTAATGGTAGATTTGTCAAAATATATTTTTCTTGAAGTTACCTATGTAATGAAAAAATTTTCTGTAAACAATTTTTAAAAGCTTACGGAAAATTCATTGGAAAAGTGTAGTTTCTTTAAAAATTAATTTTTTAACCGTGTCACACGCCACGATCAGTTAAGAATTACACATAGAAATGCAGTTACCACACCCGGCGTAACATTCAGACATTTCTCCTCCAGATTATTATTTATTTTCATCGATCAGCTCATACTGAGAACTGGCATACAGTTCACTGGTTTCGAAAGTATCGAAATTTACCTAACAAATTGCATCGCTCCCCACTAAACAATAACTTTTACAGAAAGTAATTAATTACCTAAAAAATGATTGCAACTTCATATGGAACATTTATCGAAAATAATTCATTGTTAATACAAATTTTTTTTATTTTTCAAACATTTCCTATTTGTTTTGTCCAATAATAAATACTTGAACAAATTCTTTCACTTGATTCAATATTTACTTTCCGATTTTAGAAATAAATTCTATTAAGAACGCCTATTTTTTGTACCATATTGTGCAATTTTCAAATATATGTATTATTGATTTTAGTTTTGTTTAATTTAGGTAAATACAATATACAAATGATAATTTTTACAGTCAAACATAGAACACGTGTATTCAATTTATCACAAATATATAGAAACATTTATATTATTAATATTATAAATATGTGTATTTAACAGTGGCGAAGCGTGATAAAATGTTTTCAGATTGTAATCTTACTATATTTTTTTTTGCTGGCTGGTAGACGAGTTGAAAGTAGACTTTATTATGAAAAAAAAATAATAGAAATGTCCACTTATTAAAAATGTATGTCGTAAACTCACTTATAAACAAAAAAACTAAAAACCATTTCTATATTAAAATTAGTTTTACACATATCATTTAGTAATATTTACTATTCTTAACAATACGTTCTAATTATTTCTATTATATATAAAATTAAAAATTAACTATTACCATTACAATAGATGTTGGTTATTACAGTACAATATATATATATATTTATAAGTTAAGAATTATCATCTTTTTGAATTATGGTCCATAGTTTTAACGGATTTCCAGTTTTGTATACAGAATTGCAAATTATAATCAATTTCCAATCTTTCGTAGAAAAGATTTTTAAAATCGATTCACACCCAAACCGAATTTTCATTTGATTTCATTGAAATTTTGTATGAAATAATGGTACTGTATAAATTATTTATACCATTTGGGTGTTTACTTTATACAGTACCACAAATTTCTTTAAATTTTCTCTGCCATCGTTGGGCAAATCGATCATATTTTTTGAACATGTTCATCGATTTTAAAAATATTTCTTTTATGAAGCCATATTGAAAACTGAATACTACTTCTTAGACTTCGCCACTGGTTTTTAATAATAAAATGATCACTTCTTTTTATTTCTTGTTTTCTACTTGTCATAAAAATTTTCTATAATAAATGCGCGGTCAAGAATGAAATGAGAAATGAGACAAAAAAAAAAAAAAAAGTACAAAAACGATCAATTTTATATCCTTGTACTTAAATAAGTAAACGTGAATATATTTATTAACAATATAAATATGTATAGTATAATAAAATTCTATTATATTATATAAATTTTCATGTACGACGAGTACACGAGAGTTAATCATTCGAATCTATTATTTATATTTATACAAATTTTTTACACCCTAATCTTATTACCTCTCTACTATAATAAAAGCGACACGATCCAAATACTATATTTAATATTTAGTATGGTAAGGAAATCAATATACAAATGACAGGCAACATCAGTAGCAGCAATAACAGCAACCAAAACGACTTATTTGTAAGGAATTTCCCTTTTAGTTTATTTCTTTAATAATATATTGTATATAGCTAATAAAAATAAGAATGGATAAAAATTAAATAAAAGAAATTCTTTTTTCTTCAAAAAATATAAATATTTTTTTTTTCTTTTATTTTCAAATTACATACAATTTTTTTTTTACAATTGGTAAAATAATAATAATAAAAACAAATTAAAAAAACTAAAATAAGATATGGCATGAAATCCATTCATTGTTTTGTGTTTTTTGCTTATTGAATGGTATAAATTAACTATATATAGGAACAGTGTGTTAAAAAAAAATATAATAATAATAACAATAAAAAATATTAATATATTGGCACATTTTGGAAGATTTAAATTTATTTGAATTTTTTTTAATTGTTTTTGCGAAATAATTATAAATAAATAGCAATTTTTTTTCTACTCTTTAATGTCTTACTTAACTAAATAAAAATTAAAATGTTCTTTTATTTTAAAATAACGAATTTTATACACAGTTGGAAATCTTTTATGGCATATAATATACAAATACGTATTTAAAATTAGGATTTAGTATAGAAATAGATCGATATATAAATCTTATTATATTGTACAATATATAAAATAAGATTACGCAGTGTGTCCACGAGCGGTATGCATTTTCTTCAAATTGGTGATTATGGGGACATAATTAATTATATTTTAGATTTAAGACTCTGTTTTCGAGAAAAGACGCTAAGAATTTGTATCCATGTGTGTCTCATTTCCTACTTATAATTTTGAAACTAAGATAATAACAAAAACATGTATTGTGCGTTAATCAAAGTTGCACATGCATTTATAATCCAAGTTAAAATTATTTATTTAATTGTCCCCACATACTTTTGCACAACCTTTTCTAACACTTATTACTTTGAAACTGTTAGGCCTATCGAAATGAAATATTTTACATAATTGTAACAAAATATATTAGTTTTACATTTTTGATCAAAACAAAAAAAAAACAAAATAGGTTAGTATGAAATTTTTGAAAAATTATGATTATTTTCAAATGTATTGTTTACTATAAATCGTAATTGAAGCACGTTATACGGCAGATAAATTAAAATTGTAATTCTGTACAAAATTGAACATACATTTTTTGTAATTACCTTAGTTTCGAATTTTGTTGGTACTATAAAGATAAGACTATCTCAATAAATTCGTCGTATCGAGAAGTGTTAATTAGTATTTTCGATTTGTAATTATGCCTCCCATCTTCCACTTCAAGGAATGCACAACATTCATGAACACTCTGTATATATTCGTTTGTTTGTTTTACAGGGAGCGCGGATCTTTGAAAAATAATTCATTTTCTATTATATATCGTTCCATTTGTACATTTCAATTTCATGAGGATTCATTGAATAACCCATTATTGGCATAATATTTGTTGGATAATTATGATGATGATTACCTGTTGGATAATTTAAATGATACATTTGAGCAAATGATTGGGAACAAATGTCATACGGTTTACTATCATTATATATTGGATAACCCATATATTTTGATGATTCCGGATAATCAATTATGGCTGTTGATGATGGCACTATATTATTATAATTAAATTGATGTATTTCATTATTAATATTATTAATATTATTGTTATTAGCATTATTAATATTATTATTATTATTATTATTATTATCATTATTATTATTAATATTAATATTAAAATTATTATTAGTGTATATTAATTTTGTATCATTTAATTCGGACGGTACACCGGCTGCTAATGAATTATAATTCGAATTTATTAGATAATTATTATTTATTATTTGATTAGTATTATTATTAATATCATTATTATTAATATTATTAACAATATTTTTATTATTATTATCATTTTCATTATTATTATTATTATTATTATTATTATTATTATTATTATTATTAGTTTCATTATTATTATTATTATTTTCATTATTATTATTATTATTATTATTATTATTATTATTATTATTATTATTATTACTATTACTATTACTATTATTATTATTGTCATTTTCATTATTATAATTTGATAATATTGATTTTTGGTAAATGTTTGTAAAATTTGTATCGTTTATTGTCGATGGTGAATGAATAGAAATGTTTGTATTTGTTCCCTCAATTGATTTTGTTACGGATTGTTGTTGATGATGATGGACGGCAATGTGTTCGTCGTCGGGACTGATAATTGTTTCAGCGACGTCGTTCAATGATGGATGATCCGCAGCTAATTTATTATTTGTTGATGACAATTTTTTTGTTAATGTTGTCGTTGTTTTTGTAATTTTCTTAGTTTTACGTTCATGAGTTTTTCGATGTTTTGCCAAATGATCACTACGCATAAATTTTTTTTTACATATTTCACATGAAAAACGTTTTTCACCGGTATGTGTACGATAATGTCTTTGTAGTTCATCGGAACGTGTAAAACGTTTTGCACAATATAGCCAATTGCAAACGAATGGACGTTCACCACGATGCCAACGTAAATGTGCTTTTAAGTGACTAGTTTTGGTGAATGCTTTTTCACAACCAGGTATACAACATATGTGTTGTTTGCGTCCGTTTGCGTCCGGACCAATAACGGGCGGTAAACCGGCTAAATCATTTATACAATTTGGACAATTACATCGGGTACATCTTCGTTGTCGTTGATTTTGATGATGATGATGATGATGGTGATGATGGTGTGCTGCCGCCGCATCTAAACGTAATTTACTTAATGGATCTGGCCAATTTTGATAAATTGTACCTGTAGTTTGTGTAAACCAATGATTCGATGGATGCGAATGTATACCGATGTTACCATAATAATTTGTATGATATGGTGAATAATGTAATGTTGGCGTTCTAAATGAATTTCAGATTGTTAATGTTAATTTTATATGTTAATTAATTATATAATTTATCATGTGTTGGAAAAAATTGTTTATAGTTAATTGTAAGTTAAAATCGTAATTATATATAGTGGAAAATTGCAGTATTATAAATGATATATTAAATATTTGAAAACCTTGTAACAAATGATTGTTGTTGTGACCCTACTGCTTCCTGTTGTGGCTGTTGTTGCTGCGGCTGATGTGCTAAAACATTAATTCCATTTGTACTACCAATATCACTTATTGGACTATATGTTATCGGGCTATTTGATAATGTCTGTGTTGGTGATAATCCAGCAGATCCACTCGATCCATTTGTTGATTCATTTGTGGATCCTACCGATAAAGGTTGAGGTGGATATTGATATGAAACGATATTAAGTGGTGATAACTGAAATAAAATAAATTTTTTTTTTACAAATTTAATAATTTTCTATATTTTATCTGTATTTATGGATTTTATAATTTAAGCTATATAATTTTGATTTCGTTATGCATTTAGATGAAATTTATAAAAGGTTCAACGTGATTTTGTGTTATAATTTAATTAAGTTACTTTACAACTAATTAATTATGCCGATTGGATTTATAAATTGTTCTTAACATCCTTGTAAATATTAAAGTTTGCTATTTTAATTAAATTAATGTTATAATTCTCTTCATCAATATCCCAATACCTAGTCATATATATATAATATAAGATTATCGTATATAGTTATCCAGAATGACTATAACCCGCATATGCAATTATTATGCGATTTTCTGTGATATTTACATGCATGATGTACCAGATGTCAAGCAAACTGGACAAATTTTACGTATTTGTTTATTATGGAAAATTAAATCAAAATTTACTTAAACATTTAATCGTTGCAATGGAATTTTGTTTTTGAGAACTCAAATGTGAGGTGATTTTCATTTTCGCATATACACGATTAAATCTACAGCAGGAAATAATGTTTTTCGTCTATAACTATATCCAAAAGTGGTTCAGTATCGCAGTGGTGCAAGAACATTGTCATTCGATCCGCAGATTGTGGGTTCGTTGAAAAAAATTTCTCATACGAAAACGTCAATCAATTCTGTCATCTTTAAAGTATTCCGCCTCCCCCGAAAAACAACACTTATGCTTAATTGACTTCGGCTTGTATCCTCTCGATCGAGTCAATACGATGTCCGTGAAGCAATCAACATTGAGCTTGTTGAATAGCCAGTAGTAACATCAAACGAATATGGTGGCTGTGGAACGATATGGCCAGAATTTTAACATGACGTTCTTTTTCAAAAAAACTGAAAGTATAGTAGTCCGTAATTTCAATCCGAGAAAATATCTACGGATGTCCGCTGGAATTTTATATGATGAGTGTCCATGGATTTTTAGAAGTATTTCTCGTTACTCATTTTTTACCGATAGACCAGAAGTTCTATGAGCACCGCAGAATGAAGATGCTGAACGATGGCAAAAATTCATCGATTGAGCATTTTTTTTTTTTAATAAACAAGAAAAAAATCTATGAAAAGTCTTACAAAATTCCTAGGAAATATATAGATTTGAGTTGCTGGTTGTTTTAAAAATTATGAAAATAAATTAAAATGACTGAGGATTATATCTATGTAGATATGAGAAATATACAAAATTTGAACCCACCGGTCTTGGATAATTGGTGGAATAAATTATGAATACAATACCGCGGATATATGTTGAACATATAATACCCTGCGACAATCCAAAGATTTCAATTGACCTAAATATAAATACTATTATTATTAAGTGAAAAATCTATGGATATTCTTTGGACAAATTCCAATATATATGTTTTCCATGGAAAATATGTGATTTGTTTTCCACGCAAATTTTCCTCATTTTTCAAAGTAAATTGTTACTAGGGTGTCACTTAATTTTTGTGGATAAACTAAAAAAAGAAAAAAATCCAACAAAATCTGTCTGCAAGAAAACGGCTATTAATTTTTTACCAATCGTCTCTGCCTGCAGTATTTTTTTTTTTTTTTTTGAATTTGAAATTAATAAAATTACGAAATTAAATGAAGGAATTAATTAAAAGAAATTCATGCACACGAAAAAAAACTTACATGTGATTGATGGTGATTATTATAATACATTGTTGACGTCGACATATTTTTAATTTATATAAATATATAAATTTATAAAAACTATACTCTATCGCGCTTCACTTTTTATCACCAAATATTTTAATTTAAAATAATTTTTATTAAACCATATATAATACACACACTCACACACACACACACACACACATCCACATACACTATTATTTTTATATTTATTTAATTTATTTATTTTTTTTTCATTTCTTATATACAGAAAAAAAAAAAAAAAAAAATCTGCACATATTTATAAATAATTATTTAATTATAGTTTATTATTTGCCATACACATGCACACATTTTTTATTTTGATTTGGAAAAACCAAAAACAGAAGCAAAAATTAAAACAAAAAATATATACCACTGTACAATTATATAGCATTTACTTAAAAAAAATTCACATCCCTTTATTTCTTTATTTATTTATTTATTTATTTATTTATTTATTTATTTATTTATTATAATTTTTTAATTTTTTAATTTTTTTATTTTTTCCATATACAATATAATAAAATCACTTTCAATATCATTTATTTTTCATATTATCTGCATATATACTTATTTATATTTATGTATATTTATTTATATCTCGTTCAACGGCAGCAGTGCACACACTCTATACACTTTTTTAACATATATATATATATATTTATAATAAATAAAAATGTATATTAAATTGATGATGATTTGATAAAATTATGCGTTCCACTATATATAATCATATTATCCGTGTTTTTTGGTAACTAGTAATTTTCCTAACTAGTGCATATACGCGCGGATGATAATTATAATGTTGTGCCATGTATATGTATATGCGATGCGAAATGCGATGTGTGTATAAATTTCGTTTTCAAACAAACGTTATGTGTATGTTTTCTTTTCGTTTACAATATAAAAGTTGCGTTAATCGTCTTCTTTCCTTCTTACAGTTTCAACACAAAAAAGAAAAATCGATAAATCTCAACATTTACTTATTTGACAGTCGTGTACAAACTAAATCGTACAGAAATTTTATTTTATTATTTTACTCTTCTTGTGTGTATAAAAAATAAATTTTTGTGGTATATTTTTGTACTAGTGGGGTATCCCTCAAAGCATTGTGTATTGTGTGTGTATATAAATAAATACATGTATAACTATTCTTACAGGCTTTTTAAAATATAAGCGCAGCGGGCTTATAATATACGTGGTATATTTTATTTTATTATATATTATATATTGTGTGGAAGAATAACCAAACAACCATTTAGTTTTATTATATATAAATGCATAGCTTTAGTATATATATTAAGGTTTTGTTTTTTTATAGCGTTTATAGTTATTTGTTTGAATTTGTATATTTGATTTTTTTCATTTCCAATTTTTTTTTTATTATTATTCATGATCTCCTTAACTTCACTGTGAGGAGAAAGATATTTTCGTATGTGCGGTATGAGAGATGGTCCAATGAAATAACTGTATTTATTAAGGCGTGGTCGACACTCGACCTTTATTTATATAACTATATCTATATTTAATATATGTTTAGAGTTTTTATTATTTGTGGTGTATCGGAGAGGATGAAAGATATGATGATGGCATATATCAATGGTGAAAATTTAGTGTGTGTAAGAAGAAAATCATTATATCAATTCGCATTGAAGATATTTGCCCGATATTCATATATAATAATTGTGAAATGAAAATGTATCTCGGCACGCTATATATTTATTTATTTTTTTTTAAATAATACATTTTTATAGTGATTGCTATTATTATTATTATTATTATTATTATTATTATTATTATTATTATTATCATATATAAGTTTATATATATATGTTTGATATGTGTAATTAATTGTAAAAATACTGTGTAATTTGACAATGGATCGAATTGATTTACTTTTTAATATATATAAAAGATGTACATAATGTATATACAACAAGTTTATAGAGTGTATATTATTTATAAATTTAGTTGAATATCAGCAAAAGATAACTCAATTCATTATAGACAGAGATTATATCAACTATTTAATTTATATATTTTCTTATACTCTCTGTCCGAAAATTAATCAGAATAACATTATAATACATAAAACAAATGGATCTGGTTGGTATACATGGACACCTTTTAAAATGGGTTTTAATATACAAAAATTGTTAATGGCAAGTGTAGTAAGGATTACTCATTTAACTATTACAAACACCACCAATTTTGATTACCACTTTAACCGGGAAGCTTAAAAAAAAAGAAATAGTTTATATAATATGTAACACTTTAACATTTCTCATCTAATTCTGATGAATTTTTGTATGTTTGTATACGAATAAAAATGTACGATTTTAAACACACACAGAAAAACACCTCTGTATATGAGGTGATATTTCAAGGGATTTCGAAAAGAATATCACTCTGGCAAAGTTATCGCTATAAATTATGGAGAAGTTAAGCATATTATAAAAAAAAATTGTTTATATTATTGCATGGAATTTTCGTTAAATAATGAACGTAAATTTGTGTTTGTTGGGAAATCAACTCCTTAAAAAAATTACACAAAGGACAATTTTCCTGGTGATATGGTAACTTGGCTAAATATTATAAAATTTTGATAAAATTTCGTATGTAGATTGAGAATGGGAATATATAAACAATTGGTGTAAATGTCATGTAGATAATAATACCCATAGCGGGTATTCGGCGGAAAGCTCTAGAAAGCTGCACAATAATTTGACCATTTCTCATAAATTTTATATGTAGCTTGAGAATGGAAGTATAACAGTTTTTGTAAAGCCGAACAATTTGGCCATTTCTTATGCAATTTTAATCAAATTTTGTATTTTGGTATTATATCACTAGTTCCCAGTGAACTTATGAAAATAATCGATGGTCAAGACGGGATTTACGGATCCGATTGTAGAAATTTTGAAACTTCAAATCAATTCTTATCCAATTGTGATCAACTTTTGTGTATACAGTATACAATATGTTATGCAAATCTATTTGGTTATGTTTCACATAATTTTAATCAAATTTGATATAGTTTAGAAAGGGATTTACCGGAAACATGTTCTGGGTATAATTTTCTAGGAACTTCATAAAAATTGTTTCTATAATCTCCTGTCTCAATCTACATACCAAATTTGATTCAGAATTGACCAAATAGTACTGGATTACATAATAATTTTTTCAAGCCAAACCTGGCTATCGTTTTTTTAAGAACTTCACGAACATTGTTCATATAATTCCATTGTCAAGTTACTTATACAAAATTATATAAGAATTGGCCAAGTTCCAATAAAATTTATAAAATGTGGTTCATAAAACTAGTCTAATTATCGGTTATTCAAAAGTTCAGTAGAAACTAAAATTCATATAATCCCATTATAAAACTGCGAATAAAATTTGATAAAAATTGGATGAGTATGGAAACCAACCGTCCCGGATTTTATCAATTGAACAGTCAACAAATCGCCATATTGAAAAACATTCTAATCAACGACATGAAATATCCGTTTGAGGCGTTTGTTGAGCGTGGAAAGCGATATGCATATGGTTGAGCGGAAGTATATTTTAAATAAATAAATTAATTTTTTTCTTAATCAATTTCGATTATTTTTCAGACAGCGGAGGGTGCAGTTAATTTTTATATTTATTATTATAATTATATTGTACATGTTTATGATTTATATTATGTATTGTATCATATATTTCATATGTATGTAAATAGTTACATATATATATTATTTATACGCGTGGGTTCTTTTACCACACCATATTAAAAACATTTCGATAAAAAGCTGTCACTATAATATATACATTGTATTGTACAATAGCGTTGGTATTAAAATTTGAGGCTATAATGAATAATAACATGTAAACGTTTAGCTATAGGATTAATTTTATATAAATGTAAGTTTAACATTATCGGAAAAAAATTATATGCTGACGCATAAATAATTAATGGAAGTATTAAAATGTTGAATAAGCATCTGTAGGTAAACGTTTACTAATGAATTGGAAAAGATCAAAAAAGAAAATAAAAATCTTCCACATGAATTTTAATGGAATTTCGTATGAAAATTTTGAATGAAATTATATGAAGTGTTGAATTTTTGAGACTCCCATTTTCATTAATATTATACATATGACCAAATAATGCCGTTGTCCAGGATTGAAACATATCTTTGGTATAATTAAATTAGTATCTACGAACTTCATTATAAAACTTTGCATTGATACCATTATCAAACTATAAGTATATTTCGAATTAAAATTGTATAAGAAATGGTCAAATTGTACAGATTTCCAATATTTGATTCTGAAATATATATCCTTTGGATTTATTTTCTATAGGATCTTGATGAAAACCATTCATATATCATTTAATTTAATTAATATAATCTATTTCTTAATCAATCAACATACAAAATGTGAAGGTACACATAATTTTCGTTTCATTTTTAAATCAATCGAAACACATTGCGAAGCTTATGGCATCTAGTAAACATTCACATTACAGTGAAGTTGGTAAATTACTCCTCATGAAGGTATATAACAATTCACCAATTGTACTGTACAAAACAAAAGATATGATGTTTATTCATAATTATATTATTTTTATATGGATGATTAGATGATTTTTATTAGGATGACTTGTGAGTGAGAGTGTGTGTGTGTGCGTGTGCAGACATTGTTAATCTTTGAGTAGCTTCCAATATCTCATATTTTCAAAGGTTTTTATTCCATAAACAAACAAATGGTTACACATGCGGTACGGAATGATTATTTATGAATGATTGTTAACATTATAATAATAATTACATCGAATTATTATTAAAAAAAGAAAAAATGTTATCTTTATTTTATTTTACCACAAATACAAAAAAAATAAAAAACATGATTCCTAAAAAAAATACAAAAAATTAAATAAAAATATGTTATGATTTTTCATAAATCACACATAAAGAAAAAACAATGTTATAATTTAGTACTACTGGACTTTATAATGTTTTATGTATAGTTAGCACACTATATTTCTTTCTGCATATATTGTAAATTTTTGAAATCAATACAGTTTTACACGTGTTTTGGACTTATATTTAATGTGTCAAAAAAAAAGAGAATTATCATAGAATCACTTTGACCAAATCATTTTTTAATGTTTTTTTTTTGCCTTTTATGCGCGCGGCATAGTTTTATCTTTTAGAATATTTTGTGTTGACGACTCTCAAAGGCAGGCGGTACTTTTGTACTTTTTTTTCCTTAAGTCTAAAATAAATAAGTCTTCTTGGTACACATATGATATATATATATATATATGGTATGGTATAGATGGTATAGATGTACACATATTATTTATAATATATTTATGTATGTTCAAATGGTGAAATGTATGTATATATGAAAAAATACAATATATATATATGTATCTTTTTACCAGAAGTAATATAAATACAATGAAATTTTGGTGTTCTTGTCAATATTATAATATATTACATATAATATAATATAATAGGTCTACTAATATGTGTGTGCCGCTCACGGATTAATCTCTTTGGCCGCCTTAAATGATGGCTGTTTCTGCTGAAATATTTTTTTGTGAACGTATTCACTTTATATCTTTATCTTTCTCAGTTTGTGTTACGAGCTAAAAGTGTAAACAACATATTTTTTTTTTTGTTGAAAATGTCGTGTTTTGTGCCAGAAAAAAGTGATTTGCGGGGAGGTTTATTGTTATTGTTTCATTGGAAGAAAACTGCTGCTGAAAGTCATCGAATTCTTGTTGAAGCTTATGGTGAACATGCTTTACAAGAAAGAATGTGCAGAAAGTGGTTTCAACGATTCAAAAGTGGTGATTTTGATCTGAATGACAAAGAACGTGGAAAACCACCAAAAAAATTTGAAGATACAGAATTGCAAGCATTGTTGGATGCAGACGATGCGCAATCGCAACAACAACTAGCTGATTCCTTAAATGTATGTCAACAAACCATTTCTAATCGTTTAAACAATATGGGTAAGATCCAAAAGGAAGGAAAATGGGTTCCATATGAATTGACAGAAAGAAGCATGGAAAAGCGAAAAACCACGTGCGAAATATTGTTTCAAAGACAGCAACGAAAGTCGTTTTTGCATCGAATAGTCACTGGTGATGAAAAATGGATTTATTTTGACAATCCTAAACGGACTAAGCATTGGACT
This sequence comes from Bibio marci, assembly GCA_910594885.2. Classification (NCBI taxonomy): domain Eukaryota; kingdom Metazoa; phylum Arthropoda; class Insecta; order Diptera; family Bibionidae; genus Bibio; species Bibio marci. The sequence continues at coordinate 25,315,869 of OU343114.1, read as the reverse complement.
GATCCAGGTCAACCAGTCAAATTGACGCCAAAACGCAATATTCATGGAAAGAAGGTTTTATTGTGTATTTGGTGGGACCAAAAGAGCGTGCTGTATTATGAGTTATTGAAACCTGGTCAAACTATTACTGGTGAGGTATACAAAGGACAATTGAATAAATTGAATCAATCATTGAAAGAAAAACGACCAGAATGGGCGAACAGATATGAAAAAGTGATCCTTATGCACGGCAATGCTCGTCCACATGTCGCAAAACCGGTAAAAGAAACATTGGAAACACTCGGATGGGATGTGTTACCACACCCGCCCTATTCACCAGATGTTGCTCCATCAGATTACCACTTGTTCAGATCGATGGCACATGGACTCTGTGCACAACGCTTCCACAATTATGAAGACGTCCAAAATTGGATCGATTCTTGGATCGCATCAAAAGAGGAGAAGTTTTATTTTGATGGTATTCATAAATTGCCAAAAAATTGGAAAAAGGTTATACTTAAAGATGGTAATTATATTCAATAAAAATTTTTTACTGTTATTACCGGAATTAATGTGTTTTATTTTTAAAAAAACGGCACACACATATTGGTAGACCTATTATAAGAAAAGATCATTTAACGGCACAGTAGGGTGCTCACGTATATATCTTGGGTTGACAACAAATAAATTGCATTTTTCACATATGTATATTGATTAATTTTGACATATATTTACGTATTCAAAATTTCAAAACATATTTAGTTTTTTTACATAGCAATCTTTAAAAAATTTTGAATCGTTCGGTTGTATTCTTTTTTTATCTCTTGTGGAAAAAAAAGCATTACAAGCTCACAAAAAATTATGTGCTGTGAATGGCGTCAAGGTCTTAAAAACGTACAGTTCATCCAGTTGAAGTTGATGATGACCAAAAATCAATGCAATGATCGATGTCAATTGCCATAGAACTACACGTGAGATTTCAGAGAAGCTCATATTGAAGTCACATATTGAAAAGCGCTTAAAAAACAACTTGGCTACGACAAAAAAAAAATCGATTTATATATAATTCTCATGAAATTAAAGAATTTCACAATGCATTTCAATTAGCGATTTTCTAATGAAACGTAACCAAATATGATCCATTTTAGAAACGAATGACATAACTGCAATTGACGTTGATGAAAAATGGATTGTTTACAACAATATAAATCGTTTAGCATACAAAATGAATCAGCGCAAACAACATCTGATGACACAAAACGGAGCTAAGATAATAATCAAAATAAGGTTTATTTATCTATTTGATGTGAATAAAATTCCTTATTTTGGAGGTATTCAATAATTAACCAAACGGTTTGGTCACTCCAAGAATCGGAATAATGTTGATTTTTGTTTTTATTTAGAAGTTCTATATGAACTTGAAATCATATGAAGTTATCAAAAAAATTTGGGGTATTTTTTCATTAAAATAATGGGCAATTTATTATTTGCCAACTCAGCAATATACCCAAATACCACATATACTTTGTACAGGGTAATTTATTTAAATTTCGGTAGACTATTTGACTTATATTCCATATAGAGATCTACATAAGCATTGCCATAATATATTTACTAATACAGTTTTTGTTTTCCTTTTCGGTATTACTATATGAAATGAAAAATAAATATTATTTATTTCTTCAAATTACACAAAAAATATATATGAACATTATTTTAATTATCAATAGATTAAACAAAATAAAATATCACATCTATAAACATTAATTTCATTGAAGCAAGAAATAGTAAAAAAATACGCACATATTAATATATTAGAAAATGATGTGCTATATCAAATTTCTATATTAAATAAATGATATTTGAGAGTAATGTTGAAAAATGCATTAATAATCCATTCCTAAATTCAAATAAATATTTTGTATTTTACACTTGATATGTTATTTAATTTTTGTTTTTCTATTTCATTTCAGATAAAATTGAAAAAAAAAAAAAAAAAAAAAGGTGAACCAATGCATAAAGAAACAGGTTGCATAACCATTTCTATAAAATACGAGTCATGTGAGTAGTGTATATTTGTAATTTTATATTTATAACATTTGTATAACAAACTACATCATATTCTATTTTAGTCTGCAAATTATTTATTGTATTGTATTTGAAATTTGTTATTTTATTATATTTGTCTATTGTTGAAATTCCTATTTTTTGATATCCTTTTTTTTTGCTTTTCTACAATATATACGCGCGGTGTTGTTACATATGTAGAATCTGCCACCAGAAAAGAATGCATTCGCAGGACAATATTTTTGAATTATATTAAATGAACTTAAATAGGTAAAAATCAATAAAAATTGAATTCTTTGTAATAATATTACTTCTTCTTAAATTTTTTTGTCGGTGTTTTCGGGATCGGGGCACACAAAAGCGTGAGAATTTAGTTATAAAAATTAAAAAAGAAATAAAAAAAAAATGTTACATAAATATTTTTTGTCATTTGATATCATATATTACAATAAAATCTATATATAAATAATATATGCCCAGTATAACAACCCAGTATAACACGAATTTTATTATAGATATTTTTTTTTGGTTTATTATTATGTGTATTTAAATATACTATTGCAATAATAGGTTTCATTTCTCATATACAATGAAATTGTATTTTTAGCTATACGCATTTACGGAAAAAATCTTAGCAATTTATATTTTAGGAAGTCTCATTCATTATACACCGAATGGAGAGTAGAAAAATACAAAAATAACTTAATTAAATTTTCACAAAAACCATTTTATTTATTCAAAATAATCATCACCATCAACTGAAATATATCGATTTGCACGTTCAAATAACTGTGATAAGACTGCTGTTGATAAAACGGTGGCCATCGCCTTTTGTAAGTCTTCAACAAATGAAGTTTTAGGGATAGAAAATAGTAACAACTCCAGTAACACTGTCCGTAGTTTGTCCGCAAAATTTCCGCATTATATGTAGTAGTCCGTATAGTTTCAATTCGAGGAAATATCTATGAATTTTTTACGGATGTCCGCTGGAATTTTATATGATGACTGCAATGGATTTTTATATATTTATTATTTTTTGTAATATATATTTCCGATGATAATTTCTACGGATTCTCCTTGGAAGTATTTCTCGTTGCTATTATTCCACAGAATATCCATAGACTATATATTCATATTTTTTGTGAGTAGATCCCCGGATTTTGATAAAAATATCTTTGGATCGTCCATGGATTTTTGGCAAGTAATATCCGTGAATTGTCCGTATTAGCAGAATAAATTTTCTTATGACGATGATGCCAAATCGCGATTTTATTCCGGTTTTTACCGATAGACCAGAAGTTCTATGAGGACCGCGGAATGAAGATGCTGCACGATGGCAAAAATTCATCGATTGAGCATTTTTTTTTTGTAATAAACAAGAAAAAAAAAACCGCAGATAAAATCTATGAAAAGTCTTACAAAATTCCTAGGAAATATATAGATTCGAGTTGCTGGTTGTTTTAAAAATTAGGAAAATAAATTAAAAAGACTGACGATTATATCTATGTAGATATGAGAAATATACAAAATTTGAACCCACCGGTCTTGCGGATAATTGGTGAAATAAATTATGAATACAATACCGCGGATATATGTTGAACATATAATACCCTGCGACAATCCAAAGATTTCAATTGACCTAAATATAAATACTATTATTATTAAGTGAAAAATCTATAGACATTCTTTGGACAAATTCCAATATATATGTTTTCCATGGAAAATTTAAAGGAATATTTGCCACGGAAATTTCCCTTATTTTTCAAAGTACGGACAAATTGCTACTATAGGGAAAGAGCTAAATCTGAAATGTGGAAGCAAAAATATTGTGATTATTAGCAGAAATACTTTATGAATAATTCCTTTGGAATCGTATAAAAAGAAAAATCGGCATTTTATTGATTTTTTATTTCATTAAACGATCAATCGATGTGGAACAAAATTCGAATTCATCTTCAGTTAAAATGTGATGAATTGTTGTTTTATGTATATACCTATTTCCATTTCTATGAATCTGATTGAAGATTTCACGTAAACTTTTACGAAATCACGTACATTTATGGAAAAAAGTCATATTAAAACGAACTCTATATTAGCTGAACACTGTCTATATAGGCGGTAAATATTTGTGTTATCCTTAATGTTAATAGATTCATTGTTTTTTCATTGATAGAAGAAAGTTCCATCTAGCATACGACCAAAAATTTTAGATAAAATAGCATGTGTGATTTCATGAGAGCAGTTTTGGTGATATATTATAAATATATAAAATGTAGATAATTCAGCTACAGATTAATGGTTTTTAATGGTAACTATCAGTTGTGATAGTATCATTCGGTTTCAGCTCAGCTCATATAGTGCACCAAATCATTCTCTGGTTGCGGCCTCTACATCGTAATTATCATTTTTAAACTAGTAAAACTGAACTTTGTAAGTTACAGTTAATGTAGCCGTAATTTCTATATGATACAAAATTTATAGTCTTAACGACAAAAACTGACGGAGTCATAACTTTACAACCCAATATTTTACCTTTAAATGCGCGTAATGCTCAAATGCATTTATTCTCACATATACAAAAATACGGTTGCCGTGTCATAGTCATTATAATATATGGTTCACTTATATAATATTAAATTGTGCATATATACCTACTCCAACTTGCGCTGTTAACATATATAACATATATATATATATATAATACATTACTTTATATATAAATTTATATGGACAATTTGCATATATACCTAATACTTGCACACATTAGCAGTAATAATTATATAGAAAATTTGCATAAAATAACAATATGTTTTGTTATTGTTTTTATAAAAGTAAACCTTATCTTAAATAAATATTGTTAATATACTCTTATTATATTAATATTACATATATATAACTAATAATAATAATAATAATAATAATAATAATAATAATAATAATATAATTATAATTATTATTTTATTATTATTGTTACATATAATAAAAATAACTTTAAATAATATATTGTAATTTTAAAATGTACTTTTGTATACAATATACATTATATGATATATTAATATAAAATTGTAGTATTAAAAGAATAGAGAAATGTTATTATGTATTACGTACTGTGGTACTGCAGAACATATAACAATACAAAAACTAAGCCAAGAGTGTAATATTTTATAATATTTAGTTATTTATTAACAAATAAAATAAAAAAAAATATAGCCTGTAGTGTGAATTTGTGCATTGATACACAATCGATTGTATTTTCCGTTTTCTTCACTTCACTATAAACACAAAATTTATACAGATAATGTATTGGAAACACATCTTTATTGTAAGTATAATGGTATAATATATATATGAGTAAAGATAATATATGATATCAGAAATAAAAATTTTTAGTAATGAGATAGATCAAGTGTTTCAAAACGTGATAATTTTCAATTCATTTGGTATATATTGTATACGTTTTGATTATACGGACTATTTATTATTAGTATATGGTCTATCTGAATCTGTGCATATATGACTTTTCACTTCACAGAAATAACCTTTTTGTTTATTTTAATCCAGATGTTTATAATACTAATCATAAATGATTTAAACTATTCTAATGGAGGCGCAATTGAATTAACTGATGATAATTTTAATAAAACATTAGGTATGTAAATATTTATGCATATATAAAATTAGCTAAAGAAATAAGCATATGTAAATCTGTACATAATCTTACTTATGCTCATATATGTATAGATTCTAGTGAAATAGTTGTTGTAAATTTTTATGCACATTGGTGTGTATATAGTCAAAATCTTTTGCCAATATTTGATGAAGTTGCTGATAAAGTTTGTATTTTTTTTTTCTTATTGTATTAACTGTACTGTTTAAAAGTAATTCATAAAAACACTTTCTTTTTTTTTGTTACAACATAGATACAATTATTATATAATAATACAAAGAAAATTAATATAGCTAAAATTAATGTGGCAAAACATCATAAAGTAAGAATTATATATAATATTCAACAATTTCCTAAAATTTCAACATTTTTTAATAAACAAGAATCATATGGCTATTTTGTAGGTAAATTTAATTTATCTATTAATATTGTATATATATATTTGTTAATACCTTTTGTAACGGGTGATCCCATAATAATAAGAGCTTTCTACATTCAAATTTAAAAAAATAACTAAAATGGTTTACTTTTATATGTTGAAGTATATATTCATTGACATTAATGTTTATATAAAATTTCTACCATATTGAATACCACGGTGGCACGCTTCAATGTGTCCATTTAACGAACTCAATTTCGCACTACCTTTACACACACATCATCGTAGGCTGGACACCGATAACTCGTTCAATATTGTTTTGTAATGCATCAAGAATTTGTGGTTTATCAATACAAAACAATGATTTAAAACGTAAGCCCATAAAAAGCAATCCAACAGTGTTAAATCACATAAACAACGCTGCATGCAAATTTTCCATTATTCAAAAAATAGTTCACTGCGTTTCAACGATCTGAAATGTTGTTTCTTTTAATGCAGTTTTAACCTTGGGGAGCAGCTAAAAGTCACATGGTTACAGGAAAGGCGAATGCTTTATCACGACTTGGATACTACATTTTACTATAGAAACGTGGTGAGGAATTGTGAGGATTTTTGACAATCGGCACAATTTTTGTACACACGCGTGTTAAAATTGATATGGAAAATTTTCCTTACGCATTCTTTGTCAATTATATATACAGTTTTTTAGTAATCACACGAATAGTAAACCGGCGGTCAGATCGGATCAGATTAGCAATTTTTTCAATATTTCAATATTTCAACGCTTAAACCAATTAAAAACCCGTGAAACCTTCCCTTTCGATTGACTGCTGCAAGTATTATGTACAAATAATGATATATTATTATAAGCAGTGAGTATAAAAACAAATGTATCTAGATAAATATTGCGTTATTTTTTTTAACTTCCTCACAATTTATCTTTATCTATATGTGTAGATAAACAAATTTAAAAATAACTTTAAGTTATCTAGATGATAGATGCGATATATTATTGTTCATGCGGCATCCTATATAAAAATACATTTCTAATTTAATATTGTAAGAAAAATTGTATTAAAATAATATTTTTACAAATCTCTGCAGGTCCTCGAACAGTTACTGCAATATTACGTTATGTAATAAATCAAATAATGAATCCCATACAGGTTTATGAAAATTTAGACAACCTAGTACCGAAGCGAAACGAATCATTACAAACATCAATAATTGTTGGTTATTTTAATAGGTTTGCTATTTAAATAATTTAATTTTAGCGGTATAAGTTTTACAATGTCGATTGTTAAATATTTATATAATAATTGTTTTTTAGACGAAATCAAAATCTATTTGATTTTTTTGAAAAACTAGCTAGATATTTTAAACGTAATTATGAATTTAGAGTTTATTTTAATTCAAATGATGAAGAAAATGGTAATTATAATATATAAAATTTGCATACATAATTTATATTCATCACATTTCACAAATACCTATATACATTTTTATTAATATATATTTAAAATAAAAGTATTTACAATACTATTTTCGGATATCTCTTGATCATGACAGACATTTGTTTGTGTAATAAAGATGCGACAATAATTTCATGTACTTCATAGTATACTATAATAACAATATTAATGGCTTTCCGTTATTTTTTGTAGTTTTGATTTAAACTTTAGTTTTTCGAATTTAATTTTACATTGAATAATTTTTATGTAGGTCTAATAAAATGTTGGTCAACGAAAAACAATTATGATAAAACAGAATTAACATTAAAAGAATCTACTGCAGATTATAAAAAGAGTATAAAATGGTTTAAAAATTTTTGTCTTTCATAATTAATTCCTTAATTTAATAAAAAATATAATAAAAATAAAATAATTATATAAATAATATATAATAACAATAACACAAATTATTAATTATTCTTATAATTAAGTTAAATAACTTCTCCCTACCTTATTTGGTAAATTTGAATTTCAGTATTTTTTATTATGATAAGCTATAATATATTTCAAAAATGTGACTGGAGTTATATATTCTCACATTGCATAATTTATTCCATATATCCTTATAACTAACAAGATTTTTATATAAAAATATTCAAATAATGTTAAAAATATTCAGGTTGCTGGAGTACTTTTTTTGCATTATTTTTTATATACAATTTATTTTAACAATACCGAAAGCGTTGACGGGTTTCAAGATAAGATAAATTTGCGAAATGACACACGAAAAATTTCGCTTATGTATTTCGCTCAGGTCGTTCGGAATTGTCCATAATGAAAAGTGACCTATTCATTTTTTGTATAAAGATAAAATTGACGTTAAATGGAAAATTAATTTAACTTATAAATATTCAATAAATAAAGTAAGTTAATTATGTTTATTAAATTACGTAATGTTCAAATATAAGTTTCCTAATAGCAAAATTAAAGTTTTTCAAAAATTACAATATTTTGCAGATTCAGTAAATACATTTTTAGTTACGTTTGTTCCATCTGTATTTCAAAAACTGATGTTATTTAAATAATTTTAACGTTGGCTAATCTGATAATCATATCAAAATCTCATGCATATGTATATCAAAATCAAGTAAATCTTTGACATAAGCGCATGTCGATTGTTGATTGGCCGGTTTACTCCTACCGATTTAATATATTTTCTAAAGATTTTCCTGTCAGTTTCACATTTCTCCAAAAATTTGTATTTGTATTGTTTTATAATAATTTATGTGTGTATTATCTTTTTAATTTTTTTTTTTTGGTAATAATAAGTGTTATGTATCAATATCAATATATCAAACATTATTAGTTGTTTGTTTATTAAAATTATTAAGATTTTATATAAATAAAAAAATTAATTTAATTAATCAATATGAGTTTATTTAATAGTATAAAATATACATTTTTCTATACATTTATGGTAAATATAAAAAAAAAATCAGTAAAAATATTGTAAAATAACAAAAAATTTCCGGTACATTAAAATGTCAAGGCTTTTTTTTTCGCTTTTACTTTTAAATTAAATGCATCATGTGTTCGTGGTAAAGATTTTTGCCACGGAAATCAATTTTTTCCATTAAAACATTAGAAAATATATATTTTTTTTAATTTTATATCTAAAAAATATAATAATGATTTTGTTTTAATATAAATGTTTATGATAAATTTTAAAATTTTCCACATAGAAACATTTATTTATGATTACCACCTTCCTACACTATTTTTTACTTTTTTAACATATTTTTGCACTATTTCAAATACTATAATTAAAATTGTTAACCTAAATTCTTAAATGTTTAAATTTAATAATATTTATTTAGTTCATTTTAATAATAATAAATAAATTATAAATTAGCAAATTCATTTATTGTATAATTCGCAGGAAAAAAAAAATCAACTCAATTATTAGATCTTATTAGATTTTGTTTTATATTTTCAGATTGTTTATATGTTTTATAATCCAACTTATAGTGGAGCTGTTCAATTAAATAGTGACAATATTGATATGACATTAGGTAAATATATATTTAATAAGATTAGATAATGTTTTATTTAAAAAAAAAAAAAGCAAGACATTTGTTATTAACATACAAAACTTAATAAAATTAATTAAATTAATGCCATCTCATCCAACCATTTCCAAATTAACATACGTACAAAATAACTTATATTTTTTTATTTTTATAATTTGTAGACAAATATTTATAAAATTAATTTATCATCAAAATACGAATATTAATTTATATGTTTTTTTCAATTCTATAAATATGTATATAGCTTCAAATGAATTAGTATTTATTAATTTTTATGCTGAATGGTGTAGATTTAGTAATCTATTACAACCAATATTTGATGAAGCCGCCGATTTAGTAATGAAAGAATTTCCTGAATCGGGACGTGTTGTTATGGGTAAAGTTGATTGTGATCGTGAAAATTCAGTTGCGTCACGATTTCATATAACAAAATATCCAACATTAAAAATTATACGTAATGGTCAACCAACCAAACGTGAATATCGTGGACAACGCTCAGCAGAAGCATTCTTAGAATTTGTTAAAAAACAATTAGAAGATCCAATTAAAGAATTTCAATCCTTAAAAGATTTAGATAAATTAGATTCGAAAAAACGTATTATTGTTGGTTATTTTGATAGGTACATATAATATAATATAAAAGAAGTATTTTGATCGTTATATATTATAACGATAAAAATTGTAATTTTCAATATTTTAATTTATTTACAGACGTGATATGGAAGAATATAAAATCTTTAGAAGAGTAGCAACAAATCTGAAGGAAGATTGTCAATTTCATGTTGGTTTCGGTGAAGCTATTGCTCAAATGCATCCACCAGGTAATTTTTTGTTTCTATATACTTATGTATGATTTGAATTTTTTTAAATTTGTAATTTCAATTAAAAATCACGTACTCGTAACGGTAGTTTATGTGACGTGACTTTTACACTAATTCACCAATTGATTTACAATTGAGATTTGCTAAGTATTTCATTAATTCTATTATATTTTGTATATCGGTGATTATTCCATTATATATTGTGTGAGAGTGTCTGAAAGTATTGTATTTTCAAAGATATTTGTTATTTTTATTTTCCCATCCATAAACAAACAATATACAATTCATTAACTTCTTAAAATGTAATGCTTAAGCAGTACATACTCGGTTCCATTTTAAATATACTCTTATAATAAAATAGGCTAATGGACCACCCATTTCAAAATTCTTTCAAATACTCAAATAAAATTTAAAATTTGTATTATGATTTTATTAAATCGTAAGTTCAATGACCAATTTTGACCAATCACGATATTCATATCAATTATAAATTAATTATTACTTTTAAATTTATATTAATTTAGGTGTGCCTATAATTGTATTTCGGCCGGATATAGCACTATCAAATGAAAATGATGAAACATTTACAGGAAAGTTAAATAATTTTGATGAACTTAATTTATGGTCACAAGAAAAATGTGTACCACTTGTAAGGTAAACCACATTTGATTTGATTGATTAACCATTACAAAAAATAAAATTATTATTATTTTATATTTATTAAATAATATAAATTCTAGAGAAATTACATTCGAAAATGCTGAAGAATTAACCGAAGAAGGGCTTCCATTTTTAATTTTATTTCATCGTACCGATGATGTTGAATCAATCAAAGATTATAAAACAATTGTTGAAACACAATTATTATCAGAAAAACGTATGCATAATATTTTGTATGATGAGTGATAAGTAATTGGACAAATGTCAATCATGTTATAACAACTGTTATCGTAAACTATTCTTTCATTTCATTTCCAAATGTGATTATAAGTTTTGTTTGAAATTTTTATAATGAGAAAGTATGTAAGAACTGAATTTTTTTTTTGAGAAAATTTCAATTTCAAAATTATTGAAAAAGGTTTAATAACAATATTGGTGGTGGTAGAGTAAAAGAAAAAACTAGAACAAAAACAAATATTAAACACAACTAAGATAAGTGTATATTAAATATATGCTCTGCAAACTAGCAAACTTTCAACATTATTTATTGTTTCATAATCAAAAATTTGCGGGGAGTATATATATTACTTTTGCTAACAGTTGTGATATAAATCAAGTTTATTATACTACTACACTGATAAAAAGGAAAACCCCTCCAATAACGTAAAATGTATTAGTAAATCGGAATTCGAACCGAGCTGATATCAGTTATTTCAAAATCTTCTTTTTTTTTTTTGTACATACACGAACTGGTATTGTTTTATTAATTACATTTCACACATATACACCTTTAAAAATGTTTACCGAAAATAATTGATTTTATAAAAAGGAATGTTCGGATCTTGGCAACTTGTTTTTATACAAAAAAAAATCTTACATTGGCTGTAGATAGTCAACATATATCTTTTGTGTCAAAATAAACGAATCCACTAAATATATTCTAGAACAATTGTCTAATACACGATTTATGATCAATTTTATTTTAATTTTCATATGGAAAATGTTTGAGAAGCAACATCAGTTGTTTGAATTCTGTCCAGCTACTTATGGATCTCGTTATAAATAACTATATTTACTTTATGATTATTATTATTATTAATTATTTCTTATAGAAAATATAAATTTTTTAACCGCTGATGGTAAACGTTTTGCTCATCCACTGCATCATCTACAAAAATCACAATCTGATTTACCGTTATTAGCTATCGATTCATTTCGTCATATGTATTTATTTCCTGATTTTAAACAAATGTATGTACCCGGTAAATTAAAGCAATTTCTAGATGATTTATATAGTGGTAAATTACATAGGTAATATTTTTCGATTTTAAATTGTATATTAATTGTATTACAATTGTTAATAATATTGTTATTTATTTATTATTAGGGAATTTCATTATGGACCCGAAGAAACAACAGCAGAACAAAATAATGATGTTAAAAAAATGGTTGTAATACCAGAATCAACATTTAAAAAATTAGCACCATCAAAAAATCGTTATACTTTACTACGGGATGAATTATAAATGTTGAGAAATGATTATGCTAATATGATAATGATGATTAGATAATGCCTATTGTTTTATTTATTTAAATTGTTTTGTGTTTTTCGTTAAACAACTCAACGGATACAATTATTAATTAATTTTTTTCGTTTCACAACGTTTTTTTTTTTTTTTAAAAACACTTCACACTTTGCTAATTAATTACGTTTTTTTTTTTTTTTTTTTTTCGGTGGTTTCGCACCTAAAATTTTTAATTAATTTTTTTTTCTTTTTATAATACATATTTTCTATTTATTTTTTCTCACTTTACTATATTCTGGAATTAGTAGAATTTTTTTTTTTTTGTGAAGAAAACTTTTATTATATAGTGAAATACTTTAAAGGATATTTAAAAAGGAAAATAAACTAAAAAAAAAAAAACAATAGTTATTGCAAGGTGGTGTGCTGTTGTTGTTTATAACATAATAAAATTCAATGCGAATGTGAGTGCGTGCGTGTTTTTATAGTCAAAATACTAATTCTATTATTTATTTTAATTAAATAAAATATAAAAATAAATAAATTTGTTATATCTAAATGTTTTCATTGTTTTGTTACAAAACTGACAAAATAACAAAACATAAAAATTATAAACAATAAAAAACAAACTCATTAATTTTTAGTTTCGTGTCGTCAGATAAAAAAAAAAGTATTACAAATTAATTAAAATAAATACAAAAAAAAACGTTCAATATGAAATATTGGATTTTTGAAATAAAAAGAACATTAAAATATTATTTAGATGCCTAAAATAATAATTTTTTTAAATTATTGAATGATAAATATCAATTCCAATATTTTTTTTTTTTTTTTTGCATGTGATTAAATAAATTAAATTATTATTTACAATTCATATGAAGTTAAGCTAAATATTCCATTTTTTTTTTTTTTTGCAAGAAAAATAAATAGTCTCCGCTAAAATATTTTGCAAAAAAATTATATTATTAAAAATTTGTATTAAAATAGAATTAAAAAAAAAAAAAACAAACAAACAATGAACAAATAATGAATTTAGTATTTACTATTTTTTATTTATTTAATCATTCTTAAAAAAAATAATGATTCAAAAGTAATTTTTTATTTATTTCTATATATATATTATATATTAAAAAAAGGATATAAATTTGTACGAATAAGATTCTTAAAAAAATAAAAATAAAAAGTAAACACAGACGGAATGCAAAATAGAAAAAAAAAAAACATCTTCTTAAAAGATACTTTTTTTCTTCAGTATGGACGGAATTCTGTTGAGTATAAAATTGTATTTTTTAAAATAATTTAAATATAAAAACACTTAAAAATCCCACTGTTATTAAACTTATGGATTTTGATATGTTTGTTGAGGCACTCTGTAAATGAAAAAAAAAAAAAATAGAAAGATTAGTTATTCAATAGAATTTTATACATTTGGTATCTTTTATCTTTCTTGCCAAATTGGAATTTCTTACAGCACACAAAAGAAAATATAATTCATTTTTGTAATAGTTTATTATTTTTACAATCAAATCTTTGGTGTCTAGTGATTTTAACTGTAAAATAACTGCAACTACTAAGAATTTCTATGAAATAACACAACTGCACGTGTTAAACATATTTTCAAGCATATCTTCTTAACGATAATTTATGACTCTGCTTGTCTTAAAATCAATGGATATATTTTAATATCTTTTTGATTTTTCCTCAACAACCATTATAAAATTAACATATGCAAAAAACATACTTACTATTATATAGTAATTACAACGATCACCTTGACAACATTCGGAGCATAACCAATCTTCATACCAAATATGTGTACAATATGGCATATAACGTGAACGTATTTTAGAACATAAGGTTTTTGTTGAACATCTTTTTGATACATAATACTGTTTTAATGAACCTTGTGAAAAATATGGTGTACTACCCCATCGTATCTCTGATAAACAGACATCTTCTCCTTGTTCACATGTTTTAATTGTATTTAGACACTTTTCTGTGTTATCCGTTTGATTTGAACAAACATAACATTCCAATGCAGAACCTTTTGTTTATTTTTATTTTTTTTGTTAATAGTGATTTAGTGAAATGAGATATTGAAATGAATCATATTAATTAATATATTTTACAATTTATTTCAAATGTATACTTACACGTATTAAACAATGTAATTATTATTATAATGTAAGCAGAACATTTAATTAAATCCATAATTTAAAATAATATAATAATATAAAATTATATAAAAATAAAATAAAAATACAAAAACACAAAATAAGTAAATTTACGAAATGTCAAAACAATACTTTTTTGGCTTTTGCAGAGAAATAAATTATTTTTCGCAGCCACGCCTCTACAGAAAATATCCCAATGTTTATTTAAAAAATCACAACTTGGTGTCTCTGTGCAATGTTAAAGTAAGGAAATGTCAAAGTCAAAAAAACAACAAAAACAATTTATGCCTATTAAAAATATTCGGTTTAGGTTTTATTTCTTTCATTTCGCTCTGAGATCGTCTTTCTTTCAAATCGTTCTGTTGAAGAGGAAGGACGTACTTATTAAAGAAATTAAAAAATGGTAAGGTTAAATTTTGTGAAAATTTAATATAAGTTCTAATAATATAATATAATAAATTATAATAATTTTAATTATAAAAAATTAATTTATCTTATTTAAATTTTAAAATTCATTATTTTTTTTTTTATTACTGTAATATTAATGAAATTTTTCAACAAAACGTGGTCAACCGCCTCATGTATTGACGCGTGGCTTGGTGGAAGCTGACCACGTTTTGTATGTGCTATATATTTTATTAAATTTTGCTTTTGATCTGAAAATATTGAGTATAATTAAAATTTTATATTAAAATCGTTATTAATCCTGATTATTTTAATTAAATTAAACAAAATGTGATCACTCACCACAAGTAGTGACGCGTGGCTTGCGGGGGGGAAACTGACCACGTTTTGTAGGTGCTTCACTATTTTACTAAATTTTCATTTTCATGTTTAAATATTAAGAATAATTTAAATTTTATACTAAAATCATTATTAATCCTGCTTATTTTAATTAAATTAAACAAAATGTTATCACTCACCACAAGTAACGCGTGGCTTGCGGGGTGGCAACTGACCACGTTTTGTAGGTGCTTCGCTATTTTACTAAATTTTGCTTTTCATGTTTAAATATTAAGAATAATTTAAATTTTATACTAAAATCATTATTAATCCTTATTCATCCTTATTATTTTAATTAATTTAAAAGAAATTTTAATAATTAGCGATGTTAATAGAATTTTTTGAAACATAACCTCAAAATTTAATAACCACGTTTTTTTTTTCTTTTGTATGTATAGTCTCATCGTAAATTCTCGGCGCCACGCCATGGATCCATGGCATTTTATCCAAAAAAACGTTCGGCTAGACATCGTGGTAAAGTTAAGGCTTTCCCAAAAGATGATCCATCAAAGCCAGTTCATTTAACATGCTTTGCTGCTTACAAAGCTGGTATGACTCATATTGTCAGAGAAGCTGATCGGCCTGGATCAAGTAAGTATTATGGAATAAAAAGTTATTTTATCGATAAGATTGTAACACATGGCGACGTTTTTTTTTTTATTATTTTATACAATTGTATTGATAAAATACTTGAAAATATACTAAATGATGAGACTCCTTTTTTAATTTATGGTTAGACTAACTGATAATTTATGAAGAACATACTAGGGCGGTCTGATAATTTTCATTTAAAATCACGTGTTATTTCTAATTATTTTTATAAGGCTAATGGATGTATATTTTTTTTTGTTTTTAAGAAATTAATAAAAAGGAGGTGGTTGAAGCTGTAACCATTTTAGAAACGCCACCAATGATGATTGTTGGTGCTGTTGGTTATGTTGAAACACCATTTGGTCAACGTGCATTGGTAAATGTATGGGCACAACATTTATCTGAAGAATGCCGTCGTCGTTTCTATAAGAACTGGTAAGCATTAATTATAATTCATATTTTATTTCAAATAGTTGCACAAAAACTTTTGTTAATAATTCATGAAAATTAAGCTCTTCGATCATTTATATGAAGAGAGCTATAAATTGTTATGTGAGCTCTTAATAAATTTATTCATTGATTTTTATTCGACTGAATAAATGTAAAAGTGGTTAGCATAATTTGGAATTAAATCTCCGCTCACATGTGAAGAGGTTTTTTTCCCATTTTTATAATTCTGCAGCATCGATTAATATTTTCTTAGGTACAAATGTAAGAAGAAGGCATTTACAAAAGCTAATAGAAAATGGGCTGATGATTTTGGAAAGAAAACAATTGCAAATGATTTCAAAAAAATGATTCGTTATTGTAAGAGTATTCGTGTCATCGCACATTCGCAGGTGGGTTCAATATTATTAATTTAAATTGAAATTTTTAAAAAATGCGACATATAAAATTTAAGTAATTCTTTTGAAGGAAACTTCAATTGAGGTATTTAAATTTTTAAGTGGTAACGTCTATGATTTTAAATGCATAGTTAAAAACCATAATGTCGTAGAGCAAATGGCCCTTCGGGTGGCTGTAGAAAATATATTCCATAAACTTTGTGAAGTCTTTCTGACTGTTATCACGGAGCTAAACCATATTTTGTACAAATTTTTTTAGTTTCAAATTTCTATTTTCGTGCCTATGAGAATTTTGTAATAATAATTTTTTTTTTATATAGATTCGTTTGATTAAACAACGTCAAAAAAAAGCACATATTATGGAAATCCAATTGAATGGTGGTACCATTGAAGAAAAAGTCAATTGGGTAAAAGAACATTTAGAAAAACCAGTTCCAGTAAGTCAAGTTTTTGGACAAAACGAAATGATTGATTGTATTGCAGTTACGAAAGGTAAAGGTTTCAAGGGTGTTACTAGTCGTTGGCATACAAAGAAATTACCTCGTAAAACCCACAAAGGTTTACGTAAAGTTGCTTGTATTGGTGCATGGCATCCAAGTCGTGTATCATTTACAGTAGCACGTGCTGGTCAAAAAGGTTATCATCATCGTACCGAACTTAATAAGAAAATCTATCGAATTGGAGCTGGTATTCACACTAAGGATGGAAAGGTAATTATTTTATTAGTTTATTCTCTTCGTTTATTAAACTTTTCGATACGAATTAAAACTTAATTCATATTTAAATTTTGCAATAATGCAACAAAATTATGATGACTAAATTTTGAGCAAAAATTTTCAATTTGATACATATATGATGCTTGATAAAAAATGATAGGTCTGACAATTTATAACATCTAAATAATTAAATTGAAACAAATAATGTGCTAGTAATTAATTGTTCGTTTTTCTGTTTATAGATAGTTAAAAATAATGCATCTACCGAATATGATTTGACTGATAAATCAATTACGCCAATGGGTGGTTTTGTGCATTATGGTGAAGTTAATAACGATTTCGTAATGTTGAAAGGATGTTGTATTGGTTCAAAGAAGCGTATTATAACGTTACGTAAATCTTTATTAGTTCACACTAAACGTTCTGCTTTAGAACAAATTAATCTTAAATTTATTGATACATCATCAAAAATGGGGCATGGACGTTTCCAAACACCTGGCGACAAAATTGCATTTATGGGTCCACTCAAGAAAGATCGCTTCAAAGAAGAACAAGCCCAAGCAGCAGCAGCCGCTGCTACAGCTGCAAAAACTGCAGCTTAAATATTTGTTGATTTTTATGTTTATATGATAAAAATACATTATTTTTATTTTAAAATGAAAACAATAAATTTTAATTGAATTGAATATATATATATAATTTGTTAATTATTTTATTAAAATAGCAGGGAAGTGTTGTGAACTCTAACCTATATAATATAGCTGATAGTTATATAATGTATAAAGTTATTAAATTTAAATTTCTATTATGCTCAAATTTTTGAAAAAGTATGAAATATAGACAAATATACCAGAATCAAAGAGTAAGACAAAACACGACCTGTTTCGTGGCAACCCTAATATTGTCCCAATTGGTTTTAGGGTGTATGCACTTTTTTGTGAATATTTGACTTTTATAACAAACGTAGTATCTCAAATTTATTCACATTGCATGAACCACCAACACCAATCATTATCCCAACAGCAATTGAATTATGAAATGGTAATTAATCTACAATGAATGTCACCATCTCACAATTACACACAATGACAACATTTAAATCATCGAGAAAAACAACAATAAATATTTATCATATGCATTATAACAACAGAGTATTATCACCACAACAACAAACTATTATGAAATTGATGGTGTTTGAATAATAGATCATCGGATGTGTCGGCAATAAAATTGTAATTACATTTGTTTCATTCAATTTACAACTATTAAAATTGTACGTTTTATTTATACTAATTATATTTAATATAAAATAAATTCTATTTCTAGTCAGATGCAGTTCAACCAGATTCCGTTTCATTGTATTGTCACATTTTACAGTTGCTACAATACCCATGGTTACACCACCATAACAAGAACCATCAGCACCAATCATTATCCCAACCAACAGCAACCAATTAAATTATGAAATCGTAATTAATCTACAATATCACATTACATCACATTACACACAAAGACAACAATTAAATCAACAAGAAAAACAACAATCAGTATTTATCATATGCAATATAACAATAACAATAGAGTATTATCTCCACAACAACAAACTATTTCTTATGATATTGACAACATTTTGATATTAATTCACCGGCTGTGTCGCCAATAAACTGATAATTACATTATTTTTTTCAATGAGTTTACATTCACCTACCACCTTCAATTGAATAATTTAAATATTATTGAATTACAAACAGAACTATCATTTCAATTACTATAAATTGGAAATATTTCTATAATGTCATCGACAACAACTCAAACACGTGAACGTGTACCAATAATTCTCAGTTAGTAGCTAAATAGTTCATAACCAACTTCAACAAATGTACCATAATAAATATAGTTCAGAATAATGTTACAATATTTATTCCAACACGAAATCAATGATGTAATTACGTATTTTGAAGAATGAGGTAAATTTCAGTATTTTGTTTTTCTTTAATCCGTATAGTATATATATTAAGTATTATTATTTCTATTTCAGATAGATCGTATCAATTATTATGATATATAACCATTTGACAAATAATTCAGGATCTGCGAAACGCTTTAATAAACTCAAGAAAAATTGATTACACGAAGCTTCTAATGCCAACACCATCAACTTGGATTTGCATGATCAAGTGGAGCACATGTGGTGGCATCCATAATACATTACAGTCAATTGACTTTTCTGTATTCTTATGAAAAACAAACATCATATTTTTATAAATCGATTGAAGAAGAAAATGCTATACACCTCAGAAATGATAAACGAAAGAAATTATATAAATAACAACTATAAAATAATATAAATAAATATAGGCTAATATCAGTAATTATATGTGGTCTTTATTTTAATTTAAAATAACAAATTTAACATATTTATCACACACATGTTAAACTTATTAAAATTATTAATATTATTAAATGTATAATTAATTAAATTTAAAAAATGTATACATGTCTAATTATTTGGTTAACTTCATCAATCCCCTACCCTATTGGAATATGAAAAGAAAAAGAAAACAAAAAAAACCAAATAATAAAAAAGTAGTATCTCATAGTCACTCGCTAATGTGACACACTATTTGCAATACATAAATTGCTATTTTCTATGCTATATACCCAAAAAAAAAATTTTCTTATGTAATTACCTATCGTTTGATACCTATACCACCCGTCTACCACTTCAAACGGCTGAGTTATAGCGTTTTTAAGAAATCCATAAAAATTTCCACTAAAATACCAGGCATTTTTCAGACGAAGTAACAGTCGCGCAGAATTACCAGGAGGCAAATTTTTTTTTTAAATTTTTTTGTTTTTCATTTTTGACCCACTTAGAGGCTGAATTTTCGAAAAATCTCAACGGATTCTTGTTCGCACGATCACTCCCGATCGTTTGAGCCTATTTTTCAGCTATTTTTTGGAAATTTTCCTGGAAAATTTTTGGAAAATTTTTCCATGTTTTTATGTTACCAAAAGTTAGGTTATGTAATTACCTTTCGTTTGATACCTATCTTTCCGTCCTACCACTTCAAACGGCTGAGTTATAGCGTTTTTAAGAAATCCATAAAAATTTCCACTAAAATACCAGGCAATTTTAAGACGAAGTAACAGTCGCGCAGAATTACCAGGAGGCAAATTTTTTTTTTTTTTTTTTTTCTTTTTCACTTTTGACCCACTTAGAGGCGGAATTTTCGAAAAATCTCAACGGATTCTTGTTCGCACGACCAGCCCCGATCGTTTGAGCCTATTTCCAGCCATAAATTTTCACGGAATTTTCCGGAATTTTCTTTTTTTTGTTTTTCATTTTTGACCCACTTAGAGGCGGAATTTTCGAAAAATCTCAACGGATTCTTGTTCGCACGACCAGCCCCGATCGTTTAAGCCTATTTCCAGCCATAAATTTTTACGGAATTTTCCGGAATTTTTTTTTTTTTGTTTTTCATTTTTGACCCACTTAGAGGCGGAATTTTCGAAAAATCTCAACGGATTCTTGTTCGCACGATCACTCCCGATCGTTTGAGCCTATTTTTCAGCTATTTTTTGGAAATTTTCCTGGAAAATTTTTGGAAAATTTTTCCATGTTTTTATGTTACCAAAAGTTAGGTTATGTAATTACCTTTCGTTTGATACCTATCTTTCCGTCCTACCACTTCAAACGGCTGAGTTATAGCGTTTTTAAGAAATCCATAAAAATTTCCACTAAAATACCAGGCAATTTTAAGACGAAGTAACAGTCGCGCAGAATTACCAGGAGGCAAATTTTTTTTTTTTTTTTTTTCTTTTTCACTTTTGACCCACTTAGAGGCGGAATTTTCGAAAAATCTCAACGGATTCTTGTTCGCACGACCAGCCCCGATCGTTTGAGCCTATTTCCAGCCATAAATTTTCACGGAATTTTCCGGAATTTTCTTTTTTTTGTTTTTCATTTTTGACCCACTTAGAGGCGGAATTTTCGAAAAATCTCAACGGATTCTTGTTCGCACGACCAGCCCCGATCGTTTAAGCCTATTTCCAGCCATAAATTTTCACGGAATTTTCCGGAATTTTCTTTTTTTTGTTTTTCATTTTTGACCCACTTAGAGGCGGAATTTTCGAAAAATCTCAACGGATTCTTGTTCGCACGATCACTCCCGATCGTTTGAGCCTATTTTTCAGCTATTTTTTGGAAATTTTCCGGAATTTTTTTTTTTTTGTTTTTCATTTTTGACCCACTTAGAGGCGGAATTTTCGAAAAATCTCAACGGATTCTTGTTCGCACGATCACTCCCGATCGTTTGAGCCTATTTTTCAGCTATTTTTTGGAAATTTTCCTGGAAAATTTTTGGAAAATTTTTCCATGTTTTTATGTTACCAAAAGTTAGGTTATGCAATTACCTTTCGTTTGATACCTATCTTTCCGTCCTACCACTTCAAACGGCTGAGTTATAGCGTTTTTAAGAAATCCATAAAAATTTCCACTAAAATACCAGGCAATTTTAAGACGAAGTAACAGTCGCGCAGAATTACCAGGAGGCAAATTTTTTTTTTTTTTTTTTTCTTTTTCACTTTTGACCCACTTAGAGGCGGAATTTTCGAAAAATCTCAACGGATTCTTGTTCGCACGACCAGCCCCGATCGTTTGAGCCTATTTCCAGCCATAAATTTTCACGGAATTTTCCGGAATTTTCTTTTTTTTGTTTTTCATTTTTGACCCACTTAGAGGCGGAATTTTCGAAAAATCTCAACGGATTCTTGTTCGCACGACCAGCCCCGATCGTTTAAGCCTATTTCCAGCCATAAATTTTTACGGAATTTTCCGGAATTTTTTTTTTTCTGTTTTTCATTTTTGACCCACTTAGAGGCGGAATTTTCGAAAAATCTCAACGGATTCTTGTTCGCACGATCACTCCCGATCGTTTGAGCCTATTTTTCAGCTATTTTTTGGAAATTTTCCTGGAAAATTTTTGGAAAATTTTTCCATGTTTTTATGTTACCAAAAGTTAGGTTATGTAATTACCTTTCGTTTGATACCTATCTTTCCGTCCTACCACTTCAAACGGCTGAGTTATAGCGTTTTTAAGAAATCCATAAAAATTTCCACTAAAATACCAGGCAATTTTAAGACGAAGTAACAGTCGCGCAGAATTACCAGGAGGCAAATTTTTTTTTTTTTTTTTTTCTTTTTCACTTTTGACGCACTTAGAGGCGGAATTTTCGAAAAATCTCAACGGATTCTTGTTCGCACGACCAGCCCCGATCGTTTGAGCCTATTTCCAGCCATAAATTTTCACGGAATTTTCCGGAATTTTCTTTTTTTTGTTTTTCATTTTTGACCCACTTAGAGGCTGAATTTTCGAAAAATCTCAACGGATTCTTGTTCGCACGATCACTCCCGATCGTTTGAGCCTATTTTTCAGCTATTTTTTGGAAATTTTCCTGGAAAATTTTTGGAAAATTTTTCCATGTTTTTATGTTACCAAAAGTTAGGTTATGTAATTACCTTTCGTTTGATACCTATCTTTCCGTCCTACCACTTCAAACGGCTGAGTTATAGCGTTTTTAAGAAATCCATAAAAATTTCCACTAAAATACCAGGCAATTTTAAGACGAAGTAACAGTCGCGCAGAATTACCAGGAGGCAAATTTTTTTTTTTTTTTTTTTCTTTTTCACTTTTGACCCACTTAGAGGCGGAATTTTCGAAAAATCTCAACGGATTCTTGTTCGCACGACCAGCCCCGATCGTTTGAGCCTATTTCCAGCCATAAATTTTCACGGAATTTTCCGGAATTTTCTTTTTTTTGTTTTTCATTTTTGACCCACTTAGAGGCGGAATTTTCGAAAAATCTCAACGGATTCTTGTTCGCACGATCACTCCCGATCGTTTGAGCCTATTTTCAACCCTATTTTTTTTTTTCCTTTTTTGACCTGGAAAAGTGTGGGTTATAACCTCATGCCGAAAAAATTTTTTTGCCCGCAGGACCTTCAGATTTTCAGGGTTTG
Source organism: Bibio marci (assembly GCA_910594885.2). Lineage (NCBI taxonomy): Eukaryota > Metazoa > Arthropoda > Insecta > Diptera > Bibionidae > Bibio > Bibio marci. Next base: position 25,292,101 of record OU343114.1, on the reverse strand, counting down.
TAGAGCTCAAAAAAAAAACAATATTTGTCGACCATTTTTCCGGATTTCCTTAGGGGGGCGGAGTTATGGGGCTTCGAAAGTACCAAATGGGTTACATTTGCACTCCTATAACTCCGGAAATACCCAATATTTTACTTGGAGCTTTTTACCAGCGATAGTCCTCTACAAGGGCTACACATTATATTATGGGGGTGACTTTCTATCTATAAGGGTTTTCCAACTAGGGGTGCTTAAATTTCGGAAAATTGTTTGCAGACCATTTTTCCGATGACTGGGAAGTCAGGAAATATTAAATTTTCCAAAAATTCAATGATGCAGAAATGTACAGGAAAGTTCAATCCTTGTTCTAAGATTTTTTGGGAATTTTTCAGTGGAAAATACGGACTTTCCAGGAACAACGAAAAACATCTATTTTTTCAAGTTTTCAAATTGGAATTTTCCGATTTTCCCAATGGAATTTTCCAATGCCCTATTTATCACAGATAGTAGACTATATGCCACGTCTTTTAAGCCCCACCACAACTCTTTAAGTCTTATGGTTTTCCTACAATGACCGCCCAAAGTTAAGCTTACACGAAAATTCCCAAATTTTAAATCGGTCATAAGTCGGCCCATAGATTTTTCACAGAAAAAGTCCAGAAGCTTTTTTGTGCGTCTTAAGATTCTCTATAACATGGCCGTAACAAAAATTGGCTACCTAATTTATTTTTATCGTGAACTTCAAAAAGTCCGTTTTCAGAAATTCCGGGAATTTTCTCCAGCCTAAAGTTCATGACTTACAGATTTCCTATAGCCACAAATGGATTTAGATGGTAAATGTACTGCGGGAGTGGTACTGAAAATTTTTCCTAACTATTACAGTTTTCCAGGAGTTTTCCGATTAAAACTAAAATTTTCCGGATTTTCCTGAAATTTTCCAGATGTCTTAGATAGAAGATTAGAAACATTTTTTACCACTAGAGGACCCGAATCTATTTACGGGTTTTCCCGGAATTTTCCTATAACGGTTTCATAGGCATGGTAAAAAATTCATATTTTTATGTTACCAAAAGTTAGGTAGGTTAATTGCCTATCATTTGATACCTATCCCATCCTCCTACCACTTCAAATGGCTGAGCTAAGATTTTTACCGTGCACAACATTTCTCTATTAAATTTTCATTAAAATTTTTCGATTTTCTTGAAATTTCCCAATTATCTTAATTACAACATTAGAAGCATTTTTTACCACTAGAGGACACCGATATTTTCAGAATTTTCATACGTATTAAGAAAATTAATGTTTCTACATAAAATATCTATGGTAGAAATACTCATCAAAGGAAGCAATTATAAAAATAATTGTGTGTGTATTTGTTTGGATAGGGAAATTCTTAATAATAAAATAATTTTTATATACTACTTTTGAAAACGAATGCTTTTTTGCGTGTATATAATATCATCAATAATATTAATTTATAGGATTACAAAAAATAGGAAATTTTTTTTATAAATTAGCATGAATTTTCATTTAAAAGAAATTATATCATTGAATTTTACTTTACCATACCATTTCCCAGATTGGTATTATTCTTATTAAAAATTTATATTTTGTTTAACACAAAAAAAACAACAAATACAAGTCATTTCTTTTTATTATTCCCATCCGAAATGAGAAAACGAAAAGTACAAAATAACAATATATTTCCCCTTTTTCCAGATATTCTATTACGACTTATTACCTTTATTAAGTTCACCATTGTTAATTAAATACAAATTCTTTTTTAAACATTTTTTTCTAATTTTATTTTTTATTTTGATTTATTTTTGAAAAGGCACTGTAAAATACTTAAAAATATTTTATTTATTTTATAAAAAAAAAAAAAAAAAAACTTTCTTTTTTTCTTATTTTATTTATAAAATATATTTCAAATTGCTGTTATTTTAATAATATAATAATAATTAAAAAAAAAATAATAATATAATTATTAATAATAATAATATAAAATTAAAAATATATAGTAATTATTATTTATAAACAAAATATTTTGGCTATTTATATAAAAAAAAATTTTTTCGTTTTTCAATTATAAATTCTTTAATTGTTTTCCTTATTGAGTTAAAAATAAATCCATAAGAAAATAATTTTTTATTTTTATAATTAAAATATAATTTTATATATAAATAAAGGAATGTTTATTGTTTAAAAGAAGATGGAAAAAAAAAAAAAATCATTAAAAATAATTAAAAAAAAACACAAAAAATAGAGAGAGAAAGAGAGAAATTTTATTTAAAAAAAAATTAAAAAGAATTTATTAGCACCATAAAATAAATTTTCTGAAAATTAATAATTGATATTCTTCTAAAAATTAATAAGTTATTATTTAAGGAAAAAAAAAAAAAGAAAAAAAGATTTGAAAAAATAACTTATGAATTAATGGTGCACATAAATAATAAATAGAAAAATAAAAATTAAAATACATAAAATACACAAAATTTAATTAAATGCAGAAAAAATTAATTTAACTTTTTTAATTTTCTAATTAATTTAAATTTTTTTTTTTACTATTATTTAATTAATTTCTTATGGAACATGAAACACATAAATATAGAATTAAATTTATAATTTTACAGTAAATTAAAACGTTATTAATTAAATAACATTTTATAATTAAGATTATGTCTGGGGGAGGTTTTAATTCGATGTATTTTTTATTTCCTTTTTTTTTGTTGTTGTTAATTTTCAACGTCTTTAATTTTTTGTATTTGGTTTTCAATTTATCAATAATTAGTTTTTATTTTTACCATTAATTCGTTTTAATAAAAGATATAAATATATATTTTCTTTGGATGAACAAATACATAGTTATTTTCGAATATTATATAAAATATTTAATTATCTTTTCTATTATTTAATTATTATTTGGGGTTTCAATGGATGGAAGAAATTATTTTTGAAATACGCGCTCGTTTTTACCACTTAAAATCAATAAAATTAAATGTAATTATTTTCATTTATCCCTAAATTACTTATAATTATTTATTTTTTTTATAGAATTATTGTCCTGTAATTCCTTGTGTATTGGTTTCATCTTTGCATCTACTTCTATCCTATGTGTTCAATTAGTTTATTGTGTTTTTCTTAAAAATATGTACAAAATGTATCAAAAAATTATGTAACTAATTTCGTCCCACCCTTCCATTTTAAAATGTTTGAGCGATTAGCTGGTTCAATCAAATGATTTTAATTTGATATTATTTTTTTTAATGCCATTGAGTATAGTGTGTGTTAATTTCGTTCGGATGTTACATCATCGTAAATCCAACTAATCATTTTATATGGTTTTAATTGGATAATTTTACAATATACTAATTACAATTGTACTCTTGAACAAGTACAAGTGTATCTATTGTTAATTCCATTCGATATGATTGGATTCCAACGAACCCAAAATATAGATATATATAATAGAACTAACCGAAAAATTCATGATGCGATGGTATTTAATGTATAATAAATTCTAGAATATAAAGTAATAATTTTTGTGTTGTTTTTATGAGCAAGAACAACTTTGAAATTAAATGATACACAGACAAAAAATAAGACTATATTGTTCTATTTCATACATTGATGGGATGCAATGTTTTAGAAATAACAGTTCTATTATCGTTAAATGATTGGATTGTTAAAATTAGTTTTTAATAAATAGACGGTTGCAATTTAAAAGTATAGTATGCGATGGCACCATCGTTCCGAAACCACATTTCTCGTCTATTACTGCACCTACATCAATATGTCATTTAATTTTCGAAGAAAAAAAATTGTCTAATCATTGTTGAACGAAACGAACGCAATTTACCGTAAAAACTGTTTCATTATTTCGCAGGAAATACGAATCGATGATGCATCCAGCGAATAATTAACACAATCGTACAGCCAATTAATGAAGAAGTCTCATTAACAGCATGAGAATTATTTTCACTTCATATACAATATATACGGGTATGGTAATTTTATTTATTAACGTAGCCGTTTAACCAAATAAAATAAATGGTCATAAAGCAAAATCTTTATATACATAATTGTGTATGTAGTGAGTGGGCGAATACAATATGCAAGTAGTTGTCATAATGAGGACGAATTGACAATTCTGAACATTTCAGATAAACATTATTTTACATTTACATCAGGGATGTTGTTTTTTTGGTACAAAAGTTTCTACACTTGATTTTTGTTACGTCATCTGTGCACTGAATAAATGGTGCGATATATATAAATTATTCTTCGTATAACAATATCAGATGTTTAAGAGGTGCTCTTCATAATTTTTTAACAAACTATGATTTTATATAATAAAATGCGGTACAATTTGTAAGCCACATTGTTCAAATGGTTTATGTTCCATGATGATTTGTAAAATATTAAGTACAATTTGAGAAGTGACGCTCAAAAGGATTCAATTGTAAAATGATTAACACTTCTCCTAAATACGATACATTTTATTTTAATATCAATTCCGGTTTGTTTGTTCTTCATCAAAAGCGCCCTCAATTTGTTTACGCATCTCATCTATTTCTTGTATGTATATAAATATCATAAATTTCTTGGTATTTATAAATTTACCCTAAATTGATCTGAATGATTTGCACAATATTTGTCGATTAAATGAAATTTGTGATCTGTGTATAGAAAAATTAATTTAATTCTAAATGTAATAAACAAATGTAAAATAATGTAATCATATTCTGATCTGATCTGAGAAAACGAATTAACTCACTCTATTATAGTAAATATTTAAAAAGTTTATTAACTTAACTATAAAGTTTTTGTTTTAATGACCCAAATTATTTTATTTTATATATGGAAAATTATCCATAAATGGTTTTGTGTACTAATATTTTATATGTAAAATTTGTATATATTTTTATTGGATGGAATCAAAATTATTAATTATTTTATTGTATTAAAATTCTCAAAATCAAATGAAGTGTGTATTTTGTTTGTTTTTAAATTGTAATACAAAATATGTTATTTGTTAATCAATCATCACCACATCACATAATACAAAACATAAATTTTAATTTCATTGTAAACACTGATTAACGTTACACATTGAATTTATGAAACATTTAAATTGTGTAATAGTTTTTTTTTTTTTTTCAATTAATGGACCCATATTGGATCCGAATAAATAGTTGAGTTATAAATTAAATTATAATTACATTTATTTACATATTTTATTTTTATAGTGCTATTGTGTGTGTGTGTCTGTGTGTGTGTGGATGCGATGATATAGTGCGTGGACGGATAATAAATATTGCTTTCTAAAATATCCAATTTTTAATAATAATAATAATAATAATAATAATAATAATAATAATAATTACACAAAAATAAATCATAAATTGTATTAAAAATTATATAAAAATAAAATTATATAATATTTTTATATCGATTTTTATATTATCGGTTAAATTAAAATACACACAAATATTGAAAATATTCTAATAAAAATTTAAAGTTAATAAAAAATTAATTTTTGATTTTAAATTAAAAAAATTGTTCAATTTTTAATTTGTTTCGTTTTTTTTTTTGATTATATTATTATAAAATTATTAAATTTCATGTAGTTTTGGTTGATGATGTCTGCAAAAATTATTATTTAAATGAGAATCGTTTTATAAATTTTATTGCAAATAATTTAAAATAGAAGAGATGAGGAGTAACATAAAATATGATATCATAAATTTCAATTTTCTATTTTAGTAAATAAACACAATGATATTTTATTTTTTTTGAAAAATTATTATTATTGCATAAATGTGTAAATGAAGCAGTTAAAACAACACACTACGAAACGAAACACATTATATACAGCATTTGAACTTTGAATATACATTTATTTACACACTGAACAAATATAGACGATATAATAATAATAATAATAATACTTATTAATAAATATATTATTTTTAAATCATATTTATGAATCACATATTTGTTATTGTAGATAATAATTAAATTATACGATATCTTATTTTGTAAGAAAAAATGGTTATTATTAATTTAATAATATATTCATTTTTTTCTATTCACTTTACCAGACAATTTCTATATTTTAATTATGATATACGTAAATTTAATTATTTTATCAAACTATATATGGATGAGATAAATTGAATGTAAAAAAAGCTACACATATATTTATTTATTAAATGTGTGTGTGTGTGTGTGTGTGATCTTATAATTATTAATTTATTAACAATTAATTATGAAACTAATAAATACAAAATTTTGATTCAATTATATATTTTGTTAAATACAAAACAAAAAAAGCAATTTATATATATTTAGCAATTATTTAATTTTTATATTTATTAGAATATTATTATTATTATTATTATTATTATTATTATTATTATTATTATTATTGATTAATTAATATTAGTTTGTAATATAGGAAAACATTAATTGTACAACAAATAAAAGGAATAAATAAACATATATATAGGCCAATCAAATAATTTAACTATTTTAACTATTTATAATATATTTGATTGGTTAAATGATTATTTTTTTAATAGATGCAAATTACAATATGTGATAAGTTCATAAAATTGAGCTAATATTTCCAACAATATTAATTGAAGCTATAATTATTGTTATATAATGTGATATCTTGTCATGGTTCTGTTTTGTTTAGTCTTTATGATTTCAGTCTCTTGTAAAACAAATAATATATCAGGTATATAGAGCTTTGTTTTTAAAATAATGCTAGTGTAATTTCTGGATACCATATACGATAACAAATAAACTATATGTTTTAATACGTCCCCATATTATTCAAATAGTCATTTGTTAATTTTTGAAGTGCTGCATTAATGAAGGTACGTTTTTTCCATCGATATAAATATCGGACAAAGTGATGTAAAATTTATTCCAGTCAAATGGTTTTTATTCTTTTTTTAACGTATATCTTTTTCTCTGCAACGATTTCGTTTTTTTTTTCTTATTCTTCATGTTGTTGGGGTTCCTCTACATCTGGATCAATTCATCAATGTTTGCCATTTATGATTCATAAAATAAATCCATTTTTCATCACAAATTCGATACAAATAATTCTTGGTTTTTTTTTCCTTCAGTTGTTGTAGAACACACACACACACACACACACTTTTGAACGGTTTGTTAATAACTAAATGTGTCACATTTAATTGTGCTACCAATTTATCCTTAAATTTATCTATCCAATAATAATTATAATTCAACATATTCAAACTAAAAGTGGTGATATTTTCTTTTTGTTTTACATCAAAATCATAATTCTTGAATGTGTGTTAAACTAGTTTTTTGAAAAGTTTTAAAAGTGTGAAGCACATAATCAACACAAGTTTCGACAAATCAAAATTTAGTGACTTCGATGTACAATAATAATTGAAGCATTTTCCGAATGGCAATCAAAAAAATTCAACAAGCTGTTACATTAGCAGCTACATTCTTCTTACTTCAAAAAGATTTTTTTTTTGCATAATTAATACAAGCGATTGTCACTTGACTTAATCATCTTCTCAATATGATTAAATTCTTGATTCTCAGCTATTTATTGCTAAAAACCTAGCTGCTTGTTAGATTTTTTGGATAAGAATTCGGCAATTATCTGAGATTTTTAATTAATGTGAATTTTCATCTAGATGATCATTCTAGAAATTGGCCAAAAACAACTGGCAATCGGAAAGAAACATGGTGAGGAAAAATTTTCCACATAAATATCCCATTTGATTGGTAGCGTAAGGAACAATCAACATCAGGTTTCAACAGATTTTTCACATAAGCATTCATTCGGTCTGGTTTTGCGGTTGATGTTGAAGGTTGTCCAATGATTTTATACGATTTAAATAGCTCTTGCCAGTTATAATATTAAACGGAAAATTATTGTGTATGAAACTGTTTAGTAAAAAAAAAAAAAACTATGTGCAATGTATTTAGTATCTTTCAATTTTGTTGTCTTTAATCATTTCATTACGACGAACCAACTTGCCTTTTTTGCATATTGCAGACAAATTGAAGAATTTCAAAATTATTATACCTCTTCAATTTTCATAACAGAGGGGCGACATTTATTAATATAATAAGTTACAACGAAAGGCGTAAGTTCTATCAAAAATTTATAGATGTAATTGCGAGTTGTATTTGACCAAATGGTTGTCTTATATAAGCACATGCGTAAGTTTGTCCAACAAACATGTGCACACTGATTATCCAAATAGCTGGGTATTGATGTAAATCTGTTGGTAACTGAACATGATCAAATGCGGATATGTTCTGAATATTACACGATTATTTTTAAATGGTTCTTCAATAAAAACACATCTATAACTTCGATTCGAATCGCTGTTCATGTCGACGTAAATGGGGATGGATGGAGAACTGCGGTTTCTGAGACCGAAGCCCAGGCTAAAACTTAGGAATATGTGAAAACTTTAGCTCAAAATTGAACCAGATGTTGTATTTTTATTGATGCTTTATGCTTCGCCGCGGAGTCAATAAATGATGATGATAACACCGCGAACATTAAAATTATTATTTAGAAGTTCTAATAAAAATAATATTAATTTTAATAGACTTATTAGAATGATTTTTTAGTTGTACACTGTTTTGTTAACAATGCGGAGACAGGATGTATCTATTTCTATATATACCCTTTTTTTTCAATGTTTGATAGTTTTCATATTGATTTGTGATTTGTGCGTGTTAAAAATAAAATAAGATAAATTTTAATGTAGAAACGTGATTAAATAGAATTTATATAAAAAATAAATGAAAAAAAATTAATAACGTAATCCTAAGAGATCTTCCACACAGTTGCGATTTTGCGAAATAACAAACTCCATTTTCGGCGCCAAAATCTTGACTGTGTGAAAGATCACTAGTTCTACTCCGATTATAAATAATAATCAGAAGTTCAATCAGCATTTTGATAAAATAATTTAAGTTCGAATTTTGAAGCCGGTAGCGTTTACAAAATTACCGGCATTATACAAATAATTCTTGATTCATATCAATTCAATATTTGTAACTGATGTATTAAGAGCAACCGATGGACATTTGTTATATGTTGCAACTAAAATGTCATCGATGGTATAATGAAACTTAAGTTAATTAATAACATTTTTTTTTATACATTTCTATTATACATTAATTACACATTACATAACAAAACGATTCTTATGTTCAATAAGTTTTCTGTTATTTGAAATATCAGAAGAGAATGGTGTTCTTAAGCATAAACTTTCAAAACAATTGCTACAATTATTAAGTATAGAAATAAATGTTAATGTAAAAATGTATGTGTGAGTGAGTACTTTTCCGATAAATATCAATTAATTGATTTAAAATAATCTATTTTCACAACGATATCACACGATTTAACACATTAAACTCTAATCTATCGTTTGAATATGTTTAGAAAAAAAAATTATTATTAAAGTTATTTTAATTTTATAGCAAAACTAATATAAATTATTTGACACAAAAAAATGTGTATAAAAATTATTATAAAAATATTTCCATTATTTTAAAAATCTTTCCTTTCGCTAAATATATTATTTATTAATTATTCTTGTTTTTTGCAGAATTGATAAAATGAAAATAAATTGAAAACCATTAATAAAAATAAAATTTTCTTTTTTTTTTTTTAAGGAATACGAATAAAAATATCTTTTCTGTTGGTTTTTTTTTTTAATTATTTTTTTAAAAAAAATATTATTATTATTATTATTCTAAAGTTAAAAAAAAAAAAGTCCTCTTTCATTTCTTTTTCCTTTTTTTTCCTTTTTTTCTTGATTCATAAAAATATAATATTATTAACACATTCCTATTATTTATACTTTCAATTAAAAATTAAATTAAATAAAATATTAAAAATTAAAAGTTATTTTTTTTTTGTTTTCCTTTTTGTTTGTTTTTGTTTAAATAAATATATATTTTTTTTTTTTTTTAATTTTATAATTATCAATTAGAAAAAAATTAAATTATTAAAAAATTATTAAAAAAAATAGATTGAAAAATTATTATGAATTTTATTTGTTTTATGGTTGTTTTATTGATGAATTAGCTGGAAGAGTTGCTGATCTTTGTACATTAACGGCATATGGTTTATAGTTGGAACGAGTTGATTGGCTATTTATTAATATTTATGTTTTGTTTAGTTTTAATTATGCGATGAATTATTTTTATATTTAATATTATATTAATAATATGAATGCAAATTATATTAGGAATAAAAAGAGAGAGAGAGAGACAGTAAGAACCAGCAAAATAAGCTATTTATGTTTACAATATATAAGTAAGCCCACCTCTTAAATGATTTTATGCATATATTTACATATAGGATAATAATCATTAGATTATATTAATTACTTACCTAGGCGATATTTTACTACCGTCTGGACCACTTTGTCCACTACCGGTACTACTATTATTATTAGAATTAGCTTTATATCCACACTTTTGTATACGTTTCGATAGACGACTAACCCAACGATTTTGATCATCTGATGATGTTGCTAATAATAACATTTCACGTGCACTATGTGGATCATGATGTAATTTACATGGTGCTAATGGATCATTAAGATCAATGTGTTCTTTATGGATTTTATTACGACATCTAATATAAAACCAATAAATATATAGATTTTTAAATAAATTGTTTGTGTTAAACTAAACAGTTTTTTTTTTTTTAGCCTATTACTAATAAACTATATGAATTATACCTTTTACATTCAAAAGCTGATGGTGGTTTAAACATGTGCCATAATGGTTTTGGACATATTTCACAAGCCGTTGGCATATGATAACTAATTTGAAGAAATTCATGGCCTAAAGAAATAAAAATAATGAAAAATATATCAAAATCAATCTATTGGTAATAATAATAATTAGTAATTTTTCTCTCAACTATTATTATAAAATTATTCAGTTAAGGTTACATTGTAGTCAATCAAAATTTTTTCATTGTTATATATATTGGAGGACATTGGATAATGTTAAGTCACGTGTGTGAATACGGGGTAAATATATATTACGGTAGATTGACTATGACAGAGAACTACTTTTTAATATTTTGTAGGATAAGGCAGTAAGGGACATAAATATTGATAAACATATGGAACGATTTGACAAAATCGGGTCAACTATTGTCGTATGTTGATGCTAATAGATGTAATGGGTCGAAATATAAGTGGTTTTTAAGAATGCTTTCGATTTGTTAGACATGGATGCATCGGTTCTAAATTTTTAAGTGATGGAAGACAAAACAAAATTTATGATGACCAGTAATATATTCAAGGAATTCAAGGTCAAAATGTTACTATTGGATACTATTATTTTGAAATTGTTAATAGTTTCGAATACTTGGGATCGTTAGTAAATGTGGAAAATTATATTGAAGTGGGAATTCGTCGCAGTATAGTAATTGGAAACAGGTCGAAACACAATTCCTATCAAAAATATTACTAAAGTGTAAGCTGTACAAAAAATGTTTAATACGTCAAATTTTAGAGTATGAATCGGAGGCATTAATTCCGCATTTTGAGGTAAAGGATACTCCGTGGCATTTTTGGTGCCGTCAAAGAACAAGAATACTACATCGAAATATGTAGGTATCAAATATTGTTAAAACAATCAAAATAATTAGACTAAGAAGTGAGTAAGTGTAAAAAAAAAAAAAAACATTTAAATAGTGATCCAGAAGGGTTTCATTAACATTCGCGATTGGAAGATGTTAGCTGGAAGATAGTTTTAAATGATTTGTAATTGTTCAAATTTGTAAATAAGTATACATATTGGGGAATAATTATTCATCAAATTTACAATTTGAAGAAATATATAAAACATTTATAAATATTACTATGTAAACTACCTTTGTAAATAATTGTTCCAGGCCGTTCATCATTATTTCCCTTTAAATTAGTAATATCAAGTTGACTTTGTTCATCTGGACGTCTAGCCTCACCTTCACCCGCATATAATAATTGAAAAATTCTTGGAATTTCTTTGGCATCAGCACGTATTACATCACCTTGGGTTACAGAACGTACATGAAATACTTTGCTGTACAAACGAAATAACAAATTATAATTAAATTAATAATTGATTAGCTGATTAACAAATACGAAAAAAATATATAATTGTAGCAGCAACAGAATAATAATAATTGATTTTGTTTCTTGTTTTTAGAACAAAAATAATAAATTTAAAAACCTTAAATCTAAAATAAGCACAGCATCACTAGTATTTTGTTTATCTACTTCCGAATTATAAAATATAATACGACGCGATGATACAACAACAAATTGTCGTTTCCAACCATGACGCCGTATATTTTGTTTATTTGGTACACTTAGCCATCCTTCAAATACTGAATCTTGATTATTATCTTCTGTATCATTATCGGCAGATGATAATGAAGCCGTTTCATTTAATTTCATTTGTAAATGTTCAATTTCTGTTGCTTTACAATCAATTTCCATTTGTAATTTTGTTCGAGCCTATATAATGTCAAAACAATAGAAACCGTTATTAACATATTTAATTTCACAATTTAATAATTATCCTATTTATTCTTTTGATTCTTACATGACTTTCATCATTTAATAAACTTTGAACATCTTGATATCTTAATAATAGTTGATTATATTTTTCACGTTCTTGTGTCAATTCTTGTTGTAAACGACGGCTTTCTTTTTCTTTTTTACGTAAATCAGCTGAACTAACTTTAGTTTTTGTTTTACCGGGATTAACAACACTATCTTTACGATTCATTATTTCAGCTAATTTATTAATAGCCTGTTGTTTTAATAACATTTCAGTTTTTAATTTTTTACGTAATGTATCCATCTCACTTTGATCAACTTTATTTTGTATGAGATCATCTTGTAATTTTAGATTAATTTGTAATAATTCTTCAATTTCGGTAATTTTATTAAATAATTTTTTATTTATTTCAATTTCAATATCTTTGAGTGATGCAACAATTGAATCTTTCATTTGAATTTCAGTTTTATGTTTTCCTAATAAATCTTTTAATTCTAATTCTTTTATTGTTTTTTCTTTTTCTAAATCGGCTACCGTTTCTTCAGCTATGGAACGAGCTAATGCTTCGGAATCGGCACGTGCTAATGCAATTTGTAATTGATGCAATAATGAACTACGTTCTTCTTCTAATTCTTGTAAAGTACGTGCTCGATCTTCGTTTTCTTCACGTAAATCACTACTTTGTGTTTTATATAAACGTGAAAAATATTGTTCAGCCTCTAATTGATCCTGTAATTCTTTCATCTGAAAATTTAAAATAAAAATAAAGTAACAAAAATAATGGAAAAAAAAGTTTAACAAAATATTACCTGTAAAATGTCAGTATTATGAGAATTTTTAATTTTAGTAATATCATCTTCAAATTTTCTTTTCGCTTCACGTAACATTGTAACTTCTTTAACAAGTTGCATTTCTTTGGATTTTAAATGTGCAACTTCAGAATTTTGAAGACTTACTTCCGATAACAATTGACTTTTTTTGGTTTGTTCTTGTTCAATTTGACTATGTAAAACAGTTACCTTTTCAGATTCCTGAAAACAAAAAAACATAAAATATAAATTATTATTGAATTTAAAAATAAATAATCTTAAAATATAATTAATTTATTAACCTGTCTAAAATCACCCTCCAATTTTTGTAAACGGTGCTGTATTTGACGATAATCAACCGATAACATTGATAATTGTCGTTCTTTTTCTTGTGAATTTTGATCAGCTTTCTGTCGGGCTAATTTCTCTTCATTTAATTTTGTTTGTAATGCTTTTACTTCTTGCATATTAGCTTCTTCTTTACTCATTAATCGTGAACGTTCTGTTTCCTGATGTGATTTAACTTCTTGATGATAACGATTTTGTGCCGATTTTAATTCTAAATCGAGTGATGCATTTTCTTTTTCTAAATTTGATATTTTATCCACCAAATTACGATTATCATCTAAAACTTTTTGTTCACGATGTATGCTTCTATCTAAATCTGAATTTATTGAAACAACTTTAATTTCTAATTCTTTTTGTATTTCAATTGATTGTGATCGAGCATTGCGTTCCTGCGCTAATCTTGTCTCTAAACTATTTACTTCCTGTTGTAACAGATCACGTTGTGCTTGTAATCCATTTATTATTGTTTGTAAATCATTTGATTTATGTTCAATATCAGATTTAGCTAAACGTAATTCGGCCAATTGCTTTTTTAATTTTTGATTTATTTCATTTTCACCTTTCAATTTTTCTTGGATATCATTTATTTGTTTTTCTAATATATTAATTTTATCATTATGTTGTTGATTATTTGTCATTTCACGTGTACGTTTATTTTGTTCATCATCTAAACGTTTTTTTGTTTCATTTAGCAAATTTTCCGTTTTTTTACGTAACTCAATTTCACTATCGGCTTTACGTTGTGCTTCCTTATAATTATGTTTTAATATTGTTAAATCTCTTTCGTATGTATTTAATTGTTGATTAACTTCATTTTCGCGTTGTTGTATTTGTTTTATTTGTTGACGCAACAATTTTTCATCGTCTTCCAAACGTTCGATTGTTGTTCGTTCACGTTCTAACATATCTTGCAGTCTTTTTAATTCTTGACTATTTGATGGTCTATGATGATGATGATGATGATTATTATTATTATTATGATTGTTGTTATTAACATGATTATGATTTATATTACTACTACTATTTATTATTTTATTATCAACTAAATCATTAGACATTAATTGATAATCACTGGTATATGTAAAACCAACAAATGGTAAATGATTACCGGCAAATGTTTTTGGTATTGGAAATATTTCTTCAGGTGTTTCATCACGTTCAATATCATCAAAATTTCTTGTATCATCATCACTGGTTAAATCGGGCACAACGGGTGGTACTGATTCACGAATATTTTCAAATGTCCAATCACCAAGTAAAAAAAAATCATGGCATTTTATTTCATCGATACCATGTCGACCTAAACGCTCTTGACGATCCGTCAAAAATGCACGTATTAATGATTTTGATTCTTCACTAATATTAATTTCAGGGGGAAAATTTAACGATTTTTTATGATCCATAATTTTTCCATATGTTCCCACTAAACTATCTGCATAAAAGGGTGTATCACCAATTAGCATTTCATATAGAAATATACCAACCGACCACCAATCACATTCGCGTCCATATTCTCCTTCACCACTTTGTGATTGTAATACTTCTGGACTTATATAATCGGGTGTACCAACAGCATTACTTGATTTTACTAAACCATCTGAACCCATACGCATACACGTACCAAAATCAGCCAATTTTAAATGTCCACTTCTGTCCAATAGCATATTATCCGGTTTTACATCACGATGAACAAAACCCATATTATGTATTGTATCCAAAGCTAATACTACTTCCATCGTATAAAATACAGCCCATTTTTCTGGTATTTCATACATAGACATTAAACTAACTATATCACCACCAGGCATATAATCCATTACCATATATAAATATTTATTATCTTGAAATGCATAATGTAATTGTACAATCCATTCAGAATTTGCATGTGCCATTATGTGACGTTCTTCCCAAAAAAATGCAGAATCTGGACGTTTTATCATTTCAAATTTTGATAATCGTTTCATGGCATACACTTGTTTTGTTGTTTTGTGACGCACCAATTGTACTTCACCAAATGCACCACGACCAATCAGTTTTATTAAATTAAAATCATCGGGTTTCATACGTAAATTTTTGACATCATATGCAAATTTTTCATCTGAAAAGCGAAAATGAATAATTAAAATTTGAAAGGTATTTTTTTGTGTATTAGTATTTTACAAATGATATTTAATAGACTGTCTGATAGGGGAAATTCACAACCAGGATCAAATACAATATATTCTGAATTAAAATTCGAAATTAATCTTAGACCCGTCTACCCTAATATTTCTAGTTATCATGTAGTTGGTTACTAAGAGCACTCGTAGTTTTGTTTTGTTTGTTTGAGTGCTGCGTGCTACTGTATGGGTAAGCAACTACTTCGAAATATTATTAAAATAAAAATTATTTAAATCATAATTATATTCTAAAGTTAATTTAATTTCATTATGACATTTTTGTCAAAAATAAGATTATTAATAGTGGACTGGTAGGTGCGGTCGGAGTGGACAATAATTAAATATAGCACTCATAGCAACTAGACATAAATTCATTAAATTAAAAACATAATAATTATTTTAATATTCTTGAAAAATGTAATAGGACATATATTTCCTTTAGTACTTCCAATGCGATGATACAGTAAATAAAAATTATTCGAAATAATTGATTGAATGTCTCATGAAAAAAATTATCAAAACATTCTTGAGAAAATTTCTTTAAAATTCAAATACAAGAAATTTTAAATTTTCGTACATAAACATAATGCTGCTTCTGCCATATCAACTTATTATTACCATACCATTATTTTATCTTTAATTTAAATTAGGTATTCTATTAGAAGTTAAAATCTGATAAGAGTTTGTAGTAGCATTAGTTGAAAAATTTAAATAATTACAATTGACTTTTCCTATCAAATAAACATATATTCATATGTATTTCAGACGTATTAAAATAGATATAGGTGTATTTAATCGAGTATGTTGGTAAATATTATTATTAGGTTGAAATAAATTTGAGGAAGTATGATAATTAAATTATTAAGACACTGAATCTTTTTTAAACCTATTCCCATATTTTACTTCATACATTTACTCAATACAAATGACAGAATTACATTTAGATACTTTATATTTCCAAGTAAACCTTAAACAAATTGTTATTAGTCAAATTCTTGTATTTATTTACGCAAAATGTATTTGGAAATATTTATTAAATATAAAATTGTGACTACAAATCGCAGGTTGTACAACAGAACTTATAACATTTGTTCTATATTTTTACAGCCAGGAGTAATTTTGTGAAAGAAATTGATTTAAAACTAGATGTAGTCAAAGCGATGTTACAGAGCATCTAAAACAATAATTTATAGCTAGTTTCAAGTATTCAAACATGTTAATATATCAGTGATGAATGTCGTGAAAATCGTCAATCGATATATGGTTTCTAGTGAAATTAGTTTGCATGTGTCACTATTCTATAGCTATAGCATGTTCCCAGATAAACCATGCAAAAATAATTCAAACAATACTGCGTACAAACCAATTGTATCATGTCCATGGTCATTTTGTCTATAACTTATGGTGGCCAAACACTATATTGATAAATTCATCGTGGGTCGTGTTCGACGTTACTCAAAGATTAACAATGTCTGCAAACAAATAGAAATAAAAATAATGGAATTATGTAAATATCTGTCTTTGGATAATTGCAGAACACACTGAATGATTTTGAAACTTGATTATAATGAATGGTTACTTGGAGTACCATGACGGGATGATGACGACTTTTATTTTTTTTTCAATAAATGTAGTTTTGATATACTTACAGGGTAACTTTCACATAACGTAATAATAAAATAAAAAGTAATAATTATAAAATTAATATTTAACAGGAATAAAAATATATATACGAAATATAATTAGAATACAGAATCTTTCCTTATTATGATAGTCACAGTAAAATAATCATAATATTATCATATGATATGTGCTTTTTATAGAATTATTCAAATAATTATATTGTAATTGTAAATACTCATTTATAAAATATTAAATACATATTACTACAACTAACTACTAACGTGAAGAAATTTATTTTAAAAATGTTGATCAAAAAGAAATATGGTTAGCGTATGTCAATATAGAATTGTTATAAGTTAGGCAGCATATTTTTCTTCAATACATCTTTTAATAAATTTTTAAATAGAATACACGTATACTATACAATATATAGTATAATTACATATATAAAGAAATTATACTTACATCTACTAGCATACGCTTCAATAGTTTTTAATCTTTTTATAGAATCATGATCACAGTCGGCTATTAATGCTGTTACTGTATCTAATAAAGAATCCACATTAGCAATACTAAGTGGATCTCTTAATTTGTCTTCAAGTGCATTTAACCTTAAAAAAACAATTCATTGCATTTTTATCATACATTTTTTTTTTTTCTTTTTTGTTTTTTGATAAAAAATATTTCCAAATTAATTACCTTCGTCTACGATCTTCATCCAACATTTTGTCCATCATTTAATTTACTTTATAAAAAATAATATTGAAAATATAGTGTAGCAAAAAATTGTCGAATAAATTTTTTTCGTTTTTGTTAATTTAAATTATATCTTTATCATATTATTAAAAAAAAATTATTATTATTATTATTAAACGATTAATTTTTATTTACATTTTATTATTTTAATTGAAAACACTAACGAAGAAAATGTAAAATAATATTTATTTCATTGTGTTGTAGTTGTGTAATTCTAGTTTGTACAGTAGTAATTGTAACGAATGTGAATGACAATTTGATAACAAAACTTTAATGAAATTACGACGCACACATTAACATATTTATTAGCAGAACTAAAATTTTATAAATCAAATTAATTATTTTGATTTTAAAATAAATACAAAATAAATGCAAAATTATAAAAGAAAAAAGAATTTGTTAATCTGACAAGGTGGGTCTTAAAAAATACTCTTCTTCTTCTTCTTTTTCAATTCGATGTTGAATAATATTCTCTGTTGATGCTTTGTTGTTGTTGTTGTTGTTTTTCTGTCGTGGTCGTCCTAGAGTCGAGGTGTCACTCGACAAAGACTTAATTTGGCAACTTATTTTTTTTTTTTATTATTATTAAGTATTATTTATAATTAAAATGAAATGTTTTTCACTCAATTTTAAAACACAAATGAAAATCAACAGTACCTTAACAA
Source organism: Bibio marci (assembly GCA_910594885.2). Taxonomy (NCBI): domain Eukaryota; kingdom Metazoa; phylum Arthropoda; class Insecta; order Diptera; family Bibionidae; genus Bibio; species Bibio marci. Next base: position 25,273,165 of record OU343114.1, on the reverse strand, counting down.
TTTGTTGATTGTTGTTTTTTCAAAAATGAACTTTTCTTATTTTCTCTCGTAGGTATTTTACTTTTCGTTTTCGCATAATTTGATTCTTATCAATATCATATCATAATAATAATGGAAACATAGTAAACATTTTGTTGTAAAATTTGCAATACAATTTATATAAGAACTAAATAATTATACACTAAATATTATTAACATGGAAAAAGAAGAAAAAAAAACGAAAATAAAATAAAGAAAAATTTTAACACAAGTATTTTCTGAAGCGCATACACAATCGAATTAATTTTTTTCAATTTTGTACGTACTTTTTTTACACACCGCACTTCATTTTACTATTTCTGCTGTGTTCATTCATTTCATCATCAGCACGTCATTAATCATAATTCATTCATTCGTTTTTTTTTTTGCTTATAAATTCATTTTTATTTATATACAATAATTTATTGATGTACTGTTCGATGGAGCTACTGTTGTTTTTGCAATAAAAATTAATTGATTAATTGCAGCCAACTGTTGAATGTAGAAGTAAAAATCTGTTTTTGAGAAATATAACAAACTCTTTTTCTCTTTTTACTTTTTGTTTTTGTATTTTTTTATAAATAATATATGCATTTTTTTTTTTTTTCATTTTTGTTCTTATTTAAAATTAAAAATAATTACACACAATGCTGACTAATCGTATTTGTCTAAACTTGATGTGTTTATTTTATTTATTATTATAATAATGTTATATATATAATAGTTATAAAAAAAATTTTAAGATAGAAAATAGGTAAATAAATTTTCAATTAATAATTCAAAAGAAAAAAAAAATTTTTTTATCATTTGTTTATGTTGGAAAGTTTATGACGAGATTTTAAAACAAAATCTTGCCATTGCCACGCGAGTTTGATTATACATTTTGTCGGATGAAACTTGTTGAATAATTTTTTGTTTACAAATAATACAGGTATTTTTATTATGTTTGTTTTTTTTTCTTATACAATATCATAAATTTTGATAATTATATTTTTTAATTGATTAGCATAAATTAATGAAAATATATTTAATATTTATAAATATACAAAATTATAAAATATCAAAACTAGAAGAAAAATTATCAATATATATTAGTAAAAAAAAATAAATAAATGTCAAATGTCATTTGACCCTTGAAATTGCTGGAAAATTGGAAAGCTGTGTTGGAAAATTAATTACCGGTTCGTTTTTTTTTTTAACTATGCTATTTGCACAGATATTCTTCGAGGTATAATTATAAACATTAAGGTATTTACATTGTTTTTAAATTCAAAAAACACATATATTACACATGATCGAGTATGTAATTATGCATATTTTGATTGAAACACACGATATTTCAAATTTTTAAATGAAACGAAATTATTTAGTCATGTATTTCCCATTTTGTTCGATGGCCTATTTTTGGCAACTTTATTATGATTCCAAACTCATAGAACTTCTAGTCTTTATCAAATATAACATGATATAATTGCGGTATGACATCGTCATCATCATTATTGAAATTCTTACCATTCAAGAAGCTGCGAAATAAATGGTAATCTGATAATACTAGGAATGCAAGGTCAGGTTTTATATATAACTCAATCTTCGGTATAGCCATGAGAATTATACTACGATTTTTGTTTTATTGCCTCAGTGGTATCAAAACGCACTCCCCGGATTGATTAATTTAATCTACTGAACAGAAAAAAGTCGTATATTAGTTGAGTTGTTCGGTGAATGTCTCATTGTTTTGTTATTGTTTATAGCCATAGAAATTGTTGGTTAATCAGTGTATCTTAAAATAGTTATCTTTATGAAAAATCCACGTATTATTTGTCCATATAAATTTCGTACTTTGAAACGTCCAGCTTCACACAAATGTTTCATAACACACTTTATAATTGGTCCTTTTTTATACTCTAACAATAAAATTCATTATATCCGTTTCTGCTGTTGATGGTATTCTACCATCTTTTACTGCGTCTCAAACACTGTCAACATTTTTTTATTGTTGAATAATTACGATAGTGTTAAGAGTTAAATTAAATGCGATATATATTATTAGGTCGAATTGTTCATAAATACTTGTATTTATTATTTCACATTATTAATTACTATAAAATGTCAATTTAAATGTTTAAGATATTGAACAAGTTGTGTAAATTTTTAAATCTTATTATAGTTGTTGCCATATTATAATATAATGAACGTTTCTAAAGAAATTTAGAAATTGTGTGTGTAAATTATAAATTTATTAATGGTATAATTTGTATATTTATTAACCAACTACTCTAAATATTATTTATGAGATATACTAAACTTTATAAATACGATTTTCTTAAATTAATTTATACAATTTACGTAAATCGTCGTTGTACGTACGCACGTTGTAGTATAGTATAGTATATGCTGACGATAAGGTTGATCCGGGTTATATGAACCAGAGGTTAATATTTAGCAAAATTTGTTAAAGAAAAATGTTGAGAGCCCACGTTCGAGTGCCATTGCGTGTACAGTTCATAACTATAATTGTTTATCCGACGTTAGTAGTTAACCATATACGTCCAACTTACTCTACAATTCTGTAAATTCGTAAGGTATTTACATCTACTGAAAGGAGTTTTAATGGCAATGGATTTGTAATCATGACACTGTGTAATCATTGAATCATTAACTAAGTTTTTAATGGACACTGCTTTCAAACAGTATCATTTAGTAATTCTCAACCGCCAGATTGTCTACGACTACTTATTTGTTATTAGTAGCTAACAACTGATGTATACGCAATATAATTACCGAAATTCGATCGTTTCACATTCACTTAATTTAATATTCGTTAATTTTAATACTTCTTCACTGTTTATTTAAGTTTCTATGTTTATGTAATTACATGTTTTTAAAGTATGGTAACAATTTGTTTTTAATTTAATTTTTTATAATTTTTTGCCATTTTTATTTGATTGTGTGTATCTAATGTTTTTTGTTATTTGTTTTGGGTATTGCAGTTGTTGGGACTATATGAAATCGTCTTAATTGTAGTTACATATATATTTTTAATTAACAATCATATTCTAATGAACATGAACAATTATGAACGAATTTAAACTGAGAAAAAACTTTCCCATCCAAAAACCAGCCATAATACGTTAAAGTATTTTGTGGAAATTATATTCCTTTTTGAAGTAAAAATTTGAATCATACATAACCCCGATCACCCCTATGTATACACATATATATCAAAATAACCAGAAATTACAGCACATTGTTTCATTCAGATAAGATAATATATATATTTTTATTTTCACTTGAGTTTAAATTGAGTAATTTATAATTTACTTTATAATATTTTATATGAAAAATTTATAATATATCAGTTACATTAGTAAGTTTGCACGTTTATTCATTAAAAGAACAAAGTCCTATAACATAATATTATATTGTATTGCGTGCTCGTGCGTGTGTCTGTGTTTATGAGTGTTAATTGAAAAAATATAAATAAATAAATAAATAATTCATTAGCTGAATAAGAAAATTAATTAAAGAAAATTTAAATAAATAAAACTCACAGGTATATATTTAGAAAACTATAGTGTAAATTTTATAAATAATTTAAGAATTACTTCAATAAAAGTTATTTTTAAAAACTTTTATTGTAACTTAATTACTTTTTAAGTATCTATCTCACGTCATGTGTTTTCCGTTTTGTTTTTCCGTGTATTTGACAATATATGTTTCTATTTCTATTATGTATTAAGATTATTATTATTATTATTATTATTATTATTATTTCTATATTATTACATCCAATGGATCATTAAAGTTAAGTATTTATTTTCGGTTTTATTTACTTACAATTTTGTTTTTTTTTTGTGTTTGTATATAGGTTCAATAATAAATTACACATAATAATAATAATAATAATAATATTTATTTAATAGTATAACTAATCAATAAATTGTTTTTCTATATACTTTAGTCGTGCCCTCCGCTATCTGTATTTGTTTGCGTGCTTGTATATGAATAAAAAAAATATATTTACAAAAAATAACAACAACAGGTAATAAATTTTTTTTTCTATATTATTGAATCATGCGAAATATTTATTTTCTTATAAAACAAAGAATATATATAAAAAAAAGAGAGAAGTATTTATCGAATTTACAATCACAAAATATAAGTTGCCATTGTCGAAACAATTTATAATATTCGATTGTATAATAATAATTTTAATGACAAAAACTACTATACAATATTGCGTAGTCAATTTACTATACAAAATTATAGCTTGAACTGAAAATCGTTCGAACCTTATGAACCGCATAATTAAGAAACAATTAAAATTTCAATTTATATCTATGAATTAATTTTGTATATAGACAATAAGTAACTATATAATATTATGTGTCTTGGTTACTTATTTATCAGCTATAACAACTCAATTTTAGTAGTGTCCACAATAATTCTTCATTGCTGGCGACTCTCAGCAATTGGTTTCCAGCTTCCAACGTTCCTTGGCTTTACTGAAAATCATGTCATCTCTATGTTTCTGTTGTATATTCAATTTACTAATCTATTATCAATAATTCTTGTAACATGGTCTGATCCATTGTAATCTACCGGATATGATGATATCTATGATTGTATCATTGCCAATCAATTCCGATAACTTTTCAATTCGTTCAGATGTTCTGTTTGCAGATTGGCCCACAAATTCTGCTGAATATCTTACGGTCGATACATTACAAATGTATTTGTATTTGTTTGGTGAAGGACTATATATTTCATTGACGTACATTATCACTAGACAAATAGTTGTTTCATTCAATATAGAGAAGTAGTTTTGTTGCGTATCTGTTACGTATCAAGCTTTTGAATAATTATATTTTAATGCATTAACTAATCTGCATGACATTCATGGTGGTATCCAATTACCAATATAAAAAACTTTACGAATCAATCCCTTAATTCAATGTATAATATCTTATAATATTATTAATTTTTACAAAATTAATCACATACAATAAATTTTATTGCTTTTTAAGTTATTTTCCACTTAATGTACGGCAAGAGTAATACACAATTAAATGTACTTTTTAATTGTATTATTTTATAGAATTGATTTGATAGATTTTGATAAACAAAAATATATGTATGCGTATGAAACTTTACCGGCTGTAAACAACAATTTACTAATTATTTCTAATTTTATATTGGTATTTGATGTGTGTATTAATTATTAGGTCAATGCCAATCCTCAATTTTTTGATTTTCTTTTTCTTTTTTCTATCAGATAGAAACATGTATTCTATATCTATTTCATCACTTTGTTATATTATATCATATTTATGTGTGTAAACACTTCAGATTATTTCATATTAAATGTTGATAATTATATATACATTTAATTTACAAGGTATTTAATAAATTTTGATAATTTCAATGTATAACAATATAGAAAATATTAAACTGATACAAAATCCGAGAAACTATGAGATCCCCATGTACACCATTTTATTATAATATGAAAGATTAGAATATTATTTTCAATTTCTATTGTATTACATATCTATGTAATATGAAATGAATGATTTATAATCTATATTATATTGATTATATATAATTTAATTTAAAGATACAAATTATTGAGTTCACTGATTTTCAATTATTAAATATTAAGTATAAATAGAAATGTTTTATATTGAGAGGGTATTTTGATAAAAAAAATAAACAAGAAGAAATGTTTGTCATTCCATGGGAACGTAGATATACAGTACATTAATAAGACATAGATCATATCGCAAATTTAATTATTATTCTCTCAGGCATAACATTTTCTTTCTCTACCCTTAAATCACAATTTTTTATCGTTAAAAATTATCTTCAAATTAGCGACGTCGTCTCACTTTAAGAACATCATTGCCTGCATCTGTTATGTTCTATAGTAATATAACATGAACCCATTCTCAACTGCATAAAAATTATGTTCATATATATTATAATCGCGTTATCAATCTACACATGAAATTTGAATAAAATTATTGTATGAGAAATTACCAAATTATTTAGGTTTCTATTATCTGTTCTTATACATATATGTAATCCGTTCTATGTATTATTGTCTGTAGGAATTTAATAAAAACTATTCCTCATCTAAAACATACACACGTACGAAATTTCATCAAATTTGGATAAGAAACATGGGTAAATTATTCGTGTTTATACATAATATGTTTCTGAAACACATGTCCTACGACTGAATTCTGATAATAATAAAGGGACCACAATTAATCAGTCTACATAACACCGCCGTCAGTATTGTGTATAGTGGGAATTACATAATCGGTTCAAATTTATTTCGATTTAATGATTGAACTTTGTCATTTTGATATAATTGGTGATCGTTAAAGGCTAAACACCAATGATTAATCAGTTTTTGTTTTGCAAAATTGAATTATATCGATATGTAGATATAACATATGGTTCCTCACTAGTTTAGAAATTAACCAGTATTACTGTTGACCTCCAAAATCGTATAATTTAATGCCTTATTCAAATTTAATTTAAGTTAATTTTAATCATATGGTCTATGCTGCCGAAAAACAAATAACATTTGGAGTATATTGTAGGTCAACATTATAATCCAATAATTATTATATGAAATAATTTGTTGGAAAAATTAGTGGTAACATTGAATTGAACTAATCGAATACACTTTATAACACCACCTAATCGTACAGCGGTGCACATTTATCAGATATAAGTTTCAAGTAAACAAATAATTTTTAAATTTAAATAACATAAATTTAACATTTTAAAATTCATTGAAAATAATTCTCTATTTATAATAAATTTCTTTGTTTATCATAACAGCCACTGTTCGAAAAATGTCCGGAGTTATAACTTTTCAATTTATGGATGTGCTTCGTGAAATTTAGAACAAAATTTTCAATGACATTCATGGAAATAGAACCATATATAGGAGGAGTATACCAAAAGCAAACAATGCATAATATTGTAACTGGAAAAATTGGTCTACTAAAGGTGAATTTAATGTTTGTTCCACAGCAATTGACTCTGATTACCAAAAATTACATCGATTTCATTATTCCAAAGACATCATTAAAAATGCTGAAAGTGTCGTGATAATTTCTTAAAAATTATTGTATCTGGTGATGCAATATGGTGTTTTTAATACGAGTCAAAATCTGTAAGCTTTAATGAATGGTTAAATGGTGATCAGCAGATGAAAGAAATCTCTCGTTTAATGAAGTCAAAAATAAAACAATACTTATATTTGTTTTTACGGTTTATTATCCACAATAGATATGTTCCAAGTGGTAAGTGTATTGACACTTCTGCTAATCCGTGTTCATCGTGTTCGCCAGGCATATATAATTATATATATGGTGATGAAATATGGTATTTTTAATACGAGCCAAAATATGTAAGCTTTAATGAATGGTTGAATGGTGATCAGCAGATGAAAGAAATCCATCGTTTGATGAAGTCAAAAATAAAACAATGCTTATATTTGTTTTTACGGTTTATTATCCACAATAAATATGTTCCAAATGGTATGTTAAGTGTATTTACACTTCTGTTAATCCGTGTTTATCGTGTTCGCCAGGCATTTATAATTGGTTTGTTAAACCCATGTCGGTGATTTTTCGAACAGAGGGTGTATATTATTTTATCTATGTATTGTTTTGTTTTTATTTTGTTACTGTTGCCTTTTAATCATAATCGGCATTAAAAAAATATATTATTACAATTTATGTACATATATAGGAAAAGAAAAACAACAAATGTTTAGTGTGATAAATAAACATCCAGTAATGCAAGGAAGGTTCTCAATTAATATCCATATTAACTAAATACTATACTATAACAACACACACACAAAGTTTTATAAAATTGATATGAATATAATTAACTTTTGATTATGGTATAACCATTATAATACATTGTGTTATTTAGGTGTGAAGTTAATATTTACGTGTATATTATTGTTTATTACATTTCAAAACAGTTCAGCACACGATATTTATTAGAATTCTTATCATGTAATGATGATAAAACTTATTTTTTTCATTTTAATCTTATTGGATTAATGACAATAATATAATAACTATATAGAATACATGTACAACCAACAATTAAGGCATAGAAAATAAATAAATACCTATAACATTATATTTATTTAAAAAAAAAATGATCAATTAATTATATATTTAATTTAATCACGTGCTGTGTGTTTTGTTTTGTGTATAATTATATATTTTATTTTTTAATTTTTCATTAATGTAAGACGTTGTGTTTGTTATCATAAAAGAAAAATAAATAAATATATTAATATATCGACAATTTGCGATTGTGTTGTGGAGTGGTGTGTGTGCATATTTTTTTTAATTTTTGCAGATTTTTTATATATTTTGATGATGGTAAACAAAATTTTGATTTTTATATAATATTTTAAGTGCACTCATTAATTATTAGTAGAAAATGTATTCATAAAATCAATCATTTTTTTTTTATTTGATATAATCTTAAATTCAAACATATAAATAATAATTGCAAATAATTATACTTGTTTCATTGAAACTTTAATAGAAAACATATGAGAAAACATATATATATATTGATACTTGTGTATTAGTAGGGCTGGCTGATTGTTGATAAATCTGGAATTTTTGTATTATCTATGTCTGCATATAATACATAACATAGATATAAATATTATGTGAAAACCGTATAGATAATATATTTTTATTATATAAACAATAACTACTTGAATTAGACAAAATGTTAAATAATTATTTTGTATAGAATTTGGAAAAACTTTCCTTTTTTTTTTACATTAATATGAATTATGTAATAATTCGAACGGGTTGTGACTCCAATGTATGTATTCTACTTTTATGACTTCACGTTCAATACATTTTAATCCAATCTGTTTCATTTATATAACGATCGTTTTCACGTTGATCCAATTTTATTCTAGCTAACTAATAATAGTTTTGTATATAACAAGTTAGAATACGTTAGCACCTAATGTATGCGAGTACATTCAAATGAGCACAATGGTACTCATTGTTTTGTTAAAGCAAGGACATATACTAAACTTTATCATTTTAAATCTTTACAATGTCAAAGGTATATTTTACTATCACAGTTGGATTTGGTCAGTGGTTACGTTGGTATAAAGAAAAACGAGGAAGAAAATAGGCTAGTAAGAAAGGAGGAGATCAGTTACACCATTTTTCAGTCAGAAAATGCACTATACTGGAAAGACTGAAGACTTAAACTAAGACAGAATAGGATAAACTATATGGAACAAATATCCTGGCTTAAGACAAGGAAAAGAACCTGCCCAAAAATTTTCAGAAATTGATTTTGGTTGTTAACCGGAATACTTATAGGAGTCACTGCAGACTAACTATGTAAACATCTAAAGAACATCGCTGTCTAGATACGAATGTTTAATGTAGATTTCTCTCACAGAATACATCTACTCAAAGATTGTCCGTCACTTATCTACAAAAGTATAGAGATAATGATAGTTCAACTGAAAATCTTCAGTATTAAAATATATATATCAAAAAATGTCTCATTTTAATTTCGTGATTTGAACTTGGAATAGAGTTCACCGGACTCATTATTATATAAAATCATCAAAAAAGGTTGTCGACACGCAAATCTCACTGAATCATTGTTTACGACAAAACAGTGTTAACAAATATTTATATTTTATTCGTACAGTGAACATTATTGTGCGTATTTATATGTTTCTTAATTCTAAGTTCCAAATTTTAAAATCTTATCTTATTATATAATTATTAAATTGTAAATTTTAATTCAATTATTGAATTGCGATCAAATTTTTTTGTATATGCGTATTTTTATTTTATCAAAATCATTAGCACAACAGTACTCAGTGGGGCGAAGTGGTTGGCGTGCATATCTACTAATCGATCGTGAACTATACCGGTTTCAATTCGATTTTAAAATGTGAGAGAAATTTATTTTAATAATGAACCATTTTCGGTAATGTTTATGGAATAAAAAAATGAATATCTTTTTTTCTAAATGATGTTAGACACTATATACCCAAAGATTAACAATGTCTGCGCACACCCCTATGTGGAATAAAAATGAGATTAAAAACACATTTATTTTGCGATAATAACAAATCATTTGATGCATTGTTACATACAACTATGCGGAGTATAATTTACCAACTTGTCTATAGTGTACATTAAATGTTTGGTATAGATGGCCATCATCTAAGATTGCTTGCGGATTTTCAGTAACATATAACTTGATTATGATGCAATTTTATCATAATGATTCATAATAGAAAATTTGAAATGAAATTGTGTGGTAAAATTTGCGTCAGAAAAGTTTATACTTTACAGAAATTTATATTATAATCATTTTATTTTAATAATTTAAACGAAACAACAGTAAAATTTCTCATATCAATTCCGGGAATCTTTTAATATTATAATGTGTAAGTGTAAAATATTTAAATAATTATATTATAATCAAAAACGCGTCATATTGATGCGAGAAATTATTGAATATGAATGAATATTATTGATCCATTGTGGATGGGATGTCCTGAATTTCATAGAAAGAGTTATGTAAATGTTATTGTTAATGTACGAATTGGTATGAGTCATTTAATTAGAATCAATTTCAATTATTAGCAATATATTGTGGTCACGCAGTAAAATTATATAAAACTAATTATGAAATGATTGTTTTATTATACAGGGTGTCTTTTTTTTTTAAAGGGCGATAGACTTTTGAAGTTAGGTAAAACATATAGAAAAATTGATGAAATACTAACCGTTTTTTTTTTTTTTTAAAGACATTGATTGATGGAAGACATTTAATGTTTGGAAAATAAAAAAAAAAAACAGCTTGACTGTTACATAACACATTCGATTAGTAAAATTTTCGGTAATTTATTTCAATAATTCGGATGTTATCTCAGTAATGGTTCGGGTTAGATTAACCTTCTATGCATCAAGAATGTTGCTGGTTTTTTCCCATAGACCAATATGATTTGAGGGGTAGACCGTAGCAAAAATAATCTAAATCGAATTAAGTATGATTTGAGAAGCGACAGTTATCATATATATTGAAAAGTGCGTATCACTCTTAAAAAAACACCATATATCATATCTACAGTATAGGATGACGTGTGTTTCATGTATTTTTAATGAATTAAACCATTAAACTTATTTATTAGTATAGTTTTCAATAGTTAGTTTAGATCTGATACATATTTTAATACATGAATAATGTTTATGTGTCATATCATCAATAATTTGTAAACTACAAATATTTATTGTAAATTATGTATGAAACAAATATGTTATTTAATTTTAAATTGATATGAAAATCCTTAATATATGTTTCTTTATATTGTTGCGAATAATTAATAAACCCATCATGCATTTGAAAATGGTTAAACTATTTTATTTATAGGGCAAATTGGTACAAATCGTTTTAATGAAATTTTTAAATTGATTATATAGCAATTCAGTTTGGTTCATGCACATAAAGTTGTCACACTGCTTAGTGACACACTAATATCAAGTGGGTTGTATAAACGGTGGAAGAATTAGCATTCCCAAGTGTACTTTCAGAATAATTCTTTGGTCTAACAATAAGTCAAATATTTTAAATATTGTTCGGTCTGTTTATTTTTTTTAATTTTTTATTTTAAAAAGTACATGTCGCATGCGATACGATGAGTGCCTTAAAAGAAATCAATTAAATTAAAAAAATTTATTCGATCATCATTATGTAAGCTATACTAGACTCTGATCATGTGACATTATTAACAACGTTTATTCATTTCAAATATATTCTATATTAAATTCATTTTTTCCCATACAATACATATATAAATGAATCTGCTGATAATAGTAATATTAATTTTAAAAAATTACTATTTGCCTGACATAAAATACATGAGTTTAAGATTGATAGCATTTAATTAAATATACTATAAAATTAAAATCCATGTTCTTTATGATATTTATCGATACCTATAATAAAAAAATAACTATTTTTTTTAATGTACACGTAAACATGTGCGACTTTAGTTTTTTTTTTATTTTTTTTTTTAATTAACAAAACAGATTATCAAATACTTAGCAAAAAATCTTAAAGAATTAATAATTAAATTCATAACTTATGCGCGGTGTGTGTTACATAAAAAATAACATTTATCAATTTCAGTTTTATTCGAATGTTATAAATATAAATGTTATGGAAATTTATTGTTAAATAATTTTGTTTTGTTTCGTATTTTTCTTTGCAATTGGATTAAATTTATGACAAAACAATATAATGATAAAAAATTAGAAGTGGCGTGAGGGATTCGTATATACAATTTAATAAAGATAATGAAATATTATTTGCATCACAAAACTGAATTTTTCTATACGTTAACTAACCCATTTACGATGGACAAAAACAAAAATTTACGTGTTGGTTTACTTTTTGCGCTTTATACTCATAATTTACAAAAACAACTCTCCATATATAAGCTTTGTAATTTATACCGATTGGAAAACTGCATACTATAATTTGAATACAACGAATTTAGATAATATGGACTTTAGAATGTGATTATATGCATAGGTAGTTGCTATAACAGGTTATTTCGAAATTTCAAGCAGTTCTATAAATGTATAGTCAGTAGAACAGCTCTATAGATCAACTTGTGAAGTACTGGATGATCTCCTTGTTATGGTAGATGAAATAATTCATTTAAGTTTTGAATTGTTGCATATGTAGATAGTTTCTATAAAAAGGTCCTTATATATATTTTTGGTCATTTTGGATTAAATTGAATATGTCGGTTTAAAAAGATATTTTATTTTCTTCAAAATTTGTTATACTTACAAGACAGTTATATTACCCAGATTGCATATTGATTTTGATAATGGTATTTCCATTTTTAAGAAATTGAAAATGTGCTTGTTATATATTTTCATGTGTTTCCAAAATTTAGTTTAAATTGATCAGCAAAATAAAAATGTATGCAATCGTAATAGTAGCACTCACAAAGCACTTTTCGAAGAATCAACCTTATAATCTCATTCTAAGCATACATTTTCCAATTTAAATGGATTGATCAATAATTACGTTCTGATATATAACGTTTTTAAAACTAGTCCTTAGTCAACAATTTTGCAGCATTTTCATAGAAAATATTCATGTAAGCTTTGAAGTCGGCCAACCATCAATACCTCACCACCAGCTATACATATATATTTAATAAGACTTTGCTGTACATTGCGCCGAAATCAGAAAGTAGCTGCGTGTATTATGATGAACGAAAACCTGGTGAAACGGTTACTGGTGATGATCGCTACTAACAATCGATTGATAAAACCATAATTTAAAGGAAAAACATTCGCTATTACTCAACTGCATATTGTAAAATTGGGCTGTTCTACCCCATCCTACATATATAAAACTTATTTTGATCGATGTAGCATGAGCTTTTCCGACAATACTTCAATCGTTAGAAAAACTTTAAAAATTGCATTGACACTAATGCAAAAAGACGAATAGTTCTATCAATGCAGAATTCATCATTTTTCAAAAAAGATTGGAAAAATTTATAATTAACAATTGCCTGTACTTTGATTATTCATTTTGTTATTTCTTTGCCTTTTTCCAGACGGCAGTTCATATGCATACAACACCTCTATTATTATAATCCCAATATAGAAATTCTACGATTATCCGAAGAAATGACATTGATACACTATTCTCTTTATATAAAGGCCTTTGTATATAAAGGCATAAATTCCATAATTGAGGGAAACCCAAAAAATCACACCACATCTCATAATCATAAATTATTGTTACTGCTCGAGAGTGTAAATGGGACATCAATCATCATATTCTAAGTATTGAACCAAAGTCTATATCATTACCAATTGTATTATTAGGACATCGAATTTTAAATAAGCGTGTAATAAAAAACACTTATTATATAAAAAATTAACAATTTAGTAAATAATAGTCACTTTGGACGCGAGCCTCATCATAATAATACCATACATTACTTATATACGAACGATTCTTAAAAATTTCAATAAAATATATATTAAAAATACAAAGATGTTAATAATATCGTCATTTTTTAATACACGCACCTGTCGAAATATAATTTGATGTGTAAAAACAAAACCCGGCGGTTTAATAAAAAATTGTAAGAAAACGCGAAAAAAAAACCCCAGTCCCGTCATGAATGTGTTGTTAATTGTAGCAACAACAAAGTATTATAAATATTATACTAAATTTATATATTGTATTTTATGTAATATTTAAAATATTAAGAAAATAAATTTAAAATTGATATAAAACAAATAAGTATCTGAGATATCATACAAAAAAAAAATAGAAAATGTAAAATATAAAATTAAAAATGTTTTTATTATTAATATTTATTTGACTTGTCTACAATCAACACAACACAACACAACATCTTCTGTATCGTGAGCAGTTTCAATTATTTTACTTTACTTATAATTCAATAATTAATAAATCCGATATAATTATTTTATTTTACCAAAAAAAACAACAAAACAGGTAATAAATTATAATTATGAAATAATAAAGTGTTAATTAAATTGAAAGAAAAAAATTATTATTTAATTATTTTTTGTTTACTTGAAATTTGTTTGTTATTTATTATTACATTTCATTAACTTTAAAAATTCAAAATCAAATTTAAATGCGATTCGATTATTCCGGAAAATAGTTTTAACAATAATAATTTTTTTATTACATTATTTTTTACAAATAAATTTTTCTTATTATTTGCATTCAAGTATAGAGTAGGTTTTTTTTTTATTTATCAGTTTATGTTTTTTATTTCAAAAAAAATTGTGTGACCAATATCAATAAACATTAATTTTGTAGTTTAAAATTCTATATAGTTAAATTTTTTTAAAAGTGCATTTCCGGTTTTCATTGTGTTATTATATAATAAAATAATATATATATATTAAAATTAATTAAAAGTACAATAAACTAATACAAGGTAATGCTATACTTAATAATTTATATAAAATATATTAAGTATAGCATTTTATTTAATTTTTTTTGCCATGCGGAAGGTTATAAATTTAATAATATCTTCACATAAAAAACGAAAAAAGTTGTTCCGTCTTTAAATTGCACACACACAAAGTAAACGTGATTTTTTTTTTTTTTGATTTCTATATAATTACGAAATTAGGTAATTTTATAAATGTGATAATTTTTATAGTGTTTAGTATAGAATCTTAAATTCAATTAATTATTGTCTTGTGCATTAACAGAGAATTTTAGTTTTTATTAAAATAGTAATTTAACAGATTGATTTAAATTCGTTGAATTATTTTAGAAAAATATATTTGTCTATAATATGAAATTAAATAAATGGATATCTTTAAATATAAATATGGTATTTGATGGACGGGATGGTATTAAGAAATAACAATCATCCGCAGAGAAAAATGTTTGTTAAATTGTATAACAAAACGGTTGTATATGTCGTGCGACTTAATCCTATTTTGGGAAATTTTAATTCTAGTGTATATTTTTAGTGTTCGTAATTCGACATATTCATTTGCTTTCATTTCAATTTTTCATTTCAATAAAACTTACCAAATATCAATTGCATTTAATCGAAATATACTTTAAAAATGTTTCCCCACAACAACCTTTCGCTTATTATCTCTCGCTATTTCCCTTTCATTACAGTTTACATGAGAACTCTGAAGATCCACACACAAACTTAATATAAAAAATTCATAATGCCAGTTCACGATCGTTTCAACAAAATATTTGGGTGTCAAAAAAAATCACCAAAATCGAAAGTCCGCAATGCAATGCAATTAAATTCTGTGGAAGTAGAAAAGAAATTTGCTACAAATATAGAGAAACAAACTTTTGAATTGCGCATTCATTTTATTAGAATATAATGATGGTGGAAAAATAATTAGATGTAACCACGCTAAAAGATGTCATAGAATTTGCAAACAAATATGACAATTGCTTATATGATCATGTGTGATGAAGGCTGTTCAAATGTAGGACGCAGAATGTCATATATTGTACGGGTCAGGTCTCGAAAAGAAGTAAATAATAAGGATTTACATTGTTGCGGTGATCAACAACAAAAAAACATTCTACTGTATATGGTTATCATTTTAAATGTTGGGAATATTTAAAATATCCAATGTATATTTTTATTCATTGTCTGTTGCGATTGACACAATTGTTATCTTCTGTATATAATAATAATAATAATCTTTGGCGCTCAACCGCACAACAACAACAACAAGACACTAAACAAGACATTAGAATAACTTTTGTTTTAAAATCATTAAAATAATGTGAAAACATCGATTATTTTCTTACATATGCTACTCTATTTTCATTTTTTTTTTATTTTTAGTTCAATATGTATTTTTTTGGTATACAATATATTAAAAAATGACAATCCAAATTTATCATCATATTGTTTTACTTGAATGTTTTGAATTATAAATATTGACTTCAATTAAAAATGTGATACATGATATGATTGATTTTATCGACAATGAAACACAACAATATAAAGCGATTATTTATTAATGACACGTTAATAAAAATGTGTGTAAAGATTAAAGAAATCAAAATTTCCAATTTACTAATAATAATTACTATAATAAATATTCAATCATTTTTTTCAAAAATAATAATTATTTTGGATCTGTAAATTGCTGGCATAAACTTGAATTATGTGTTGTATATTATTTATATCAATTGTTAAGCCTTATTTAGGTATAAAAGAGGCAGGAGAAACCGTCTCTAAAAATATAATGTATCACCTGATAAAAGTTGTTTTTTCGATCATTAAAATTGACTTCACATCACCCATATTGCTATTCATCTTCATACCGTACACGCACTGTTGTTTTCATCTACCCGCACTCTAGTCCTTTCTTCTTATTTTATTTCTTCATATACTTCCATTAATAATAAATTCGTTTTCCCCACGTACCTAACCTCCAACCCTCTCGACAATTACCTCTACAAAAATGTTCGCATCTTTCATCCTACTGCTTCCCTACTTCTGCTATGCAGCTTTTCCCTCCAAATACACCTGCCTCCACTAAACTTCAGCATTTGCTATTAAATACTTAAATTTAAAATTTTTCGTAAATCGGATAAATAGTTCGTCAGTAATTTTAATGGTAATGTTCAGAATGTACGACAGAGTAGCCGAATAGGGATAGTGTGAGTATCTAAACTAAAACACTAAACTTTACAAATTAACATATTAAATATACATACGTTATGCGGCGAGAGATTGCGACTTCAATTTCCAGTACTGACATGAGAAAAATATTTCATTTTAAAAATTACTCAATTGGATTACCCATTTGTTTGTTATATGGAATCAAATGCTACTATATCGAAACATACTTGCACAACAATATTATATAAACTATAACATACGAAATGATTTACTAAATTGACTGCAATGTTATTGATAGATTAGATGTTCAAAATTTCAATAAAATCGTACAAATGTTTCTTTAGTAATTCTAAGATAACATTCAGCGCCGAGAAGTGATGAGCGGCTAGTGTCACCCACAACCGCTAAACTTTATAGATCATAAAACTATATGTGCATAAATTCCAGGATTATCGAATAAATGGTTCCTATATAAATAGTTATTTCAATAAGAATATTCAGATTATGTGGGAGTAGTGCTGTACATTATACACCTATCACGGTTTAACCAAAAATTACACACTTCGTTTTTAGTTCATGTTTATAAAAAAATATAGCCAGTTTCTGCATAGGGTTAAATTAATATTAATAAATAGATTATTTAATTTATCTTCATTTGGGAATTTATATTTTTATAATTTCATCAAAACAACATACATTTCTATTTACAATTTATAATTTTTTAATATATTTAAATTATATTTAAAAAGTATGTTATATATGAATTGAATTTAATAAGTACCATATATAAATTAAAAGAATAAACTGGTAGATAAAATAATTACATTTTCTATTACTAGATTAAAATAAAATTGCATTATATTTTAATTAATTTAATTTTTTATATTTTTCTATATTATTTTCAGTACACATTGTCGATTTTGTAAAAAACCGAATAAATAAAGAATTTACAAATTAACATATAAAATTTATATTTATAATCGTCTCACAAACGCATAGTGTTTTATAATTAAATAAATATGCCGGCCGTACAATCACCGATAGCAATATGTACACGTTCAACAGATTATAAAGATGATGTTGAACCATTAGAATATCATGGACATTGGGAGGCTATTGGTATAGCATGTGTTATAAATACAGGTACATCGGCTATGGTTACATTTTCCAAACGTAAAGAACAACCATATTTAATTGGTGGTCCATTAAAAGAAAAATATATATTCGAACAATTACATTTCCATTGGGCCGACACAGATGAATCAGGATGTGAACATACATTAGAAGGCAATAAGTAAATTTTATCTTTCTATTTATTTATTTTATTTGCCCAGAATGATATAAATTATATAATTAATTATTCATTTTATAGATATTCGATGGAAGCACATGCTGTACATTATAATTCAAAATATAAAAATTTTAGTGAAGCCGCAAATAAACCGGATGGTTTAGCGGTAACTGGTTTTTTTATACAAGCATCAGGTGAAAAAGATTGTCCAGAATTTAAAAAAATTACTGAAGGTATTCGAAATGTACAAGCGGTAAATACAAGAGCTGCATTAGATTCTGGTAATTTATCTAATTTTATTTAAAATTTCTTATCTAACATCACATGACAAGAAAACAATTTACGTATTTATATGAAATTTGAAATTCATAACATTTAAAAAAACACATATAAATTCTTTGCAGATTGTTTATCATGGATAGGATTACAGGAATTAAGTAAACATTATTATTCATATCGAGGATCATTAACAACGGCACCATATTTTGAGAGTGTTACCTGGATTATATACAGAACACCAATATATGTATCAAAAGCACAGGTAATAAAAACAGATAAAAACAGATTATAATTATTAAAATATTATAAAATCTTTCATTATACTTAATTAATTTTTTTAAAATCAGTAAACACATAAACATATAAATATTTATCACATTTATTTATATTTAATTATTTTATCACAATAGAAAATATCAGACGACAAATGATAAAATAATCTACATTGATAAGATTGATAAGGTTTTGAATAAAAATTTAAATTTTTTTTAGAAAATTCTACAAAAAATAAAATTCCATTGAAATTAATTAAATAATGATTACAAATTATTTAATTATTGACATCATAATATTTTTGTTCATTAATAGTAAAGTTAACGTACAATAACTTATAATTTTATAGTTATTCTTACTTATTTATTTAATTAATTGTTTTACGTCAGAATTAAATTGCGCTTTATTAAAGGCAGCGTTATATTATTTTATTAATATATGATTATAAATGTTTTTAAAATCTATCAGAGAAATATTATTATTGTAACAATATATTTATTTCAATGATTTCTTATTTTATATTTATCATCTGAATATTTATCATCAGATATTTTCTAAGTATTTGCAAAGATGTAGATATACAGACAGTTTTTCTGCTTCTATATTAATATTTGAATAGTGGATAGTATTTTAATTTTAAGAAACCTTTTTAGATATTTTCGAAATTTTCAAAACTTATCCCATCAATCCAAATTTATATTTATCGATGCTAAATTTTTATTTATTTGTCTTACGATTGATTTCCACAGGGTATCATTTGTTATAGATATAACATCGGCTAGCCATACGTATGTTATATGTTACCATCTAAAATACGTATTTTTAACTAATTATATGTGCTTGAATGTGACTGTGTCATATTCAGTGGAAACATAGCCATATTGATTACCTTTTCGTGAACTTGTAATGAAAAATAAGGTGTCCCCAAAAACACACATGCGAAATTTCAGTAATTAAGTAAGATTCTTAGTAGATTGTTGTGTTCATATAACATTTCTGTATAAAAAAAAAGCGTCTAAATTTCTTAATCCAAAATTGCATTTATGATAATTATTACTTTTGTATGTTTTGAAAAATTGACAATTATGTTACTCGCATGCATTAATTGTTAGCACACTTATATTGTGATCATACTCCTCTAATGTATTAAAATTGTGGGTTTCACTGATGGAACCATCAACATCGACGTTAGAACGGAATATATTCTTGTCATAGATTTTCTTTGATTGTAAACTTTTCGGACGGATTCATTGAATTATATAAAGTTGAGTGTTTGATAAATTTATTAACATAAGATTGTGTTTTAAGTTAAATAGTAGACATTTTCGTTCCGTTAAATAATTTCAATTGTTATTTTTGCAGTGATTTTTTACTAAATGATAATGTAAGGGATGTATCTTTGAAGTTAAAAGGAAGTTCAATATTTGTACAATGTTTAATATATAACTGGCATGTATTACACCAGTTTCGGATTAATAAATGTCGATACACTATTGGTGGGAGTCACATTTTTACCGTCTATGCTAAAACCTTATTTATTATTTTTATTAGATCAGTAACAGAATATGCTAAATGTCAGGTTTTATCTCCATATTATGGTATTCATATTGCAAAAATTATATCAATTCAGAGAGTTATTCAGATATATCGTGTTTATACAGAATCTATTAAATGGTTAAATTAATTGCTAGAATCTACTTAAAATATTATATTTTCGTATTATAATTTAAAAAATTTGCGTTCAATTAAATATTTTTTTAAAATGAATAAATAACTTACCAATTATGATCGCTGTATTCTCACTGAACTCACTGTATATTAATTACATTTATTTATTGATTTATTTATTTATACATTTATTTATTAATTTATTTATTTATTAATAATATGTATTATTTCTAATCATGTCTTTAATGTTATAGTTAAATGAATAAATTAATTAAATGTTTTAGAATAAGACGACATTTTTCATTGACACACACATTACGAAACAAATTATAATTTCGTTTATTTTCTACGATTTTTATGTCCTAACATGTTTTCTAATCGTGTTATGTTAAGGAAAAGTGTATGGTAAATTAAACGGATAATGGACTGAATTCCGTCGTTTACTATGTTATGGAAATCTTTTATGTTTTATCACATGTAATTTTAGTACAAAAAATAGAAAAGATTTTCATACAAAGACTTAGGTGGAATTCAGCTGAATATTTAATTCGTTGTTTCTGCAGATTTTTACTAAATTTATCTAAAAATAATATTTCCAAAAGATAATTGTAAGATAAATTTACATCACCGACAGTATCACTGTGTGTGTATATATAAATTATATAACAATGCAATTTACAATCGTTTCAGTGGAAGGTAAAAAGTATTGTTTTTTGCAACTTGTCGTTTTGAATATATATTTTTATTCATTTCCTTACCAAACTTTATAATTGAAATAAAAATAATTACCATTGAATCGTGAAAATTTTGATAAATAACCTATTATTTAATATTAATTATTTATTTGTTTACAAATTTATAGGTTGCAGTATTCAGACGATTACAATCATGTACACAAGATCAAAATAAAAAAATTGTAAATAATTACAGGGAAATTCAAGTATCAGAAAATCAACCAGAAATTACATTTGCACGTAATGTTGCCAAATTAAAATCTAAACTATAACAATTTATCACAAATATTTTTATATACTCCAATTATTATATAATAAAGTAAGAAAAATTCCTTGTTATTTCTACATTTATAAGTATATTATTATTATTATTATTATTATTATTATTATTATTATTATTATTATTATTAAATTTAAACTTCATTGTTATATTTGTTGGTTGTGTAAATTTAAATTAATTTAAAAAAAAAAAAAAAAAAATCAAATATTGTGATTGTTGTAGACAAAAAAAAAAAATGGAAAAACAAAACATTATTTTAAATACACTAAAATTCAATCAAATCAATAACACCGTCCCAATAAAACAATATGTAATAAATTAAAAATATTTAATTTCTATAATTTTATGTAATAGTAAAATTTTTTTTTAATTAAATCGCCGTTATTATATTATTACTATATTTAATGTTGATTTGATGATTTTTCTTTTTCTTTTCTGTTGCACTTTTGTTTTGTTTTTATTTTTTTCACTTATTTCATTTGTTTTTTTTTTTTTTTTTTTTTTTTTTTATTATTTTTATTTCACTTTTTCTTTTGTTTTGTGTTTTTTTTTTTTTTTTTTTTTTTTCTTTTACAATTACATTTAATATTTTTCAATTGGATTACAAGCTTTAAAAAATTAGTGACATATACGTAAATAAAAATTGATTGATTTTATAGGAACGCAGGTAAAAATGCATTTCAAACAATTGCAAAAATAAACACGCGATAAAAAACGTCTTATGTATATTTTAATTATTATAAATTTTTAGTTTTTTTTTTAGGATCATATACTAACAATTAAGTAAAATATAAAATGTGTGGCCTTTAAAAATGATAATTATATTTTGTACATAAAGAAAGAAAAAAAATTATTCATAAATAAATTTTGTTTATATTTATACACAATAAAAAAAAAAATTGATTGTATTATTATTTTTTGAATCAACCCAAGCAAACAAAATTATGTTTTTATATATTAAATTTTAATTTGTTTCAGATGGAAAAATTCTAAATACAAAAAAAAAATAATAAATAAATAAATAAATAAAATGTCAAATTCTTTGTCTACTAACTTTGGCTCAAAAACAATTGATAATATGAAAAATGAAAATCATAACAATGTAATAATATTTCATTCATTAAATGTAATTGATGGAGAACAAACGTCACCGATTGATATAAATGTTACGGCAACAAAACAATTACAATTACCATTATTACTTTGGCATAATTATGAAAAATTACCGAAAAAAATGAAACTAACAAATACTGGAAAAACTTGTACATTTTTTTTGTATTATTATTATTATTATTTTGGACGCTTATAAATTGATATATTCTGTATTATTTTATATTTTATTATGTAAATCTATTCAATCGGCCTACGTCGGCAGTGATTTTAAGTGTAAAATGGTCATGTGAACGACCATATATTTACGGTGGTCCATTACAAGATAAATATATTTTTTCACAAATTCATTTTCATTGGGGTAAAACAGCATTGGAAGGTAGTGAACATACAATTGATGGGAATAGGTAATTTCTATTGAAAATCAATCAGAAATATGTCCAATAATAATAATAAAACAGTAATAATAAATTTTCTATTTAAATTATTTGCACAATAATTGTAATTGTACATGAAATGGATTTACGATAGCTGTGTATTATGTCGAAAAATTTGGTATATAACTTTAGGATTTGTGTAACATAATGCTTTTGTAATTGTACTGATGATTCGCAGGTTGACTGTAATTACTTCTCTGATGAATTTCTTCATTGTTCTTCAGTATGGTAATCAATTGGCTCCAATAAACTTTGTTTTACATATACACGAATGTTCATCTTTAAATTCTCAGAATATATAACATTTATTCTGTTGATGAATACAATAAAGTGGTGAGAGTATTAATTTTTATAATTGTTGTGAATTATCTGATTCTTATTGTTTAAGGCGGGTCGTCTTTATTCTCGTACGATCTACTCTGTAATATGTTATCAACATTTTTGGGCACTATATTTGAATGTAGATATATCCTAAAATTACATTATATATGTTGAATGTTATAAGATTTTTAAATTATTAATCGCATACGATAACAATAATTGTGACAAATATTTATGTAGCATTGATGCCAGTGAAAGAATGCACTGCTGAATATTGAACTATAGAAACTAATTTTGAAATATTATATTGTATTCTTTTTTTCTTCTACAAATAACAGAATGCCAGTTGAAATGCATGCCATGCATTTTAAATTATCATATCTAAATCAAACGGAGGCCTTAAAACATAGCGATGGTGTTATTTGTTTAGTTTATTTTTTTCAAGTATTTATTTTCACAATTTCTATTGTAAATATATAAGTATTTAAAAAAATTAAATTTATTCCATTTATTCCAGATTCGTTCAAATCATAATCCAATAGTACATGAAATTGTATCAACATTAAATCGTATTCAAATAGCAAATACAACAATATCAATACCACCATTTCAAATTACAAAACTTATATATCCATTTGAATATGATTATTATTTGTATTGGGGACACATTAATTCTATTGAAAATGATACAAAATATATAATTATGTGGTTTATATCACGTGAAATAACAGATTTATCATTTGAACAAGTTAATATTTTTTTATTTATATTTTTGCCAATTATTTAATATAAATAATATTAAACTATTAATCAATATTTTTAGTTACGTTTATTTCGACAATTATTAAATGTTAATTTATGTCCAATTATTAGAAATTGGAGAAAATTTACGGAAAATTTAAATTATCCAAAACAAATTTTATTTCACATAAATCCAACAAATAAATTTACAAATTCAACATTATCACCGATATCATTACGTTTTGATCAAGACCGTATTCAATTTAGTAACAATAATTCGATACAAGATGATTATGTTATAAGAGCATTGATGGATGAAATTCGTGGTTCAGTTGAAAATAAATAAATTGGATATATCCCCCCCCCCCCCCCCCCCCACCCTCTATCTATTAATTATAATGTAAAGGATTTAAATTTATATTTTATTTTAATTAAAATAATCACATAAAACTATATTAGATTTTGCTATATCTTTGTCTTTATAATAATTATATAGTTATTGCTATTATGTATTATTTATATATATATAAACAATACATAATAAGTACATAATTACAATTAAATTATTATTAATTAGAAAATAAAAAATTGAAATTGAAGAAAAAAAAAAAAAAAAATAATAAAATTAAAAATTACATTAAAAAATATCAAGAAAATATTATAAATAATAAAAATGTGTGCTAAAGGAAATGTATGTTCAACAATCTAAAATTATATCTATAATGCCATTTTACGTCCTTCAATCGATATTTCTACTGCACGGCGTACACCTTTCAATCGTTTTTGATCAATAAATTTTTTCAAATGTTTTTCATAACGATTTGGTTTCTTTTTAGTAATCTGAAAAAATTAATAAAAAAAAAAAAAAAATTAGTTGGCCACTCAAAGTAATTTTTTTATTTCCTATGCTATTTTATTATAATGATTTATTATCAAAAAATTATTTCTATTGAAAACAAAAACCAATACTTTTACTTTTAACATTTTTAGTCACTCTCGAAATTTAGTAATATCAATGTTGCGGCGTAGTTTTGAAAATGGATCAAAAAAATTTACAAATTATTGTTTTATAATTTTTCATTTCATAACGTCATCAAGTCATGTTATCCAATTGGAGGCGCTGATTATTAGCTATTAGACATTCATCACAGTTAAATTGATAAAGTACATTGCATGGTGGAATTTTATTGAAATACTGATGATATATGATTAGTTCATATTGCAAACATTATGTTAATCTTGGAATAAACACTATATTTAAAAAACTATTCGATTTTTTATTCTACTAACGCAAACAAATGCTAAGGTAAGCGATTAAAATATTCAATATTAAAATAACTATGAAATTTCTTATAAATTACGAATAGCATGCACCTTAAATAGAGTGACACAATAGTTGATATAAAAATATATTATTTTTTAATTTTAATTTTTAACTTTTTAATTTAATTATGTGAATTAAAAATTATTATCAATTCAACACAATTTTCTTAATATTTGTTATTCTTTGTTAGGCTCAGTCTGTTGTATAAATAAGTTTGCTAGTATATTTGTATAAATTAATAGTGAAATTAAAATGCAAAGCAAAATCAAAGCAAATTAGTTTCATTGTAATATATAGAAGGTACTCTTCAGTTTCTTGTGTAAATCTAACTAAAATGTTCTTAAATTAAAAAACTGAAAATTTTGTTAAAAATAAAAATAATTTCAAATTTAAATTTTTAAAAGGAATCATTATTATCGTATGCATGCAATAATTAATAGAAAATATTCATAATTTATCAAATTCAATATAATTGTAATTTATTAACACATAATATAATAATATAAAAATTAAAAAAAATTTGAATATTTTAATTCACTCATATATAAAAAAAAAAAAAAAAATATATAATTAAATAAATTCAGTAATTGGTTAAAAAAAAAAATAAAAAAAAATAATAAAAATAAAAATAAAATAACATTCTAATTCAGACTTTTCATTGAAAACAAATCAGCAAAATAATAATAATAATAATAATAATAATATTATAAACTAAAAAAGGATAATTATTCTGAAAAATAATTATAACAAACATTTATTCATAAATGATAAAAAAAAAAAATGGAATTTTATTCAACATTCCCTATTCCGAGTGTTGTTAAATGTTTTAATAATAAATTCTGATTTTTTATCATAATATCAATTAAATGATTTTGTTTCAATATTAACAATCGATCAAGTTCATGTTTTGGCAACAATTTCATTTCCTCAAAATCTGAATTCACAAAATTCGACGATATATTATTATTTGAAATTAAATCATTTAACGATTGCTGAAAAGTTGATAATAAATCTAAATTTTCAATTTTAACAATTGCCGATGTTGCTGCTGTTCGATTACATTTAGATGATGCGTTTTCTTCAATAGTCTCAATTTCAAAATTATCATTATCAATATCCGGAATTATTTCTGTACTAGAATTTGCTGGCGATTGTGCTTGTTCTTTTTTTATATTGAAATTTACAATAGTATTAAAATTTAATAAATTCGCAAATTCCAATTGCCATTTAAGAAAATTTACTTTTTTCCCTTTTTCACGAGCATTTATTTTTTTCCAAACTGAACGTTTCATTCGCTTTAATTTATTGCGTATTTGTTTCTTAGTTTTGAAACCAATTTTTTTATTAAATTCATTCGTCACATTTTCTAGTGCTTCAGACTTTTTTGTTTCTATTATGTGAACGGTATTTTTTTCGCAAAGTATTTCATAATTTTTTAACATAGTTACAAACATACTATTAATTACATTATCTTGATCACTCTATAAAATAATTTAAATTTACCGCAATTAAAAAAAAAAAAAAACAACAACAAATATGGTATTGGGTGTTGTAACATTTTAGGCAGCAGAAATGTAAAATTTTTGTTAAATTTTAATTATAATCAATATTTATATAGTTCGGTTTCAATACAAATATATATTATTATAGCCGCTGTTTTTCATATCAATAATATAGTATATAGACTAATATATGATAGATAATATAGATAGGACAATGCCATATAAAGATGAGATAATATAAATATAAAATGTATAAGCCAAACCATTCTTCAGTAACAGAATAATAAATATAAAAAAAAATACTCACACGACTCATATCCACATCATTTGTAGATCTTGGACGAACCACATAATCTTTAACTGATGGCAGTGGTACTCTAGCTCTGCCTACCCATCCTTTTTGTCCAGGTCTTAATACTCTAAAATAAAGACCAAAAAAAATGATAATTAAAATTATAGTAAAGTTACTAATATTTTTATATATAAAAAAAAAATATAAAATTAACATACTCTTCTTCTTCCGTATCGAATGTAGTTGATGTTAAATCGCCCTTTTTCTTAGCATTACTGATACTACTACTCGGCACCGGACTGATCGCACCACGTCTCTTTTTAGGCATTTGATCGAAATCTCTTTGTTGACGTTCTTCCCTTGACATCGCACTTAAATCAGCACTTAAATTAAATATTGGTCGTGCCCATTCTGATATTAAACGACCTGCTCTATCACGATTTAATTTAGTTTCTCTTGGATGTTTATACAGGTACATGACAGCTTTACCGATACCCGATTGTTTTAAATAGGATTTATCAATTGTTGGAAACTAATGGAACATCAAATTTATCATATATTATTATAACAAAATAACCATTTTTTGCATTATATAGATTTATAAAATCCTAAAAAATTAACTTACATCGGATAATAATTTTAATATACTTTCTCTAATTTGAAGACATGGTAAACTTTTATTTGGTAATGGGGCTAGCCAATCCGTTAACACATTTAAAATATTATGTTCTAAAAATGCCAATTGTAAATCTTTTTTTATTAATTGTGACATAACTTGTTTTAACATAGATATTTTTTTGGTTGCTGGTATATTCTTTGTATTTAAATCTCTATCTTCCTGTAATTATAAAAATTATTATTATTTGTTTTACGGACTTGAATGTTAATAGAGTTTAAAATAATATTATCATTGTAATATTATTATTAAAAATATTAAAGAAAAAAGAACATTATATTACAAAAAAAAAAATACCTCAGCTGCTTGTCTCATATTTTGTATTAGTTGATCGATTATATCATCATTATCATTAATTATATCTATGTCACGACGTTTTCTACGTTTTGATTTTTCATCTCGTTTACGGGCTAACATTAACTCAAAATCAGATGCAAACTCACCTCTGTAACAAAACAAAAAAAAAATGATTACGTAACTGTAACATCTTACAACACAATGAAATATATATAAAATAAAAATATACATATATATATAATACTAACCCTTGGTTTTCACCTGCATTATCATTAACAATACCATCATCGGAACTATCTCCATCATCTTTTGGTCTATCATTGCCCTCATTTACAACTTCGGTTTTATTCTCGATATCATTATTAATATCATCATCACCTTCATTATCGGTATCCGTTATTTTAGCACGTTTTTGTGGAGTTGAACTTTGACCTGAAATATAATTAATTCATAAAATGATACAATTTTAAAACTATTACCCAGCAGTTCATTTAACATACCTTCATTGTCCGAATCACTTAAAACAGCAGTTCGTTTCTTTTTATTTACTGGTGAACCAGATCGACTTCGAGATCTTGAACCACTATAAGATCTTGAACGAGATCTGGATCCAGTACCACTTCTATTACTTTTTCTTGATCGACTACGTCGAGATACACTACGACTTCTGCGGGACCCACTACGACTTCGCGAACCACTATGGCTTCGTACCGTAAAACTTCGACTTCTACGTGAACCACTTCGATTTCTTCGTGATTCTTTTCGTATTCTGCGTTCTCCACTCGGACTGCGCGAACCGCTGCCACTTCTTCGCGTTCCACTACGACTTCTTTGTGAACCACTACGACTTCGTGAACCACTGCCACTTCTTCGTGAGCCACTACGACTTCTACGAGAACGACTACGGCTTCTTAGGGAACCACTGCGACTTCGTGAGCCACTGCGACTTCTTCGTGAGCCACTGTGACTTCTTCGTGATCCACTGCGACTTCTTCGTGATCCACTGCGACTTCTTTGTGATCCACTGCGACTCCTTTGTGATCCACTACGACTTCTTCGCGAGCCACTACGGCTTCTTCGTGATCCACTACGACTTCTATGTGATCCACTCATACTTCTTTGCGATCCACTACGACTTCTACGAGAGCCACTATGGCTTCTCTGTGATCCACTTGGACTTCTTTGTGAACCACTCATACTTCTTTGTGATCCACTACGACTTCTACGAGTACGACTGCGACTTCTTCTGTTTATTGGTGATTTTGATTTACTATTACTATTTATTAAATCCAGTCTTTGTGGTGATTGACTACGACTTTTTATAGAATCATTGCCTAAATCATTATTTTCTATTATAACATCAGAGTTATTTACAGCATCGAAACTTGTTCTTGTAACAATAACACTACGTCGTTGACAACCACCTTGACTATGTGGTGATACACTTCTTGATATGCTACGAATAACACATGGTGATGAAACTTCATCTAAATTTTTAGTGTTGTTATTAATTGGAGTTGGTGATTCACTAGATGTTGTTTTACCATTTCTTTGACTATTATCAATATTATCGTGAACCATTTTGTCTATTGAAACAGATCGTGATTTTGATCTATAATGAGAATCACTACCATTTATAATATTATGGTCAGATTTTCTCGATGTATTACTTTCACCGCTTCTTGAGCGGCTACGATTTGATTGTGTGCTTTTACTTCGGCTACGACTACGACTTTTATGATTACCATTTGATGAATGATTCGATTGTTTTGATGTTATACTACTTAAACTAGCTGATCTTGATCTTGAACGATTATTGCTTACACTTCTGGAACGAATATTATCATCATCCAGTGGAGATGTTGATTTGCTACGTAATATTTCCTCTACGTAAAAAAAGACAAAACATTTTGAAGACTTATTAATTTCTTTTCAAATATAAATACAATAAAATAAAACTTTTAGTTGTTATATTTAATAAAATTTACTAAATAAATATTGAAAGTTAAAGACAAAATAAATTATATATAATTTTCACAAAATAAAGGGATATCTAATAATTTTAGATGTCCTAATATGTCGAAATTATTTTTCATATCTTACCGTTATCACTGTTCATTTTTTTCTTGGAAAAATCTATTTTTATTTAATTTTAAATATTTTAAACTACTTCAAACTTTAAACTATAAATAAATCAAAAGTTTATTAATCCAAAGTAAAGAATGTAACATATATTTTATTATAGCAATTGCATAGCCATTTTTTCTAATTTTGATTTGTTTGATTTGATAGGTTTGATATTTGTTTAGAAATGTCATGTTGACAGCTCACGGGCATTGCACGGCATTTTTTCAAAGGTTTTTTTTTCGCAGCATGAATTTAAAATTTTAGGGCGTGTTCCGTAGTATTATGTACGTTAATCAAAACATTTATCTGCCTATAAACCAAAATTTTTTAAGAAGAAAAAGATTCGAGTAAAAGTTTGTATTATCTATACAAATATATTGTTTCATATTAATATTGTTTAATAATAATACTCAATGTAATTGCAGATTTAATTATTGGAAAAGCAGATTTAATTTTTATAGAAATATACACAGTTATTATTGTTCCAAATTAAGTTGCTTAGTTGTGTTTTTAAATTTATAAATTTTGAAAATAAACACGAATTTGAATGAGAGTTTATTTTCCACCACATTTATACTTCTATCCACTGTCAATTTTATTGCTAAGGAGAGAGAATTGATTAAGATAAGTTGAAAATTGAACGTAAAATAATATTATGAAATTTAAGTGTGTAAATAAAATGTGGAAAAAACTTCCTTAAAAATCTGAATGGCGATGCTGATCTCTATATTTAATTTTATACTTCATGATAAAAATAAAACCACGTATTCCTACTCACCTCACCTCGGGCCTAGCCTTCACAGCAGTACAGCACAAAATGTAATAGAAAACAGTAATAAATTAAAAAATTTGTGAAATTTTGATGTTGTTACTAATTTTTGCTAATTAAATTAATTATCATGATGAAACCATAATGTTGTTACTTGTTAGTAATTATTAACAACAAAGCAACAATAATATCTATTAAGAAAAAGATTATTTGTGGTATTTTTCTATATGTCTCTCTGGTTGTGTGGTTGTGTCTGCTGTTAATAAATAAAAAAAAGTAAATTTTGCTGATTCAATAACTTTTTGTTTTTAAAATTATACACAATGTCGTCAGCATATAATTCTTCTAATTTTATGCCAGCAGGATATGAAGATGATGATGTAAATATCTTCTATACATCTTCTTATATTATTTATTTATTATTTATATTAATTTTTTTACAGGATGATTTTTTTTCCGAAAATAATTCATCATTAAGTGCAAATGTACAAAAAACATGTGAAAATATGAAAATAACTGTTGTTGAAGATATAACATTAAAAGCTGGTTTAAATGATAAATCATTTGATGCAACTTTGGATACAAGTTCCTTAAATAGTTTTAAAAATATTAAACAAATCTTTGGAATATGTAATTTTTTTCTTGTATATTAATTCATGATTATATTAATAATGATAAAATTCAGAATTCAGAATTATATTTCTGTAATTATTAATTAAGAAAATAGGTATATAGAAAATTTCAAAGATTTTACAGATAGAATATTGAATAATCTGTATATATATAAATCATTGATATTTTAATTTTTTCTCTTTACGCAAGTAACAACAGTCTGTTGTAAATGTAAAGAATTTATTGTGAACATTGAAAATCTTTAAAAATAATAGAAAATCTGTTCAAAATATAGTCATAATTTCATTTGATAATTAACCCTTTCGGACTTGGTACTTCCAGTGCAAAATTCTATACATGTTTATCAACATGTCAATGAACTTAGAATATACAACACAAATATAGTATTTCTTTTACTTTGAAATTATTTACCTCACAGAACATTTGGTACAGATTTGTTTATCAAAACAAGAATAAGATGTCGAGAAAAGTTTTTTTCACAGGAAATTAATTACTTATGAAAGGGTTAAATTAGTAATATTTTTAACACTACTTGATGGAGTTCCATTTTAATATAACTTAATATAAAAAATATACTAAATTTTTAAATTTATATTTACAGATAAACGTGGTCCAACATTATCACAAACAATTCAACAAAGTTTTATGAATAGTACAAATCCATTTTTGTATGCATTAAAATTTTTTGCAAATTGTTCTGATTGCAATTCAGTGAAATTAAACACTTTACCATATATTAGTAATTATTATAATTATTATTATTATTAATTTTTGTAAAATCATTATTAAAACTATATTGTTTTAATTTAATTTAAGTGTTGGAAGAAATCAATCATTTTAAGTTAACAAAAAAACCTGTAACTTCGATATTAATTGATGAAAATTTAAAAATGGTATCTTTCAATTTTGTAAAAAAACGTGGAATTCAATCGTTATATAAAATTGTTATATCAGCGTATGAATTAATAATACATAAAGATTTGTTTATTAGCAAAATAAAAGAATTAATAAAAGATAATTATTATAAAGAAGCATGTCTATTATCCTATGAATTAGGTTTATTTAATGAATTTACTATATTCGAAATGATATTACCATTATTGTTACAAGATAAAGTTTCAATTGCCGAACAATATTTGGATAAAGCAATACATTTACAATATCCATTATTACAATTATTAGATTCCTTTTTAGATAGATCATCAACAGTACAAAATATTTGTGGAGAGTTAATTTCGTAACTATTACTTTTTTTTTTTTATTATTCAAATAATATTGAAATTTGTATAATATGATAATTTCATATAACTTTACATACATTTGTATTACAGAAAATTTAATTATGCCGATGTTAAATTAAATAAAATACATGGCAAACCTTTGGCTAAACTAATTACAAGATTAGCTAAAAAATACAAAGCATCCTCTGATTGCATACCAAATGTTATACAAATGAAAAACTATGGTGCATTTCAATATATAATGCATAAAAAATTTTATGAAAAAAGTTTAAGCAATGAATCGTGGCGTGAAATGATTAAAGACACTGTGGCACATGATGCATATGATTTACAATTAGAACTTATAACAACATGTTCATATAATGAATGTACAGATGCTATATATTGGGCAAAATATTTTCATTTTCCAAATGATAAACTGTGTGCCGTATCACAAGAATTCTTTCGTATATGGTAACATTTATTTATATAAAACATTTATTTAAATTAAATTATTTAATTTGAACGAAAATTTTTAAATTTACAATAGTGAACAACAACAATTAGGTGCTGGTGCTGGTGCTGTTCATCAATTAATTAATTATGATAAGTGTTTTAATACTAATAATTCATCATTTACAAATGATAGCGTTGAAGACAATCATACATTATTATTAGATCCTTCCAATATAATAATTGTTGACGATAGAGATAAATTTTTAAATATGATCAAATATTTAGCTGTACAATATTTAATTGCATTTGATGCTGAATGGAAACCAACATTTAGTGTAAAAAGTGAAGTAGCTGTTATACAATTGGCAACAAAAGAAAAGATTTATTTAATTGATGTTGTAACATTACGAATAAATGATGATGATTGGGATAAATTAGGAAAATATATTTTTAATAATGATGAAATTGTAAAATTAGGTAACAAATTAATAATTTTAATTCATAATATATATTTGCGGAAATTTATTTATATTTAATTTTTTTTTAATTAAAGCATTTGCTGTTACAAGTGATTTAAAAATGTTTCAACAAAGTATACCAGCGTTAGGATTATCACGTTCATGTTTAAATAATTCATACATTGATTTACAAGATTTATGGAAAAAATTAAATACAATTAGAAACTTTAAATTTCCATATAAAGGTACAATTAATTTGTTTTAAAATTATAATTATTATAATAATTAATTTAATTTACATTTTAAACATTGACAATATTTTCTATAAGGTTTAATTTTGTAATATAAATAATGTATGTTATTTATTAATACAGGTGATAAATCTGCTGGTGTTGCACTTAAAAATTTAGTAAAATTATGTCTTGGCAAGAAATTAGATAAATCCGATCAATTTTCAAATTGGGAAAAACGTCCATTGAGGCAAGAGCAAATTAATTATGCTGCTTTAGATGCATATTGTTTAATTGAAATTTATGAAATAATTGAACAGCAATTAAAATTAATTAATATTAATTTTCATGAGTTCATAAATAAATATTTAACTGATTATAAAATTGTTTATAAAACAAAACAACAACCATATCAACAGCAACAGCAACCGCAGCAAACATATCAACAACAGGAACAGGAACAGGAACAGGAACAACAGCATCAACAACAGGAACATGCGCAACTACAGGATCAACAAAATCAACAACAACAGCAGCAACAGCAGCTCCAGCAACAACAGCAGGAACAGCGTCAACATCGACAACTACGACAACAACAACTTGAACTACGTCACCATCAACAACAACAGCCTCAACAACATCCAAAATCATGGAAACCACAATCACAATATCAAAATCCTTCTACAATAGCAAAGAAACTACCAATACCAATTGGCCCAAATGCTAAACCGGTTGGGTGAGAATATTTATTTAATATTGATTTTATCAAGTGAATATATTTAAAATGTTTATATACAATATTGTAAAAATTTGACAGAATAACAAGTCAATACGAACTTATGATACCTAACCTTCATCTGTTCCTCACATTTTCCCTTGCTTATCTAATTTTATACGCGTCTCAAGACTATAATCTTTCATTGCTCATTATGTCACTAAAGTCTAAGTAACGGCAAATTAGAATAAGATAAGTAAATTAGTATGGTGTTAGATTTTGATATAGATTATTATTAATAGACCGCACTTCAAGTTTAATAAGTGCAACACAATTAGCAAGACCATTCAATGAGCAGTATGAGCAGTATGCAAATGAATATCATCCACAGGAAATTAAGACATGTCGGCATGCCATAAATGAATAATGTAAACAAAAATGGTTCCAAAGCACACCAAAACCAATACGATTTTACAATTATGCCGAGAAATGATAACGATCTAATAGATAACAGAATTTAATGATTCACCAACTCAAAAATTCTTTGAAAAATCCCAAAACATCATCATTTTTTTTTTTAAATTTACAATCCTAATGTAATAAAATATTTTTATATTATTTTTTTTATAGAGTCAATGATGTTAAATTTATATGTGATATTATGTTGGATGGTTTAGCTAGAAAATTACGTAAATATGGTATTGATGTACTGGTATTATCAAATCGAGATGATCGTGAATTATGTATACAAATTGCAATGAGTGGAAATCGTTATATTTTAACTAGAGGAAGTTTTTATAATAGGGTAAGATCATATCGTCAAATTACAATTTATTATTAACTATAAACTTTTGATATCATTGTGTTTTTATTTAAATTGTATATATAGTGTGTGCAGTATGTACCATTAGGACATTGTTATAAAATTAATAGTGATATAGTTGATGACCAAATACTGGAAGTTATCAATTATTATAATATTACAATAAAACAAGAAAATATTTTTAGTCGTTGTGTAACATGTAATTATAAAGAATTTATAGCAATGACTCAATTACAAATGAAACTTATGATAGATGAATTTAAAAGAAATATTAATAATAATAATAATTATAATTATAATAATAATTGTAATAATAATGATAATAATAATAATATACCTTCAACGTCTAATTATAATTCTAATAATAATAGAATGTACGAAAATTCTTCAAAAAGTGAAAATAGAACATGGATTTTAAGTAATAATAAATTTATAAAATTTTTAATGCTTTTAATTATTTATATTTTATTTAAATATATTCTTTTTTTTCAGATAATATGCCTTCAAAGAATTCATGTTTAACAAATAAAGGAGTTGAAATACAATTTAATAATTTACCTACAGCGATTATAAATTCAGTACAAAATTTTTATGTTTGTGAGGTAATTAATAATACACTTTTTTTATATATGTATTTTATTTATATTATTTTATATTTATTAATTATTATAATTTTATGATTAAATTTTAGAATTGCGGTAAATGTTATTGGGACGGTACTCATTATGATAATTTTATTAAAAAGAATACATCAATTAATATTTTAAATTAACTGATCATATAGTTTTTAGTGTATGTTATGTTTCATTATTCAATATTTATTTATTTATATTATTGAATATTTACTATTTTTTTTTTAATTTAATTTCTCTAATTTTTTAATTTCTCATATTTTAAATTTAATGAAATATATTTAATCTTACTCGTAGTACCGGTAACAACTTTAAGTTTATAAGATGCGTATACATCCATTTCTTTATGTCAAATCATTTTTTATTATATTATTTATTTAACACAAATTATGCATTTCATGCCATGCATGATGCAAAGTATGATGGCCCGGGGAGAATAATTTATAAATTTACGTAAGAAATAGATATAAAGTTATAGAATATGTTAAACATTAATTTTTTAAATCTATTTCATTTATAATAACTGGAAATATTTTATCAATTTATGGTATAATTATTTATGTGATTTTTTAATATAATGCATTATTAATCCATATAATATTCCATACAATACATATTCTTTATTAACTATAAAATCTGCAATTTTCTCGTATATGTGTTTTAAATTCAGTGGTAATACGTACATTTTTAATAAATAATGATTGGATTTTGTACTGTAGATCTTATATTTTGGGTAAATTTAAACTACAATTAAAATTGTAAAATTATTAAATTTACTCAACACACCGACATATTTTTTTAAGCTTATTTTGTTATTACCTGAATTTTCGCAAAACAATTGATTATATATTATTTTATATTTTACCCAACTCTATTAATTATATAATTATTGTTGTAGTTTTATTTGTTAAATTTTAATTTAATTAATTTTCATACATAATTTAAATATTTTGTTAATAAAAAAAAAAAAATGATTAATTAATTATTCATTATTAAATAATGCCATTTCGGACAGAACAATTTCCAGCATCTAATATAATAAATAAAAATAATGACACAATATTAAATGATGTTTAAGTTTAAGCTCTGCATCGAAAGTCAAAAGTTAAGCGGTGCTTTACTAAAATCAAAAAATACTTATAGTTTTGACTGAAAATTGTAATTGTAAATTTTAGCTAATTTAGATCTTTGAGCTTAAACTTTACAGAAGGTAAATATTATAGTTAAGAGGAGGCTTAAACTAACAACTAACTATGAAAAATTGAACGGTTAAATTGTGTAATTATTTTTTTTTAATTAAATAATAGAAAATTTGTTTTACTATATATGATGAATTTAATTTTGCTAATCAAATAATATTAACCTGAAGTCACTCCCGATTCCGAAGCAATTTTGCCAGGTTGTAGTACTTATCAAAATAGAAAAAACGTATATTTGTTTTTGGGTGTTTAATTTTGAAAGATTAGAACACATGAAAATTTTTAAATTCGTCTGATTATCGGCTGGATTATGTCTACGATTATATTTTTTATGCAGAACGCATTCAAATGGAATAATTAAGTATATAAACTTCGGGACGCATAAAGATTAAATATAAACAATACAATACAATAGAAACATGAACTTCAATGAAATTAAAATTAATTAATTTAAAATAGTATAATACAACTGGACCTGACGCAGTGTTCATTGGATTTCTAAAACAGGCCTTATCTACACTTAGGATACCTCTTACAAACAGTATTTCAAACTAGCTTCATTTTTGGACTCCAAGAAGTGGCACACTGTACTAATAGTGTTTTTATCCAACCAACTGAAGAAAAAAAAACTGGTAGAATAATATATATATATTATATGTAATTTTCAAAGCCATAAGATATGTAAACGGTATAACCATCATAACTAGACACTACCTGCCGTGCACTATGGCAAAGCAAAAGAATTTACCAGATGGACTACTTAATTTAGGAAAACAGTTTCAAAGGACAACCGGTAAAGGTTGTTGGCAGCGATTACTTAGAGAATCAATTGTTCTAGGTCACTGTGACAGGGGAACCGGTCCGGTTTCACGACCCTAAGTTACCTTAAAAACTCACTATCAACGTAATGAATACATTAAGATATGTACTATATTAGCGAATTTTAAAAATAATTATTAATATTGAAAGTTTTATGGGATAATGAACGACGTTAATTAATTAATATTCATAATTATTATATAGTTTAATGTTTTATATTTTCAACTTCATTACAGATCTGCCAATGCAGAATATCGTAATAGTGTTTTAAGATTTTAAATTGAAAACGATATATATATATTATATAAATAGTAGGTATAGAGGTGGGTGATATGTGTTCATAGTAATAAATTTGAAATTGTAGCGATTATACAAATTAAAAGTTTGCTTTTTTTTGTATAATATATATTCTCGCAACTGTGTCAATCAATAATTAATTCATCAATCAAATACCAATTGCACGGAAGAAAATTATAAATATTAAGATATCGTTTAACAAGCAATTTATTTAAAAATAAAAATACAAAAACAAAACAATAATCAACATTTAAAAACAAATATTGTAAAATAACATATGACGGCTACAGCATCATCTTATAGGTAAATTAATAATGGTACGTATTACATTTTTATATCATAAAGGTTATTCAAATATAATGTTTGCAATCAATAACGCGTCCACTTAATTAAAATTATTATAAATCCGGTAACGGTTTAACATTTTCATTTAGATTACACAATCCTTTGTAATTTGCATCACATCCAGTCATACATTCCGAACACGATGCACCACTTTTATATACTGGTTGATTCATAAAATTTGTAAATGCATAATTACACGATATATGAATATATTTCCATTGTACATTATTTGCATCTACACGTGAATATCGTACAACTCCACATCCAACTGCAAAGTTTTTATCATTCACCATTGCCGTAAAATGTCCAATCACTTTTCTAAAAAAAGAAACAATAAATAATTTTTAATAATTTATAAAATTAAATAATTACATAGTAGTAGTGCTAGAGATTGTGTCAACATAAATGTACCAAACATTAGTTATTGTTTTTATTCTTTGGGTTTATATATACTCAATGATAATATAGTTATATGTAAAATGGTATACCCTTGATCATGATTTCGATAAGAATTTATGTAATCCATGTTGCAATTTGTATATTCATTAAACCAACTTGCAGCCATATTTTTGATGGCTGCATTAATATCGACTTCATTTGGATATGCACCCGCCATATATAAATTTTGGCCAGAATATGGATAGTTATCTGTATATCGACATATGGCATAAAATTAGATATAAATTAATTAATTTAAATAATTTCGACTACATTAAATATAAAAATAAAAACAAATTAATAATACCTGTATTTCTACATTTATCATGAGCAAATACACATGTTTTAGCATTTAATTCAGCTAAATAAGCAAGTTCGTTATCCCATCGCTATAAGTAAAAATGAGATTAACAATAATACATTTTTAATATCTTAATTCCATTTAATATTTGTTTTAATACATAAAACATTTACGAATGCAAATAGTATTAAAATTTAAAAATTACAAATACATTTTCATTTAATGAGTTATTCGTGTTTGGTTTTTTAAAATTTAAATTACAAACAAACAACAAATAAAAGGAGCAAATTATTTTCAAGGAAATTGCGTATTGTGAATTATTTTAATTGTACTTTCTATTTTTCTGTAATACAAGGAAATTTTCAAATTGAAACTCGATATTATATCGGCTGAGTCATATTTAACATTTCGAACGATTCGGGCGCTTCGTAAGCACTATTCTGGATTTCAAACACAGAAAGCAGGTACTGATCAAATAAACATCTTTCTCAAATAATTATCGAACAATTTACCGAAAATCTTCTTTCATTTTCTTTGGAATGTTTTAACGCTATGACCTCTCAGTAAACATATTATTAACTATAATTTATGAAATTTACACATATTAATATGTATATGAATAGTTCGAAGTACATCCAATCAGACCACTATTGGGCCCACCTTTCGTTTACCTACGGCGTGTGAACTATACTAATTGGTTGTCCTGATGAAAATCAAGACATTTTGCCACAGTGTCATGTTACATCATAATCACTATCTTGTTACATGATTTTTTGGGTCACATGTACCGCCTACATGTTTTCGTATACACATTACGTCTTCGAAGAATCTTTAGTATATTAAACAAATGACCAATTGTAAATAAATAATCATTGGTAATCAAATTTAAACAGTAAAATTGTGAAGGAGTAAAATTGGAAATAAAAAAATGAATTTATGGAGTGGAATCTAATAAATCTAAATTTGGCAAATAGTGAAGAATTTAGTTGAAAATAGAATGATGACTTACAGATTGTTACTGTATAATATTATATTATGAGATCTAGATGTTATAACTATTATGATGAATTAATGTAATATGGTGTTTGCACTAATAGCGCAGAGGTATAACGTTTATGTTAATCCATCGAGAAATAAACTGGCTTCAATTGCCGCTATTTAAAATATTAATTTTAATACTGAAATATTTCAGCTATGGGTATAACCGTTTGTTCGTTTATGGAATAAAAAAAAACGGATATCTTTGAAAATATGGTGTTGGACGCTACTCTTTAAGTTTAACATTGTCTATATACACACACACATACACCATTATGAACTAATCACACCTATATAAAAATAATAATGAAATTATGGTTATTATTAATGTTATAATTACAGCACAATTATAGTGAATTATTAAATATTCTGTTCATGCATAGTATAATTTACCAACTTGGTGTAATATGACTTGCTATATATAATTTATTGTACACGAAAACTTAATATAATTTAACATACCATCATTGGCATTCTTTTAGCCGGCTCAAAACCGATTATTTGTCCAGTTGCAATTTCATTTCTATAAATATTATGCCAATCAACAATATCTTTTTTATTTTGCTCTGTCAATGAAACTAAAGAACGATCGGCTGGACATGAAGTTGAAAATTCCTTTAATATATAAAATTTAAAAAGAAAAATTAATCTATGATTTTTAAATATAAAATAAATTAAAAATTATATGTAAAAATACTTACATTTGGATTATTACAACCGGTATGCGGTACATATTGATATTCATTATTTATATATAATTTACATAATTCTTTATTACAGAAATCAGTTTGACCATTAACATAAGACAAAACATTTAAATTAATTAGTACAAAAATTAATAGTAAATATTTCACTTTAACTTTTAAATTTATGTTAATATTTATTGGATTCATATTATTATTCTTTTTTATTATATATATTTATATTTGATATTAGGATTTAAATTGCGCGGATGGTATTTGTTTTGAATCAATAACTTTATAAATATTATTATAAATAATCGGTCAGCTTAATCTTTACACTGTTTTTTTGTTTTGTTTCTAAAATAGATTTGGTTTTTTATGAATGATATTACAAAAAAATTTTATCATTCATCAAATCAAGAAAAATTTTTATACATGTGTATTTAATTTCTATGTATTATTTATATGTTGTATACTGGTTTATATTTATACGTTAAATCTCAAGTCCAATTGATTTCATGCAAACAACCAGCAAAAACGATTGCTACTAACAAATCTAATAACAATAAAATAAAATAAAAATAGGTATATATGTTTTTAATGTTCTCACATTTAATATTATTAATAATATATAAATAAATTTATAGTTAATATAATTGAGAAAAAGGAAGAATAATTTTATACCTGCGAGCACAACATCAACAACAACAGAAAAAAAAACAGCGTATATACTTTTAATTATATACACACAGTG
The DNA here is from genome assembly GCA_910594885.2 of Bibio marci. Lineage (NCBI taxonomy): Eukaryota > Metazoa > Arthropoda > Insecta > Diptera > Bibionidae > Bibio > Bibio marci. The sequence continues at coordinate 25,230,734 of OU343114.1, read as the reverse complement.
AATTCATATAAACAATTCAAAATTATATAGTAATTAAATATTTATTTGATTCCGTTGATAGTTACCATATAAATTTATTATATTTTATTTTATTTAATTATTTTTCTGTTCAAATATCACGTTTATTCAATTAAAATAAAAAAAAATAAAAGAAATATTAACGCAAGAAAAAAAAAGAATACAAAATTTTGTTATTTTAAACAAGATTTTTTTTTTCAGTTTCAATTTTTTGTTACGCTTAAACTGTTAAACTCTTATAATTTGATGATTGTTTCACAGATGCGAACTAATAGCTTTTTAAATAAATTTATGTTTTGCACCATTTTATATATATATGTAAATCCTATTATATTATGAAAAATAATTAAATGTATGTAAATAATTAGTATTATTTCGCATATCATTTAATTAAAAATGATATTGTATATTTTTATTTACCATAAATATGTTATTTTACGAGGGTTGCTACTTATATTTCCAGCCGCCACAACTAATAAACGTGCAATTTTGTCGTTTCTATCGGAAAGTTTCAGATTTTTTTTTTGCATAAAAGTATATTCAGAACGTCTAAAAGACTTACAAAATTACTATATGGAATTAAGAGTAGCGAATATTTTCGTAAGATTAGTTTTCATAACTTTCGACGCGAATTATAAAGATGAGAATACATCGATGAACTTAATGCTTTGTATAGAGATGAAGAATCATCCTACAGCATTGTGAAAAACTGGTATAACGAATTCAATAGTTGCCGACGTTCACTCGGCCACAACGAATTTCGTGAAGATCGTTCAAAATCAGTGGTTGTGTCACAAAACTATGATACTGTGCATCAGTTTATATTACAAGATCGTCATGTGACATACCGTGAGATTGAGACATGCTTCGCGTTATTAGTCTGATGACAAGCATCAATGAGATATTGTATAATCATTTGGCTGTAAAAAATATTTGTTCGCGATGGATACCTCATAATTTGATAAACGCATCGATAGATTGGTGCAAAGAAAAATGTTGAAAAAATACGATTACTGTGCAGCAAACGTTGTGTATTACATCGGCACGCAGGTGACGAATCGTCATGGATTTATCCATATGAGCCTGAAAGAAAACAGCAATCGATTCTATGACGGTCTTCAAAGACGAGCCAAATCCAACAGAATTTGTTCGCGAAGCATCACATCGAAGCAAATGGTTGCCTGTTTCTTCGGCAGTAGCGATCATGTGACTACAGTGGCGTTATAGAACAACGTAGGACGGTTAATACTGAATGGTACACAATCGTCATTTGTTTGCCAGAAGTCTTTGGAAAAAAAAAAAAAAACCAAGAAAAGACGAATCATGACGAGGGGGCACCTCAATCGGAGTGAAAAAAATGCTTAGAATATTGGTTTCAACGTATGCAAAAGAGCATCAAAACAATAAAACCAAATTAACTATAATAACTATTGTTTGTTTGTTTCATTAGTAGCAACCCTCGTACTACGTTTTTACTATAATTTTTGTATTACGTTATCTTTCGCATTTATAATTTTTATATTTACCTGCTTTTATCATTATATGAATATATATGTAATACATTTTTAATAATAAAGTAACCATAATTAATTTACTTTGTTAATATATATTTACTTTAATAATATTATATATATTTTATTAATTATTTTTAATAACATAGAATTTTTGAATATGATCTATGAATATGATAATAAATTATTTTTATTCGGTATATATATATATACACAGCTGCATTACCCAACGATTATTTTCCGAGCTAATAAAAATTCGCAAATTTTTCTTGGAAATAATTATTATAATAAAAATTTTAAATGATATATAAATGGTAAGAGTACATAAAAAAAAAATTACGTTTTGAATTCATTTAAATTCAATGTCATTTACAGTTTGAGGAAAATATTCGCTTCATATGATCCTTTACGAAACAAAAAGGCTTTACAACATAAGACAATTGTAACCGGATATTACACATATAGAGGATATGTGATTTGCGTTATTCAAGTAATGTCTCATAATATCTCATGAATATATGTTTATTAGAGATAACCTATGCTATGACCACTGGCATAATTGTTTGGACATATATTATACACAACATAAAAGCTGAAATTTATAAAACGATTAAGTATTTGGAATACTTTAGAAAGATAAATCATCATCATTTTCAACCGATATTGATGGAATCTGATGTATGCAGCTGAATAATTGGATACTAGGTGTATAAACAATGAAGTTCCTAGAAAATAATAATCAGAACATAATTTCAAAATACATTCCAGTAACCAACCAAGAATAGTTAAAATTTAGTCTAAATTGATCAGCGCAGAATAACCAGTTTTGTAATCGAATTATATTAGTTGAAGTGATGCACGTATCAGTTTGTGACGAATGTGTTAGAACACAACATTATAATCCCATTCCAAACAATCTAAAGGTGCCAGATCACTTATTATGCGAGGCGAATTTACAAACCCGTTTATCGAAATGAAATGAATTGTTGAATTTGGATTTTCATAAATCGATATTTACAGTTAAAGTATCAAATATGACATCTTGATGTAATCACATGTCGCGTCTAGATTGTATTGTTGATCACTTAAATTTGGAAACAAATACTTACTAATCCATACACCATACAGTAAACATATAAGATAATTTTTTTTTATCAGAAATAGCCTCATCGTTTGTTCTATAATAAGTTTGTTGAACAGAAACACTGATTTTTAAAATAAAATTCCATATAATTTGAAAGTGTTTTGGTTTGAAGTGTAAATAGTTTCAGCTTTGCATTTTGTTGTACTGAAAAGAAATGTAAAATAAAAATTAAATATGATTTAAGGAGACAGTATCATTTATACAAAAGTCTATCATTCTTAAAAAAGCAACCAGTACATACTTATAAATTAATCCAAAATCCAATTGTTTCAATATTCTATTCAACTATAATTAAATTTTAAAATATGACGTAAGAAATGATACTGTTTTTAATTTGTTTATATACAAAAAATAAATATTTTCATATATTTTGTTTATTTACTTTTTTAAACTGTAACTTTATTGTTAATTGTAATTTTAATATTTGTATTATTGTATTAATATCGCACATGATAATTTTAAATATTTTAATATTTGTGTTCAGCCGGTTCAGCCTTGAAAATGAAATAAAATATAGATAGGTATATCGGCATAGCAAAACGTTGGTGCAAAAATAAAATAACATTTATTTTGAATAAATAATTGATGTTTCATTGTATTTTATTTGTAAAACGTAATTCCTTTGTGATCTATACGATCTATATTGTAGATAAATGTATATGTTTAGAATATACAGATAGACATATCAATATAAAATGTTTGTAAAAATTAATTTATTACATTTTTTATGTTATTATGTTATATAATTATCAACGAATTTATAAAATAATAATATTAAATAATTTTTTGAAAAATAATACAATATAGCACAATTTAGATAACTCAAATATAAATCATATAAATGTCTATGAAATAAGCACGAATAATTTAAAAGTGAAACTTTTGCTATTGAAAATCCTTACAAATGTAATATAAATTTATTTTCGAAATATTTTTTCATATTATGAACATACTCATTTCTCAACTAGTATTTTGTAGTGTCAAAATTTTGACATATCTTTCGACACAACATCAATCTCATCGTTCATATATTCTCTCTATCTCTACATCTATCAAATAAATTCATTTATTATCGATTCGCAGTGTGATTGTGTCAGATTTCAGTAATATAATATTGTTTTTTGTTTTTATTCAGTTTTTTTTATCTTTTCTTTATTTCTAAGTTAACATTAAATTAAAGAAATGAAGAAATAGTGTAATATTTCTGTAATTCATTAAATTTTATAAAAATGGTATACGTAGCACGAGGTAACTTAATTATTGTTTAGTCATTTATTAAAATTTACTAAAATTTATAAATTTTATCAAAAAATTTACAATTTGTGTAGATGGAACGGTGTATCAAAATCCACCGTGGAACCTCGACCGCTTCCTTGCTTTACTATGGGGTTTTTGGAATTTTCTTTGTATGTTGTAAGTAACTTTACGTATATATATATATTTAAATTAAATTTTATTAATTATATTTACAAAAAAAAATTATATATAACAACAAATACAAAATTCACCTACACTTCATTACATTCCATACAATTTTTTTTTGCACTGCCACTGAAAACTAATTATTTTTTTTTTAAGAAAATAATAAGTACACATTTATATTTTACAATTATGAAATAATTACAATTGAATATTATATGATCGTATTACGTAGTAAGTATGAGTATATATGGCTAGAGATGTTAGACATTCAAAAGAGTCAATTTGATACATACAATTATATATATAACCATTGACAATGCACTAATATGGTCTGCAATTATCGGAAGATAGATGTTTTGTTAATTTGATTATTTTGATATGACTAATTTTGGTTATAATAACTTATTCATTTGGTCGTCGTATGTGAACATAAAATCGTAATGATGATGATAGATGATGAAATTTTTACAATAGTCACAACGAGTAGTCATATGTTTTTGTAAAGATTACACTATAACAGAAATAATGTAACAAATATTATTAAATTTAATAATGAAATGTGATTGAATTCATTATGAGATATACTCGAATAATTGGTGCGGATTTATTAACAATTTAACAAGTCAATGGTTTTTACAATAAATATCTCTTCATGTTGCTTGTATCAGAACCAGATAAATTGCTTACACATTTTTGCTAATGATATTTCATATTTGTCACATATGCACAACTAAACACATTGATACATTGTTACATATACAATACACATCAAAAGATTGTTCCACAAATACACACAAAGAATACTTTTAAATTATAATTATTTTTTTTATATGTTCAGTGTTAAAACATTACTTGCTCCATTACTAAATGCAACGCAAGGTGGAAGTAGTAATTCAAGAGGTTATAGGAGTGGTGGTGGAGGAGGAGGAGGAGGAGGTGGTGGTGGTGGTGGTGGTGGCGGCGGAGGTGGAGGTGGAGGAGGTCAAGGCGGCGGAAGAGCGTAAGTACTTGTACATGTAGAATTAGGAAAGAATTTGAACAATTCAATAATTGAATAATTTGTTTATGTAATTTAGTCCACCGGGACAGCGCCGTATAGGTAGAATACAAACATTTTCGGATTGTCCTGTGCCAGGTGGCGGATGAGCCAGATAATGTGCATCAATATACTGTAATTAGTATTTGTTGCACATAACTAATTTTGAATTTGTATATGTATTTCTTGGAGGATTTATTGTATGGTCGATTTGTCCTTTGTATGATAAATAATTCTTAAACCTTATAGGCGGAATTATTTTGAAGATGTTGAGATACATTGCATTATTAATATAAATATCTATATATGTTATATACTATTCTTATGCTTTATTCTTTTAATTATAAATTTTTATTTAAATAACATTTTTTTTTCGGGCGGACGGGACGGCAATAGAATTATTAATACATTAATAAATATATTTGATATTTGTAAATTTAAATCATTAATAAAATTAAAATATAGATGTAAAATAATATAATTTTTAATTATCATTTTGTATTATCATTTTTAATGATATATGCTGAATTGTATATCATTTTGTTTTACCTTAATTTAATGTACGTCATTGATAATTGGTGTTCAATTCTTATTTTATTAGTTCAATTTTATATCGATTAATTGGGTAATTTTTTTTGAAAAATAGAAAATCGAAATGTTATTTTAATTTTTATTACCAAACTCTAAAAGAACACATCTCAAGTGCACGTACGTAATCAAAAGAGTTGTGGGTCAAACAATATGAACTATCTCCAGCAACATTCAAATCTAATAATTATCAAACTATATATTGCTATAGTTGTTCGGAACAGAAAGAAATCTATTTTGAACCAAACGATCAATTCAACATTCAAGAACTGTATTTGTGGGAAGTTTTTGATGAACTACTTTTTTCATAGAAAACTATGCTGCTAATATTCAAAAACGCAATGATGCGAAAAGTTTCCACTCTGAAAACTGATGATTTTCATGTAAATGATAAAGAACTATCAGATCAACAAAAAAAAATTAAAAGATCAAGAATTGGAAGCATTGCTGCCATGTCAAACACAACAAAAATTGACAGAATCATTAAGTGTTACCCATCAAACAATATCACATGGTATAATGTCAATGGAATTGATTTAAAAGAAAAATTGTGGGATGCCACATGAACTGAATGAAAAACGGATGAAAAACAGAACAATAACTAAAAAAATTACATCAAATACAAAAGGAACAGAACAACAGTAGGTGTTGAAAAGTAATTTTATTATATTAATTCAAAGCGAATAAAATCTTGGGGTGAACCAAGACGCAATATTTTCATGGTAAGAAGATTATGCTGGCCATATGGGTGGGATCAAAATAGTGTACTATATGAGCAATTAAAAGCGAAAGTAATTATTAAAGCTGAACGCTAACAATAAAAATTGCTCAATATGAATCGTACATTGAAGGAAAAAATAAAAAAAGATTAGAATGTGTCAAGAGAGACGATAAAATAAGTTTCCAAGATGGCAATATGGAATGCCGCATGTCGCAAAAATTGTTAAGAATGCGTCGGAAGCAATTAATTTTAAAACGCAATTGGTTGTCATGTTATTATTGTAAAGCTGTAAATTGTGTGTAAGTTGTTAAGTTTTTTTCTTTCTACTCAAATCGATCATGTACCAAAAAATATTTTCATATTAATTATTAATAATTGAATGTGTATACATCGTTATTTACGTACGTTTACTGCTACTACTATGCATGTATAATTATTCATTGGAATTTACGATATGTAACACCCAACTATATAGTAAGTAATTATAACTATACTAATATATATTAAATTACATAAAAAAAAAATCATTCGTCAGTATGTGTAGATAGGGATATTATAATATATAGTATAAGTGCTTAACAAAATAAATATTCCTATTCGTTTTTCTTAAATCTCCAATAAAATAATACATATATTATGTAATAAATTATATATACATATAAGTATAACAATATATACATTTATATATATATATATTTAAAGGATTTTCAATATAAAACCTCAATGACCTTTAGCAACCAATTTAATAATAATAGAGTATGGCATATATATATACATATTCACAATATTATATTACTAAACTATATAGTACAATATGTGTATTATATGGTAAAAATTAATTATTTGTAATGGTTATCTATTACACATGAAAATGCGAAATGTTTTATTTATATATTAGATATGCATGCACAGTAAAATATATTCCTATTATATTATGTTTTTTTTACATATATAGTACATATTGGTCCATATATTAGATTAAATAACTATTGATGTATAGATTTTTTGGGGTTAATTACTTTGAAAATCGATTTTCTTTAATATGGTCTGTAGTATATATATATTTGAATTAAATGAATTGATATCTTTTAGGATAATAGCGATAGAAAATATATGTAAATATAGAATAATAACGAGTGTTATAATTTCTGTCTATAAATTTTCATTTAAATTTTGTGTATTAAATGTTGTAATGGTATACATAATACGGTATGGTATATATATGTTTTAAAATTGGAACTCATCTATAATAAATAGTTATTTAAACAAAACTTAAACTTGAATAATGAATTTTCCTGAGAGTTCCTTTTGTCACAAAAATTCAATAATTGTGTATAAGATAAATTAATTGATTGGTAAAATGTTAAATAAAACTAATAATAAATACAATTATATATACTTTAAGTGGTATGTGTTCTATAATGTATGGAAATACCAATAAATATCTATATATTTGAAATAATAATTTCGAAGATAATAAAATTTGAAAACATGTATTTGTTGATTATGTATGTATATGTACTTTGATAATCTAATAATTTGTAAGTTTAAGATGATGTACGTTGTTTTATATAAATAAATTATGCAAAATATGTTAAGAAGTAATGTGTGGGATAATTTCATGTAAAATGACAACAAGTTTTAAATTTATTTAAATATTTAATTAACATGCGTATGACACCAAATATATATTTTTATTTTTGCATTAGTTAGTCGTATATAGAATCATTTAAATGCTATTGAAATCATTTAAATTTATATATATGGAATTTAAATTTTTTCTTAAGTTGAATTAACCTCGCTACATTCGTCCTCAAACGAAGCCTGTATATGTACATGAATGCTATGCAGTACCTAATATGTGAATGTTGAAATAATTCGGCATAATATATCATCATAAATAAATATGTGATTTTAAGTATAAGAGTTATTATCATTTTTTATATACGTAATCTAATAATTATAACGTAATTTCATACTTGTAGAGATATCTATATATATATGAAATAGTTTTTCTGTTCTTTTCATATTAAATACAATTTGGATTTGAGTTAAAGAAAATCAAGTAAATTTAAAAGAATTTGTTCATTCAACCTTTATTTTCAATTTAAACTTTCATCATTATTTTAATCATATGTTATATATGTATACACGAATAACGATTGCTGTGCTGTATATATATATACACGAGTATATTTTTATAATAAATATATAATCATATCTAGATGTAATATTATATAATAGAAAATCATACATATACATAATACAATGGGTTTCTAAAATTTACTTGAATTTATCTCTATCTATCTATTATGCTATTATATTATATTGAATTGCATACTTCTGTGTATAATAAAAACTGAAATAATTCTCTATAGAACTTCTTGTATAGTAAATAAAAGAAATGTGCATTCTGCATGCAAAAGGTCAAATGTATTGTATATATATTGTACATATAATATATAACATCAAGTCTTTACCTATATGGAATTGTTGTTTCATTTATATATGGGAATTTAAAACAATTTCTTGTGTGCAAGAGAGAATTTGCTATTAATTTTTCTGTTGCTTATTTAAAGAAAATTTCAACATTTTCGTTGTCAGTTTTGTACAAATAAGACATTTTATATGATCTGGTATCAACTAACCATATCAATAATAACCACATGATATCAGACAATAGACAGACAATAGATATTTTATTTGTTTTATGTCGATGTATAGTGACTTTTGTACAATAAAAATTATACATTTCTACAATGTATTACTATTTCATTTGCATTAAAACTATTTGGAAATACTACTATGAGAAGTGCATTTCATTATTTCTTACCAATTTTTACGAAATTATTTACGGTCTGCACGCATAGTCAACTTATAAAAATTTTTGGAGAATTTTAAATCTATTGTAATGCTTGCATCAACTTAACATAAATAAAATAACATTGGTGGAATCCTGGACCAATTGCTAAATTTCAAATTTAAATTTTCTTAATGAAAACATAACAAAGTTTTTTGATACAGTGAAATAACTTTATTCGGTAATATATTGTCTATTTTGTTTGATAAAACTTCATGATGCCGAGCTCAAGAAGTTCTGCAAATTTCGAAATAAATGGTAATCTGATCGTGAATATATGAAGTATGTGACAACGTTTGCCAACCAAGCTCCAATAATTTTTAATAAGTAACCAAAAATGTGTGTGGCCTGCCGTCTATTCAGATGGAATACAACACCATTTCGATTTGTCAATATTGGTCGCTTTTCTTAAATTCCATTGTTCAGTTTGGATAAAGTTGTTGCATTTATATATTTCTGAATTTATCGTTTAGTTGTGGTGGTAAAATTACAAAATACACATTATACCCTTGTAATGCCGACAAACTCCGGTAACATAACTTTCTTTTGATGGATTATTAGGTGTTGTTTTTCACTGATTAATCTTGCTTGCTCCACGATCTTTACTTTACGTTTTACATTATTGTATTTTCATCATCATAGTTATCAATTATTTCAAAAAATGGAACATTATCGTTAATCAACTCACAGATGTTAATGCGTTGTGTTAAGTGAATTTATTAAAGTTCATGCAGGACCTATAAATCGAGTTTTTTTTCGTAGCCATATTGTTTTAAGCGCTTTTCATCAATGCATGTATGTAATACATTGTGCTGCAATGTGCAATCCCATGTGTTGTGCTATCCACATCGCTTATTGCTTTGATTTATTCTTTATCAACTTCAACTGGACGACCTGAACGTTATTCATCTTTGTGTGAAAAAATCACGATCACGAAATTTGTCAAACCAATTTTAATATTTACTTTTTTTTTTGAAACTATTCGGATTAAAATATCACTATATATTTTTCTAATGGATTACTTATGATAATAATTTTGGTTATACACTTTAGTAAAGTTAATTTTTTTTTTTTAGGTTTCGATTGGATGTGGATTTTCTAATCTATGTCATCGGTAGAGTGTAATTTTATACGGAATCTCAAATAATGATAGCGTTAACGAATCACAAAATTCTTTGAATTTTCATTGACATCGAATGGCAAATCGACAATATCTTTTAAATCACAATAGTTCTGGGAATGATTGGAATTGGTTTAATAATATGGTATGAAATTCATATGCTTAAAAAAAATATCAAAACAGTAGATTTTCCAGAAAAATTTAGTTTACCGCAGATTAAGGTTTTTTATCTCCGTTCATTCAGTATACCATATTTTTTTTTTATATTTATTTCTATTACAATTGACAATATATTTATTATTTTAATTACACATTATATTTGCGATAAAAAAAAAATGGTATAATTTGTACCAAACTTTTTTAATATAAAATATATTTTATATAGCAAATGTTTTATTTAAATTTTATACTATGATATTCTACATAACTCAAATTGAATTTAAAATGAAAACATAACTAATATTATAATATGATTTAATTAAAACTTTTACATTCTAAATTATATACATGCTATTATTAAACATACTCGTATATTATATTTATGGAAAATAATTAGAATAATTAACTATAAAATAATAAATTTATATACAAATTACGTACAATAGTTAAATTTTAAATTTTTGGTATAAATGTTAAATAAACGTGTATATGTTATGAGTAACATATTGCAATATGTATTTTTTTTTAAATTGTTTTGAATTACAATATAAAAATTATAATATAATTTAAAAAAAGAAATATTATACATATTGCTTTTTCAATATACCTAGTTTCGCAACAATATTGTGTATATATATATATATGAATGGTGTTTAGGTTTGGTTTATTTACATCCAATGCACTAATATTCAAAACCAAAATAAATTAAAATCCAAATTATTTGGTTGTCACATTTACATGTTATGGAAATTATACTATATTATATACACTCAATACACTTTTTACACGGTTTTACTGTAACACAGTTCAAAAAATGTTCCCCGATTACTTTTTTTTACATCGGGTTTTTGTTTTACAGTACACAATAATAGAAATTGTTAATTATGAATGGCAAATAAAATAACAAAGCATGGGAACATTTTCCGAAGGTTCAAAAATATATAAGTGCAAAAAATATTGAATTTAAAGTTCTTCTGTTAATTGACAATGCAAATGGTCATCAATGTTTAGAATATCTAATTTGGTAAGTGGTATTCTTGCGCCTCAACTCTACATCCATAACTCAACCATTAGCTGAAGACATAATTGCTACTGTTAAAACCTACTATATCCGTATACATCGATCATACCAGTTTATTTTAAATAAATTATATTTAAGCATGATGAAATAATTTGCAATTTTTGAATGCATAAAAAATGCTAAATTACGTGATATTGGAATAACGAAAGTAGACTTTACAACCGCTATTGGAAAATAATTTGGCCTGAGCGAGTTATTGTTATACAAATTTCAATTGGTTGAATATTATGATAATATATAGCCGATAGGCATATGTGCTGACAAAGTCTTCAGTGATGAAAGGACAAGTCGATGATATCGTAAAGCAGAATGAATATGTTGAAAATGAAACATCACCGCCACCATTCAGTGTATGTTTGATACAACAATATTTGTGCATATCCTGATTATGCAAGCGGCTAACAATTAGAATGAGACCTGCTGATACGGGGAATTGTACAAGAGTCTATCAATAAAAAAAATTCCAGCATTTTGATCATGATCATTTTTTGTTAAATAAACCACAGAGAACATTGACAACATGCAAAGCAATGGTCTGGATGCATAGTCAGCGTTTGCCGAGAAGATTCTCAGAATCAAAAAACGATATATATGCGATTGTTGTCAGATAAATAAAATGATATTTTATTTTTTTTAACATTTGAATTATATGAAATGTATCCCAGGTTTTTGATCCGTTTTTTACATGGTTTTTTTCTGGGGCACCTATCTATACCGTGTAAATACAGTATTGAGTGTATATAAACAAACACAATACCATATTTATATTAAAATGGTAATGAAAACAAACACGTAAATTTTGGATAAATATATTAAATGTTATAACATAAGCTACGGTGGTATACTACTGGTGGATACAAAATTAAAATTAAAAATTTTTTTTCTCATTTTCTATGCCAAGAAGTATGGCGAAATATACCAATTTAATTGTATTGATGAGTGTCACTTCTTCACGTATATATTATATTTTTGGGCAATCAACTCGCATATGTTTCACTCGGCATTGAGATGGCCGGAAGTTGGTGACTTTTTTTTTTTGCTTTTTTTTAACTCATATTTTTGCTCCTAGTAGAGCTTTTATGTCATCTAATAAACCTTCGATTACAACCAAGTTGGTAAATTACTCCGCATGGGAGTATATAACAATTTACCAATTGTATACTGTACTGTACTGTAATTATAGAAAGATAGATGTTTTCATAATACTATTATTTTTATATGGGTGATAAGCCCATAGTTATGTGTGTACAGACATTGTTAATCTTTGAATAGCGTTCAACACAATATTTTCAAAGATATCCGTTTTTCTTTTTATTCCATCAACGAACAAATGGTCACCCAGTAGAAAAATTTTATTATTAAAATAAATACCGAAAAATTTCCTATGAAAAATAGCGGATTTGAACCCGCTATATATATATATCGGCGCTTATGCAACTGCGCTACCGAGTGTTGAAGTTGGTGACTTAGGCGCTCAACAAAATTAACCGATAGGCTTTCGAGTGTTATAACAGCATGGAATATCCTCGGCAGTAAAAAACCTTTTCTATAGCATATACCAAACACAAAAATTGATAATTGTTACATATATTTTATATATACATTTCTGCGTGTATAGATTCTTATATATAATTGCTATCTTATAAAATAAATACAATATTCTTTAATTCTATATATTTGAATAAAGTTAAAGTGGTTCTAAATCTATTTGCATATATGTTTTTAAATTATAATTACTAAATTACAATTTTTTTTTTGCTGTAGTGAATGTAGTATATAAATATTTAACTAAACAAATAAAATTACTATATTGAAAATTAAAATTGAAATTTAAATATAATCTTCTAATGTAATTATAATTTACTAAATGTACACATAATAAATTATATAACATATACTTTAAAATTAAATATATTTCATAAGTACAAAACAAATAAATTAAATCCTACTAAAATTATGTTATTATGAATGAGCAATAAAATAAATACTACACAAAATTATATATTGAACAATAATTTTAAAATTTTACTGATTATTTATATGATATGGATGGAACAAGTATCACATTCATTTCATACAAAATACATACCTTTTAGTATCGCTATACATTTATTTTAATTAAATTGTATTTTCAATATATTTATTGTTTAAATATATTGTAGTATATAACTATTGAAACCGAAATCTATACAAATTATATAATATTATATAAGAATTTTCATATTAGATTTATATATATTTAATACATATACAATAAATGGTATATATAAAATACAGACACACATTCGTAAATACGATATAATATAATTTATATATATATATAGATATAATAAAACATTATATACAAATAAATACAAAACATATATGGAAAAGCTTAAACATATCATCTCACTTAAGCGATTATGTGAATAAGCATATAAGTTATATAACTATGTATATGTGTATAAGTGTATGTATAATAATGTAAATAAACATAAAATATAGAATATAATGTTAGTACATATATATATATATGAGTATATCGACACACTATAACGACAAATATGTTATGTATATAATAATATTGAATACACTATATTTATATGAAACTTTTCCCCCATTTAACTAATCCAAATCAAAATTTACATCAAATATATCCGATTTCTATCCTTATGTGGGTCGTTAGAAATTTTCGGTTTTGAATTTATATTAAGTTTTCCATATACTATTATATATATATATATATCAATGGATAACGATTGATCCAATTTCAGGTGTCATGGCATATGTGAAACTTTATGTATATATATATATACTTAATGTGTTATTTACAAATTTCAGATTAATTATTGAACACTTTTCATATAATAGTTTAATTATTTCCCATAAACAGTGTGTTTTGTTGTGAAACATTTTTCAAAGAAAATTATTTTAAAAGCGTTGGTGGCATCAATCAATGCTTCACACTATACATAACTTAAGGGTGACCAAAAACATATGTATTTCGAGTACTACCACTCATTTTATGTTGGTGAAAATGAATTCAGTACAAAGTATTTAATAAGCAATGCTATATTAAATGTTAATTTAAAATAAAATCTAATACATCTTAATTTGGATCACTCTTTTCTTTATATACTTTATTTGAACGTTATATATATATATATATATAGTTTTATATACTCTAATATACTAATATTTTCAAACATATTTAGATGAATCTATATATATAGCCTATAGTAGTTGTATCTATAAATATAATATTTATATAATATGTGTGTATAGACATTAACAGTACAGAATATATACATAAAATGTAAATATTCATATTACAGAGATAAAGAGTGAGGAGGTACTGTATTCGGAAATACATAAATGTAGATACAATGTAGTTATATATGTACTCATATTTTGGATATATTTTAATAGATAGTTGTTGTATCTGTTACATATATTTGTAATAATAGGTATATGTAAGTATTATACACCATATGTGTATAAAAAAGGAGTAAAAATGTAATGATGACAACTCGTAAGCAATATAGAATATATATAGAAGGTAATCCAATGGACACGCATATATATATATATAGGTCACAACAGTTTTTTATTTATATATATTCCCAGTTATTTATAGATGAATGTTTAACAAATTTAATCATTCAAAAAATGCAAGAACAATGGATTAAAATTATTAAAATTTATTATTATGAGAATATAGTCATTGTTAATATCCAAGATGAAATTTTAATATCAATTTTTTGTCAAGATCATTTTTTTTTTTTGAAATCTTGTGGTCTTGACGTTAACACACACCGAAAACAATTGAAAATTCGGAGGGCTGAAAATAATAAAATAATTCATTAAAATTTATGCCATCGCGAATCGATGCTTGGGAAATGAGTATGGTTGTGGTGAACATTTAATCGTACACGAAAAAAATGTTTGATTAGGTTTGATTTTTTTTTAAATTCTATATTGGCATTAATTTTTGCATTACATTGTATATGTGAGATGTAACTGATGTTTGTAACTTGTAACTCGCAGTTATACATAATACATTTATGTAATTTTAAATCTGTAATTATAATATTATACCATACAACTATTTTGTCAAACAAAATCTTTATAGTTCTTAGCTTAATGTATTTTATTATAATAATACATTGATGATGTAGCAAATAAAGGCAAACATTATGTCGTGCTAGTATACAAAATTCATTTATTTATTTAATATATTTATATATTTAAATATACATTATAGCTAACATATATAATAATATACATTCTATGTATTATGAAATGTGTAACATATACCTATTTATTTATATATATATATATAAAACATATAATTACATATATATATATGTTCATTCTTCTTCATTTATATATATTTTTAAGCACATATTTAAATATATACATATAATTATTATTTCAACAGATTTATCTGTGAGTTAATAAATTTCATTTAAATGATATTATAAAATGTTAAAATTTAACTTTTTAATGATATTAGAAATTGTCTACATAAATTTTTGATACAGGTGTGTCATCAATTTAACTATATAAATATATATATATATATTTATGGTATGTATAATACTCGTGCACTTATATTTTATAACATATTTCTATTATATGCGAATATTTATGAATTTTTTGTTGCGTAGACATTTAAATTTGCTAATATAGAATATATATAGACGGAATGACTTTATTTAAAAAGCATAATTGGATTTATTATTTTGTGTATATATTGTGGAGAAATAATATTATAATATCATTCGTTTTACATTATTTAATATTATGTGTTTATAAGTGTGCGCATACAGTACCCGACCAATTTATAATCATCATTAGCATTTGTTTTACGTACTCTGGTTTAACCAAAGTTTTCATCTCAAAACAAGTTTTACTCTATATTGCGATGATTTGTATTTTCACAGATTGTATCAATTTTTGTTTGATTGCACTATGTTCTAAGTTGCTCATAACCAATTGTTACGGCCAATCGAACACAAAGGATTCGCCAAAGACACTTATATGTACAATAACGTGTAGGCAAGAAATTATCACAGTATAGCATGCGGAAGTAATAACACACTTTTGACGTTTGAATATAAAAATTCGTAGTTTGGTATTAAGCGTTACTTTTTATTGATATAAGAATATTAACACATCGATATTATTTAGCCTATTGGACTTCGAATATTCTTATATCAAATTGTTTCAATAAGTATTTATTTATATTATTATAATTTTACTATATAATAATAACACATCGATGTTATTTAGCCTATTGGACTTCGAATATTCTTATATCAAATTGTTTCAATAAGTATTTATTTATATTATTATAATTTTACTATATAATAATATAATTATATATGACCGAATCAATCTATATTTATCAATTATGCAATCTAATAACATTTATAAAACTTGCATTAGCTATTAATAAACGAATTTGAATTATCCATTTACTGTACATTTTAATACCATATTAATTTTGGCTACAAACTATTAGTTTTTACATATATATTTAATAAAATAATATTTCAATTAATGTCCACAATTTTATTCTGTTACTGTGGTTTTTAATTTAAATTTAATATAATTTTTTTATTTGTTTTTTTTCCCTTATGTTATGTTCGAGGGTTTTATGGAAATAGTATATTTTTTTATTTTAAATTTCCACTTGTAAGTAATGTTGAAAATTATATAGTAGATATATACACACAAATATGTATATAAAATTCTCTTATATGGTCTGTTTATGTACTTGGGTTAAGTAAATGCACTTAACTCATCACTGATATATATATAGGTATAAAATTTAATTGAATCGTAATGAAATATGATAAAACTTATCGTATCCATAGTCTTGGAAGAAATATAATTACAAATTAATTTATATGTAATTATAAATCTTATGTATATAGTTGGTACTCATCGTATATAGTACCCTCGGTATAATATTGAATGGGTTAATAAATATTTTATCTTAAGGATGTTATGTTTAAATAATGGAATTTTTTATGGTTGAGATCATATACAAATATATATAGGCGTATGGCACATGCAACGCGCTAGTAACCGATAAAGGAGTAAAATTTATATTTGTTATTATTGTTTAAATTTTAAAAGGATTGTATAATTAAAGTAGCCTTTGAAACCATAGGTGGTGAAATATTTTAATTAGGAAATTATATTTTTATATATGAATATTATAAGTTCCACCGTATAATATATTTGAATATTTATAAAACTATGTAATTTGACTCGGTACAATACAAATAAATAGAATTTTTCAATATATTTACCCATAAAATTAATCATAATAATATAATTTTGTTATAAAAATATTTCCATAAACTTGTTTCAGAAGCTATTTTAACTAATATTGTGTATAGTAACATTACCTAATTTAAAAATAAGTATAACAAATGTATTGTTATTCGTATCGGTAACTCGAATTCCATGTGTCCTAAGCGATACAACATGAATATGAACATATTATTTTATTTAAATTAAAACTATATAAATAAATGCTACAATTTTAAATATAAGTTATATATTAAAAAGTACTAATTGTGTGATATTATATTATATTTTTATACGGACACTTAAAATACAAACCATATTTACATCAAATTGTGTTGACTGGATTTTTAAACATTTTGTTTCATTACGTTAATAATACTTGTGTGTAATAAATTTTCACGAGACCGAACAATTTGTTTAATATGTACATGCAGAGGTTATCCTCTACTACGAATATAATCTGCGAGATTAGATTAGGAGTTTATTACAGACAGAGTCGACTGCATATATGGAAATAACATATTTATTTAAAGTTTCGTCTCAAAAGTTGTACATGTTCTTAAAATGTATATCGTCAGAATTTGTAAATTTTACCTTACAATTAATTTATGTAACTACAAAACTTATCAAAATTTTTATTTTCTAAATTTAATTAATAAAATACACTTAAAATTCAAATCAAATCCAATTTCTGAAACGGTTTTTTAATTGTACATTTCAAGAACCAGAATAGATTGAAACATTGAATCCATAAGTTTAATGTAAATTTGAACGTTGAACTTTAATTTTAACATATATAATATAATGGTAGTTCTGCAAACACAATTGAAATCCGTAAATTTTGATAATATTTTTAAAATTGAATAAAATCTAAATATATTAATTAGTATATTTCTTTATAGCTAAGTTGTTGCTATAAATGTAGGCAGATAGGTTCAAAATAAGATTATATAAACACATTCACATTGCAATATGTGTAACAATGGAATATTATTGCCAGTACATATTTTTTTTAAACAAATTGTTCAAACAGTTCTTATTCAATTTTAATTAAATTTCGATTGTAGACCATTGCGTAAACAGTTTTTAAAAAGGTAACAAATAATACGTAGGAGAGATTTTAGAAAACGACACTGTCTTTTCTTAACAACTTTTCATATAAATTTGAATTTCATCAAAATTGATTGCGACATTCTAAAATTTTCAATGTAGAACATGTTTATTTAATCCCATCATCCGTCAATATACATACGAAATTTCAATAAAAAAATTCAATGAAAATTGATCAAATTTTTCAGTTTTCGAGTATCTGTTCTTGAAACCTGTGTGCTGCAAATATTTTTTACTATTCGAATTTCATAAAAATTGTTCATATAAGAATAATTTCATTATCAACGTACATACGAAATGTGTTCAAATTTTAATCAGAATTAATTAAAATGAATCAGGTTTCCACTCCAGTCAGATTCTGAACTGTGTCTTGGCTAGTTCTACACCTGTATCCATATACCAAATATACATATTATAAATATTAGTGGCAATGACTTATAGTTATGATAACATTATCAAAATAAACGGTTTATATGAAATTTTTAATGTTACTGAAATTGTTGTACCATATTATATTTAGCACTTCCAACTCTCTATGGTGTACGATTCAAATCAATAAACATATATGCGTATATGGGGAACAATAAATATATAATTATATTATATAATACTAAATTGTATATAATTCTTATATATTCATATATAAGGTTGTCAAATATCTCCCTTCCGCCTTTTTGTCTTTTTAATTTCGCGGCTATGTACAAAGCGCTACAGAGCTCGTATCTGGCAACACTGTACATAATTTGAAAGCTCTTGACATAACAAACAAAACGACGCTATGTATGATTAGTTTGGATATTGCGTTCAACAGTTATAGACGTGTAAACATGGAGTTCACTAACGCCGAAATTCGCGCTATTTTAAAGTTTTCCTTCGTTAAAGGCAAATCCGCTAGAGAAACGTTCCGTGAGATTAATGGTGTTTTGGGGGATGGTACTCTATCACTTCGAACCGCGGAGGAATGGTTTCGACGATTCAGAGCCGGTGAAAACGACACCATGGATAAGCCAGCCGGCGGAAGACCTGTGACGACAAATACCGATCAAATCATGGAATACATCGAGTTAGACCGGCATGTGGCATCTCGTGACAACGCCCAGGAGATGGGAGTTATTCACCAAACCATTTTAAACCATCTGCAGAAGGCTGGATACAAAAAAAAGCTTGATGTTTGGGTGCCACATGAATTAACAGTGAAAAATCTAATGGACCGAATTTCCATTTGCGAAATGCTGCTGAAACGGAACGAACTCGACCCATTCTTGAAGCGGATGGTGACTGGCGACGAAAAATGGATCACATACGACAATATCAAGCGAAAACGGTCGTGGTCGCAGGCCGGTGAATCGTCCCAAACAGTGGCCAAGCCGGGATTGACGGCAGGAAGGTTTTGCTGTGTGTTTGGTGGGATTGGAAGGGAATCATCCACTATGAGCTGCTCCCATATGGCCAGACGCTTAATTCTACCATCTACTGCGAACAACTGGACCGCTTGAAGCAGGCGATCGACCAGAAGCGTCCAGAATTGGCCAAAAGGAAGGGTGTAGTGTTCCACCAGGACAACGCCAGACCACACACTTCGTTGATGACTCGTCAGAAGCTACGGGAGCTCGGATGGGAGGTTTTATCGCATCCACCATATAGCCCGGACATAGCGCCAAGTGATTACCACCTGTTCCTGTCCATGGCGAACGCCCTTGGTGGTGTAAAGTTGATCTCAAAAGAGGCTTGTGAAAAGTGGCTGTCCGAGTTCTTCGCAAATAAGGAGGGGGGCTTCTACGAGGGAGGTATTATGAAGTTGCAGTCTAGATGGAAACAGATTATCGAACAAAACGGCGCATATTTGAACTAAATCCGATTACTGTAACACTTTTTATAAAGCATTGAATAAAGAGCAAAAAGGCGGAAGGGAGATAGTTGACAACCTAATATTAAATATTTACATTTACAAAATTATAGTTATCGTATATGTATAATATGTAAATTGTAAATATGTATATTCTCAATTACATTTATAATTTGCACCTGTAAAATCTAAATGTATTATTAATATTTTCTCTTTCACAGATTTACTTGTATGTAAATTTTCTTCAAATTGTAAAACTTAACTAATAAAACATTCAATTTTCAACACCTGGTAAACAATAATTAAAATCAATTTACAATAACATATATTCTGCAAGTATATATTATATATACTAAAAATACAGTACATATTCATAATATACATTGGTGAATTGAAACATAAGCTAAATATTTCTATAGGTATTTTATAATACTTATATGATTTTTAAAAAGATAAGAAATTATTAATGTATATCCTGCCTATGTGTAGTAAGTTCTTTAGTGCCTTCATTTATTAACACAATAATATCTAACGACTAACGAGTATACGAATATACGAGAATTGAGGAAATATGTCAGACCAATTTGTGAATTGTAATATATTCCATATATTTGGAATGATTTAGAAACTCGAAAACAATAGTTTAAGCTCTCGATGAGCACTAAGGATTTTTCAAATGTCCTTATTTATGTAAATCTGTTATTATATATATTTACAATATATGGTATTATTATATTTTACTTATATAGTAATTTTTATTTGAAATTATCGAAAATTATAGTAAAAAGTGATTTTTCAATATGACATTGCAAAACCACACATGTAATAATATGTCCATATAGACCAGGAAACTTTGGAAACTATTTGTTGGAAAGTCAAACACTACTTTTTCAAATTATCATTAGTTTCCGTCTATGTTTACAGCACGATCTCAAGGGAAACCATACTTAATAAACTGAATTTTCAAAGATTCAAAAATAGATTCTATTATAAAAAAGTGATAAAACCTTTCTATTTGCGATATTCATTAATTATTTGCCAATACCAAATTTAAGTCTACACTTATTGTAGCAAATATTAAAAATTAATGTAGATTTACCGATTTTTCTATTGCTATATATTTAATAAAAAAATACGACATTGAAGAATTTCTATATTGTGTTACTATCATTGAGGTTAAATGTTAAATGCTTATCAAACTTCTCACATTGAATTGAATTAGAATAATTATATATTATTCATTGTTATGATCATAAGAGTTTATACATTATATGCTAAGTGACCCAAAAAATAATCGAACTCAGGACACATTTATCTTTCTAAACAAATACAAAGATTAAGTTGATAAATTGATATTTACTCATATGTTTACTCTTGGAGTAAAATGACACAATGATCAATATAATAGATACCCTGTATGAAATAATTGAATTTTATATCATATATATATGTTATAAGTTTTTATATAGGAACAATTTCTTTGGATTTTTGAACGATAGGTACTCCATGGTCTTGTATTTGATCCCGTCAAAGAATAGAACTTGGTTGGAGACGAAGATACAATTTTGAATTACACAAGTTGTACGGTCAACCAAATATTGTCAAAACTATCAAAATCAATAGATTAAGATGGCTTGGATACGTATTACGCATGGAGGAGGCGCGTGTGCTGAAAAAACTGTTGAATGGTAATCCAGACGTTAGAAGGAGAGCCGGAAGACCTAACTAGAGATGACTGGATACAGTAAACTGTGATATAAAGATGCTTAAAATTCGGGATTGGCAGACATTGACTGAGGATAGGTCAGGTTGGAGAAGGTTAAAACCGCACCTGTGTTATAATGCCATGGAGTAAGTAGTAAGTAAATGTTTTATATTGTATAAAATATTTTTTTCTCAACATTAACTAATTCAGTGAAAGAAGTATAATTGTGAAAAATCCAAAAATCATAAATATTCTATAGATAAATTGTTTAATTCGTTGTCAGATGTACCATAGAAACGTAATCGTAATTTTATTTAACTAAATATAACGATGTTTTTAAATAATATTTTTATATTCATACAAATATTTTGTATCCTAAAATATTTGTATTAAATATAACAATTTACATGTGACAATCATTAACAACAGCATTTTGTTGCAGGTGAGCGAATGAGTTAAATTGTAAATTTTGTATAATAAAGCGTATAAATAGAATTGTTCCTATAATGAGAATTTTCTTTATTTCATTAAATGGATACGATACACGAGAATAAAATATCTATAATGATAAGAATACTGCATACTCGCTTATAGTATTCGCTTAGGTATATATATGGTATAACTAAAATTAATATATGTTTTGTTCATATATGGATTATATATTTTACAACACTATTTTCTATATATAACTATTACATATAACATATAATATTATAAATATATATATGATAATATATGCAAATAAATATATAGATACGTTCAAAATAATATAAAGTACAAAATATACACACAAACACGCATAAAACATATATAAAATATGTAAAATTCTCAATGGATATAATTGAAGAACATATTACAATTCAGATACATCTGATACCACCATAAAACATAAAATATACCGCACCAAATAACCGTATAACTTGTATATAATAAATACATATGTGATGAATGTATTATATACAATATATGTGTTCGTGTACGTATATACATCAAGTTGATTACAAATATTAAATTGCACCTATAATAAGTGTTTCAGGTAAATAAATAAATAGATGTATATTTGTAGTTATATTGTATATATTTATATCAGCGGTGTCTAGTGCTAATGTGTCCAAAGGGGGTGGCCTACATTGAATGTTATTTATAATTTCAAACATATAGAGTTGTTTTTAATCGGTGTTTGTTAACCAATTTTTTTGATGTATTTGAATCTGGTATTTTACAAGGTGTAGTCATTTAGGACCGACCTTATTAAATTTATTTGTATTATCCATTTACCTGGTGGTATATTGGTGGTATGCTAAAATATTTTAAATATTTAATGTATGCTAACGATGTGAACATATTTAAAACTATAGCCACAATGTAGAGGATTGTTTTTTAATTACAATCTGATATAGTGTCCTTTTTATAAAATTGTGTAAATGAATTTTATACACAGTAACATGGTTTAATTGCATATTCTTATAATTAATTTATCTTTCTCTTGTTTAATTAGGAACCTTGTAGGTGTTTAATTGGATAATAATTTTATTTTCAATAATTTTATTGATTTTGTGGTGAATATAGGGCTATTTCGATGTTGGGTTTCATTAAACATGAAATGCTTGAAATGATGGATTCGTATTGTGGCAAACCATTGTTTATTTCTCTTGTTTGGTATATAGCTGAATATGCTTGCCAGGTGCGGTCTCCGCATTGTGGTTTGTATATTGCTAGAGAATTGAATCAATATAAATTCTTGCATTAACAAATGTTCCTTGGATTGATCTTTTATACCAGCATTCGCCTTATGAAGATGGACTTCTTCTTTTAAATATATACCATTTCTGCAGCGCTTAGGGACTATTTACGACTATCATAACATTAAATAGAAAATGTAATTTAAAATCATGATTTGTTACATCATAAAAACTTATTAATTTGTTACTGAATGTATTATAAATATCCGGATATGACACCACTGATACATTATATCCAATATATTTGAATATATATTATGTATTGAATTTTAAATGGTATATAAAATGTAAGCATAGAAATATACCTATGCTATAAGCCCAATACATATTTATTTTCACGTACATACGATTTGATTCGTGGTTCAACCATATATAATATATAATTACATACATTTAGTCTAGTATATGTTCTGGAAATATTATTTTGCATAATTAATTTCATGAAAGTGCTTATAACATCCATAATGACATTACTTTATACATATACGCACGATATATAATAACATTCATACATACATCAAAATATCTTGTGTATATATTAAATTGTAATGGATATACCTTGCTCGTAATTAGTATTTTATTTAATTAATGTATTTTATGTAATATGAATAACATTTAAATTTTAAATTAGAATTATAAATAATTTATATTGTATAGTATTGAGAATAAACTTAATTCATTTATCGTAATACTCTCAAAAAAATCGTATTATATTAGAATATATTTTGCTGCGAGTATAAAAAAATTTCATGTATTATCTTAATTTGTCCTAATAAGCTGTACGATTATTACCTTCTATTTCTATTACAAAGCTAATAAATAATATAATATTAAATTTCACTGTATGAGACATTGTGCTGTACGATATTAAAATTGTACTGTATGAGAAACATGGAAACATATCTTTCATAGCTCGGTTTTTAATTTCTATAAAATACATAAAAATGTAAACTGGATGTCTACGCGATAGTAGATACATCCCAAATGGGTATTATATATGTGTGTTTATAAATAGATGCAAATTTTATAAAAGTTTGGACATTTTATTAAATATACAACAGTTCATTGTTTCAGTATATTCAGTATTTTATATATCATGATATAAAGAAATGCGACATGGAAACAATCGGCTATATAATAATAACCATTCATTCAGCAAGTACTGTCATATTTGTACTTAAATTTCTTCATAACATTAAACAATTGTTGTTGATGGCGTGGTAACTATTATCAGATCGTTCTTATACCCTATACACAATTTATACAACACAACACATAAACATATTCACATATAAATTTTATGTGAAAAATTTTATATTGTTAATAATAAAACTTTCTGTATTATTATATTGTTAAGTCATTGTTTTCATTTATGCATGTCCTTCTTTTGTTTTCCATATTTATACAAATTTTTATCACATTTAAAATAGATATAACGACAGCACACACACACACACTCACACAACACAATATAATATTATATTATGATGATATTTTAATATTTCAAAATTATGAAAATCTAACTGAAAATAAAAAAAAGTCCTATATGTACAATATTTAGTCTCTCGTCTAAAAGTTTAATGATTATTGTTTTTATTTAATATATAATAAGTTTAGTATTGTGTATTATCAGACCATATATTGGATAATATTCGAATGTATATCGTACCAATAGTATGCAAATTATAATATAAAATAGATACGATAATAGAGAGAGATGAGTAACATAAAAAATGTTATTATCAAAAATAGTATCGTAATATTAATATTAATAATAATATTTAAGTTTTAAAATAATAAAACATTATACAAAACTATAATAAAAAATATTCTTTATGGTTTACTTATACGTAGAGGCTGTTTGAATAGTTTTCGATCTGATACACATATCTGTAATTTTATTTCGATTTGTCAATTCAATCAATAAACGTTGCATAGAATTTTTTTAAAATGGGTAAAACCGTATTTCGTGCAGTAAATTAATTTTTGTTTTAAACGATTTAACGCACCAACAAAAATTCATCGTAAAATTATTAAAATTGTATCTTTATCTTTCACTTTGCAAAAAAAAAGACCCGTCTTTTTTAAGACATGCAGATGAATTTTATAAGTTGTTTCAAAATTTTTATGGAAACTTCAATCCACTACTATGCACATTCAAATCAATGGATTGAAACCGGTGGAAGTGCTCCAAAGAAGATTCCATCAGCACATCAGTTTAACAAATTTGGTTTGTAAATCAATTTCCATTGCAGATATGTAAAACAATTAACTTTGAGTATTATTGTAATTTTTTTGGATCAAATAAGGATGCAAAAATTCGTGAGAATGTACATCAAATGACGAAGCTATTCCTACCTTGGTTGGATATTTTATAGGACTTACCGAATCACTGCACTTTAAATTTTCTTAACTCATTCGAATCCAAGGTTTTCGCAATTGTGTACATTCACTTTAAAATTCATGGCGTAATACTATAGCAGATTTTCATTTTCTTATGAGATGACAATAAATAATAGAAATAAATTTTTAAATAATTAGGTTTTTATAATTTTTTATTATTGTCTTTAATTGTTTTTTCTTCATTTCATATTATAAATTCCTATTTCTGTTTCATCTTTTTGTTTTTTGAAATTAAAATAATAAAATTATAAAATAATAAAATAAAATTAATTTACAATTTCTATAAAAATTTAAATTTAATAATTTATATAAAAATAAATATATTAAATTTCATTTCCATTTTGTTATATTATTTTTTATTACTGGTGCTATCTTCTTCTGTATTGTCATTGGCAAAACTGGAACTATATATATAATTATCATTACCAGAAATACCTGTACCGGCCGCATCACCTAACCACGGAAATTGTTGTGGACAATCTCTGCATGTTTCCATGTATCGTGTATCGGTAATATTTGATGATGGTGTTTTAAATGCTAACGCACATTTATTTGATATCCTACATGGTTTTTCCACTAATGCCCGTTTTTTATCACAACTCCAAGGTTCATAATTTTTTAATTGTTGTATTGGTTTTGGATCGGTTATCCATGTTAAGGCTTGTGTAATTGTTACAAAATATACATCTGGTCTGGTTTTGTGGCAAAAAAAAAAAGGATAACAAAAAATTACAATTAAATAATTAGAACAAGTTTTTTATAAAATTAAATTAAATTATTATTTATATAATTATATTAGTATAGTTTAATTATTAAATTTTGAAAATATATGGAACATTATAATATATTAAATAGTTGTTCAATGAACCAACATCAACATTATATATTTATTAAATGCACTAACTAGCCTCGTCTGTGAATTTATCCATACAGACTTATGTGTTATAAAAGTTATTGTATGAAGATATAGTTCATACGTTTGGTAGAATGAAATAAATGTCGGTAGGGTTATGAAAAAACTAAACACTTAATCACTAATCATAATGTTTCAGTATAATGTTTGACCCAACAAAAACTAATTCTCATCACCACAGATGCTATTGAGTATGGGGAAGCTGCAGTGATGTCACATGTTGTGAATTGTAAAGTGAAATTATTAACGTTCAACTCTCATCTAATTCACATAAGATTTATCTTTTATTTAATATATAGAGGATTTATCTAATATTTTCGCCAATTAAATTTTTGCAAAAAAATCCTTCTAAGTTGTAACCATCATGCAATGACAGAGTTATTTGACGCCTCGAATCAAATATCATGTACTTGCAACGTTGAGCTGTAGTTTTAGGTTACTATGATTATGGAATAAAAAAAATATTGATAAATAAAAAATAAGAAAGATATAAAAATAAGTTTTTTGTTAAGAATCTTTTGTGATGGTAAAAACGACGATCCGAAAATGGTATGGTGCACATGTTATTAATTGTACCTGAATTTCTTAATTACCCTAATGGTCAGGCATTAATTATGATCCCACATTGAAGACGTCTGTTCATAAATCTAATCTAATCTTAACATACATTTATTCAAAATACATATTGATATTAAATTTATGATTAGAACTACTCTGCCCAAAACAAGTTATAGATATAGTCTGAGGTCATACCATATAACAACACTATGTTTAAAAGCTCAATTAAATTGTATTTTGTCATTTGACAGTGCTGAATTAATTCACTGAATAAAAACATATCGTGTATGGAACAAAGAATATCACATTTTTTTTTATTAGAAAAACATTTGTGACGATAATAATATGCAAATACAAATTTTTTTGCGTGCATTTAAAAATAACCTTCCATCATATTAATCATAATTTAAACAATATATAGGACGAGTTATAAGAACTTTTCCATCATAATTTTCTACAAATAACATATTAAATTATTCAGGATAATATTTGAATATATAATTAGTAAACTTTTTAGTTGATTTGTTCATTTTCTCATTGTTATATTTACACATATTTAATAAAATCGTATAAACAGAAATGTTATATATAGTCAATAAAAATCTTTTATAACTTATAATTATATATCGCAGGTAAATATAATCTATTCGTACAAATAAACATAATATAATTAATACAATATATTCATATATTTAGAGAGAAATTATTATTATATTGAAATGTTAATTTAAAATTTATACGAATATTATATAAAAATAAGTTTTAATAAATATTTTAAATAAATATAATATTTAATTTATATATACTCGAATAGAATTATCTATAAATAATGTGAAAAAAATTTTAAAAAATGCTAAGATAACTGAAAAAATAACATAAGAAAATTTATCTTAATTTATATCTTTTGTTTATACAATATAAATATATATATAAATTGTACAATTAACTTTATACTGCTGACTTTTGTATACTATAAACAAAATTCTAACAAATTTTATACTTTTAAATAAGCCATTTAACGCATTTTACAAACTTACACTTCATTAAATTCTAATTATGGCTCCCATTTCGTTCGCACAACAATAAAATTTCTTTTCGTTTATTATTTGTATTATATAAAATTGTTCACATTACACTTTATATACACACTACTCCACAGCCTATACTCTACACAGTTACACTGTATAATATTGTAATTTTACATATAAAATTGTGGCTATATATATATGGTTTTTTTTCTATTCTTTACTTTTACTATATACAATATATACCCGATGTGGATACGAATAGCGTGTGGTTGGTTG
Organism: Bibio marci; assembly: GCA_910594885.2. Classification (NCBI taxonomy): domain Eukaryota; kingdom Metazoa; phylum Arthropoda; class Insecta; order Diptera; family Bibionidae; genus Bibio; species Bibio marci. The sequence goes on along the minus strand of OU343114.1, from coordinate 25,201,190 downwards.
TTGGTTGCTTATTTATATTACTCTCATTTATATGCAATCATTAAAATCTGCTAAGTAAATGGGGCATTTTAATTTTAATGGTTTGTATTCTTATATATATATATATATTTGTATTCTTGTATACGTATTGCATACGTACATTTTTTTAAACAATATAAATTGTTTGCAATTATATTTGCAAATTTAAAATAAAATATATGTATAAAATAAAAATAAATAAATAAATTACAATAAATGAATGAATGAATGTGAGTGCCAGTGTGTGTGTGTGTGTCTTCTTTTTACTATACCATATACAGTTTAGTATACAGATTTTTTTCTTAAAACTAAACACTATTAATCTTTCTTTATTTTTGTAACACCCTTAAAGTAATGTATATACGTAGAGTATGGCTGTTATGTGAAAAATAGTATAGAAAAATATTCTGAGCTCTATTATAAATAGGTGGATTGTATATAGAAATAAAAAAAAATTTACATATATGTATACTTGTTCTATGTATATCGGGCACGAAACGAAATAATTTTCTTAACAGAAGCACCATGAAATGTTTTTACAAGTACATAAACTGATTTACATATATATATATAAATATACATATTAAACATTAAGGTTAATCTCAGTGCAAACAGATACAACAGCAACAGCTACATCTTTGCTATTATATTCTGAGAATTTTACATATATTGATTTTTCATCAATAAATTAATAAACTATAATTTATGATCAGTGGCACTATAACTTATGCTTCATCACACACTCGTTGTGTTAGCCTCTTGAATTTTATTAAAATATTATTAAAATATTAAATTTAGTATTTATATTTATATACGGCACTAAATCCAAGAATTTTTTCTTACGGAAGCACTCATTCCCTTTCAATATATGAAGAAGTCGTGTGTGATATATATTGTATATATAACAATTTTGTTATGTACACTGTACCGAAAGAAAAAATATAGAATTTCGCGCTTTTATCTTAATGAAAATATAATTCTGCATCAGAAAAAGAATAAGGATATAAGTGGGTGCAATTATATTGAAGGTAAAAATTTGAGGATTTTGTTTAAAACGTTGCATATACAAAATTTCAGATAATTATGTCAGTTATTGTTTTATTTGTTTTTATTTGTTAAAATGATTAAACATTATTTGTTGTGAACCGACACCGACAAACAAAGGCAGGTTTGATAAATGGTATCCGGATTCTACTCTGCGAAAATGATTCATGCGATGTTCGTACAAGCACAAAAACCAATACCATATCATATCAGAATGAGTACAACGTTTGTGAACTACCTATGAAAAATGTATTCATGGTGCTTACGGTTTTTTGGACCTATATACAAGTAATCAAAAAGAATTGTTAGGTCGATTCATTACTACACAAAGCAACAGTCGATTCAGTGGATAGAAAGTGATGGAAGCGCACGAAAAAAAGGCAAAAATAATTTCATCAGCTGTTAAGTTTATGGTTATAAATGGTACATATTATTCATCAAAAGCATCCGAATTTAGAAACGAAAAATATGCTTTTTCATCACAATAATTCACTATTCCAAAAATCAGCAATTACCAAATTACATGAATTACGTTATGAATTAATTGCTTCCACATTTGCTGTATTTTTCTGATTTACCCATCAGCGACTATTTTCTGTTTTCGAAAATTAAAAAGTATCTTGCTTGAATAAAATGCCGAAGTTGCATCGATGCAACGCAATGCCTAAATTTTACAGAGATCACAACAAATCCCATTAATCCCAAGTAATCAAAAGAATGGAATACAATTACAAAAAGTGTATCCACCTTAAATGAAATTATATATGTTAAAAAATTAATTGATTTTAATTCTTTGTTTTATTTTTACCTTCACAATATTTAGATCCGCCCGCGCTTATATTCCATGTGGCGATAGAAAAAATAAATGTTTTGAGAGAAAAAATAATACATAAAAATTTTCTTTGCAATTTGATTTAAAATGAAAAACGTTTATTTCACATTAACAAATATCATTAATTTTGCATATATTGTGTAGTTTCTATGTATGATATATATTCATATTGTATCGGATAACACAACAAATATATATGTAATTTATATTCATTTATCAAAGAACTGACTAAAATGTCGTATTATGGTATATAAAATGTGTCAAATCGTTAATTTGTAATGTGAAATTGAAATAAAGATTTTATGATTATTTAATGTTTGAAGTGAGTCCATTCCGTAAACCTTAAAATAATAAGATCGAATATATTGCATAAGATCGACACTTTACGTAATAACGTTAACACACAATAACATACAGCGTACAGTAACATCGACACATTGCAATAATCTCGATCAGATATTATCAGATAATATCTTCCAATATATATTTATATATATTTATTAGCTCTACATTCAATTACATATAATTATACAATAGTCCATAGACACCATATAAACGCGATATGGGTCACAACGGCTACAAAACTATAAGTTCGACATAATATAACACATAAACTATATTGGTGAATGTTTTTAATAGTGATTATTTATTTATTATTGTATGAATTATATAGTAAAATTTTATTATTGAATGTTATAAATGGCACCGCACAGCTGTTATACTGTATAACAACTATGATTAAATCGTTAAACCAAATAGAAGATAATAATCATACAAGGAGACCGAATTAATGAAGGGCACGTGAAATGAATTTTACCATTGAGAATCATTCAAGGATACATATTGCAGAGTCATCAGCAGCTCAAAATTATTCAATGACTTCTTAACGTCAATTGCAACAGGTGATGAAACATTATGTTTTCAATATGATGTGCGAAATGAAAATCAATAAAAATTCACCACCAACCTTCTAACAAGAAAAGTTGCACACAAAATCAAACACTGTGTTCACTGTGTTTACATTCTTCTATAGTAAGGGTATAATATATCTACAAAGAATTTGTTCCAACAAAACGATCAATTACTAGTGATTAAAACATAAATGTTTTTAAGCTTTTAATAGACAGAATGTATCGCATTCGTTTTTAGAATATCGGGATCAAAACCAGTTGATGTTATTGTTGCATGATAATGCACTCATTCAATTATTGTACATACATTGTTGGCCAAAAATAAAGTATGTGTGTGTGGTGAATCATTCATATTAATTCTATTAAAATGAAATTGAAATAACACATTGCATTTTTACATGATTATATGTTATTTCAACAACTGTGTGAAATGTATCATATATTTAAAAATTATTCGATACAAAAATAATAAACAAAATATAGTATCTACGTGTATCTATCTCTCTAAATCTAAATGTGTACTTTTTTTTATATATATCTACAGTAATAATAATAATAATAATATATTCGTATAACATTTTAAATATAATAATAAAATAGTAAAACACTATTGGCGTTAATAAATATCCATTAAATAAATAAACCTCTAGGTTTAATTAAATAAAACTCATTTTATCTGAAAATTTATTTAAAGGATTCAATTGATTTAAAATGTTATGTTAACATTATAATAAAACACATATTATTATAATATTATATATGTGAATGAAGTATGTATATTATTAATATATTATATGGTTATATATATATATATATATTTGCACTAAATAAACATACAAACCCCATTTTACTGTTCAATTTAAAATTATATCTATATTACTAACAACTACTAACTATGTGTTTATATTTATAGTTTTAGTTGTGGAGTTATGTATTATATATATATTTCTAAAATATTTACACTATCATTTATTTATATAAAATATATATATATATGGATATTATATAACATATTAGATATATATACACATCCATAAAAGTTTATACATATGTGATATGTAATAATATACCTACAGTAAATCTATATATAATAATGAATGTAAACATTTAGATTTTAAATGATATATATATTTTGGTTATAATATTTAAATTATCTTATGCAGCTTACAATTATAGTGAATTTATTGCATTAAATTTATACATCTAAATTTCGATACTTATTAGATCAATAAATATCGAAATTACTTTATTTAATATAAAATAAATTGTGAAAACATTTTCATACGTAAGAAAGAATGAACGATAACGTGTAGTTGAAGAATGTTACAGAAAACAACGTCGATGTAATCAAAAATTTAATTAACAATTACGAGATATGTAACTTACTAATTTAGTGGGAATATCATTTCGTTTATACCCTAATAATAACAATTAGTCCGTACTTTAAAAAATGAGGAAAATTTTGGTGGAAAAAATCCACATATTTTCCATGGAAAGATATATTGGGATTTGTCCAAAGAATGTCCATTTAATATAATAGTATTTTATTTAGGTCAATTAAAATCTTTGAATTGTCAGGTTAATAAGTGCAACATGTATCCGCGGTATTGTATTCATAATTTATTTCAACAATTATCCAAGATAGTTGGTTAAAATTTTGTATATTTTGATATAATCTTTACTCTTATTTCAATTATTTTCATAATTTTTAAAATAACCAGAAACTCAATAACTATATATTTCCTAGAAATTTTGTAAGAATTTTCATGGATTTTTGTTCTTGTTTATTACAAAAAAAAAATGCACAATCGATGAATTTTTGCCATCGTTAAACATCTTCATACCGTACTCACAGAATTTCTGGTGTATCGGTAAAAAACTGAATCAAACCGCGATTTGACATCATCGTCATAAGAAAATGTATTCTGCTAACACGGACAATTCACGGGTATTACTTGTCAAAATTCATGGACGATCCAAATATATTTTTGTCGAAATTCGTGGATCTGCTCACAAAAACTTTGAATATAAATTCTATGGATATTCTGTGGAATAATAGCAACGAGAAATACTTCCAAGGAGAATTCGTAGAAATTATCATCGGGAAAATATACGAATAATCCAAGGACATTTTTAATAACAATCCATGAACATGGTTGCACTCATCATATAAATTCCAGCGGGCATCCACAAGAAATCCATAGATATTTCCTCGAATTGAAACTAAGGACTACTACATATAATGCAGAAATTTTGCGGACAAACTACGGACAGTGTTAGTGTAGGGTATCAATCCATTCAAAAAACGAAAATATCACTTAACTCAAAAATATAATTTTGAATTACGTTGCTATTTCAAACAAATAATGAAAACATCGCCTCACATTCACCTGCTTTTTATTTCCATAAATGAATAAAATAAACCGGAAACACTTCTTCGACGACAGTATCAATTCATTCATTGCAAAGAAATAATAATTTGTTAGATATTTTTTGTTCACAGTTTTTAGTAAAAATGTATGTACAAAACCTTCTGTCCAAAAAATAACCGTGGAATAACTTTCAAAAAAATAAATTAATCCATTTCGATTATTTTTCCGAACAGTGAGTATACATTCACACAGTATATATACAGACAGACAATATATATAGTATAAATATATCTATATAAAATTTGTATACTTACAGTGTAATTAACCAATCAAGAAATTTATGTAATCCTTTTTCCAATTCTTTAATTTGAAACCAATTTGATTTAAATGCCATCATATATGGTGCACGATTTTGTTCATAATAACGTGAGAAATCCTCTTGTAACCATTCAAATACATCGTCTGCATCATGATTATGTAATACACATTGATCCAAATATGGACAGTGACCGCCTTCATAACTTTCAATGAAATGTGCATTTAATGGTACTTCCCAAACACCTGGAAATGCACGTTTTGGACACGTACCACTTTTACATAAATGTGGTATTTTATAGTCTAATGTATATGGCCACACCGGTAATTCTTGTGGTTCAACAGCAATGGAACTATCATATATATAACCGAAATCTTCAATGACCTATATAATTAAGTAAATATATATATATATGTGTATAATATTAAATTAAATGTATATAAATAATATATAAAAAATTTTTAAAAGCATATGTATATAATTAAATTTTTATATTATTAGAAATTGGTACAGGCTTATATAGAAAAATTAAATTTATACAATATGTTTAAGTAAAGTAATTATATGTAAAGATTTATAATAATTCCTTTATATAAAATTGTATATATCGATCTGATTTTACCTTCATCAACAAAATGTATATTTTACGTCTTCTTCTTTTTATTATTTTGCTATATTATATATTATTACAGTGTAATGCATTAAAATTGTAAATACTTTAAAATTGAGTTTAGAAAAATAAACACAGCGACTTATAAATATATAGATATATATATATGGTATTATATATTACGTACTGATACATGCCACCAATAAAATGATTTATTATATGGCATCCATAAATTTAAGTTTTAAATCAGTTTTATAATATACATTTGTATTTTTTATTACATTATTTGATACTCAAATGTTATTTGTATATTGGTATATATAAAAATTTTTTTAAAATAGAAGAATTTATGTTTTCGAGAACTTGGTAAATATATTATTATGTACACGTACGTATTCACATCTCTCGTATTGATTTATTTGTTTTTATTGACCAAACAGACAAAAGTATATAAAAATGGAAATAAAAAGTTATAGTATATACATAAACATATATATAGCTAATATTAATATAGTATATCAATACTATGTATTTTATACAACATTATATCATCATATTCATGATTACATTCTAAGATTATTTGAACATATTTAACTATATATATCTATGTTACAAAATAATATTTCAAATGTAAATAATAATTTTTGAAATTGCTATCAATATATGTTACAAATAACCTCTTTGTGTCATGTATATGTTAAAAAAACCAAAAATCTATATTTAACACTAATATTTTTTTCATAAAAATTAAACTCCATAAATTGTTATTCCATTATTTTATTACCATTTATATTTTTTAATAATAATGAGGCCGGTAGATTTCATATGAACAGAAAGAACCTAGAGATGGGGCGTGTGTAAGTTAGAGGCGCCGAAAACTGAAAAAAAAAAAACGCTAAAAACATCTCACAACCTAATTTAAAATTCAAAAAACTAATATTATAATAGATAAAAAATAAAATCTATTTTAATTTAATCATGAATTAATTCAATTTATTTATTATTTCTAATTATTTTATCTTCAAGCGACACAAAAATCTGTTTATAATATAAATAAACAATATTTATAACAGATACATTTCATTTCGTAATATCTCGGGTTGTAGTTAATAGTTTTCCTTCAAATAGAAAGCAATTGAAAGATGAAGAAATCGAGAACAGAATATGTTAATATTGTTATTTTGTCAATATTAATTTAATTACAACCCGACATATTACTATAAACGTTATCCCAAGATTCTATCGCAGTGAATCAATTATGTGTAATCAATTTATCCTGAGACAATTCGTAGGAGGGATTTAACCGAAGATAGAAAATCCCTATGTTAGTTACTTTCATTCGTTTTTTACTTCAGGAAAAAATTGAATCATTTGGATATCGATTTTTCCCCGGAAAATTAAACCGCAGGTGGTTAATAATAATTAAGCATTTTAAAAAAATATTATATTCATAAAAACACATTGAGAATCTACCTCTGGCATGATGTGGAAACGGTTCTATTACACACAGCAGGGAAACAAAAAGAAGATTCAACTATAACAATAAAATATAATTAAATTGCTAAGATTGAACAAAAATAACCCCAATCAACAATTTTTCAAGTAATTTTTTTTTTTGGAAGAAAAATCTATGTTTATATTAAACAACGTTGATACATTTTTTTATTTATTTAAGAGCGTATTTTCAAAATTATGCACAGGACGCAAAAATTGCTCGGTACTTGCTTGATAATAATAATAATAATAACTTCTAATAATTATATACAATAATACAAAACATATATTTTCAAAATAAAATGATCTTTACCTGTATTCTACTTTATCTGTGTGTGGATCGTCGAGTAAAGCAACTGAAGCTGCACACATTGAATTGTGGTGCTTTGAGTATGTGATTTCTATTTTGGTAAAGAATTTTTGCCAGAATTATACTCAGTTGAATTTTATGAGGAAATAATACAGAAATAAATTTTATTAAAAGATCACAAAATTTATATTTAATTTAAAAACATAATTTCTTAAATTTTTTGTACATATATACCAAATTCTAAGGTTTTTAAAATTGTGTCAGGGGAATGTTGGTTTGACGACCAGTCGCGAACTTTACTCAATTCTAAAGTGTTAAAATTGTGCGGCGAATTGACTGCTGATTTAGAGAATTAATTGTGAACGATATTCGTTTCTAAGGTGTTAAAACCATACCGACGGAAGACTGTGTTAAAGTGTTAAAATCGTTCCAATGCATATAATAAAGTTATTCACAATATTTTCGGGATAATGATTGGCACGAACCGTCACTCTGATACGAGTGAATAGTTTCGTGTCAATTAACAATTTTATTAATTTACAATGAGTAATTATGAATTAAATGGTGTGCCAAATATTTTACCAATTTTCTTACCTAAACCAAGAAAAAAAAAGATGCATTTTAAATCAAATAAATTTACAAATTTGTTTTAAAATATTTGTAATTTTTGTTTAAATTAAATACGAAAATGCTCAAAATAAGATCGAATATGCTTAAAATAAGTTAAAATTATATTATATAATAACTATAGGAAGAATATTTGTAATAAAAGTGGCAATTAATTGATTTCTTTTACTTTAAGAAGAAAAATAATTTTAAATTCTTAAATCGAATAATTGTTTATTTTAAATAAAATATTGTTTTTAATTTAAATTGAAACCATTTTAATCGAATCATTTCAAAAGCAACATTTATTTAACTGAATTGATTTTAATTTTAAATTTAATAGAAATAATTTTTAACAGAAAATTTGACTCTACACAAAAATACTCATACTTAGTGTAGTTGTTTTTGCATACCATTGCCAAAAATATCTTACTTGAATAAAAAATGTTGATAGTTAAAAAATTTTAAGATTTGTCTTGTGGAAGACGAAAGCTGTTCTTGGAAATGCAGACACTTTGGTACTACTAAATTTGTATGAAATATTAATATAAAGCGAATTTCATAGTCCGTCACCATCTTTTCATTTATATTATTTACCGAATGACCAAAAAGTTGAGATTATTAATTAAGAGTTGAGTTAATTAATCGATTGATAATTTTTTAATGGTAATTTTTGTTATTCGAATTTAATTTAATGAATAAATTAAATTATTTTAACATTATTTAGTTATTTTTCGTAACCATAATTGGAATGCAAATTGTTAAAATTATATATTTTCCTTATTACAGAAATCCGTTTATCTTAAATCAAAATTCTTTTTGAAATTCGATATTCTATTTAAAATAATAATAATAAAAATAATAATATTTTCATATATTTAAAATGAATCTTAATTTGATGTTAAATTAATCTACTATTTGAATTAAATAATAAATATTTCAATTTTAAAAACATAAAATAGTCATTACAAATAATATAAACTATTTATAGATTAAACAGAATAATGTAATCTTTAAATAGGAAACGTATTTATTGTATTAAGACATTTTATGCTTAATGGTCCATTTTCAATCATTTGAATGATTTAAGAAGAAATTCAATGTTGATTTAAAACTAAACATGATTTGGCTAAAATCCATTATAGTTTTTCTATTTAAAATACATTTGATTTAAATAGTTTTTAGTTATTAGCTATAAAATTTTATTTTTCTGGATGCAGTCATGAGACATAATGTGGACACATTTAATTAATTATTCGCGAAATATACCAATTGAAATTTTTGTGAAAAACATTACCTCTTAATTTTTTGTTTTGTTTTTTTTTTTAAGTCATATATCGCTCCAAGTGGAGCTTTATGTCATATAATAAACCTTTCATTACAGCCGAGTTGGTAAATTACTCCGCATCGGAATATATAACAATTTACCAATTTTACTGTAATTAACGAAAGATAGATGTTTTCAAAATACTATTATTTTTATATGGGTGAATAGCCCATAGTGATGTGTGTGTGTGTGTGCAGACATTGTTAATCTATGAATAGCGTCCAACACCATATTTTCCAAGATATTCGTTTTTCTTTTTATTCCATGAACGAACAAATGGTCAACCAACGGAAAAATTTCAGTATTAAAATAAATACCGAAAATTTTTGAAAAATAGCGGAATTGAACCCTCTATATTTCATGATTAATAATATATATAATCTCTTAATTATATCTATATATTTATAGTATTAAAATGAAGCACACTTTATTTTCTGGTTTTTATGACTATATATAAAGTGTTAAGAATATTAGGCATGCGTATTGTTTATATTAATTTAATGAATATATTATTTATTAACGAATTTTTTTTTATATATAAATGAAAGAAATATGTCCTTAAATTTATTACCTTATATTGTGTATTACGTCCTGGTTTTAAATATGGTGCTCTCATACCAACCACATCATTAGATGATATATTTGCAAATATTCTTAATATTTCTCTCATACCAATCATTTCACCAACCCATTCTTCATAACCTTTATCTTCTAATCCTTGTTGCATTGATATTGTTTGTGTTGCCATTTCATGTTGTTGATGTGCAAGCGTTTGTATTTGAACATAATTGCTATATATTTTGTATTGTATTTTGTATAATTATAATAGTTATAATAAAAAATTAATTTATTTACAAAAAAAGTTTAAAATAAATAATTAATATGTCTGTACGAAATGTATATATAAATAATTAAAAATTTAATACTTGCAGCAGTTATAAATTATAAACATATACCTGAAATATTATGCATGTACAATGTTTTTTATGGTATATATTTTGATGGGGATAAAAAAGTGGTGTTTATAACGATCTAATTTGCACTTGGGATTAATTGGTGGAAGTTTTTTTTTTTTTTTATATTTATATACGTTGAAAATTAGAATTAGTTTTATACAAAAGTATAATATTTTGTTTGTGTGTTTTTTTTTTAATTGTATAGTAATTAAACTTTAACAAAAATAATTGAACATTTTTGGTATTCAATATATACGATATATATAGTTTTCTATATAATATTTTAAGTGTATAACACTAAAATACGCGTACGTATATGTACTAATAATATAGAATATAATACTAGTATGACTATGTATTGGTATGGAAAAGTCAATAAATTAATGAAAAATAGAATATATATATATATGTGTAAAAAAAAATAAATAAAATAACTAAAACATTGAAAGCTATAGAAAGCCATTAAAAACTTTTTAATTACTTTTTTTTTTTTACATGGTTATAGAAAAACCTTTTTTTTTATTCTATATACCATAATCCATTTAAAAACATCCTTTTTGTTACACATAACCTATGTTTAACACATATATAATAACGTATATTCATTCATACATTTGTATATAATATTATTTATAGTACAATATATATATTAATATACATATACTTAACACATAACTTATCACATCATATATCGTATGCCAACAACAAGGCATTTCACAGAGACACATAAGTATATATATATTTATAATATATTAATTATATAATAATATAAAATAAAGTTTTTTAATCGTTTTCAGACACTCTCATTCATTTTTCATAAAAACCATATAATATATGAGTATAATAATAATAATATTATTATGTACAACCAAATATTATATAGTAATATAATCATCAAACAATTTAACAAACATTATTTAAAAACTGATTATGGTATATTAAAAGTTGTATATATTTAATGTATATAACATAACACATGGGCTGAAAAGTTTCCGAAAATTCTAAGAGGTTTTTTTTATGATTTTTAGTTAGTACCAACCTTCAAACGATACGTGTTAAAATTTGACAGCAGTCCGACCATTAGTTTGTGAGATATTGCGTTGTGAGTGTAGCTACTTTAGTAATTTGAAAAAAAATGGAAAAACACGAATTACGTGCGTTGATTAAACATTATTTTTTGATTGGAAAAAATATTTCTGAAGTCAAAAAACTGCTTGACGAGCATTATCCTGACACTGCTCCAGCTTTTTTTTCAACAGTACATTTGTGGTTTGCAAAATTTAAAACCGGCCATATGAGCACCAATGAAGATGAACGCAGTGGACGTCCAAAGGAGGCTGTGTTACTCCAGAAAATATCAAAAAAGTCCACAAAATAATTTTAGATGACCGTAAACTAATGTTGATCGAGATAGCTGAGGCTCTGAAGATATCAAAGGAGCGTTTTGGACATATCGTGCAGGAATAAATATTCATGCAAAAGCTCAGTGCAAAGTGGATGCCGCGCGACGAACTCACAATCGATCAAAAACAACAACGTATCGATGATTCAGAGCCGTGTTTGGGATTGTTCAACCGCAATAAAACAGAATTTTTGCGTCGATATGTGACAATGGATGAAACATGGCTCCATCATTACACGCCGGAGTCAAATCGGCAGTCAGAATCATGGACAACAAGCGACGAACCGTCGTTCACAACGACCAAAAACGCAACAGTCGGCTGGCAAGGTTATGGCATCTGTATTTTGGGATGCACATGGAATAATTTTCATCGACTATCTCGAAAATGGAAAAACCATCAATAGTGACTATTATCATAGCCTTGTTGGAGCGTTTAAAGCATGAAATCGCTAAGAAACGAACGCATTTGAAAAAGAAAAAAGTGCTGTTTCATCAAGACAACGCACCGTGTCATAAATCACTGAAAACGATGGCAAAATTGCATGAATTGGGCTTCGAATTGCTTCCACATCTACCGTATTTTCCAGATCTGGCCACCAGCGACATTTTTCTGTTTGCCGACCTCAAGAGAATGCTCACTGGAAAGAAATTTAAGAGCAATGAAGAGGTGATCGCCGAAACAGAAGCCTATTTTGAGGAAAAAACGAAATCGTACTATAAAAATGGTATCGAAAAGTTGGAAGATCATTGGAATCAGTATGTATGTTGATGAATAAAGTTTAATTTTGCAAAAAAAAAATGTTTTTTTCTTAGAATTTTCGGAAACTTTTCAGCCCATGTGTTATGTATGTATATTTATAATTAATTAATAATTACCTATATTCGTGTGAAAGAAAGAATGTTCCTTTGATATCACAACCATCAGGATTCTTTCTTTTTCCATTAAAAACTTTCCTATAATGTTCATAATTATTCAAATTGACTGCACCGTCTAATGTGAGTAATACAATTTGTGGTGTCTGAAAATTAAAGAAAAAGTCATTGTATACTAAATATATGCTATACATTATATTACATTTACATAGTAGGTAATAATAATAATAATGATAATAATAATAATAATAATAATAATTCAAAAAATTTATACAGACAAAAGTAATGAATAATCTAATTTTCTTAAGCCATATACAATATATATATTCGGAATTTTATGTAATGATGTTGTTGAGCTGAGGTGACAATATAATATTGTATAATAAATAAATACATATAAAATGTTATACACAAAGTGTCTAGTTTTGAGCACATAATTATGTATTTGTTTGATATTAAAATTATGATTTTTGAATATTTTAAATTGAAAAATTTTATTTCACTATATTTGCGCATGTATTAATAATTGAAAATTGAAAAATTCAAACAAAATCCTGTGAAGCGACTAATAAATTGTATAATGTATATAACGATCAAAATATATATAGGAAACCAAAATTTCATGATGTGATGTGACAATTTTAAGATCATTTGTTGTATATTATTATTATTAAATATGCTAAAGTCCAAAATTTCAAGATAATCGTGGAATAATTTCATACTCCCAGCAATATTAAAATATTGGGAGATGTCGCGACAGGAGTATGTGTATTTCATTTCTGTCGATTAACATTGTCATTACATATATACCATTTTAAATCGAATATGTTCTGCATCATTTTATAAAATAGTTCGTAAATTGAATATTTTTCTAAAGTATATATGCAAAACCGTAATTTGTCTATGCATATGTTTTGTTTTATTGAATGTGAGTGAACACAGTTTCTGTTTTAAGAGTAGAAATAATTCCATCAACATATCTGTAATATATATGATACTCTAGTAACATTGTCCGTAGTTTGTCTGAAAAATTTTCGCATTATATGTAGTAGTCTGTAGTTTCAATCCGAGGAAATATATAGGGATTTCATACGGATGTGCGCTTGAATTTTATATGATGAGTGCAACCCTGCATATGGATTTTTCTAAAAAAATGTCCTTGCATTATCCGTATATTTCCGATGATAATTTCTCAATTTTAAAATACTGAGTTGAATTCCCGAAATTTATATGTATATTACTTACTGCAAGGACATAGATTAACATTGCAAAAACTTCCAAAAAACGTATATATACATTTTATTCATTCGAAGGGAATTTAAATTTGTTTGGAGAAAATCTAAAAATTTGATTTTTTCATAAAAACCTGTGGTAAAAATATGAAAGTTTTTGTAAAAAGTGTTTTGTAAAATATTATTGTGCGATGCGTTGGTTTTTGGGTAAATAGTCCTTTTTATAGTATTGTGTATGCGGGTAATTATTAATCTGCATGAATATCGTCTTATTTCATTTTTTGATTCCACATAACTAATATAATAAATACGATACAGTTGACAGTCGATTAATTTTCTGTATGAAGACTATTGAAAAAATTTCTATCATATCAACGCGAAATTAAATTCGTTGTAACTAAATTGTTATTTCGATGTTGCACAAAACTTGATATTATCTGTGGTCTTGGTACTAATAAGATTAAATTAGCTTATAAATCACTTACATAGAAATAAATGTATTTATATAAAGAAATTTACTATAATTATAATAACACAAAACTGAATACTAATTCAAACCAGCCGTCATTGTAACCGGGTTAAGTTAAATATACAGTTAAAATTAACTTAACCCGGCTCAATAGTGACGGCTCGTGATAATTGGCATTCAGTTTTCAATATTACTATTTCTGTCTGGTAGTCGAGTAGACTAAATTACAAAAGAAAATTGCATATTCAATGATTTTGCCGATATCAAACGGAAAATCTGTCATATATTTTGAATTCGTGAAGCGATTTTAAAAATCTCTTCTATGAAATATTGGGAATTGAATATAATTTGTAATTTTATATACAAAAAATAGAAATCCGTTAAAACCATAATTATATTTATGTTATATATTATATTTTTTATATACGCGTTGTATAATTCCTAAATAAAGATTTTCCTTATAGGCTGAATATCCTCCATTCAATATTATCTATAAAAATATTTCAGATGAATAATAAATAAAACTTTATTTTAAATTATAATAAACTTAAATAATTCCTGATATTTTATTTATAGGCATATTATCAAATACATTGACTCTACTGTTGTTATACCCATAATATACTGTATATGGCCGAATACGAAATATTAATATATATATATATATATTGAATATAATATACAGTCATGATATTACACATATCTATAATAAATATAACATCAAAATACATATTATAATACTTTGGGCATGGTTAAATTTTCATATTTTCTTTTTTTTTTTTTTATATATCCTTTTGAAGACGGAAAAAAAAAAAAAATAAAGGACATAACCGATTGTCTGTTAAACTGTCAGCATAAATCCGATGGTCATTTTATATATAAAGATATAAAATATTTCATCTATAATATAAACATATATATGTATAAACTATTATAAGTATCTAGTAAAGTTATGTGGATATTATATTTGAAAAGGAATAACAAAAAAATGGTAGCAAATAGATTATAGTCATTATTTTTCATAATATTTTTAGTTTAACAGACATTACATACCATATGTATTATGTATACATTACATACATACACATATATCTATTATTTATGTAATATATGTATTGTATGTTGAATATAAGTATAAAGATGAATTCATTTTATCCCCGCAATACTTACAATATAATCTGGTCACATATATAAATATTTCTTTATATTTATAGGGACTCTTATCGATAACATATATGAATAAATATATAGAAATAAAAGTATAAAATATAAATCAATGTAATAATTATAACATAAATTATATAATATGTATTTATAAAATAAGATTTACTATTATCATATCAGAAGTCATTGACACGAGCTTAACGAAATATGCGTTAATTGTAATTGTATACAATATTTTAACCAATTTATATGTACACACATATCACATACAGCGGCGTCGCTTTGAATTTTTCGATGAGGTAAACAAATCCTATTTTAATCCTATTTCATAATAAAATAGTTTAGTGTTAAAATTTAATCCAATTGCAATTTTAGATAAAAATATATCAAATCATAAATTTATGTAACAACTACAGATCTATATGCCTATGCAATAACCAAAATAGGATGTATTGAAACATTTTTACTGCGTGAAGAAGTTATTATTATTTAATTTTAACGTTTGTTTGTTAGCCACATCTATATGTCAATGATTATTTCTTTGAATATTCATGTTTATGCGGCATATAATTGATTTTTCTCTATAATAACATCGTGCATAAGTTTCACAGTTTTTCCTGGTACATACCATATTACGAGAAGCGCGTTTCAATTATAGCAAGGTAAAACTCAAAATTATCTCTAATGCCAAAAATTTAAATAATATATTAAATAATATCAAAATCAATAAATATATTTTATAAGCAAATTTCATTATTATAAAATTACATCAAAATATTAAATCATCGTATTAAACGTAAGTGACAACATCTATTGGAATAAATTTCAAAAATGAGCAAATTTTTAAATTTGAAAATTCGTTAAATTATAAATACCATTACGATAATAATAAAAAATAAAATTTGAATTTCTTATATAATCGAAATAAATTCAATTGTTTTTTCTTTTCTCATGTGTCATCAATTTTCCGTATGACACATTTTTTATTTCGATTTTTATTTTATTGCTAGTTTTTGTTTTGCTTGTGTCACGTCGTAGTGTAAATGAAAAATATAGAAAAAAACAAAAAAAATTGCATATTAATCATTTAATTATTTTATATTTAATTAAATTAATGTAAAGTAAAGATAATTTATTATTTTAAATTTATAAAACCGAATATTAATATTTAATATTATTTAAGTTTTATTTTCTATATTTTTTATATTAAAGTGTTTAGTTAGTGCGTGTGTTTAAAAAATGCCTACAATAAATTTTAACTTTCTTTTTCCCCTGTTGGTGTTAATGATGGGCAAGTAAGTGGTGCTCTTCATTTATTTATATTTTATACATTAAATATTGTAATTGTTTTAATTATTTTTATTTTATTGGTTTCCCAATAATTGTCAATTTATTAAATAATTAATTTTATTGGATCAGATGGTATAGATTTTTAGTTTTTAATAATTCAATTTTGACTTTTTCCTATAAGCTTATAAAAAAAATAATATATGTGATTTCTGTCTGTGCGACGCCGCGGTAGAAATTTGTATATAGCATTTATTGTTGTTGTTGTTGTTGTAGTTGTTCTTGTTGTAGTTGTTCTTGTTGCTGCGTTTTTGTATTTATGTATAAAATTGTACCAAATTATTTTGAAAAAAAGTAATAAAATAAATATATTTAAATTGATTTGATACAACATTTATTTAAATGTACCTAATAATAATAATATTATAATGAATTTATTTCTTATTTTCTCTTTTTAGCTATGTGTCTCGCGGTTCAATTTTGTTATTTGTAAAATGAAATTGCAAACTGTTATGTACAGAATATTCATTCTTCTGTTACCGGCTCATCTATTGCGGCTAATTTGGGGAAAAGTAAATTGGTGAGTACCCTTTTTTATTTATTACATTTTAATTATCGTTTATATCGTTTTATTATATAATATAATTTTAATTGTTTATGGCAAGTATATTTGCGATATTTTACTGTATATTTTACTTTATAACATAAGAAAAAATTATAGTAAACTTTAACCAATTGTCTATAAAATACAGGCAGTGTCAAAAATATTGATACAAAATATTTTTTTTTATGGTAAACCTTGTTTACATGCACGCAAACGCTACTGATCACATATTATATATTATTATATGAAAATATTGTGCACTCGCATATACAATAAATTTAATAAAATAATAATAATATTCTCACTAACTTTTAAGTTTATCGTTTGTTATATAGTTTTGATATGTGTGCGAAAAGACATTAAACACCTTTTAGAAAAAGTTTGATATAATTTAAAAAAAAAAAAAAAACTTTCATACAAAGTGCAATAAAGAAATGTTGTATTGTATAATACTTATATGTATATATAACATTACATATACAAATATATTTAAAAGTGCATATAAAATTACGAATATGATATGATTCACTAAATATCACGTATTAAAGATTTATACTTTTATTATATATTTTATACAACACACCCACCTATAGCACACAAAAACTTCTCAAAATGTAATATTAAAAGACATTTTCAATGCTATATATATGAATAGAAACTCATTTTTGCTTATATTTCTAACTTTTTTGTCATATATATTATATAAATTTAATACTTTTATATATGTAATATTACACATATATATAATATATATAAATGTTTAAATAAACTGTGTATTTATATTTAACAATACCGAAAGATTAAATCTATATTATATGTGTGTTTAGTTTATTTCGTTTATTCTTTTACATAAACTTTTTTATATATAATATTATATATTTCTAAAGTGTACATAGTTTAGAGGGTGAAGCGTTTAACATATTTTTGGATTATCAAAGTTATTCTGAGACAAACGTCCAATCAACGCCCTCCGCATTAATGTGATCCTCATTTTACGCCATAACAATATATCTAAAATTTCAGTTAATCTCGTAAATTACTCTGTATCTCAGTATATAACAATTTATCAATTATGGTCTGCAATTATGTTTCGATGGATGTTTGGATTAATTAAATTACGTTTTAAAGTGAATCGCCTGTATGTATGTTGAAACATTGTTAATCTCTAATTGTGTTGGACACACATGCACTCTGACCACTGTGCCATCGAATCACTTTGAAACTTATTGTTTACAGTAGTCCGACCGATATGTTATACAAAAAACTTTAATTTAACGATATATACAAAGAACATATAATTTCTCTCTATATATACTTTTGCCAAAGTAAAACCACAAGTGATGTTAACGTACAATGTAAGAACATTTGAAAAAAAATCGCCGTATTCAAACTCACCCTATTATCTATTATATGTGGAAAATAAAATACAACACTAAATATATTCTTTGTATGTACATAGTTATATTTATGATGGCAGAAGGTATATATAGAAGTAAATTTTATATATAATAAATATATATCAGATAAATAAATAGTATAACATTTGATTGATTTGAATATTATTTTCAATTTTCATTGTCTTAAAATAACTTTAAATTTAAATTTAATATTGCATAAATTTTGACTTTATAATAAATAGTATTTTCTTCAAATGTGTAAAATATAACAATAAAAGTTTCTTTATAATAGAATAAGAATATTATATTTATATTTTATATATTGTATTAAAATCAAGTTTATTAAAATAAACTTAAGTTTATAGAATATATAATGTGACAAAGTCATTTCAATTGAATTTGTGTAATTTCACAATAAATTTATTTAAATAAGAAGTTTTACGATAAGGACTATCAGTTTTTTTTTATTATTTTTATATATTATATAATATAAAATGGTTTTCATATTTCACTGTGCAATGTATTAATTAACTTGTAAATACCACGTTGAATTAATTTGCTATTTTAACTATAACTCAGCGATGGTATCCAATTTCATAGAATATTATAGAAATTATTGATTCACAAAAAAAAATAAAAAGGCAACAGCCCCGCCAACCAATTTATTGCAATAAAATTTAATCATATTTTTATTTTTTCATTACATTATAAAAAAAGTAATAGAAAACATTATTGTTCGTAAGATACTTTGACTGCAGCATTGTATAGAAAAAATACTTTAAAGATAAACGAAAAAAAAAAAAAAAATTGGAAAATAAGTCTCGGGGAAACAAAAAAAAATAAGAAAATATTTATATATAAAATAAGAAATATAATCTAAATAAAATGTGTAAAATGCAAACTAAAATATTAACGTATATACAAAACATACTTTTTATATTTGATTTTCAACTCACGTGTACATTTAAGAACACAAAAGAATCAAGGTTTTTTTTCGTTGCCACTAAATACTATGCTATCCGATTTTTCCAATTTCATTTTCTTTTATAAATTTTCATTTTTTTCATTTTTTTTTTTATATATTTGCTTGTGTGTTAGTTTGTATTATATACAGCGCGAGGTACAGACAGGTAGATCTAGAGATACATAATGTTAAGTTGTTTTAGAAAAATCTATAAATATGCAAGTCATGTGCATACACATATATTATAATATATTATGATACAGTATTGAACTGTAATTCCCGGCACAAAGCGTGGCATTAATTCGAATTCGGTTCAGAAAAATTCGCTCGCTTTTGAATCATATGGCGGACTAAAATGTACCACCAATTAGAATCACATAAAGTAAAGCAAAAGCGAATCATAAAATTCGCAAAAGGTTTAAAAAAAAATAATACAAAAACAAACAACAAAAAAGCATAATTTTTATAAATTTTTAAATTTATAATACAATTTTAATGTTTAATTGATAATGTTTGGATGCTAAATAGATTATAATTAGAAATTGAAATTGTGCTATAGGCATTAAAATTAGCAAATTTCAATTCATATCCGCATGTAACCTAGTAACTATGGCCGTAGTTTAGCCGCAAAATATTTCCGCATTATATGTAGTAGTTCGTAGTTTCAATCCGTGGAAATATCTATGGATTACGGATATCTGCTGGAATTTAAATGATGAGTGCAACCCTGCCCATGGATTTTGATAAAAAATGGCCTTGGGTTATCCATATATATCCGATGATAATTTCTACGGATTCTCCTTATAAGTATTTCTCGTTGCTATTATTCCACAGAATATCCATAGAATTTATATTCAAAGTTTTTGTGAGCAGATCCACGAATTTTGACAAAAATATCTTTGGGTCGTTCATGTATTTTGACAAGTAATACCCGTGAATTGTCCGTATTAGCAGAATAAGTGTTCTTATGACGATAATGCCAAATAGCGGTTTGATACAATTTTTTTACCGATAGACCAGAATTTCTATGTGCACGGAATGAAGATGCTGAACGATGGCAAAAATTCATCGAATGTGCATTTCTTTTTTGTAATAAACAAGAACAAAAAACTGGGGGTAAAATCCATGAAAATTCTTACAAAATTTCTAGGAAATATATAGATTTGAGTTGCTGGTTGTTTTAAAAATTATAAAAATAAATTAAAAAGAGTGTGGATTATTCTATAGATAAGTGAAATATACAAAATTTTAACCAACTATCTTGGATAATTGTTGAAATAAATTATGAATACAATACCGCGGATACATGTTGGACATATTACCCAGACAATCCATATATGTCAATTGACCTAAAGAAAATACTATATTATATTAAGTGGAAAATCTATGGAAATACATTGGACAAATTCCAATATATCTTTTCCATGGCAAATATGTGGGTTTTTCCACGGAAATTTCCTTCAGTTTTCAAAGTACAGACAAATTGTTACTAGGGTAGTTAAAAGTTACTTACCATCTCATATGTAAAATTTATTAAAAAAATAAATAGAAATAAATAATTGCGAAGCTTTTGAACTAAACAATTTAATAATTATTTATATTTTAATTTAATACAAAATATTTGATTTGCACTGTGGTTTGTTTCATGCATTATCCTGAAAACAGATATCAAAGAAATGTCAAGTACATTGTATTTGTTTAGTGATTTTTATTGTTTATCGTTGCATACGAATTATTCTTGTTTCGTATTTAAAATACGTATACTCATTTTGTATTTATGAATTTAACACAACCTTCGATCGTCATTTAGTTTTGCGGCGAACATTCGAATTTTTGTCTACATGGTCCGTTATACTTAAAATGCATACGTTTTTGTTTATGTATTGTAATAATAATAATAAGATGTACTCGACATTTTCACAGTAGACAGCTAATAACTTATAAATGTTAATAAAATTTTAGTTTATATATACATTTAAGATAAATTATTAAATTTTATTATATGTTATATATTTTTGTAACATTATATCATCAGTTTATGCTTTAACGCAAACATATATTTTATGTTACAAGTTTTATTTATATTGTCGTATAGCAAACTGTCTTCTGATGATGTATCGTGTAACTACCGTACCATATCCTTATAAATTATTTGTCTATATATGATATATAAATATATAGATTTATGAATATCAATTAATTTTAAATATATATATATATACAACTACTACTAAAATGTTATTAGCATATATTGTATATCCACACATATACCATTATATAATCTATATAAATTATATAAATATCAATATTCGTAATTATATTGTTATATGTTATTGAATAATATACATTTTACTCATTAGATAAATTGGTAAATTAATTATGTATAATTAATTTTAATGTAAATAAATGTGAATATATATGTTTGACTGCAGTGTTTCGCAATCAATTGGATATATTGCATGTTGGAATATATATTATGTCGATAAATTTATTTCGCATATATAAATATTAGTAATGTAACTGATTTTTCAATATTTTCCAATTAAAATATATTTTTTGTTGGTTTTGGTATATTATTATACAATATTATCTCATATGTAAGATTACTTTCCCATTGACAGTTGGTCATAAATAGATAGGTGTGCAAATTGTTATACTCTATATATACAATTTGCAGAATTCGTAACTGTCTCACTAAAAATGGTTTTAGTTTATTTAATTTGATTACAAGTGATGTGTGTACATTTGATTAAATTATAAATTTCAATACTATATATAAATCAGCTTATATATACAATATATGCTCACATACACCAACCGTGTGCGTTAATTCAAACGATATAACAATTTCGTATATGCGTTCAAATTATCACACGAAAAAATAAGAATAATTTAGTCATACTAAAAATTCTTTTTTAAAGTATATGTTTCGATTGATATGAAAGATTTGTATTGAATAAAATTTTGTGTTTAATTTTTTTGTATTTTGACAAAACAATCATTACAAACTCTACAATGATGAACGATATACATTTAGACTATTCATATAAATTATCATATATCTGCAGCTAAAGTATTTTAAGAATCCTAATATCACAGTTTATTACTGCGCATCTAGCCATCTATAGGCTTAGCTCGTCCTACTCTACTTCTATTCAACAGTTTTTTTTTGGCACACCTTCATCCTCTATATACGTGACGAAGCTATGAAACACTGTTCTTTAGATGTCAGACGAGCTAATCCCAAATCATTTTATATAAATTTTTGTAAAATTGCATTGACATAACTAAAATTATTGCATAACTTTATTGAATTAATTTTAATATTATTAATAAAAAATATCTATAAATTTCACCGCTTATGATCTTGCAGAATTTTCCTGATATTAAGATAATTCACTTTTTCTTTATCAAGAAGTTAACTTATTTTATTTTATGAATCTATCTTTAAATATATGAAAATTTTGTGAAATTTTATTGTGATTATATTATGTTCGCATGCGATAATCAGTGAAAATTAACAAAAATCCATATGTATAACGGTGTGATTAATGCCGGCCGCATTGGTATATTTATTTTAAATAAACTACAATTTATAAAAGGACACAGAACTATATTATTTTTTCTCTTTTACTATACATAACATCGTATACTGACAATCGGTGCATAAAATTATATATACACAAGAGATATATGCATATTTTGTATATGTATACAATTTTTAGTTTTAAAAGTTGATTGCAATTTTACCAGTTGTCTGATGATGATTATTACGGAAATATCTACGGAAATCTGAATATTTTTGAAAATTAAAACAAAGAAAATGATAAAAAAATAAAATAAATTAAGTTTATGCGATGACATAATATAGATAGAACTATATTTTGCTATATTTTTAAAACTCATT
This sequence comes from Bibio marci, assembly GCA_910594885.2. NCBI lineage: Eukaryota > Metazoa > Arthropoda > Insecta > Diptera > Bibionidae > Bibio > Bibio marci. Next base: position 25,177,095 of record OU343114.1, on the reverse strand, counting down.
TATAATATAATATAATATACACTTCGTTTCGCATGTTTATATGTACGCTTTTAACACATTACTAAATTTAATTTTAATTATATTGTAATATATTTGTAATAAAATAATTAACTTTTTCATTTTATAATGGGAAAAAAATAAATTTATGAACAACGATAGAAATTGACAAAAAATTCAAGTGTCCCTAAACAATTGGAACGAATTGTATGTATTTATATATGCATAGCTATTTTATTGTTTGTTATGTTGTGCAGATTTTTTGACATTTTATTATAAATATTTGAAATGTCGTTGTTAGCTTATGTACATATATATGACATATAGTGAATATTGTCATAATATGTTATTATTCATATTGCATATACACTCACTCGTATACATATATACAGAGTAATTCCTATTCAATGTTAGGCACTGTGTGTTGCATATGGAAATTCTAATGAACAACATATACACGAAAAGAAATGCTAAAAACAAGTTTCTTCTCTACAATCGACTTTTCTATTACACTATACAAAGAAATTTGATTTTGGATATACATGTGCCATTGAATGGTGATACAATTCAATGGGAATTCAATTGAATGGCGATAAATTTACATGTAATTTTAAACGCACTTCAATACTATTTGTTTCAAAGAGATTTTTGTTTCAATTGAATAGAAATTCCACTGTATATAATATAATAATATATTATGCATATGAAATACCTGATAACAAAATTTTTTAAAAAATAAATTAAATCATCGTTATTTATATACAATTTACACAGCATTTTATACCAAATAAAATACAAATATAATGTTAACATCACAGTTAATTTTTCAGTCAAATTATGCGAATGCCGATGTAAGAATATATATTTATATAGAAAAAAAGAAGAAACAGGAACAATTCCCAAAACGTCTCTTTGGCAAATTTAATATTAAAAATTAATGTCAAAGTTGAATTCGTAATTAACATATATAATAAAGTTAATTTTTTTGTAGCTCAGTGTTACTTAATGTTATAATATAATTCTTTTTATATCAATAATATTGAAACGATACAGAAAATAATTAAAATCGCTAAAAATAAATGAGTTGCTCCAATTATTATTGCAAATTTTATAGTAATTTTATTGCATTCAAATTTTAAAAGATGATAATTATATTGAGTACCTATTTAGATAAAATCAACAAAATATTTACAATTTCTTAAATATAATTACAAAATAAAATTTTTACCATCGTCATAAATGTGTGTAATAAAATTTAATATTATATTTTAAACGTCTAAGGTAATCTAAAGTCAATTAGAGGCAACTTATAAAATATATAGTAAAATAAATTCGACTTTGATTGTTTTATTTTATTTAAACTACAATAAATTTATATGAGTGTTTTTTCACTTTGTTTGTATATTTATAAAAGAAAAATCATTATTCACCACATAACACACCGTGTGCGGAAATTTATTTTTCTGTACCATATTTTTCTTCTTACCCTCAACAAATCTTTTATCTCCATAAAAAAAACTTTTATAATTAATTAACATATTGTTTTTATTTTGTTATTTTCATCGTTTTTATAGTGTGGTTGTTTTAAAAATTAAAATATTAAATACATTTTTAATATTCTCATTTTCATTTTACCATATATAAAATTGCACATAAATTTAAATAAAAAATCCATTTAATAAAAAACCAAAATGAAATTCCAATGTTAAATATATTTTTATTTTGATATAAAATTAAATCGTTAAAAATATTTTTGATCTTATAAAAATATAATATACATTTTTTGGTTTTTATGATAGAATTAAAATTAATGATTTTTTTTTTTCCGTTGTTGTTATAAATAAAGGCAAACAGATTTTTGGATTTATTTGTATTATATTATAGCATAAATAAATGTAGCTGTGTTTGTAGCTAGCAAAACGACCTTTTATACTCGTATATGGTTTTTTGTTAAATGAAAAAACAACTTTATCTTTTATTTTGACATATTAACGATAAAATTTATTGTGTATGCGTGCGAATTAATCGTTCAATAAAATTAATTTAATTTTTTAATAATATACAATTCATTCATTCAAGGCTATTATTAAATATATGTATATGTGCGAATAAAGATACATATAATAGTTTATGTGGTGAATATTAATGTTAAGAACTTGACCTAGTAACAATTTGTCCGCACTTTGAAAAATGAGAAAAATTTTCTGTGGAAAAAATCCACATATTTTCCATGGAAAAGATATATTGAAATTTGTCCAAAGAATATTCATAGATTTTCCACTTAATATAATAGTATTTTATTTAGGTCCATTGAAATCTTTGGAGGTAATATTTCCAACATATATCCGCGCGGTATTGTATTCATAATTTATTTTATCAATTATCCAAGACAGTGGTTCAAATTTTGTATATTTAGCTTATCTAGATATAATGCTCACTAATGTTAATTTATTTTCATAATTTTTAAAACAAACATCAACTCAAATCTATATATTTCCGAATAATTTTATAAGACTTTGCATTGATTTTATCCGCGGTTTTTGTTTTTTGTTTATGCGTTAGCGTGTTTTATCTGCAAAATTTCTACTAAATTATACTACGAATTTATTAATTTATTTTTACAATTGAATTATTTTTTACATAAGAAAATATAAATATATAATATAAGGATAATCCAAGGACATTTTTTTTTATAAAAATCCATGTATAGGGTTTTACTGTTCATAAAAAATACCAGCGTATATCTGTAAGAAATTCTCGGATTGAAACTATGGACTACTACATATAATGTGGACATTTTGCGTACAAACTACGGACAGTGTTGCTAAGGGTGTGTATAATTTTTTTTAACTATATACACAAGTATACATAAGACGAAAAACATATACACGAGTATATAAGATATGAAATAAATTATACACAGTCTGTCTCACGGAAAACGGAACATTTTTAAATTAACAATGAATATAAATACAAAGAACCAACATTAAATTTTGGTTTAATATTGATAAAAATGGTACTGAAACGTATGATTTGTTTAAAATTGCAGTTTTTTAAATGGCATAAATGATTTGCAGAAGGCAGAGAAGCTATAAGTGATGATGAATGTCTAGGTCGACCATCTGTAGCTATTTTTACTGAAGAAAATATTGAAAAAGTGAATGATTTCGTGAAAATTTCTAATAAATCTTTAGTGAGATTGATCGAATTTTAACTGGTCTACCATACGTGAATTCAATGTTTGTTCCACAGCAATTAAATGCTATGATCAAAAATTGCACCGAATTGAACTAATTTTTTCATGCACCGTATTCAGCTGATTTGGACCCCTGCGGTTTATATCTATTCATTGGCCGATGAAAGGACAGCGCTCTGCCAACATTAAACTCATTCAAAAGGCGTTGACAGTGATCTTAAAGGATCTCTCTTAAGATGAACTTAAAAATTCATTCGACATGTTAATTCTTGGCAGTACAAAACGTTGTATTGAAGCAGAAGGAAACTACCTTGAATAAAATTAATGAATTTTTTCAAAATAATAACCTTTCATTTTTATTATCTAAATGTTACGTTTTCTGTGACTCAGACCATGTATATATTATATACACACACACAGTCAAATCCTGATGAAATATATAATACACAATAAACAAATATCTATAAAAATTCTATATTTAAATTTAATATTCATATTTTGACCGATTTATTTACTAAATATTATATACATAAATAGAAATCTACATAAATTATGATTTTAAATAGAAAAAAATTGCATATTATTTATTTATTACATAAAACATATATTATATACATTTTATTATAAATATATACAAATATATAATACAATAATAAAAAATCTGCAATATATTTTAAGTTAAATTTTCTACTTAAATATATATTATAATAGTATTTCTTTTATTATTTTGTATAAATAGTGAAGAGAAAATGTTTCACAGAAAATGTTAAACTAATCTGAAAGTCAACTATAAACATATAGATATATATACAATACAATATAATATAATAAAATATAAATGTGCTGGTGGTTATATTATATATTTATATACGCGTATATGAATATACTATACTATATAAAATATAGTGATTGCGATGCTGGTATTTCTTTAAGATTTGTTTTTCATCTTTCTTTAGTATTTCTTTTCGCTTTATTTATATAACATAACTTCACTTTATCCTGCTGCATCGTATATATATTATATACACGCTATTAGGTGTATATACATACAAAAGTGTAATTATACTTTTTGAAAGTAGATATTTTAATTGGATACCAGCACCGCCGCCGCTACAACCGCATTATTTAAAAATGTATATATATATTTACCTTCATCTTTATACCTAACCTAATTGTATATATACGTGTATGTATGTAAGAATATTGAATAGAAGGATATGTACGTATACATATATATATACAATATAATATAAGATAAATAAGTATGTATTTATTTCAGGATAAAAAAAAAAATACGTATACATACAGTGATGACGTGTAAAATAATTTGCCTATATCTTTATTATGCTTATTTTAATACTTTTTTGTAAAATACTATTGTGTTATAAAAAATATAGAAATTATATGTAAAAATTGTACAATAATATGTAAAAAATATATAGATATTTAGAATATTACATACAGAGGGAACGACAGTGGGTCGTTATATTCCGAAAAGATTTTGTTTTTTATAGGTCATAGCTTGCCTTTAAATGGTATAAGCTTGTCTCTTAAGTTTAATTAATATTGTAAAATAATAACATAAAAACATGACTGAAAAATATACATTTTATATATTTTACGATTGATTTTTATAAAAATATTAGTATTGCAAAATGTTTATAAATTTTAAACTTGTTTTAATAACAATACTATTTATAACAAATCAAATATATAGCTTAATAACTACAAAAGTATTTTGAGTATGTCCACACGAGTCTTATATAATATCAAAGTGTTGAAATTGCTAAATTGCTATAAAGTTGTAAAAACAAAATAGGCGCTGAATTATGCTATACGACGGCGGCCGTAACCAATGATTGTGATGCGGAAATGGATATATTTATAGTTTGGCTGTAATCACACATCTCACAGAATATACGAACTTTTGTAAATAAATCACATTCAAAGAATCCTTTGTGTGTTTGTTGGACTAAAATAAATTTGGCCGAAGTGCAAACAAATTAAAATTGATATAAGCAAAACTGTAAATGCCAAAGCCGCCGATCTAGTTAAAATCTAAATAATAGTATCGCAAAATAGCTAAAGGTGACACTATTTATTATTGATAGTCTATAAAGTCTATCGGAATGTAACTTAAATAATGATGATTAATTGTAAAAAAAAAATAAACCGTTTTTGTATATGAAATAATCACAATGTACCTCACACAGACCCGCTTTATAAATATCCTTTACTTATGTACTATATATATAATATGGTATTTCTAAAGTATAGCATTTTTCTTTTATTTACACCTATACACTCGTATATAAATAAAAACGATAAATTTATAAAATTATTTGAAATTCAGTAAAAAATATCAAAGTGTATTTTGATTACCATTCACACACAACACACATATAAATTTATATTTGTGTGTGCTTAAAAAAAATTCGTTACAGAAACGTCTTGACAAAGAATGTAATACAGATATAATTTATTTTAATATAATAACATATATATGCGAGTATAAAATCCTTACCATTGGAGATAAATGATATTTTGAAAAAAAAACTAAATAAATATAGATATTTTAATTAATGAATTGTTTTGGAGTGATAAAGAAAGAAATGAATTATACACAGTTTTATATATATATAATTAATTTAGAATAAAATGCATTTATATTACATTGACATAAATACTATAGATATGGTATATATGTAAATTAATCATTAAGATTTATGCGATAAAATAATAGAAATATAGAGAAATATTCTAAAAAGTATTTCGATTTATCGGATTTCCAATTTTTATAATAAAATTATAAAATTTTACCAATTACTAATATTGTGTATAGAAGAAATTTTTAAAATTATCTCAGTCGTTCGGAATATATATAGAGTCGATCATATAACACAACATTAATTTTAATTAATTTTTTAATAACGCTAGACCCCCCCCAAGTACAGTGCACACAATAAATTTCAATGTAAAAATTTTTCGCATATTTATTGTTCTAAACTTATTAGTGGTTGAAAATCTAATTCTTTCTAAATTATACAATACATAATTAAAATTTGAACAATTTTTATAAATTTATACACTTTTGGCCTTCCAATACATGTAAGAAGTGCTATATATATATTGTCTATTTCTGTCTTTCACAATACAACAAAATTATCCTTTCCACTTGTTGTATGTTGTATATCACCACACTATACACTATTCGGTTAACGGCATAAGGATATGCAAAGAATTTATCGTTTACCAGCAATTATTACCAAACTGTATAATATCGCAATGACAATTAGTCAACATTAACGTTTTTAATTAAAGTGAACAGTATTTAATTGTATTTTAGATTAAAATTTGTTGATAAGTGTTTTTTTGTATTATTTTATGAGTGACAGAAAAGTGGATAATTCTAAAAATATTATTTTATAATAGTGAAAGGTAAAAAAAAAAAAAGAAGTTCGAACCCAAACTGAGATGTGAGATAATAATGAGAAAAATGTCCAAAAGAAAAATAAAATATTGTAAATGAGATTGAGGAACTTGGTGTTACACGTGGAAAAGTAATTTTTTTTTTTTTTTAAATCATATATTGTTCCAAGTGGAGCTTTCTGTCATCTAATAAACCTTTCCTAACAGTCAAGTTGGTAAATTACTCCGCATGCGAATATATAATAATTTACCAATTGTACTGTAATTAACGAAAGATTGATGTTTTCAAAATACTATTATTTTTATATTGGGTGATTAGCCCATAGTGATGTGTGTGTGTGTGTGTGGAAAAGTAATAAATGGTATTAATTTCTCTAGGATAAATCAACCGGAATCCGAAGATAGATAATATATTAATACGTGTGAACAAAAGTGATCTATTTTTAACTTCAATAACACAATTAAGAGCATAAGAGCTAAAACGGAAGCAGAATATATAATAGTTTATCATATGTTCGCTAAAGTGCATATTGATAAATTTCAATAATTTTGAGAAAATGCGGTTTATGGAACGGCGATGAATTCAAGTTTAACGAAACGAGCGAAATAATTAATAAATTTTATGCAATTTAATGTAATACGATACTAAAATACAATTAATTAACATATAAATTATAATTATATATATATATATGTATTAAAATTGTGAAATACATACTTGGGCACTGCTGAGTGCCGAAAAGTACACAACATATTATTGAATTACACGTTCTATAGGGTTAACTATTGTAACAAATGTGTAATTTATTTGCAGCGACATAAAACTATTAATATATATATAATTATAAATAATTGTATATGTATAAATAAATTTATAAATGTATTTCATAATTATTAATCCATTTTACATTATATATTATTTAAACTTAAAATAATAAATATTTCATATATTATGTAGGTATTATGGTGAATAAGAGATACACTGAAAAAACATTTTAGTATATTAAATAGTAGATATTATTTTGTATATACAAATTTAAATATATTTCATATAATACAATACATGTTTGTATTATTATATTACGTATATGTTACATATAATCGTATAGATGCGCGACATAAGCTATACGATAAATTCTAAATTTATTTTTGTATTAAAGTTAAAGCTATATTTTCATTTAAAATATGTTCGAAATGAACTAATATTAAATATGTATACACACACACATTATTGTAAATGCAAGTATATAAATAAATATACAAAAATGTTAAATATTGTGTATAATCAAGAACGATAAAACTAAACTCCTATTACATGCATTTGTATAAACACAGAATTTGTATGTGTTACATTATGTATTTATAATATTTTATTTTATATTATCTATATTTATATTGTATAATATGAATAAATATATATATATATATTATATTGTACTTACATCTTCAGGATTTAAGCCTCCTGGAATTGCTGTACCATCTTTACTACAATAACAATATGGTAATAGACATGCAGCGGTGTCACAATTTTTTGCTAAATCGATTGGGGCTTCTGTTGATGGAGCTGGAGCTTTAAAATAAACGGAAATGCATATGGTTAACATTATATATATATACTTATTTTTTTCTCTATTACAAATACTATATATTGTATATTCTAATTTATAACGCCATATACAATTGTGACCAAACAATTTGTATCATTCATAATTTCTTTTCTTTTTTTTTCTTAATAATGTACACATTTAATTTAAGATTAGTAAATTTCGTCAATATATATATATTTTTCAAACTAATTCAGGGTTAATCTATATCGCGGTTATTTCTATGGTATATATATATATTAAATTGTTGACGGCAATTGTATAGTAGACAGCATAAAAGGATATATATATATAGACATATTAAAGATAAGGGAATATTGTATACGAATATACACGATATATATATTCATGTATTACTAGGAAAATTCTATTTATTTTTATTTTATTCATAAATGGAATATATTGTATATACTATTTGGTTGTATGTACTATATATTGTACAATAAAACAGGATATAAAAATCCTGTAAACCTTATAATATTTTTTCTTGTTCTATATTTTCGTTTTCATATCGCAGTTATAGGTATTCGTCGCAGTTATCTATATACCATTTACTTATACATCTCTATTCTATATCATATTTTTGTTATGGTATATTATACAGAAAATATATATGTATTAGTAATAAAAATTATAATGATGATAATGTTTATAATTTTATAGAATTTTACTATTATTATGATTATTTTTGGTTTTTTTTTTCTTCCTATTATCTGCAATATTAGCAGATTTTTTATGTTTTTTTTTTTATTTTTTTGCATTCGGCTAACAAAAAGGATGACTTCATAAAGGAAATTCATTTTTATATTTATACATTATATGCTAGACAATATATAATAAATACATATATTGTATTTATATATTTACATGTTTTTTCATAATGTAGTTTATACGCATATTATATATAATGTAATTACTAATAGGATCCTGTAGGATTTTTTTCCTCTTTAATGTTAATCGATAATTTATGGAATTATGTACATTTTCAACTTACTACTTACAAAACATATCTGCTCTGAAATTAATTTACCGTTAAATTAGTAATCAAATAATTGTTTATATAATTGTAGGGATACTATAAAGAATATTATATATGCAATGAGCCGAAATATTGAAATATGGTCACATAGTAAATAAGCGTAATAGTTCTTTTTCGAATTGCATTAGATCTACGTAATTATTTTGCAGCCCAAAAGATATTGGCATTATTGTGACCACAGTTCTATATTTAACTCATATGCATATAATATTACTTAAATTATAAACATATATATATAAACAATTATTTTAGTAGATTGATCGGTATTATGAGTATCTATACGATATTTAGATCAAAAAAATATTCACAATAAAATCTTCCTTTTGTCACATAATAATATATATAATAATTTTTTCATAATTCCATCCAGTGATAGAAACTTTTTCATTGCTAATATGTTTCTGTTACTACAATAAATTTTGCTGGAAGCAATGCAAAGAATGATGGTTCCAGAAATTATATTAGAATATTCAAAATAAAAATTTTGTAGTAATTGTAATAAATGTTAGACTTCTATTATATTATTTATTTTCGTTTTGCTAATGTATTATTATTATTATTATTATTATGGGACAAATTAGATTCATCAAACTACTTATAATATTATTATGCGGGACATAGGGATTAATAAATGCATGATATAAAATAATTCTACAAAACTGTTATTTATACAGTGTGACCGGAATTAGAGTAATTAACCGGAATTTCGACTATCTATACAGTCTATATATTACACTAGAATAGATTGAGAAAAACAAAAATGTTTGGTGGAAAAAATTTGTTATAAAATTGTGTTATACTTTTTTTTTTTTTTTTTAAATATATTCTGAATCAATTCACGTAAAATAAGAATAAAAATATTGACGTCCTTAAAAATAAATACATATATAATACGAAATAAGAAACATTCTTATTTTAAGGTATTCACATTGACAACGCAAAAATTAGTATATGAATTGTGAATTTTAAATATAGATATAATTGTTTCGTCTATATATATTTTATTCTTTCTTTATCATTGGCAAAAAACTGTCAAGACGGGAACATGAGCACGCTTCCAATGACAAAAAGTTTGGGAACTTGCTGTGGTGTATTTTGGTCGCATCATTAAAAAAAATTGTAAATTTTTCATTTCAATTTGTGGCTTTCTACAAATCAAGATTATTCAAAATACAAATAATTTGAGAAATATAAACTACAAACATATAACGTATTGATAAATAACAACATCCAAAATAAAAAAACCTACGTGAATTGAAGTGATTACATGTGAATTGAAAGAATATTTGTCCAATATATGTATAAAATATAAATGTGCATATATGTTTTATACTATATATATTATTGTATAACTATATTTATAATATATTCGTAATATATCGATATATATATATATACATACATTATAACACATATATATGCTATATGGTATGTTTATGTACATACACATTGTGACTTATATGTATATTGTATATATATATATGTGTCCGTACTGAAATAAATTGAAGAAATTTGCCAAACCAAATGAAAAATGTATTTTAGCCAGGAAGTCTATTTATCAAGTTTACACATTGATTGGATTGAAAATGCTTTGTGTAATAACACAATTGTTTGGACAACAACAAGTATGGTGATGTCGACAGCCATCCACGTTGATAACAATATGGTCGACAACGACAACAACGTGTTTTCTATAAACCATATACCAATATATATATATGGTCTATGGATATGGTGTTGAAATATATAATATTTAAAAGAAAAAAAAAACCGTCAAATATCTATTCAATATTATATAATTTCGTTCAAAATAAAATATATTTTATTTGATATATAGAATAGAATTCATTAACATATATAAAAAAAAATACTGATTAAAAATAGTAATTCTTTTCCGAAAATTCAAATTCATCATTAAATAAAATTTATCGTTTTTTAATTTTATATTATTTGTTTTGAATATCTATGGTATATAATCGTGAATATAATAATATATAATATATTTTATTTACTTCGTTATATTATTATTTACATAAGATGCGAGACGACGTATGTGAATTGAATGGACCATTTTAATGATTCGTATTTCGTTATTTCTCTGACATGAAAAAATTAAGAATGTAAAATTAAAATATGTGTATAAAATTATGTTGGTCTGTACAAGCTGTACAATATGTGAAAGAGGGATTTATATTATTAATAAGGACATTATATATGAGAACCGTAGTTTAAAAATTACATATATATATTTGTATATCTATAATTTAGAATTAACCATCAAATCATCTTCTTTCATCAAGAATTTCTATTTTGAATTGGTTTTTTTTTTGCATACAAAATTATGTGAAAAATTGTTGATGTAAAATTCCATTCAAACTATATACAAAAACGACAATTTCTCGTTTTCATCATTTTTTTTCCCTATAATTCGAGATTCTTTATGCACACAATTATTCATCTACATATCTATCTTTCTATATATATATATATCTATGTTATAATATATATATTATTATACAATATATTTATGACTGACTATGTGTATTTAGGATTTTATATGTATAATATTCTTTACCTATTTATACATTACTTTCAACAAGTATAAAAGCATTTTTATTTTATCCTTATAACATATACCATATATATATGAATATTTTTTCCCTTAATAAAAATGCTAATATACTTTTCATATAAACACATTTTGTATTTTTTATATATATATATTTTTTGTGTATATGGTACATGGTATATATGAACAGAAATTTTAATGTTGGAAATCCATCCTATATATAATAATATGTATAACATTTATATTCATATAATAATGTACATATATACATATTCATATATATGCTTAAAATTTGACACAAAATATAATATAATAATCTTTCATTCATTCATTTATATCTAACAACATCGTACAAAATATATATATATTTATATATGGAATATAAAAATTTTGTATATAAATGTATACTTACTTGACGCTATTGGACCACATCTTGCTTCTTTCTGGAATGTACAATATTTTGATATGTCATCGAAAAATAATTGCGAAGGACATGTAATTGGGTACGGATATCCATCTACACACTAAAACGATTTATATAATATATGAGTATGCAGAAAAATTAGGTCTATATATATTTGGCTATAAGTTTTGTTATAATATATGTTACTGTATATATGCTATAAATATGTGATATAAGCTTTTTATATAATAATCGAACCCAAAAAAAAATAAAGAATAATAAAAAGTTTTCTTTAGAATTTCTTATTTTTGTTCTTATATATGTGTATAAGTATACCCAAAAGTTGTGCTTTTGTATGGTATAGTTATATAGGAAAAATTTATAAACATATGATTTTGATTATAATAGACGATTGAAAATCAAACAAAATATATTTCTATATTATAATGTGAAACCTATAAGGGAAACTTTTCGTCTTAAACGGCGTTAAAATATTAATTTTAATATTGTATCATAAAATTATATTACACATAATATATTTATTTGTCACGTTAAAACTTCTTTCCATATTTAATGACAAAATAAATAATCCTATAATAAATTCATGTACAGAAATAGATATGTTTAACTAAATCAAAACACAATTTTATGAATAAAAAACTAACTATACATTTACCTATCAGTGGCATGTACGTGCCAGAAATAGTATTCAGACAAATTTACTAAACATTTTTCTTGCAACAAGGGTTGACAGTGTACTACATTATGAAAAATAATTTGTTTGTTTTATCTATATACTAAATTATCTATTAACTTTTACGAATTACACCATTAAATTCAAGTAATTTTTTGTCTTTCACAGAAGACATTTTAAAAACCGATTCATCCATTCAATAAAGATAGATCTATTTGATAGCATCGAAAATAAGACATTTGACTGCAGTTAACGTTTAAATGGCAATGTTTTTTTAATTTTATTGCATATCTCCATCGAATTTAAACTTTTGAATCCATTTTAAAAATTTCGTCTACGAAATTTATTGGTTTACGAAAATATGTTCAAAAAATTGCGTTTAAAATTGGCTAATTTTTTATATAAATTTGAAGTTGAACAAAATAAAATAATTAGTTGAATGGAAAATCTATATTATAGAATTATTTTATATCATATAAAAAAAAGTGAAATAATAAAAATTGGATCACATTCAACACTGCAACATTGTGTGAAATGATTTTAAAATTATACTCACAATACCATTTACAAAAATTGTAATTTATAATATTTTAAAAACGTACAAAAGCAATAATTTATAAACTTGACGGTTAAATGTTTGATAGCTTCACAAATGTTATTATAATTAAATGGATGTAAACTTGGAATATAAAACAACTAACTTCCATTCTCATATACTATAAATATATACTATTTTTTCTATAATACCGCCTCGTAATTGTGGAGTTAAAAACCGATCCGTCCATATACTATATAATATGATACATATAATACCATCAAATGAAAAAATTGTAAAAAATATGATGGTAAGAAAAATATTTTCATGGTTATATTATTTTCACAATCATATCATTCTTAGAAAAAAAACAGTTGATCTGTAACATTAAAATATATATATATATGTTTTTCGTAATAGAGTTTAAATGATTTTCTTAACATTCGTTTGTGCTTAATATTTTCATTAATAATAACCAAGCGAGTATCGCTCTATAAAACATTCGTATAGTGACAATTTTATTTCTTATGGTATTATTTATATAATATAATGTTAAATTTAATTATTATTATATTAATTATGAAAATGAAATGTAATTTTCCGAGTTCATCATAAAAAGATTTTATTTGAATTAACAATAACATGGTCATTAGGATGCGCTAATTGTATAATCAGGGAAAGTTTGACATTTTAAAAAAATAATGTTTTAGTTACAGTATCATAATAAAATAATGAAGCACTATAGATTTGTGTATGTAACGACTATCTTAAACTCAAATTGAATATAACAACTACTATGACAATGTCATTGGCAAAACGGTGTATATATGTATGATGTTATAAGTACCACCCACGATAAAATATCACTAAAGTGTCACTCTTCCATATATTCAAAAAAACGCATATTTTTTATATATATATATTTGAATTATATTTTGAAAAATGTAGATTAATGGATTGTGAGCGGCATTGATCAGGATGAAGAACATTCATTTCAAGGACTATACAAAAATACTATTTAAAATTATGTAAGCGACACCTCATACGACAGATAATTAAACAAGAAATTTTAAAACAACCTTTGGTTTAAAAATAATTGTTTTGTATAAGGTCCTTGAAATGTCCTTAATTCTCAAAAAACACCAATTCTACCCGAATTTTACTTTAATTTTCTTTCATATGAAGTATTATCACATGCATAATTTAAAAAAAAAATATTCTGCTAAAGTTTTTAAAAATATCCTTAATTTTTGCAGAATTCTATTCGATTTCTTGTTTTAAGTATACAACTCAAGTACATATATTTATATGTAAAATTTCATCTATAGTTGGTTAAAAACTTTAAAAAAACAAAATTCTTGACTATTATATATTTAACATTTTTTTTATCAAATTGTTTCTGAGGCGTAACACTTATACAGGATCATTACTCTGTATTATAATTTAGTAAACAGTTAACAATTGAAAAAATAAAATACAATAATTTAAAAATATTATGCTTCACGCATAATTTATATTGTACATACTTGATAAAATCTACGACAAGTATTTGGATCTGCATAATTTCCATTTCCATTATTACTATTAGTACGTGGACATATAAATTCCTTTGATTTTTCATCTGTATTTTGTCCTGTAAAAATAAACCTATTATTAATAATATATTAATAACAATAATAATAATAATAATAATATATTTTATTCTTGTGTTGTTATTTATGTACATAAAATATATATGAGTAGGTATTTTTATCTAAGAATAAGGATATTTCATTTTCGAATATAATTTGTTATGTGGGTGTGTGTGTGTGTGTAATCGATTGTATTTTTTGAAAACTCATGAATATATTTTTATTTTTTATTTTTTTTTTAATATAAAATGAATATAAATCCACAAAAAATGTATTATTATGTGCGTAAATGTGTATGTGCGGCTTGTCTTTGTAAGTAGATAAATGGCAAAATTTACATATACATAAATGATATTATTTGGAGAAACGAAAGTTATGGAGCAATTTTTTTTTTTTTTTAGTAATGTGGTTTTTCTTTTGATAACAGAAAAAAAAAATTGTATGTATTTATTTATGTGTGGCTATATTTTTTGCGTATTATAAGTAACTTAAATATTTTTTCTTCGGTTAATATGTTTTTTTTACTATACAACATATTATAACATATACAACAGTAAAAGTATGTATGAACAGACATCTGTCTGTATACACATATAATCATCCATCGCATATAAAAGAAAATATAACTTTGATGTAATTTCACAAGATTCAATCCCTAGAGCTCATTTATATAATCTTTTACCTTTTGTGGAATGTTCATTTTTATGTTTCGTTGTAAATACTAAAAAAAAAAAAAATAGAATAAAAGTTGTTTATTGAGGTTTATTTTTTTTTTCATTTCATTTCATTCATCTCATCGTATTTCTTATTTTTATTTTTAATTTTTGTTATATCGCTATATAAATGTTGATGTTTGATGATATGAATATGAATATAATGTATATAATATTAATTCACTTAGGAGCTGTAAATTGATTCATATATGTTGGGTTTATTTATTTCTTATTTTCTGTTGCATTCATAATTATAGTTTCGATTTAATTTGTAATACGACGATAATTGGTAATTTTATTGTATACATTTTTAATTTTATTCGAATAATTGTTTCTATATTCAAAATATGTATGATGCAATATATTCGATAAATGCATTTGATTTTTTAAATTTTAAAAGAATTCTACAATTATAATTTTTTTATATTCACTTGGAAAGCGAGAATCTATGAAAATATGGTGTCTGATGCCAATTCACAAATTAACAATTTTTTCACACACAACAACAATATATATATAAGTGAGTGAATCACCCAATATTAGAATAATTGAATAAATAAAACATATATCGAAACATAATGGCAGACCAATTGGTAGTAATTTACCAACTAGACTATACAATCATAGGTATAATAGAAACAAAAAAAAGTATTTGTACCAAAATATCACGATATTTTTCTAGTATGGATTATGGAAAAAAAAAAAAATTGGGTATCTCTAGTGATGTTATTCCGCAAAAAACTACTTTTATGAATATTGGTATTTTTTTCAATTACAGATTATGGTGTTCCGAAATTTATTTGTTTGTTTTAAATAGTTTCTACATAAAATAAATTTCCAATCGTTCGTAGTAGAAAAAATAAAATATAATATAAAATCGTTTCACTCGTTTAAAAGATATGGCCTATTTTTGTTTTGATGTCAGTGAAATTTTTCTATATGAAATAATGATATACTATTTAAATTTTCTGTGTGTGTTTACAAACAAATTAATTTAAATTCTCATTGAAATCAATTATGGAAAATACATCTTTTGAAAGCGGCGCAATCGATATAAATACAGCAAAAAATTTGATTCACGCTCATTTTCTGGATCGATTATGATGCGTGAATCGAATTTACATGTTTGCTCTACGCTATATTTTAAGAACCAGAATAGCTAGAATAATGGAATAAATGTTTAATGAAAATTTAAACTTAATCTCATTAAATTAATTGTTATTTTTGGAAATACTTGATATTATTGATTGAACTTCTGGAAATACAAATCATGGCATTTTGTCAGTTCATAAAATTAAAAATCTTTTTCATAATTATCAAAATTTTATATTATTGGAATTTTTTTGAGCTCACTCAGTTATTAATAAATTTAGCAGATATGTTCAAAATCAAACTATATGTTTATTTTTATACAAAATCTGGAATAATGCCGGTGCCCAGATAAGATGTTTGCTTCAAGAATTTTTGAAAAATAAAAATAATGTTAATGGGATTAAGATTCAAGCTTATCATTTAGCATTTTTTATTATTAATTTCTATAGTGACCATTAAATTTAACGTTATATAGCAAATATGGTGCATTAATAATCGTAGAGATGGCTGAATCGAATTTTTAGTGAATTATAAAATCAGTTCTATGAAAAATTGGAAATTTCTTGAATTTATAAAATTCAGATTTTATATATAATCCGTATAATTATTCGTTAATGTCGATTTTCTATTTACTATTTATTACTTCAAATAAATTTTAATTGTTATATACAATACATATATTATCATTTGTATATGTAATTATTTCTCATGATACAGTTGAAGTATAAGTATTCGCTGTCTTGTCTCAATTTGTTATTCAATATACGAATAAATAGATAAATAATAAAAATATTTGAGAAGAAATATTAAAAAAAATACTCGTATGTTGACTTTCTATTTATTAATATTTATGTCATATATTTCATAGTATAAAAATGTGTGTATTCATATTTACCTATACACAAAATATAATAGCAAATATATACAATATACAATATATATACAATATAATATAATATTCAATTTAGAGAGATAATATGAAAAAGTCAAAAAGTCTTAGAATATATTTTCTCAATTTCCGTTATATAAGAATTTTCTATCCGGTTTTATAAAGAAATTGAAAAACACTAAATATAAATATGTTTGAATGTATAAAATACAATATATGCAATCATATATGCTCCAAAGTAAGTGCTTAAAGTAACTTAAAAATGAAAAACCGAAGTTATTTTATAGCATACATCTTTTAGAATAATAATTATATGTATATATTGAAATGAATCTTAATATATTTCACGTAAAACTCATATATTACTATATATAGATGACACTTTAATAATTAAGCAGATATTTTTTGAACATCACATTTCATCTATATGTATTTTGTATTTGCGGTTATGATGGTTTCTATAATCGGAAACACACTGTATATATTATTGCAACTCATACATATAACATATTATACTTATTTATGCATTGTATATACAATTGAGTTATGGTCTATATATGGAGATGTTTTGAAAAAAAAAAAATAAATAAATAATTTAATATTATATTTATAAATATAAAATATATTCTGCCACAATGCAGATGATTTGTTTTCCGCATTTTATTTAGAAATATTTATACAAGTATAAAACAAGAATATCAAAACAGAATATTCATATAATAATAATAATAATACAATAATAAGAATAATAATATTGCATCCAATATATCTATTTATACTCATTGTATGACCTCACCAAATAAACATACCTCCCTCCAATCAATGACATACACATAATGTTCATATATATTTTTAACCTTGTGTTTTTTTTTTCATTTTTGGATAGTGCACATAAAAAACACTGTGAACTTGTTTTTCATTACAAAAAATAATACCATAATATTATTTTGACCGTAAACCAAATTTAATAACGCAGATGTGACACTCAAAATATGTGTATAATTTCGTGTTAAAAATATTTAATTTTGAAAATTTGGAAACACGTTATTTAATCATAGCTGAATATATACCAATAACATATTTTTGATAAATATCAATTGACACGTGCAAATAAATAATAATTTAAAATTTATATTATAACAACATTTATTTCTTTAAATATATCACATTTTCCGATTTACTCTCGCTACTAAACTAAATCTCTTTAAAATTGATATTTTCCCATATTTATCTATCATATATTCCATACGGTGGCGAGTGGTGGTGAGCAATACATTTGAATTGGGTGAGCAAAGCAAGATTAAATTACAGAAAATAAACCAAACAATAAATAAATCCATTCACATATAAAATGTGTGTATGGTTAAAGCTGAAAATGTGTAGTTTTAAAATACTGTGATCTAAAAGATCTATCTATCTTCATGTTGCGGTAATTGCCATCTTTACAGTATATACAGCAGACCTGTTGCCTCTTGAATGTATTTCATGATATAAGCAGTCGGTATAATAAAGGAACGTCATTTTGAAGTTGATGGAATAATAACTTACAATATATTGCTCCAATAGCTGCTTTGATATGTACCATAATCGCAATCAGTAATTTTTTATGTTTTAATTTACTTATAAAATGTAAACATACAACAATATTTTGTATTCTATTTCTATTCTATCTACGGTTAAAACTATTTTTTAAACTATTTTTGGTTCTATATGTAAAACCACACCGAAATTTGATTAAAAAATAAAATAAACCCTAGAAAGTTTTAATTAATAATTAAACTATTATATAAATTAAATTTTAAACCTAAGAGTTTAAAAATATTGTTGCCAAACCGAAAAGTTCGTGTTTTTTTTTTTTAAACTTCGACGGTTTAAAATACCGAAAATATAAAATCAAATTTGAAATATACAAGTGCGGTGTACCATATTTTATCAATGTGCTTTTAAAATACATTAACACAATTTTGTATACTTAATTTTATAATATTTTCTATTTTCGGTTGTCGAAGATGGTGTTATTTTAATCTTCGATGGTTTCGAAAACAATTTTAATCCTAAAATAAAAATATTATTACTTAAAAATAATACCAATAGTTTGGAATATTGTACAAGTAAGAAATTGGTTTTAAAATTAATCTCAAATGGTTTAAAAACCGAGGTAAACTTCGTTGTGTTTATTATTTAATATTTCTTAGTTTATATGTTAAAAAGCCGGTAAACTATTTTTGGTTTGTGGATAAGTCAAATAGTACATAAAATAACATTTTGAAAAATAATAAATTAGAAAATTTAAAAAAGTCACCTGCCGCTTAGTGGATATAACATTCTTATTCTTATCCGAAATTTTGAGATGATATGTAAATTTAATATTTATTTGAGAATTCAACGATTTTCTTCGCAACATTGGAAATTTTCAATAATAATGCACTCGTTCATATAGCGAAAAATTATTTTCAAAAGCAAATTTTAATTTTATTATAACTAAATAAATACACAAAGTATTTAAATTTGAATAGTGAATACTATATAATATTGTTGTAAAAAATCATCATAGTAATTATAAAAATTGCCATCGTATTTTTTTAAATATCCTAATTTTAAATTATAATAATAAAATGTTATTTTTAATATCATGTAATTCATATACACTGAACATCACAAATACCTCATAAACAATGATAGTTAAAATACATTACGATCTTATTTTACTTTGTCAGAATATAGACAAAATATAGAATTAAAATTATAGAGAACTACAATACTACCAAATATAGTATTAGGAAAAATAAAATAAAGAGTTCAAAAATTTAATTTAATTGTTGAATTTATAAAATATAAATAAATTAGAAAACAGTTTGGGCAACAGTGTTTCGTCTGCTGCCGAAAAACCAGCTCGCCACTGATTCCATATATTGTGATAATATTATTTGTATTTTGTATACTGTTAAATAAATGTTATGCTCATCCTAACAACATTATGTTATATATGTTTATATTCACTAAATATATATATTAGAAAGGTACATGCATATAAAAAATATTGAACATGAAATTGACATATAGGAATAGCGAATTGGTATATAGGACGATATAAATTTATGCATCTCATATATATTCCTATATACAATTCCTATAAAAACAATATTATGAAATTGTTATTCGCATGATCAAATTTTATTTTCATATTATTCATATATAATATTTTACATATTGAATTGGCAAATAAGTAATTTGAATAGCATTATTATTTATTTTACACGCTTATCAGTGCTGTGCGACTGTCCATCTTTTACGTGAAAACGTAAACCAATTTTAACATACTTTTATTTTTCCTTTATTTTTGATTTTCCATTTTGCAACCGATCATCGAACCAAAAAATATATATTCAATCGATCGATATACAATTAAAGTAGCCGTATAACTATCGAACAACAATTAAATAGATCTAATATTTCGATTACATAAACAAATAAATGCCTATACAAAATTAACTATTAAATATAAAATATAATAGTAAAATCCGCGCAATTACTTAGTTATCGACCCAATATTACAATATATAGTATTTTTCCTATCTATAACTAAGTGCATATTAAATTTTTTTTTTTGCATTGTAAATTTATATGTTCAATAAAAATATATATATTTATTCTATTTTTATCATCGCGCATAGCGTATATATAACGACAAATTATTTGAAAAATATTATATATGTTGGAAAAAATGCATATATTGTAAAAAAAAAATAATAAAAATTGTATATAATAATAAGAGATTTCACAGATTGTTCGTACATGGTGTTGCAGTAAATACAGTCCAAACGCATATGTACATTAAATATGTTCAATTATTAAAATCCTTACCATTAGTACAATAAGACATACTGTTTTTCTATATATTTAATATTACGAACAATAATTACATATATATATAATAAACATCCATTTCATTATATACTGAAGTGAACAAGATTGCTGCCAGCGTATTTATACATTCCAATTGCTTTTTGTCGCTTACTTTTAAATATTGAATTGACTTAATTCTTTGCATTAAATTAGCTCGAGCATTTATTGGTCCAATTGATGGAAAATATTCAATCTGTTATCCTTTATGCTATATAATATAGACAGATATATCAATTATCATAGCACCATATTCTAAGCTCAGTGATTTTATGTGTGAAAAAATTTTTTACTTTTTCTGATTAACAATAAAACATGCACTAATACTTTTCACACATACAAACTAAAATCGCTGGACTTAGAATATTCGTGTTGTTATAATGGGTATCTAATATAGCATAAAGGTTAACAGATTGAATATTTCCCATCAATTTAGATAGGATCGATAAACGTTAATTTTTTTAATACAGAAGTTGTTATAATTAAGTTAAGCTGGAATTACGAAAACATTTTCAACTGATTTCCTTTTTTTTTTTTTTTTATTAACGCTGAACTCTTGTCCTGTAAAATTTCAATGTATCGTCTATTTTGACAGTCATTACCCTCGTATGTTTTTTTGCATATAAATTGTAGTGTACTAGATGTGTTATTCTGAAGCGAATTTTAGTTTTTCGTTTACTTAATCATAGTATATTTTAAAATGAAATACTCTCTGTTTATCAATTTATGGTATAATTATAGTACACACACACACACGGGTATAAATATGGTTAAAATAAAATATGTTATATAATAGTAATTCTATATATACAATACTAATATAAATAAAGTATATAGTAAAAGGAACGCTTTGACAAAATGTGACAAGAGATATACAAAATGAATAAATTATAATCCATTACAGCGTATTATATTAATAAGTTATAATAATAATATCATATAACTTTCAAATAGAGTAGCAAAATTTACATTATTGTTTATACAAAATATCACTAATCTTATTATTGGTATTTATATTTGACATGTATTATTTCTTATGCTCTTCATTAAAATGATTAACATTTGTTATTCTGTATATTTTGATTTAAATGATTGTGTTTAATTATTAACCGAATAATTGAATGATATCGTATTTTATATACAATAAATTATATTGTACGTGTATATGTTATTTAAGAAAAACATGTTTATTTTGTAAATACAATGGTAATAATTTTTTATTGAACATCCATATTCCATTGTTAAATCCAATTTTTTGGTAATTTATGAATACCATACAAATAAAATTTCTTCTCTTTTGATGCAATCCAAAAATCTAACCATTTTTGTACGTCTTCATATTTGTTAAAGTACTGTGCACATGGAGTTCATGTATCATAGATCTGAATAAGTGGTAATCTGTTGAAGGAACATCTGGCGCATAAGACGTGTGAGATAATACAACGCATCCAAGTCGGCCCGCTACGATTCTGTTGTCGATTTTAGGATGAGAATTGCATTGTTGAAAAACCAATTTATCGTGACTTTAGCAAATTGTGGTTACTTTTCTTGTAATATTCGTTTTAAATTGAT
This sequence comes from Bibio marci, assembly GCA_910594885.2. Lineage (NCBI taxonomy): Eukaryota > Metazoa > Arthropoda > Insecta > Diptera > Bibionidae > Bibio > Bibio marci. The sequence continues at coordinate 25,153,829 of OU343114.1, read as the reverse complement.
TAATTGGTAAGAGAGTAGAATTCAGTATTAACAGTTTGACATAATACACCATTCTTTTCTGGTCCCACCAAAAACTGAGATATCCAAACACATTACTTTTGAAGCATTGAAACCACTCTGCGTGCCGCTTCTTTCAGATAAAACATATTTACCATAATATTCGACAAGCATTCGATGATTTTCAGCACCAGCTTTCTTCAAATGAAACAAAAGGTACAAACCTTCGCGCAAATCACGTTTTTCTGGTACAAAAATTTGACCAATTTCAACATGATCGAAAAAAATGTTTTGCTTACACTTTTAGCTCATGATGATAAACATATAAATAAAGAGAATACGTTTACATAAAGCAAAGACCGCCATCATTATAGGCGACTACTTGAGCAAATCTCTTTCATAATCATATTCCTATTATACCCCATATATAAAATCTTATACATCGAAAATGTTGGTAAAGTTTTGGTAAATAATATAATTAATAAATAAATAATAATTGCAATTATATAAAAGAAAAATAATATTATGTATTTAATAATTATTAATGGATTTATTTACATAAACATTTTATTGAAAATTTTAAATAAATGCTTCTCATGTTTACAAATGACTATAATATGGATGTTGGAAGATAAAATCATAAAATAAATTAGTATAGGTATTTATTTACGCAGTTTATTAAATTCATTTGTAATTTCCTGTGTATATATATACTATTTATTTTTAATACTTATATATATTCAAAATTATATAAGCCTTTGAACAAAATAAATAATTTAATTGGTATCCTTTTTTTTTATTTTATTTTTAAAATTATTTTTTTTTTTTGCTGAAAGCTATTTATTTAAATATTATTTGTGAAAATAAAAAATTAAACCCGCACGCACTCATTCATTGATATTTATTTATTTTGTTTTACATATGTACTAATTTACCGAAAATAAATGAGTCCAACATTTTTCTGTTTTGTTTTGAAAATAATTAATATAAATATTTATTTGGTTTAAAAAACGAATAATGAAAAAAAAAACAGTTTTTTTTGACGTATTATTATTATTATTTCTATCTTTTCCATTCAATTGAAAATTATTAGATGATTGTTGTTTTAAAAACTATCGACTTAACGTTAAAAAGTATATATGTATTTATAAATAAATTATTTTTTGCAGCACTTAAACTCAAATGTGATTGAATTTTATTCAAAAAATTGTACCCATTAATTTTTCCAAGCAAAATAGAAAAAAAAAGGAAAATAATAAAGAGAAAATTTAAATAATTGGCATGAATAATTGAATTTATAAAATAACAATAAAAAATTTATAGTTAACAAATTTTTAATAATATGAAAAATGCGCAATTAATGTTTTGTTTAATTATATTTAATTTTGTGAAAATAAAAATATATACTACGTGTAAAAGGTAAATATGAAAGATCAATAAATTGAAAATATTGTAAATAAAATAAAATAAACAAAATTAGGGTTGTCGCAGGGCAAATATTATTGAAATATAATACTACAAATGAAATAAATTCAAAAAATAATTACACCAATATTATTTTACTAGATTTATGTAATGTGAACTGACTTTAATAGATAGTTTTGCAGTCCATTTCCTTCAGTAAAAACAAAAATATAACGCTACAGTAGTTTTTGTAATACTTCGAAAAATGGACATAAAAAACAAGGAACAAACATTAAATTTGGTAAAAATGTCAAGTCAACTCTTAAAATACTTGAAAATCTCTTATGATTATAATTATTTATCCAAATCACAAGTTTCAAATGATGGCAGCATAGACGACAATTCAAAGACTACAGAAAATTTGTTGTTGCGTTGATGACCGACCAACGAGCACAGATGGAAACATCCAAATAGTGTGTGATTTCGTGGCAGTTAGTAAGAAATCTTAAGTGAAATTCATGGAAATGGAACTTGGTATATATAAGTAAAAATCAACAATTTATAAGATTTTAACCAAAAAAAAAATTGCACCGAATTGATCATTCTCCACCGACAGACATATCATTAAAAAAACGCCCTATGTATCGATAAATTCTTTCAAAACTATTATAACTTGTGACGCCTGATGAAACATTGTATTTTCAATGCATAAGCCAGAAACTACTTCTGCTGTAGCAAAAGCATTAATTTGTTCATTTATTTTTTACGATTCTAAAGGTACACATTATCCACAAAGACATTGGTTCCACATTGATAGTGGTGTACAATTACAATTAATGCTTTGAAATTACCTTGGTTGGTGTATTGTATTGTTCGCTAAGCCCCTTATTCGTTTATTTTTATCTATATTAAGTTTTACTTTGGACGATAGTTTCATACATTATTAAGCATATGTTAAATGAAACCAATGGGCCTATTCTATGTATTGATTATCTTATTCTGCTCGATTAATAATATTATATTTTGATTCTATAAATATAATTTATGAAATTAAAATACATAATTGCTGTAAATTTGTCATTAAAAAAAAATACTCTATATATAAATAATGAAGAACTTTGATGTTTTCATAGGTTGACGTTATTAGTGCATATTTTTTATATCTTGATCTGTAGATTTAACACATTATCTATATTCTATAATCTAGATCTAAAGGGAAAGGAAAATGGTTTTAGATTTTTTAAAAAATATAGATTATAAACAGATTATGTAATCAATGCTATAGTTTACCAATGATTTTAGATCAGTCAGTGCAAAATGTAAAATTAATTTTTGGTACAATAAATCTATAAATTTGAATCAGTTTGATTAATCAGACTTAAGATAAGAAAACACAGAATTCAGTATAACATCTGTCGTAAATGATTTGTGATGGAAAAAATTATCAATTTTTAAAATTAATTTTTTGCAACCATTATTTATTTTATATCATACAATAAAATTAACAATAATAAAAGAGAAAGAAAATAAAATATATGAATACATTCACACACACACACGCACAAGCTTATACATAAATGTATAAAATTAAATAAAATAATATTAATATATATTTTAAAAATTTAAAACATATACTCCTACTATTTTATACTCATATAAAATATATATATATAATTTCAATGCAATCGAAAAAATTGCAACTATATGAAAATAAAAATTCAAATAAATAAACATATTAAATTTTTAAATCTTGTAATTCATAATAAAATGTATATATTATATATATACACGTGTAGAGATGTATGTATTTAATATATATTCGCATATTAAATATTAATTAAAATGCAAAATAGAGGCTATAAATAAATTTAAAATTATTTCAAAATTGTGTATTCATATATTTTATTTATTTGTATATAAGGTACATTAATATATATAAATTTTTAACAGGTATATATATATAATATTATTATATACATATAATTATTGTATGTATTAATATAATAATATTGCTATGGTATAACTGAATGAAATGAAACATAAATATATTTATTATTGTATACAAAATGTATATTTAATTAACACACAGCTTGTAAATACATATAATAATATTATATAGAATTATATGGCAAAACACAGTTTATTTATCTTCGAATGTTTGGTAAATGTTAAATATACCATCGTGAATATTCATCCTTGTTGTTATATCATATACAATATAATATTATATAAGAGAGTAAAAACTTCAGATGGGTTTTTGTTTTTGGGATGAGATAAAAATGGTTTATATACCGTTATTTATAATATTTTATATAATCTAATAAATAACCCATCTTTATTCGTAGTAATGGTAAAATTAATTGTACTGAAAAGTATTATTAGAATGGGAAAAATTAAAATTGACAGTAAAATAATATAGATATATATATATTACACACAGAGACATAAATATAAAAATATAAATTTTTAACAAAAGTAACAAATTTAATTAATTAAAAATTAAATAATGGTTTTTATGGTTTTAGTTTGAATATTTTGTTGAACCATTATTCTAATTTGAATATTATTTTTCAAGTAAAAATAAAATTTAATAAAAATATATATATATTCATGAGAAAAACCAAAATATAAAATATATAATATATTTATTTCATTTGATATATATTCTATATTATAGCGTAACCGTACTATCTGATACTGTAATGTATAACCGCAGAGTAAAAATTGTATAAATGTCAAATTGTCAAAATTTATAAAGAAAATGAAAAACAAAAAAAATTTGTAATTTTGAATAGGTTAATTTTATATCCTTTTTTTTCTCTGTATACATTTAGTTATACCATAGATATATTATAAACCGTGCATTTCTTAAAAGTTTCTTAAAATTATAAATATGCGAAATGGTATGAATTAATTATGAAAAATATTATTATTTTTGATATGGATTGGATTTTATATTATATGGTTTTTTTTTTTATACTATAATAATATATTTGAAGTTTAACTTTTTACTATACTATGAACATGTATTAAAAAAAAATGATCAAGTTAATCCTAAAGTTTTTTTTTTATAACTTTGTTATTAAGAAAAAAAAATTAAAAAAAAGAATATGAATTTTTGATTTTTTTCTTTGTAATTTATCAAAATATATATAAAATGGTATTAATAAGAATTGTAAATAATTTAGAAATGTTAATTTAAATGTAAATTTTATGTGTTACGTACACTGATTAATATTATCTCTATCTATATGTAACATAATAAATTATTGAATTAAAATTATTTGGACTCAATATATATATATATTTAGTATTTGAATTAACGAATCAGGTATATTTGCATCCGATACAAATGGGTAACAAAATAAAAAAAAAGAAACCCAAATAGTGTTCTGTCTGATGTATTTTTAAAATTTAAAAAATATTATGAAATCATATAATTTTATAACAAAATTTTAATTCTATATATGAAAAATTACATTGATTATAGTTTCGGAGAATCGGTTTAGAATAAATGCAAATGAAACTATTTTAAGTTTAAATTTTTAGGATAATCATACATTTACTATATTTTTATTTATTTTAGTTTTTTGAATAATATACACTCCCATTCATCCAAAAATCATATGTTGTTTTGCAATAACACCAAATAGTATATGTAGTTTTTGTAACTATGTGCACCGGATCCAATCGGTTTGACCGAAAATTGTAAATTTATTAAAATTTTGGGAAAAATGAAAATTTAGCCTTTTTTTTTTTTTCAAAACATTAAGAAAATTCACAGCAGTTTGTATTTTTTTTTTTTTAATAAAATTTTTACCAGAAACGACTTTGGAATTAAGTTGTATGTATGTGCGATGTGTCAACGAACGGTCACGATATCACCATAATTGCAATGTGAATTTATAATTTGTAAAATTTAACACACCTATTTATTAAAATCAATCCAATCACTATCCTATTTCAAAATAAACGTCGTCGTAACAAAAGACCGTATCTATCAGTGACGACGGCGGAGAAGTATTACTCCGTTTTCAATATCACTATATTTTTCTGGTAGTCGAGTTGAAAGTAGATTACATTAAGAAAAAAAAATTACAATGTTCACTTAGTAAATTTTCCGAAAAATCGATTTTTAAGAATTATCATATTTTTGAATTACGGGCCATAATTTTAACAGATTTCCAGTTTTTTTTATATACATTATTACAAAATATAATCAATTTCCAATCTTTCATAGAAGAGCTTTTAAAATTGATACACACGTTCATAAGATACGACCGATTTTCCATTTGATGTCATTGAAATTTTGTATGAAATAATGGTAGTGTATAAATTTTTTGTATCATTCGGTTGTCATCTTTATACAATACCACAAATTTCTTTAAATTTTTTCTGTCAACGTTAAGAAAAATGTTGTGATATTGAAAAACTCAATGTTACTTATCAGCCTTCGTCATTGATATCTATACACAATGGCATTTTTGTATATATTCACAGCGCTTTCTTATTTGATTTTTTTATTTAAAGAAAAAACTATATTCTATAACCAAACATTAATAATTTTAGTATTATAATGAAATCAATACTATATATAAATGAGATGAGATATCCTATTGTTTTACAATCCGAAAATATAAATATATGAAATTATGTAACTAAAAATAACTTTTAAAATAAAGTTTAACTACTTTTTCGCAATAAATATTAATAATCTTTTTTGATTCTCACGTCCATTCTGAACATGCACGGATACTTCTCACATATACAAATCTAATGAATTCCAGTAAAATCATTAAACTGCTGTTGTTATAATGGGTGTTTATATAGGATTGGTTAACAGATATTAAATATTGTCCATCAACGACTGATACCCGTTAACAATTTCAATAAATAAAATATGTAAATTTTATAAATGTTTTAAAGTTGATATATAAAATATGTGTATTTTGATAAACAAAAATTTTTGCCTTAAAAGTATTTAGAGTATCGATTTTACAAGTAATGGTCAAATAATTTTTTATTATTTAATTTTGATACTGAATTTATATATATATATAAATATATAGTAGTGTGCTTCCGGACTAATTTCTTTAAGAAAATATAATAATAAATTTTAATTTTCTTTGTTAATTAAGTTTCAAGTGCATATTACAAAAGTAGGTGGTAAAAGAATATTTTTACTTGACCATTTTAAGAACATTTCTTGATATTTTTTTAATACATAAATTTTAAATCAGTATAGTTGAGATAAATTACTCTGCCTTCTAGTAAATAACAATTCACCAATTAGTCGAACATGTACGGTAACTAAGCAGAAAAATATTTCAGTATTAAATTAAAATAGCGATTTCATATGATTGCTACCGCACTGCGTCACTGACAATAAGTGTATCTATCTTTCATTCTATTTTATATAAAATTGATAATTGTATGTCATTTTCACAATGGAAAAATTTATTTTAATAATTAAATCTAATTTAATTCAACATTTTGTATGGGTAAATTTTCCAAAATAATTGCAAATTACTATTTATGTAAAATTTTATACTTTAAATTTTAAAATATTTCATTTATTTTAAATTGATTGATAAGATATAACATAGATATAAAATTAATTAATTAAATTGACATCTGGACCATATACTGGAAGGTCTTTTAAATAATAATAATACGCACACTATATGTATGTAATGCAGTAGTTTTGTATATAGTATAAGATACAAATATAAAATAAAATTAATTTCCCAAATTAATTACAATAATAAATTTCTATAAACTGTATGCGGTAAAGTAATATAAATTATATTATATAGACATTTCAAATATACGCACACACACACACACACACAGCTACCATTACCTATTGTCTAATAATTTATATTTGTATATAAACGGAATTAAAATTAGAAATAATATTAGTAGGATCGGAAATGTGATAAATGAATTTATCAACATGTAATACAAAATTGTAATTGTATAATAATATTATTGGATCTTTTCTATATAATATTAATATATGAACGATAATATATTGCGAGCCAGTATATACACCGATGACCATAATTTAATATTTCGATTATAATGTTTGTTTAATAATATACATTCATATATATAATATATAGAAATAGTACGAACAGGTAAATTAATATAGACATATGTTATTATATTGCAAATATTGTTTTAACTATACAATGAGAGTATATATATATAATTACATATTAGAAAATATTAATAGAAGTATATTTATGTTAGTATACTACTACATAGGATCCTTCGTAACACTTTAACGGTCGGAGTCACATTTCTGCGAATTAAATTTGCTGGTGGTTGTAGACCGGAGTCACATTTATGTGACTTCAATGGTGCTACAAAATCAAAATCTAAGCTAAACTAAGCTAAGCTTTTTGTCAAAGGTCCTCTGGCCGACAAAGTGTTAAACATATAATATGATGTAATAAAAAATCGTATATAAATATTTATAATATGAGTATTGTAAGATATTATAGTACAATAGCAATAATTTATAGCATAACAAAATGAAAATATACGCACAGCTTGAAATCTATATGTCTGGGGTTTTGTTTTCATGATGTCTTATTGTATATCGAGAACTTTTAAAGAAAATTTTATTTATTTTATAAAATATTGTTTACAAGTTTTTTTCCTTTTTATTAAATATATTAAAATCGACTATAAATACTCTCTCATTGTTCGTTACATATATACAAATGATTAAAATATTTTACTATTGATTTCTATATTATTACAATATTATTTTTTTATTTATTTTTTTCCGGTTAAGTCTATGCATTTACATAAAAGTATATCTAAACCTTTAACAATTTTAATAGTGTACATTGTACTAATGTATATAATGTTTAAAAATTAAATAGCAAAATTATATGAATATATGGAAAAAAATAAAAAAATATACAAAATATATAGAAAATAAATTATTATAAAAGAAAACTCAACAATGGAACGAGAATATTTATACTTCGTAGTCATTGTATTGATAAACCAGAAATTTATACCATAAAAATGTATTATAAGTAAAACAATTTAAAAACAAACAGAAAAAATGAATGAAATTTATCAATGATGATATAAAAAAATAACCTCATCTTTTTCTATAAAACGTGTAAGCGCTTATATACCATACAATGAATGTATACATAGAAAACTGGAATAAATAATATAAACTCTACAACGTGTATAATACAACCTCTGGCCCATAATGAACCGGATTAAAAAAACACGAAAATTTTTCAGAAAAACCATTTTATTTATTCAAAATAACATGCAGTTTTGGGGAATAGAAATTAGTCGTAGCGAGTTAAATTAAGTGAATATGGTGAAAGAATAAATAAATAAATATGATTATTAATTAAATTCGGAGTAATTTTTGATCATCGCATTGATGTGGAACAAACTTTGAATTCTCCTTTCATGGACAGCAGTTAAAATTCGATGATTTATTGTTTCCGATATTCCAAACTACATTACTGAATGAATCTCGCTGAAGATTTCGTAAAAATGACCTGATTTTTTTCATTGTGATTTTTCAGTAAATTGCTTCAGATGATCGACCGGAATGTTCGTCATCACTTATAGCTTCTCACCCTTCTGTGAATCATTTATGTCGTTTAAAAACTTGTGCTTTTCTAAGACACAATCTTCATCATACGCGATTTTTTCACAAATCATTCGTTTCAGTACACGGTTGAAAACCTTGGACTAATCCATAAACCAAAATTAGTTTACACACTTTTTATAAACTAAGAAATATTAAATGATAAACGCCAGGATGTTTAATGTCGATTTTTAAACCATTTGAGATTAATTTTAAAACCAAATTCATATTTGCACAATATCGTAAACTATTGGTATTATTTTTAAGTGATAATATTATTATTATTTTAGGATTAAAATTGTATTTTAAACCATCAAATATGTATATGTCAAAGTTGAGTTTATATTTTCGGTGTTTTAAACCCTCGAATTAAAAAAAAAAAAACGAACTTTACGGTTCGGCAACAATACGTTTAAACTTCTTAGGTTTAAAATTTAATCTATCTATAATTGTTTGATTATTAATTAAACATTTCTAGGGTGCTGGTTTTAATCAAACTTCGGTGTGGACCTTTTTGTAACAAAAATTAGTCTAAAAAGCAGCGCAAAATTTTCAACGGTGTACCATTTTTACCAATTTTAAAACAAACTTTAACGTTGGTACTTTGTTTTTATATTCATTTTTCGAGCGACGCACATGCACAGCTATGTGTTGTGTATTTTCGTTTCTACGCTACTGAATGTATAATGTCATGATGATGTTTGTTGAGCAATGTTCACTTAACATAATCACAAAAAAATTAAATGGTTGCAATACGTGTTCTATAACGTTTACACAGCCATTCCGATTTATTATGGTACAGAGGCTGTATGTAATGTATTTTATAGAATTGAAGGGAAAAAAAAATATATAAAGTTTACCTATCCTATTGAATTTAAATATTTTTCAGTATTCAATTATTTGATTATTTAAAAAATTTTTTTTTTTTTATATTTTCATTATAATCACATATAATATTATTACTTCAGGTCTCTATAGATATACATCGACTTATTTGTTATTTGAGCAAAACATTTACATTGATTATTTATTTATCTATATCTATCTAATAACATAAAATAAGTATGTACCAGTAATTTGTTTATAATATAAAATAGATTTACTTATTACTTTGGTATATACAATTAATTATAACATATAGACAAAGAGTGCAAATATGAATTATATATAATTATATAATTTTAAATTAAATATAATTTATTCGAGCTTAAACAATAAAATATTACTATACTCTGATCGTTTAACATAATAAAAAATATTTGTATGCACGCACACACGCACACCCACACACACACACACACACACATTATAAATTAATCTCAATAATTTATTATATACATACTTTCTCAATTATTAAACCATATAATATCCACTTATTTGTACCGATTATATGTACGAGTATATAAGAAATAAACCTTATATAATTTACAATTATTTTCTACCCAATATCTCTGCAGTATAAAAGCTAAATACATAATATAAATATAAGTACATTATATATATATATATATATAATATGTAATAATAATAATATATAATATATAACCATGCAAGTGTATATAAATAAAGGAGGTGTAAGGATATATATATATGAACAAAATACAACAACATATAAATACAACAAAAAAAATAGAAACAAAAAAAATGGATTTATACTAAAACATTATTATATGTTGGTCGTTATGTAAAAGAAATAATGTGAAAGGTTAAGTATTTCAAAACTCTAAAGGGTTTTTGTTTGTTTCGTCTTTAAGTTTATGCGAACATAATATATAGACAATATATATATAAGTAGTAGCTATATACAGATACACACATATATATGTTATATATAATAATATATAATAAATATTATTATATTGTGTGTACATGTGCGTGTGATATGGTATACCACCATAAAAAAATAACCCTCAAAAGGTTATCTTTTCTTATGCGGTTGACATTAAATTTTATATATGTACCTATATCGTATATATATATATATATATATATGTATAATATTGTATATAATATTGTATATACTTAATCCATGTACATAACATATATCTTTGTATATTAGATATACTGTAGTAGTACTAATAGTTCTATCTATTTACATATAGTGTCTATATACTATTCATACTTAAGTGTATTGCATATATATATAAATATATACAAAGGATTTTATATTTTTTAAATGATGTAATTAATATATTAATTATAGATAAGATTATACCATATATAAATATGGTATGCAAAATGTTATTATGGTTAAATTTATTATTAGTACTATAAAATATGTTTTTGTACTTATTTTTATATACATAGGAATATACAATACTAATAATAATAATAATAATAATCCTTGTTTACTATTTTATTAAAAACGAACAAGTTTAAAGTTTTAAGAAAATGGTTTATTAAAAGAAAGAAAATTAGTTTTTGATGTAAGATAACAATTATCTAGGAACTGCAGTCGGTAAACGGACAAAAAATAAAAACTATTTAATATTGTAAATATATAATTATAATTTATAGAATGTAGATTATATATTTATATTTTGTATAACTTCAGGGCATAGAAGGTACTCAAGACATGAGAAAAATTGTTCGTTATTTTTCAATGTTAAAATTATTCAACAGTATTAAAATTTGTTTGTTTATGCGCGCTATAATAAAACGAATATCTTTGCAGAAAATTGTGTTGGACATTATTATGTCGACGTTAATAATGTCTCAAAATCAAAACATAATTTCAGATCAATTGCTGTATTTGTTATATATTCGCACGAAAGCAATAATTTATCCTCATGAATACAATATTATTAGATATATATGGATACTTAGAGTTACTGATTTGGTATATATGTATTTTGCTAATCCACCCGTATTGTAACAATGTTAGTTAGTATTGCACTCTTTGGACTTTAGTTAAATATAAATCCTTATCAATATTTATTAAACAATTACTATTGGATGTATTGTATTATATTTATAAAAATGCTTATTAAAAAAAATGTTTTTTGGAAACATATACGTGTGTGTAAAATTGTATAATATATTATATTTTATATAATTATATGTATAAATTTACAATGTTTAAGATTTAGCACTCGTATATTATAAACATAGCGAAATAGCCTTGTATATTATTTATATTTGCATAATGCATTTTATATATATGATATTGTATAGTACTTTATAAAATTAGTACAACTTCTTTTGTCAGTGAACAATTTCATTTTTTTTTTGTGAATAAAAATGATTCATATTTGCTTATTTATATTTCACACATGAAAATATTATAATAACAAAATGTTCATAAAGTTATTCTTTATCATAATATCCTTTAATCTTTATATGTTATTAATGTTATAACATATAAATACTAGTAAACACATATTTCAAACACAATACAGTATCGTCAATATTTTTTGTTAAACACCCTCCATCCACTTGTATTTTTGTGAGTTTCTTGCAGATGACAATTTACAAATTTTCGAAGATATTGATACAATTGATAGAAAAAATGGTTTAAATTTCTGCAGGTTGTGGAGAAATTCGTGTTTTCAATTTGTTGTCATAACTCCGTTTAAGATTTATCAAATTATATAACAGCCTTCACAGCTGGTTTTGTATCTACGAAATACACAGTAGTAATTTCAATGGATAGACCAGGCAACTGATGCAATAATATTATGTTAAGTTACGGTGAAATTAAAAAAAATTAAATTTTGCATCTTGATTTGCAGACAGGAAGTAATTGTAAACTGTCTTTGTACAAGAAATAATTGTTCTAATTGTAGCTACAAAACCTGTAAAAACTATTATTTAATGGAATTGATTAATATTTCCCGGCAGTTGCAAATTATACCATATCAAAACATATTATATGGTACAATATAAAAATGTTGTATATATATAGAATTTAAAAAGAAATATATCTTATCTTATCTTAATTGAAATGCGGTTGTACACTAAAAATAAAACACTATAAAATAAGAGTGGTGGTTAATGGTGATACTGTAGCTCAACACAACTCCAAATACAACTTATGCGAACAATTACAATAACAATATATGTGTAAAACATTTTATAGTTTTGTATATAGTAAAATATTTGAACATATTTCAATAGGAGGATATGTGAAAATTTTATTTTTATTTAAAAACATATATTAGATTTATTTATTTATTATTTTTGATAAATATATTTTATTGTATATGCTTTTACTTATGAAAATAATATATATATATACAAGTACTAATTTTTTGTGAATTTTTGTAAGCTAAATTATTTGGAAATTGTGGAATTTATCTATTAATTAAAATAGAAATTTGTATATAGTTTATGTAAATGTTTAAAAAAAATGTAATACAATATATTGAAGAGAACACTAAATGAAAATTGTTTAAAATTAAATAAAACTATTTGAGATGTATTAAAAAATAATGGAATTAAAGAAACAACTGTAAACCATTCGATAATTGCAAACCAATTGAATTGTTATTTACCAATTTGACTGTAATGTAATGAATGTTTGGTACTTGGAGTAACATGACTTGTGTTATTTGTAAATAAAAATTCAGATACATTATTTACAAGTAAACTTAACAACAACTTATAATTTTCGAATGGTCATTATTAATTCATTTATATATTGTTGATTTATGGTTATTATATGTTTAATATGTGTGTGTACGAGGGCGGATCGTTAAGAAAGTTAAACATTAGCATAAACATAGCTCTGTTATCATCAATGCAATATTATTTTTTACATCAGACAACCTTTCAAAGGTTGCTAACAACATTACAACCAGATATATGTAAATTATAGTTTTGTTTTGACCGAAATTAAAAGCGAACAACTTTTGATTTATTTGTTAAAATGTCTGTAATAGATTGTTATAAGTTGTAAAAATTGTATGGAACTAAATGGAGATGATATACTGAAAAATAATTTGATTTCTTTGCAAGAAAATAATTCCTTGTAATATTTATATTTTCCTCGTCAACGCGCCTATATACGTATGCCGTATAACGAGTATATGTAGAAATAATTAAAATTAACAGATAAAAAATATGTAAATAAAATAATCAAATTTTTTTTTAATATTAATGACATATTTACATAAATTATAAAATTTGCGGAGAGATATATATATGGTATAAATAGACAGAAATGAATGCTCTGTTATGTCTGTCAATATATTATGACTGACTATATGATTGTATGGATTACATACATATTTATAAAATATGTGACATAATAATAAGAAATTAAAAATACAATATATATTCCATTAAGTTGCGGCGGGTTAAAGTTAAAGACATACGTTTGTGTTTATATTGTATATATGTTTATATTATGTAACAGTGACGAAGGGACCGAAGGATGAAAATATTTGTCCACATAAATAGTAATTAAAATATATGGTTGAATAATTGGGTGATCACACTACCCTACCCAGCTAACCGGACAAATTTGTAAACAATTATTCCAATTGAACAGAAAAATACTTGGCCGTAAACCTTTTGCCATATGGTTTTTATTTTAATTAAAAGAAAATTGTTTGATGACATAATTTTATTATATATGGTTTTTATAGTTTTAATAGCTCCATAATTGTAAATTGTGTTTATGCGATGATAACTCGGCGAAAATGTACATTTTATAACAATTCTATTGAATACATATTAAATATTTATTGCAAAGTTACCAGCGTTGGTGTTTGTGTATACATTTTTGCATTGCTCTGTCACCTCTATATATTAAATATTGTAGGATTAAAATATTTTAAAAAGTTTACGTGGTATAAAGATAACTAAAAAAAGTTTTATAGACACAATTGTATATTGATTAGTTTCGATTCCATTCGATATGTTAAGTTAAAATTTGTCATCTTCATTACATATAAAAAATTTCAAATTTATAATGTTATATTAAAATGGTGGCAGATTCATTTCATTGTATGATTCACTACGAAGTGACACATCGACAGCATTTAACGTTTCTATAAAAAACTTAAACAATAACAATAGAAAAAAAAAACAGACAGTATAGTAGGTAAGGAAATATGGTAAGGAACAAAAAATTAGTGAGCGTAATGTCTCTTACCATAATTTAGAATATATAAATGATTAATTTCCCAATTTCCTAAAACAATCGAATAAATATGGTTCTATAGAGGAATTGCATAGAGAAAATTTAGGGTAATAGTTCTTACTACTACTAACACTCGGTAGCGCAGTTGCATAAGCGCCGATATATATATATATATATATATATTATATATATATTAATCATGAAATATAGCGGGTTCAAATCCACTATTTTTCATAGGAAATTTTTCGGTATTTATTTTAATAATTAAATTTTTTCTGCTGGTGACCATTTGTTCGTTGATGGAATAAAAAAGAAAAACGGATATCTTTGAAAATATGGTGTTGGACGCTATTCAAAGATTAACAATGTCTGCACACACATAACAATGGGCTAATCATCCATATAAAAATAATAGTATTATGGAAACTTCTATCTTTCGTTAATTACAGTACAGTACAGTACAGTACACCCAATTGGTAAATTGTTATATACTCCAATGCAGAGTAATTTACAAACTTGGTTGTAATGAAAGGTTTATTAGATGACATAAAAGTTGCACGAGGAGCAAAATATGAGTTAAAAAATATAAAAAAGTTCCTACTTTCGTTAAACGGTTATGTTAAATTTTTGGTTGAATTTTTTCCAAAAAAATATACAATGCCATGTAGTTAATCCATTATGAAATATTCGTATAGTTTATATATTACGTGCAGTAGCGTTTTTTTTTCGATAACAAGGATAGCAGTATATAGTTTGCACACGAATATATATTTCATACTAAATTTTTTCAGATAACATCACTTTTCAAATAAATAAAAAATCTTATCGAATAACCGTGAAAAGCCGTATAAATCATATAACAATTATGTAATATAATTAATTTTCCGGATAATATATTTAATTGTTTTCCCTTATGTTTACTAATTTTTAACTAACAATATATATACAATATATTTATATATATATAGAAAGAAGAACAACAAATTGCTACTGTAATCTGATGATTATTTCTCACGCTTCACCATATACTGTGATGTACAATACAATATATTTATATATGGATATCAAATTATCAATATACATAAGGTTATAATAAATATAACTATATATGTACATATACTCATATATTGTAGCTATATATAGTAGCTATATATAGGTATAGCGGTATAGCCACGTATATATATATATATATATATAGCTTTAGTAGTATATATTATAATAATGAAATCAATGAAATTCCAAAAAATCTAATATCATTAATATATATATATTATATTATCTTATAGATTTTATCTTAAACGAGTATTTGTAAAAATATACTTTATAAATTATAATATCGTCGTCATATATATATATATATTTTGGTATAGATACTACAAAAATAATCAACTTTTTTCTTATATATACATTTAGATAGATTGTATTGTTGTTGTTGTTATTAAATATAATATTTATGCGATGTTGTTGATAATATACATAATACAATACACATTTACTATACTATACTATTTAATATATATTTACAAAAGCTATCAATTTCACTTATAATAATATGGTATATATATATAAAATAGTATATAAAAACGAAGATGTTTTTTATTTTTATAAATGTTATTTTATTTTCGTTAATGGACAATTTCATTTTCTATTTGTCTTCATATCAATCTGCACAATTAATACACACACATATATATAGCCATATTACTATACAGATACTAAATATAAATAATATGTATACGCGTATATCGAATATATAATTTTATATGTTATATATGTTTTTTTAGATATTATGTTAATCAATTTATATAGTTATAATATATGTTGTATATATATGTGTTATGTATAACAACACATTGTACACGCGTACATAAAATGAAAAGTAAAAGTTTTTGTATATACCATATATATATATTTAGATAGACAACCTTGAATCGAATTTTCAGATTAACAACAGAAAAAAATGCATTATAAATGTTGTTAATGCACCACCACCACGACCACCACCACCACCACCAGTCGTCACGACAATAATAAAATATTACAATCAATTAAAAATCAATCAGAATATTTTATATAAATTTTAACAATTCAAAAAACAAAATTAATATTTATAATATTTTTGTTCAATTATTTTATTTATTATATTAACACTAGTCCTACCAAGAGGGGTTCAAATGACCCTTTTTAAACATTTAGTTTATAAATTTCTTTGAAATGACATTAATTATTATGTTTGAAATTTGAATTGTGTTATGTTATTATTTGTTTTGGATTTAATAAATTAACAATTTGTAATCATTATTAAAAAAAAGGTTTAATTCATGCACCAAACTTGCCAAAATATATAGTAAAATACATAACTTTTTTATTATAGGGGTCATTTGACCCCCTGTGGTAGGAATAGGTATATACGAAGTGTTGGTACGTTTAGTGTTAATGTTATAGCATAGAGAATTTTTACTATATAACATATGTGCTATATATTGTATTATAATAATAAAAATTATAATCATATATATCTATTAATTTGGATGATTTTATATTATTTAACAAATTTTTATATTATAAATTTCGTTCGGACACATAATAATTATATTAATATTTTCTATATACAAATGTCAAAATAAAAATTATATATATGTACAAAACATATATAAGTCAAGACAACTTCTGTTATATTAACTGTATATATATATATAATTATACTTGTTGTTCGTTTGCATACATGAGTGTATATAAAAAATATATATATATAAAAACTTATACCTACTACAATAATATCAAAGCCGTCTCATATATTTGTATATATTTTGAGAGTGATTTCTTTGTACAATAATAATTATATTATAAAAATTCTTGTATTCACTATTCAATCATATATATATATAGGTTTGGCCATATGTATTCGAGTATATGTGTATTTATTTAGTTAATAATTTTTTAATTTCTCTTTTATCGCACTAATATGCAAATTGATTAAAAATTAATTATAATAATAATAATAATAATAATAATAATTTTAAAAAATAAATTTCGCTTGCGATTTTTAACAATGTAACCAATAAGTATACGGGATATATAGAAAAAATACGCATTGTAATATTTTATATAATCAATACGTTTACGTGTTTATGGAGAAAATAATTGTTTTTTATAAACATTATCGAGTCCATTGACATCATCATCATCATCATCATCATCATCATCATATATTCCATGCATATGTAAATAATGTATATAACATTTATGTATATAACAATAATATTTTTTAACTTTCATAAAATTTATTATAATATATATTCTTTATGTAATAAATAATGGTATATAATTTAAATAAAAATAAAAAAATAAATATTGTAATAATAATAATAATAATAATAATAATAATAATAATAATAATAATAATATATGTAACATGCAATTTTTGAAATTTAATTAATTTAATTAAATTACTATTTACCCGAAACTAATAAACCACTAAATGTTAAAGTAAACACAATTTGAAACCATTTTAAATGAGTACTTGTACACATTTTATTTTATTTTTTTTAAAAATTTTTTTAAAAATTTATTTTAATTATTTATAAACTAAACTATATAAAATCAAAAAAATATTTATATATAATAAATATATATAAATAAATTATATATACATATGTGTGTGATTGTGTGTGATCTTGTATAAATTAAATTAAAATTTGTTCACTTATATATTCCATATATATATATATATATATATATGTGTTCACTCATTCACTTAAGTTACTTGACTGGAAATTTCAGAGAAATTTAACAAGACAACTTAAAAAACTTAGACGTTGTATAATATCATTTATAAATATATAAAAATAAAATATTTGTGTGTAATTTATTTATTTATTTATTCATTTTTTTTTTTTTTCAATAATGACGTTTACATGTTTACGTCAAGGTCAACATACATGCATTGGTTATATTGGAAAGGAAACCCCACCACCATATCAATATTTTATTATATATCACATGTCTATTCACATATTTATATATATAATCAATAAATATATGTATGTACCCTGCAGTAAATTTTGAAACTAGTTCCGTATAAAAATTAATTCTTCAACTAGTGCAAAATTGAACTAGTTACAGAACTATTACTAAAGTAATGCAGATAGGAATCATTTTAAAAATACGTAATAATACAAAAATATGACGAAACGACGAAAATAAACAAAAACGTTTTTGAACTGTTATAGTAATTTATAGATATATATATGTGCTGTTTTTAGACACTGTTTTGATTTCATTTTTAATAGGGTAATGAATTTCATATTAAAAACACGTATTGTGATTGTGAAGTGAAAAAGAATTAATTAATTACCATCCAAAACGTCCAACAATTTTAGTGCAGTAGAAGAAGATATGCACATTATATCGATCGAGAATTTTGTGGCGGAAGATTGTTCCAACAATATGGCTATTTTGGAATACGAATCGTTACCAAAATTATCTTTTGAAGAGAAATTAATCAATTGGTATATTAGGAATAAACAATTCCGTAAATGTTTCAAAGAATTGCGTTTTATTTTACGCAAGGAAAACTTAGACGTAGCACGTAAAATTCAAAATTGAGCTGATATAATTTAAGAAAAGATGAAAAACTATGAAGCACCAGTTGCAATAATAATATAATATTCTTTAAATATGAAGTAAATTATTATTTTGTATTAAAAACATTATAAATATTAAATTATATTAAAATATATTTTCTACGTTTTTTTTTTAAATTAAATACAACCTTTTTTTTTAAACAACTAGTTAAAGTACTGGTGACGGAATACATAATGTAATTAAAATTAAAATTAACCAGTACAGTAACTAGTTGCAGAAGAACTAGTACTATAGTACTTAAGTGTTTACATTTGAACTAGTTCAGTAATTCGTTACAGATTAACTAGTTCTTCAACTAGTTGAAAAGTAATGCAGACGAGGACAATTGTCCGTTCGTAGGACATTTCAATGCTAATAGAAACAGTTGGCAACATGTATAAGGAATTTAGCGTGGAACCAGTACTATTTACTTTGTAACTAGTTGTACTATTAGTAGTAGAACTAGTTCTCTTTCCTACAGGGTTTGTATATATATAATAAAAATGGTTTATAATATACAAAAATATCTCAATACAAAATTTTTCTCATACGATAAATATTTATAAATTTTAATTATTTAAAATAAATTTTTGACATCTCTTTCTATTTTCTCAAAATTGTTTTAAGATAAATTTTAAAATTTTTTTTCTCAAATAATTATTTCTTCAATATTTACATTATGTTTTTATATATATTATATGGTATACGATGCATATAATTGTCTGTCATATATTTACGTTCGTATACAAATATTGCAATTAAAAATTGGGTTTTATTGTTTGATTTTTAAATATATATATATATTAATTTCAATATGCATAATAATTTGACGTCGTATAATTTAATTAATTAAATCATCATCAAATCATATAATATTATTTATATATCGCATATGACATACTTATAAAACTAAACATTTATTGATGTGTGCAGTTGACAAAAATATAGATTTTTTATTAATTAATTTGACTATAGTTTTATTTGGCATATATTGTCTTATAAAATATAAAAATTTCTATTTTTCGAATATAGATTATTTTCATTTTGTTTAAATTGTATTAATAAGTTTCATTTATTTTCCATATACATTTTCTTTTCATTAAATAACTACTTTTTTAATTTGAATTTTTCTCTGCCAATATTATTAGCTGCATACTCTAGTTTGTCCTCAAAATTTCCGCATTATATATAGTACTCCGTATATTCAATCCAAGGAAATATCTATGGATTTCTTACGGATGTCCGCTGAAATGATTTTATATGATAAGTGCAACCCTGTCCTTGGTTTTTTTTTTATAAAAAATGTCCTTGCATTATCCATATATTTTCACTGATTTGGTATTATACCACAGAATATCCATAGAATTTATAGTCATATTAATTTTGTGAGCAGATTCACTGATTTTGTCAAAAATACGTCATGTGACAAGTGCACTCTCGCACAAACATTTTGTTATAACAGATTGTAACACGTTGAAACAAAATTTAATATGTAATAAATAACAATTAAAATGATATGATATTTATATTTTCTTATGTAAAAAATAATTTAATTGTAAAATTAAAATAATAAATTCATAGTATAATTTTGTAGAATTTTGGCAGATAAAACACGCTTACGCATAAACGAGAAACAAAAACGGCGGATAATAAAATCCATAAAAAGTCTTACAAAATTCTTAGGAAATACATTAGATTTGAGTTGGTGGTTGTTTTAAAAATTATGAAAATAAATTTTAAAAAAGTGAGAATTATATCTATATAGATAAGCGAAATATACAAAATTTGAACCACTGTTTTGGATAATTGGTGAAATAAATTATGAAAACAATACCGCAGATATATGTTGGACATATTACCCTGCGACAATTCAAAGATTTCAATTGAGCTAAAAAAAAAAATACAATTATATTAAGTGGAAAATCTAGGGACATTCTTTGAACCAATTCCAATATATCTTTTCCATGGAAAATATATGGTTTTTTTCCTCATTTTGTAAAGTACGGACAAATTGTTACTATGGTAATGCCACAAATGCCACTTTTGTATGGTTATCATTAACCTAATTCATTTTATTATTAAATATTGTGTCTTAAAAAAATGATATTAAATTGTACTATCAAACAAAAAGATGTTCATATTAAAGTATATGATTTTAAATGCAAGTAGATAATATATTGCCCTTGGTTAAATAATTGTTGAGAAAAACTATTTGCATTTTTACAAAATAGACAACTTAAAACATACATTTTTAAATTGATTTAATTATAATAATTTCTGATTTCAATTTTGATGATTTATTTTTATATCATATACATTTGATTGCACATTCATTTCAAAATCACATGCATTCGTATCGAAAATCCGAGAAAAGCCGGGCCAATATTGTACAAGTTAAAACTAATATAATTTATTATCATTATCTTATATATGTATATTTATTGTACAATAAAATATATTCATTCGCATAAATTAAATTTTTATTATGCAATATTAAACAAATCTATTTCTTTTTATAAGCGCATGCATATATAGAATATTATTATATTATAATATTCTCTTAAAAATATATATTATTGAAAATGATGAAATATTTTCTAAACTATAAGCATCTTTTATAAATGTTTATTTAACTATACACATATATTTATTCATATATATATACCATTTATGTATAAGTTTTATATATATTATATTAAGTATAGATATGATATAGAAAGAAATTGTATCTTACGTATATATTATTTTATATATGTGTAAAAAGTATATAAGAATATGTAAATGTTTATATATTAACTATATATATATATATATATATATTCTTAAAAGTTCAAAGAAGAAATTTAAAATATATATAAATTTTTGCTTAAATATACATAACATAAGATATTAAAATTTCTACAATATATTACTTACAATATATTTATATTTGGATATACGAGTACATTGTATATAGTTAAGCAAAAAAAAACCAACTCGATTTTAAAATATTGTAATATCGAAGCAACTTACACAAAAACTCGAGAATGTAAAACTTTACTTATTATATATACTTCTTCTATATACGTAATTACGTAAATGAACAACTTTTAATTAGTATATTTAAATATATACCAAATATTTAACATATGGTTGGTACTATTTCTTTTGATTTATATATAAAATACACAATAAAATGATTAATTAATGGGACTATTACATCGGTTGTTGATAAAAATTATATTGTTTTAAAATCAAACTTTTTACAATTTTCGAATATTTCATATGGGGATATCAAAAACAGACCATTATCCGGCCAGCTACTTGATTACACACCTTCAGTGCACTTCGAGATACAATTCTTACATTGCAGTCAAGTTGGCAAATTATAATGTTTCGATCGATATTTTATTAATTCACATATTTTTATACGTTTGAATGGTATGGTGTGATGCTGTAAATGACCATTATTCATTTTATAAATATAGTGTATACAAAACCATATTTTCATATATGGTAGTTGTATTTGCTTTTTCAATATATAAAAGTCCAATTTGTAATTCAGTTGAGTAATTTTCAGTATAAAAAAATACTGAATTATTCTTTCGTTGCAGCACCCGATTAAATGAATCACTAATATAGGATTTATATAATATTTATCGTAACTATAATGTGAAATTTACTAATAATTAATACAATTAACACATTGTACCATAAATATGGACCGATAAAATATAACATACTAATTTGATACAAATAATATATAATGAAAAAATTTGTTAAATTTTTGTTTGGGTCTTTATATTTCAATATTAAATTAATATGTATCACCTGAATTTATTGTATTGTATTGAATTCATATATGTTATATTATTTTGTTTGACTATATATTTTATATGGAGATGAATGATTTCCTTTTCTTGTTATTTGTCATTATTGTCAATATTATTTGTATCCTATTTGACAAGCGTATTGCTGTAAAAGGAATTGTCAAAATATCAGAATATATCATTTTTAGATAAACATTTTTAAATCAGCATAGTAATTTACATTAGAGCAATTTATATATATGATTTGTTTATTATACTACATCACAGATCCAATAGCAATTTGATATTATAAATTCATATGAATGTATTTTAACATTTTTAAATGAACTTTTAAATAATTTATAAAACCTCTATATTTGTTATTTTTGTAATAGTATTTACGAAAATATATATAAATATATTAATATATATATAGAAATATTTGCAATTTCAATTAATTTTATAATTCCATCATGATCAGCAACATTTTATTCAATAATCATTTATATTTTCACTATAAATTAAATTCAAAAATTAATTTATAATATAACTATCTAAAATTTAAATTGTTTTAATATAATATTATGTATACACATATACAAATATGTGTATTGATATTTCTAAATATTTAATTTTCATGCTATATTATTATACATATTTATAATATAATACTTCGTATACATATAGCTATAGATTTAATACTGTGTACAGTGTACATTATTAATATATATCGAAAATAAAGCTCATTTTAACCCTAACCCATAGAAAACATCAATCACTCTACCATTCTACAACCATTTCCTATTTATTTTTTTTATTATATATTTATTATATGCGTATTTACACCTACCTATATTATATACTTAAATATACATTTTGTGTGATCAATAAGTCTCGGGAGTGTTTGTATAAAATAAATGCTTTTTTATTTCTCCAGCAAATTTTATTATTCACTTTTACAGTGAATTTTCATTAATTTCTTCTCTATTACATTAAATATATATTTATAGTTTTTGATTATTTTTTCTTTAAATTTTTAAAATTGGAAAGTTCCAATTGGTTATTGTATAATTATATGTGGAGTCTGTGGAAATTATTGAATTTTTTATCAAAAACTTACAACTATTATATATGGAAGTGTTCAAAATAATGCACGATGACACATAAATACCATTACCATATATAATTAATATTCTTTGTTAATCGTGCAGTTTTACACCGGTTGGACGAAATTATTTATATTTTTATTTGGTATTTGTTGTTTTGCTTTTTCGATTTTCATTAACCAAATGATATTCCAACATGATCATAACAGCATTTCTGTATGTCATATCAGAGTAAGCATTAAATTTTTAATTTCCTTAGTATTTTGATTTAAATTATTATTATGTTTATTATCTTTATGTATGATATGTTTGATTCTCTTCCTTCTTTGCAATCAATTTGTGCATCATTGAAGCATTTAATCATAAATATGAAAACACAAAATTTAATGCAAAAAAGCTTAAAAGGTTCGAACCATATATTTGAAAACTAACAAAGATAAGAAAAAATTTGAGCAGAGAACAGAGTACAATATATTACGATTGTATCAATAATGTAATAGAAAAAAAAAGTATCAAAAATAAAATTTAGTTAAGATACTTTTCGATCACAGTATTTTACATTTATCCATCAGAAAATAAATCTATAAAATATCAGCAATATATGTATAGCGTAGAAATTCACACCATCTACAATATATCGATGGCTGTATACTTATATATATATATATATATATAGTTATATTCGCATATATAATCAATGGAATTATAATATATACGTTTGCCCAAAGCACTGTCAATAAAAGTTTAGTATATATTATGTCTTTAAAAACTTAAAAAAAAAAGTTGAATGATACCATTTGTCTATTTGATATGGTATTTTGTGAATTTTATTTATTTGTTTATATTTATATATATTTTTATATATTCGAACATATATTTACAAAAGCATTATTTTGAATAATAGATATACAAATTATAAAGTAATTAATTAAATTTAATTAAATTAATTGATTTATTTTTTTTTATTTTGTCTTTTATCAGCGTAAAACATTTAGACTTAAACATATAATCGATTTTAATTATTTTTGAAAATTATGTATTTTATCATAATAAAGTGTGGGTGAGTGTAACAAAATGTTGATGCTATTATATTGTTGTTACAGTTTTTTGATACAATAATGTCATATCATGAGAAATTTTTTTTCGGATTATATAATATTAGAATTCACTATTTCTAAAAATAGTAAATTGATGATATATGCGATGCATATGGCATGTATAGTTCAAACAAGACCACATGCCATGCAGTTAATGAAACAATGAAATTGGCTGAAGGAAAAGTTTGGTGTATCTATTATTTTGAGAAATGTACCAGCCAATTGACGTCCAAGATCATGCGACTTGACACCGCACTGTCATTTTTTCTATGGGGGGGTTGTTATATAAAATCAAAGTGATATATTTCAACAAATCATAAACTCATTGCAAGACGACATTGAATGTGTTACCCTGTGATTTGTGATATTAATTTCTTGGAATCTAATTTTTCTTTTGCAATTTTGAAATATAATTAATTTTTTTGTTATTCATATTAGGAGTATACATGTATTATGTCGGCATTGCAGATGATTTTCGTTCGTTATTTTGCCTGTTAGTAGTTTTTGTCATAGATGTTTACAAGACATGACAATCAATCATTTATTATATGGTCAGACAAAGGTGAAAACAGATCGCTTGCAAAAAAAAATAAAATGCTGTATATAGACACTTTGCCTCCACAATACAAGGTAAATTTATAAATGTTTTCATTAAAACGCATTAAATAGTCTGGCTATCGATCAATGTGAGTATCAAAGTGATAAAATATCTAAATAACATCTATAAATCATTGTATTTTATTCTGTTTCAAATAAATTATCGAATTTACTACACGCTTCACTCTACACAACAACTAAATATCATAATCATAATGCGGCATCCGAAAGTTATCCTATATATGAATGGCAAAAGGCCATATCGAAATTTCGATTATTTTGATTAATTAAGCTTTATTTACAGTATATGTTTTAAATTAAATTTGTTTGTTACAAAATAATATTGATGAGAAAATATTTTTAAATCTAATAATTGGTCCATATTTTTTTTATATATTATTTTATAAAAATTTAATTTTTTAACCAATAATTTGGTTTGTTCTTTTTTTTTCATATTAAAAAGTTTTTAAGAATATTTTGCATATAAATATAATAAATTAAAATAGTAATATTCCAGGAATTTGTTTTATGTAATTGCTGTATTTTTTCATTAAATTTTAATATATTTGAATTTATTATAAATTATTTTTAAAAAACTATAATTAATATATAATTTTTGATACAGTTTATATTTTATGTGGTTCATACATTTTCCATAACACGTATTTATATGTTTGTTAGTGCTATTGTTGTACTATTATATGTTTATTAATTTTTTTTTATGTATGGTATAAATTAAACAAAGTAATGTTTGTATAGATAAGAAAAAAGGGCGGTTTATGAAATCTAAAATTGAGGTTAACATGTAAAAATATATTTTTCTTATGGTTACTCTTAACAATTAATAAATTTTAATGAATATTAGCCCGAAAGCTAATGGAAAATTGTTCAGAAAAATTGCTTTTCATTAATTATTGCCCATAATTTTAACGGATTTTATTACATAATCATAAAAAATATAGTTGATTTTTCAATAGATTTCCAAGAAATTTTGTATGCAATACTGATACGAATTATAAATTGTTTATATACTTTGGATACGGTGCCCTTAATTTTCTCTCTTATTTTCTCTTACATCGAATGGAAAATCGACTGTATTTTCCAAAAGTTTTATATAATTTTAAAAATTTGTTATATGAAAAATTGAAAATTGATTTTTGATTTTGTATTTCTGTATAATTAAAATTGAAATAACCTTAAAATTGTGGTCCATTGATTATTAAAAAAGTTAATAATCCATAAAAAGTGATTCTTCGGGGGTAATATTCGTGACAATTTATTAATTATTAGTATAGTGACGTTAAGTGAAATATATTTGAAATAGTATATTGAAATTATGCGCTCACGAGCCACCACTGAATTTAGAAACACTAACGTATACATATATTTATATATACTTAAAAATTACGTTTTATGACTGACCATCATATAAATTTAGTATTAATTGAAAACGATTTCTGAATATATAAATATATTTTTCTTAAACAAACTACACAATATAAAATATGTATATAAAAAATAGAAACTATATTATTTATTTAAGCTTATAATACACAATACCCAAATATACATATGTTTATAGTCACCGACAATCAAATGTAATCAAAAACACATAAAATGAACAAATCCTAAATAAATATTTTTATTTATGATTAAATTGCTATAGACGTTAATGCGTAAATTAAATATAAATAAAATAAAATAAATTAATTAAATTAAATCTTGACTGATTAGACATTTTTAATACGTTGCACAGAAATTTGTTTGTATAACAAATAAATTAATGATGAGGATTTTTTAATTGTATGTGACATTGAGTATAATGAGAGTGATGATACGGTGGTTATTTTCGCATATGGTAATACTCGTATAATAAACATAAATGCGTTTTAAAATATTTCGATGGATTCAATTAATTTATTCTATTATAAGATTTTATATTAATTTGGCAATTGCTGTATAAATGTTAATAAACCGGTTTCATATAAGCGAATAATCATTTCATAATAAAAGATTATTATCGATTTTGCAACTTATCTATTGTATGATGCATTGCGTCATTCTAAGATCAACACAAAATATTGTGGTAGCTATGATATTATATTATATTATATATCAATATTTTTAATATTTTCATATCATTGGTGTTGATAACATTCCAATAACAATTACAATTTTTATATTTTTGCAAGCAACAACAACAATTTATATATATTGTCTAATTAAAATACGCTAGCATTCATATAATATATATGTATTGTATGGCTGTGTTATAAAGTATGACTACTATAACATATTATAAATTTCATTTGAAAATGTTACGTTATGCAATTTTAGAATATAAATTCCGTCGCATCTTATACCATAAAAAAAAAAATGAAAAAATTCTGTTCGTCGTTTATGATATTTCTGGGAATAAAAATATATACCTATTTATAAGTAATTTATATATATATCTTATAATATATTATATATAGGTATTTAAAGAAAAAAATCCAATTAAAACTTTAATGTAAACTTCAAGTCAACATGTCACAACCATATAATAGAAAATTCATCTTAAGAGGTTATATTTTATGTATAATAAAGGTATATATATAGTTTAATTTTGTAACAGGTTACAATAACTTTATATTTATACATATATAATAACAATATATGTGTATATGAATAGTGACTTTGTATATATGTACACTGTTCATGCATATTTAGAATAATTTCTTTTACCTTTCACATCCCCTATATATTGTATATATTTATGACAAACACTGATCGAAATAATTATGATGACAAATTAAACAATTATAATTTAAATTATATCTTTAAAAAAATTACGAATGGAAACAAATTATGTGTTGCAATAAATATAATATAAGAAATCAAATTTTAAATGAGATAAATGTCAAAACATATTCTTTTATAATTAACAGCACTTGTTGTAATTATAATAGCTACGTGCTATTTGAAAACTCACATACCATATATGTATGATGACATATATAATATTCTAAGAAATTCTATATAGCTATTATTTATTTTCTTCCATCTAATCCGAAATTCATAACATACACACACATGTCATTATAATTATTTTGAACAATGTTCCAATAGTTTATTTATATTATAAATTATACATATTATATATATTGTATATATCCTTGCTGTATGTAAGCTGTACATATAAGCAAGTAGGATATATTACTTTATTATATTAAACACAAAATCGTTCCAGGCAATATATTCGTAAATAAGGAAAGCTCAATTATAATACATGTTATTTGCATATACCTCTCTATACACGGGATAATTTTTAAAATATGTAGTTTATTTTGTCTTCTTGTATTTATGACATTGTATTTTATAACTAATTTTCTATATATATATTGTAGAAATTACCAAATACAGTAATGAGTCGATAAATATCACAAATTCACAAATTTGTTCTACGTATATGATCTAAGCTAAAGTGTCACTAGTTTGTATTTATTTCAAAAAAATGCCTAGTTTTTATATATTGTATAAATAATAATAAAATAAAAATATAATATTATCCTTAGAAAAATGTTAATAGTAGTGGAATTAATGATTCAAAGAATAAGGACATTTCAAGAAACTTACAAGGATTTTTTTTTTAATTGAGTAAGCGATACCTCATATGAAAGAGAACTGCAATAGAATTACAGTAAAATTGTTGATTTTAGCACTAAGGACATATCAATGATTTAAGACAGATATTTTTTGAAATACTGCAAATAATAACTTATATATATGTGAAAGAGAGTTAAACAAGAAATTGTGTACAACATATGTTTTACGGGGATGAAGAACCCAGTCTAGAATGTTATAAAGATAATTTTGTTTAAACTATTTAAAAAAAAAAAACTTGTAAAGTTCTTGAATTGTCCGTAAACTTTTCTTTGTAATAAAATTATATCTCAATTCATATGTATGTAAATTCAAATTGATTTAAAATAAAACATTTTGAATTTCTAGACTATGCTCCGAAATGTGTCACAATTTTTACAAAATTGATTTTGTTATGTGGTAGCACTAATCGAATCTTTACTCTTGATTGTATAAATTACCTTTTTTTATGTATATGTAGAAAATAGAAAAATAAGGAATTTTGATGTTATAGTTAAATAAGTTTGAATATACAAATGGCATTTTTGGTTTATTAAACAATTTATTGTTCAAAAACTTATTTATTTATAATTATAGTAAATTAAATGTTGGTGATGGCGTTATACAGGGTGTTCGAGTAGGTGTCTACATACCCGAAAGTAGCGTAATCCTAGGCCTTTTTCCAGCAAAAAATTGAAAAGTATTAATTTATAAAATTTTCACAAAAGTAGGTTTTATTAAAAAATGTTGCTTATATTTTTTTGTAATATTTTTATTCTACTAATTATTAACCGCAAAAAAGCAGTATTAAATAATTTTCTACAACGCCTACTTTTCGAGATATTTTCATTATCAAAATTATAAAAAATTACATGAAATTTTGAATGTGTGAATCATTTTTTCTGTAAACAAAATTGAAATCGTCTTTTTATGGTCTCACACATATCCGAAACCTTGCAGATTATTGCTCATCGTAT
The DNA here is from genome assembly GCA_910594885.2 of Bibio marci. Classification (NCBI taxonomy): domain Eukaryota; kingdom Metazoa; phylum Arthropoda; class Insecta; order Diptera; family Bibionidae; genus Bibio; species Bibio marci. The sequence continues at coordinate 25,122,892 of OU343114.1, read as the reverse complement.
GACCAGCATCCTCTGTTCGTCATAATAGCTGTTTGCGTATGCTAATTATTGTCTTATACACATATTTTTTCAGAAAAATCTAATGGTGTTAAGTCAACAGTGATCTAAGTAAAAAAAATTATTTCAAGTATCAAATGTCAATTGAAAATTCATGGAATTATAAAAAAATACCACAACGGTATATAATAGAATTATGTAATTTGGTTAATGATTGGTTTAATGAGCATTATCCTGGACGATGGGTCGCTTTTGGCGTGGCGGCCACCTATACGTACTTATTTATGATTTCATACACTTTATTTTTTAAAATTTAAATTATATATTCACATAGAATTTTTTTACCAATATTTTGTATATTGCTGGACCCTACGTTGTAAATTGTATCATATATATTTAATATTTGAAAATTCTATTTCCGTATTATATTGTAAACGGTTGAAAATTTTAGATTGTATTTTAAACTATTTTTGGTTACACATAGGATTACATTGAAATTTTATTAAAAAGTAAACCATAGACAGTTATAAAATAATATTCTAATTAATTTAATTAAATTAAAATTAAATAATAATTAAATTTTAAACCTAAGATGATTAAAAATATTGTTACCGAACCGAAAAGTTCGTTTTTTTTTTTTTTAAACTTCAAGGATTTAAAATATCGAAAATAAAAACTCATAAATTTGACATATATACAAATGGTGTGCCGTATTTTATCAATTCATACTAACACCATTTTGATTTTAAAATTCATTAACACAATTTTGTAAACGTAATTTTATAATATTTTCTATTTTCGGTTGTGTTGCAATGTGTTTTAATGATTCGATGATATTTAAAATACAATTTTAATCCTAAAATAATAATTTTATTACCTAAAAATAATACCAATATATTTGGAATATTGTACAAATATGAAATTGGTTTGAAAATTAATCTCAAATGGTTTATAAATCGACGTAAACTTTGTTGGATTTATTATTTAATATTTCTTAGTTTATGACAAGCCGTTAAACTAATTTTGGTTTATGGATTAGTTTAAAATTTCCAACCGTGTATTTATATAATTCATATCTGTAAAAAAAATCCATCATCAATTACGAATTTTCATAATATATTTATTATTCATTATAAGTATATTTATTTTCGATGAAAATTCTTGTAATTTCATTAAAACATGTGTATCCCCATACATTTTAATAGGAATTAATAATAATTATTACACTTTATCCGCATTTAAACAGACGATACATATGTATATCTTTATTTATTGCGAGTGTATTTATTAATGTAAGTAAACAAATATATTTATGGTATAGATATGAGTATTAATATATATTATTATACAAGAAAAGTTCTTCGCATGTCTACACGCTGTCATGTCAATATTTTTTTAGTAAACATTGATACATATACAGCGTATAATCTTTACTGTATGTTAGATAGATATAGATATTAGATAGATTATGTAGAATATTAATACATATTTTATACGAATATGTATATATATATTATACATAAATAAATACATAACATACCATAAATAAATATAATATAATATATACAAATAAACACATTTAACGAAACATATATTTTACTGTATAACCTATGTATAGATACAAAAAATATATAAGAACCTTCATATGTGTTATTGTATATACAAGATAATCCCGATTCCATACTTGTACAAAGTTATTGAAAGATTTTAAGGGTTTAGTAAATAAATATATGTATGTGAATGTTCTATATATATGGTTTGTATTAATTTTATATATACATTATATATTATATATCGGTATTACATAAATTCAACATTAGATAGTAACTATAAATATAATACATGTTATATATATATACAATTGCATATATATAGACTTATATACATAATATATGTACTAATAGAAAGAGAGCAGATTTTATTGTTTATTTTGGGATTGTTATTGTATATAATTAGGTATATTTAATTGATATTACAAACTTATATATATTTAATTTATTTGTAATTTTATGTGTATCAGCTCAAATTTACATAAAATACATTGTTTAATATTATATTACTATATGTTATATAACATAGATTAAAATACAGAATTTATGTGTCTATATAATAAAATAAACTTGATTAGTGTATGTAACATATATGTTATATGCAAGCAAACAATATATATATAAAAGGATATTAAATATTACCATATAATACATTTATAATATATACAGGATGTCCACGACCGGTGTGCATTCATTCCGTACCGGTGATTGTGGACATAATTCTAAGTCGAAATTACTAATAAAATAGTTTTTCATTTATGGGGCTATCTGTTTTCGATATATAAGACTAAAAATTTTTCTCTGTGATCTCATCATTAAACGTACCTGTATGTAAAGCGTAAATACAAAAAGTTTATATAAAACTTAGACTTAGTTTTATGTCTCCATAATCACCGCCATGGAAGGAATGCACACCGCTCGTTGACATCCTGCACATAATATATATATTAGATAAGTGATTAAGTGTATAGGTCATTGTGGAATTATGAAGGGTTTATAGATTATACATTTTCTTCAAAAAACTTTTAAATTCAGTACATACAAATTGCATAGAATTTTTTTATATAATAATACACAAAAAGGATATGGTAATAGATATTAAAAAGTTAAACAAAATTAGTTTGTTAAATGAAACAATTATAAACAATGTTATTCATAATAAAACTTTATATAATAATAATTATATAGGTACCGTATTAGGATCTTAATTGCAATTTCTTCGCGATGTCCATCTATAGACAATTACAGAAGTCATATAAGTATTGAATATAAGCAATAATTTTGAAATTTCTCAATAAAATTCATTCAACAACCGTTGTATCAACAATTATTTTTACAATATTTTGTCGAAAATGGAATGCGATAAAATCTGTTTTTTTTTACAATGTCCTTTTACACTAATTTGATTTCGATTGCTTGAAGAATGTTATGGTGATCAAATTAAATCAAGTTATGTATACCCTTGTATATTTTCATCATTTGATTTGAATATCAATTTTTGTATGTATTTCGTTTTAAATTCCTCATTACCAATTGCAGCAGGACATCGAACACAAAGGATCCTTCGAAGATACTTATTTATAAAAACTTGTAGGCGAGATGTGATCACGGAAGAGATCCTATAAGTTTCACATATGCATATATATAAATACAGTTTTGATGTATGAATAAAAATTCAAAATTTGGTGTTAAGAGTTTAGTTGCTTTGGATGAACACCACATGTTATTTATCATGTTGAATTCAATACGGCCTTTACATATTCTATTTTGTTAAAATACTTTTCGCACCACCAACTTTGTTACTATGTGGTAGCAGAACTCAACGGTCTCCTCAATTCTATACTATATCAAAGATTTTGAATGAATCTGTTGCCCCAAACTGTAGCAATTTGGTAGTCGAGGTCGACACATTGTTGAGTGTTTCGAAAACTACCAAAGTTATATGCTTTCGTTTGGATGTCACTCGTCGTCGCATGATAAATTACTAATTTTACCACCTAATTATATTTTAGTATATTCCCAGAAGATAGATAGACTTAACCAGTTATCGAAAATATTTTATTATTTATAAAATAAAAACTTCAAAATTCATTTTTATACATAATTAACAAAATTATTATATCCATTAAAAATTTTCAAATTAACATTAAAAATTTTTTTGCAATATTAAATTTTAAAAATAAAACCAAAAAAAAACCGATATTCATTAAAATTATTATATAAAAATTTAAAATGTAAATTTTAGGAAAAAATAAAATAAATTTTCAAATATATTGTACTTCATCTCACATTATATAATTTAACAATGATAAAATATTAATTTTATGCTGATCTCATTGTTTGTTTTTATCCGCCGTCTCATCCTTATCTAATTTCACAAAATTTCTCATTCTTTTATATAATACATATTTACTGTTTATACATACATTTTAAATATATATTGTACAATAATATTGCATTCAACATCTTCATCAAAGTTTAGTTGGAAAATTATTACCAAAAAAGTTTTACGTTATAAGATTTGTATAATATATGTATAATTTCTTCAACAAATATATATAATATTATTATATATTATATAACCTGCGATTTTATATACACAATATTAATATATGTATGTGATATGTGTTTTGTATTTGTATTATTATTATATAAATATATGGTATATGTGCGTTATTAAATTAATACATTATATATTGTATAATACTACTGAATTTTAATATATTCATGAAACAAATATTTATTCATATAATATTTTATATATTGTAAGAGTATATCATAAATAATTTTGTGTATTCATTTCATACATAAAATAATAGACAAACAGAGTAACCAAATGTTAGAAGAAAAAACTAAATTAATAAATTAAATTGCTAATATTAATTAATATTATTTATAATTATTTTATTGTTAATATATTGTATTGTATTGTGCACTTATTTTTCTTTCTCTGCGAAATAATAAATTTATTGGTTGACACAAATTCACATCTACATATGATTATTTGTTTGTTATTTCTTCTTATTTACTATACAATAATAAAATTGTATATTATATACTTTCTAAATTTATGGTAAAATAAATTATAAAAAAAATATTTTTATCGAAAAATTTCACTTTTCACAAAATTATATAATTCGTTTATTATATTTGTTTGTAATGACATACCAGATAACAATAAACTAATAGATAGATATAAGTTCATTAAGAACAATTATAAATTACATAAATAAATAAATTGTATCTATGCCAGTAATTTCATCTATTTATGTATAATTTAATATTAATGGTATAGCTAAATAGACGGTTTGTTGATGTAAAATCGTATAGTTAGTTACCATCGATTGCTTTTTATGATTTATTAATAGAATATATTTGTGGGTTCAATAAAAAAAACTCTTTAAACATTTTGAATACTTTTAATTTACTTCACTTTAAAAATTTTGTTATAAATATCTGTTTTCTTTTATAATAGCTTTTCTTGATTTTTTATTTATATTTAACTTTTACTTTTACTTTGCTTTTAATTTACTTTACTTTACACTTTACTTTTTTATAATATTACAATTTCGCGACTTTACTCGTAAGCCTCACTTTACCGTCTCCCATATCGTTATTTCCTTATAAATTATTATATATTTTAATAACTGTTAGTAATTAATAGTTATAGAGAGTGTATATAGCTCTCTAAGGTTATTACTACAATAGTGGCATTCCCACATTTATGAATATAGTTTAACATACAAAAAATTAATTTACTATACACGAACTCAAATAAATAGTTAAAATATTAACACTGTGCAACCGAATTTCTTAGGAATACAATGTAAAATATTAACTATTTATTTATGCGCGACTTTGAATAACTATTTATATTATTCTATGATACACAAAAACTATATACAAAAACCACATGACATAAAATGACACCATAACATAAATACAAATATAATAAAAAAAATTTCAAATCCATGCAAATCTGTTTATTTTCATATTTAGGTGTACACACAATATTTGGACAAATATATATGAATTTACCATATAGAAACATTTATTATTAAATTATATTGTTATAAATGTTCATAAATTGTAATGGCTATAGTAGTTGCATATGATAAATTTTATTATATCCATTTGTCTGTTTGCTGTATAAAATAAAATACTATAGTATATATGAATAAAATATGTTATTTTATTATCTCCTACTTGTAATTACAATTTAAAAAAAAAAAATAATATGTTTATACGCAACAATAACACACACACACATATAAAGCATATTTGATTATTGTAAAATAATTGCTGTTGATGTTGGGCCAACAAAATATTAAATATGTATATATCAGTTATTTATACAAATATGAATGTGTCATTTTATTAATAGATGTTCTCGTTATCCCATTGCTACTTGTATGTATTTATTAAATGTGGTAGCCACATCAATTTGGCAGCTGTGTGACATAGCTTAAATTTTAGTACTCAATGAAAATATGAAATTATATTCAAAAAACCATCATTTGTTCAGTTGGGAAAATTTAATTACATTATTTTATTGTAAATAAAATTGCTGAGGCAAAGTGTCATTTGTTTGTAGAAATGTACAATGACCATGTTCCATCGATTACTCTACTTACTAAAGAATAGCTTCGATTTTTTAAAAGTAACGATTTTGACACGTGGGTATACCAAGAACATGGAAAACAATCAAAAAAAATTGAAAGAACCAGAAAATAAAATAGTCTAAAACAATTATTTCCAATGCCAACGGATGACAAGTAATATGCGTTTGAATGAGATAATAGAAGTAACAAATTAATTTTTACCATGACAATACATGTTTGTGAACCGGTTAAATCCGCGGTAAAATTGTTGAAAGATGTGCGAATGTACGTGGTAGGTTGTATAGCTTCAAATGAAGTATAATTTGAAAAATTTCATTGTATAAATAAACAAACAATTTTTATTTATCCATAAAAGAACAGATTCATATTTGTATACTACCATCGCAGCAAATTTTTGTGAATTCTACATTATATGTTTTATATAAATAAAATATGTGATAATGTGATAATAAATACATATTTTTAAACCCATTTTAGATTTATTTGTATTCAAAACAATTTATAATTAATATACAATACTATAATATGTAATAGCTAACTTTTGTTGAAAGAAATATATGGCAATGAATGTGTTTATCATACGTGCGTGCGTTTTTTTTTTAGTGATTTAAGCGTTTTCGCGATAGCATAGAGAAGTCGTTGAAGATTATTATTATTCGAGTCGTAATTGAACGTCAAAAACTGATAAAAATATTTTAACAATCGGTAATCTGAACTGATCTGACCTGTATTGGTTAACTATTTGTGTGATTGTATAAACTGGCCTGCAAAATGACATAGAATGTGTAAAACAAATGTTACCTAACAATTTTTAAACATGTAAATAGTGTGAACGAAAATGATACTTAAATTTCTAACAATCGATAAATCGTTTTTAGCCAAGTGTATAACATTCTAAAATGTGATATATCATATCTGGCTTATTCGCTTGTTCTCTTGCAATATATGACTTTTATCTACGTTACGTAAGTTCAAATATGTATTAAAATGAACCAGAATGTTAACGATGTGAATGAAAAAGAGGCATGCATTATGAAGAAGCTCACAGAAGAAAACTTCCGGCACTGTTTTGAACAACGAAAAATTCGCATGGACTGTCGTAGGGATAAAAAAGGTGTGTGTGTCGTAGGGAATAATAAATAAATTTGTATAAATTTAAAATAAAATACTGTAAGCATTAGTTTTGTTATTTTATATAGCCACAGTCCACATATTTGTGACATAAAATATATTGCATTTTCTATATATAGAAATATCCATGCAGCTGTATCTCTCTCTATATATGGGACAATATGCAATATTTTAATATGCAAATATCATTTTTATACCATAATTTTATGTAATTATGTTATGGACCCTCCTCATCGCACTTACGCAGAGTTATTAATAAATTAACTTACAAAAAATTAATTATTTATATATTATTATTTTATTTACACGTTATATATGGTTGACCCAATTAACAAGTGTTATATAATTATATGAAAGAAATTATTTCACATACCGGAAATAAATTGTGGTTGTCGGAAATGTTTTTCGGATAGGTGCGATGCAAGTTTTATATACCATATATGGAATAATTTTTCCATTGTATTACACATGGTAAGTTTGGTTTTTTTTACTTGTTCATATCTTTTGTAAAATTATGCACAATTTCTCAATTTATATATTCGAATGTGTGCGAAAAACTGCAATACATTTTGTTATTATAACAATAATAATATAATTATTGATTTATGCAGAAAAATTCTAAATCCTTCCAAATTTTCTTTTGTTTAGTTTATTTTGTTGCAATTCGCATTTCCTCACTCATCTCATACGTTATGTTACGTCTTCAACGTAATAAATAACATTTGTTTTATTATATATTATAGTGAAATTATATATTATTTTATATTATATTTATATATAAGTTCATTAAAAATATGTATTGTTCTGTCATTTTGCAAATTGTGTATATGTATGTTATTAAAATATACATAATATATTTTGTATATACAATACAATATATATATATATATATAGTAGAAAGGTTCTTGCTATTTGATGGATATATATATGTGAAAAAAAAACCGTACCGTATATATAACACTAAAGAAATAAAAAAAGAAACAAGTAGCTAAGGGTATTTTTTATTCACACAGCAAGAGGTTTCTATATATAATATATATATACTATAATACTATACTATACACGTAACGTATACACTATTATACATACTTTATAAGTTATTTAATGTTGAATGAACTTTATATAATAATAATAATATAATATATAACTCGTGTATAATATACACTAACAATATATAATACTATATATATATTTATATATATAACATAGAGAGAAACATTTGTTTAAAGTTGAAGTGTCTGCATATTGTTGAGTTGAATATATTTAGAATTTTTTATTAGTGAAATTTAAAGCATATAATCATTTATGTATGTGTGTGTGTGTGTGTGTGTATATAATATACATCATTGTTTTATGTGCCACTGCTATAACAATATGTAAATAAATATATATATATATATATTAAGTTTATATACCCATCATCATGCAGATTAATTTAAAATTCTTAACATAACCTCATTTTAAATGTTCACATATAAAACATATATGTATATACAAACATTTTAATGATTCATGTTATATATATATATATATAAAATCAGTTCAAAGTCAAGTATCATATATGGTAGAGTATATATAAAGTCTCATTATATATTAGAATATATAATAACAATAAAGTATATAATATATAATACAATATAATTACAATTAATGTAATTTTATAAATAAATATGAATTTTAGTTACATTGTACAAAATTAACTTTTACATTTTTTAGTATATGTTATTCTATAATTTTATATTTGAATAACCATAGAAGATGTTACACATATAGAACATAATTTCCATTCAAAAAAACGAAAAATGTTGGGTATTATGCCTTTTTTTATTATTGTTTGTAAACTTTTACACTATGTAAGTGTAACATTTGATCTTGAAATATAATATAATACAATATATGAATAATTATTCGTTGTTAGTAAATTTTTCAATATAATATTTTTGACGCTATACACATATTTATATTTACTGCAAATTATTCATATATATATTGTTTTAGACAATATATAGCATTTTACATCCATATAAGTAGTGCATAAATTTTTTTTGCAAAAATATTCGTATAATAAATACCTCTATTTCTTATCACTTTTGAATTTTTCTTATATTGTAAATGTAAAATTGTCTTCTATGTTTATATTATTTCATTCATTGCCACAACAGTTGCCTAGTAATTAATGTTTCGCATATATCGTTTTGAAATACTTTATGTGCATATATTGTTATTATTATTATTATTATTATTATTATAGTAAAATTTAATTTCAAATAATTTTAATTAGATGCGCGCAAATACGTATTATAATATCTTATACCTATAATTTAATTAAAAATTTATGTGCATTTTATTACATGTTCATATATATTTACATATTTTATTGTATGCGTTGTGCAGCACATAACCTATGTATGGTATGTTTGTGTAGGTATCTATCGCAGTAGCGTTTCTGCCGCTGGTTTGAATTAAAATGAATTTTAATTATTATATACGAATTATCTTTAGAAAAATGTTAATGTTAATATTAAAATGGATTAAGAAATTTATCCATAAATTAATTGTTATTTGAATTGATGATTCAAGGATTAAGGACATTTGATTGACCCTACAAGGATACCTCATATACAAAAAAAAAATACACTAGAATTCGAGTAAAGGTTATAATTCTTGGATTAAGGACATTTCAACGATCTTAGAAGGATATTTTTTGAAATTATGCATGTGATACCTCATATGAAAAAATGTTAAACAAGAAATTGAGTATAAGTTATGTGTTTTATGGGTCACGTATCGTATTAAGATAATTTTTAAATTTAGAAATGCAATACCTAATGTGAAACAGAAATATACATTTGTTTAGTTCTCTCTAATATGAGATAAAGAATGAAAATTTTAAAAAAAACAAACCTCAAATTGTCCTTAAATCCTTGTTTGAAATAACATTACATATCAGTTCATATGTGTGTGCAAAATTTTATTCAAATTGGTTTAAAATATAAAGATATAATTAGATCGTCGTACGGGAATTAATATGTGAATACAAAATATTAACCAGATAAGAAAATATGTCCTGGAAACATTTATATACCAAAAACTACCACTCAACACCACTGATATATCTCTACGCTATATTTATGTTACATATACGAGTTTGTGAGTATGTATATGTAGAAAGAATATAAATTGCAATTAATTTCATTGTTATTTATGAAAATCAAATTATATAATTAATTATTATAATTAATTTTTGGAAAATTGAAATATACATCATAAATATGTATTCTCGATTGGGATATTTATATCAAAAAATATAAATATTGATCTACCCAAATATTATTATAATTAATTGGCAAAACCTTAAATTATATATATATTTTGCAGTTTATATCATAATATTGATTGAATATACATTTCATATTCATAATCATAACATATGAATGAGAATATATGAATATTAAAATATTTAATATACATATTTATGTGTGTGTTTGCTTTAGTTACGTGTTTTATAAAACCATTAATAAATATCACATGCTATATTTTATATAAAATTTATCAAATATCATATCATATATAAAAGATAAGAGTTCATAAATTAATAGTATTATTTTTATTATGTTCGGCCCTATGTGTGTCGTCTAATTGTAATTTAAATATTTTTTTTTTCTATACATATGCGGGAAATGTTGAAAAATATTTTATTGTATAAATTTTTAACTAATATATTGTAATTTTTATCGTGACAATGTTAGCAAATACGACGTTATATACATTATGGGCATTGGTGAGTGGATGTGTAAAAAAATATTTTATAAATTTGTGAAAAATATGTGACGGTTCCTTTTGTTGACCTCGTATGTATTGTTGTCGTTTTATATATATATTTTTAAAATTTTATATTATTTAAAATATATACGACAACGTACATACAATTTTTTTTAGAACAATAAAATTAGGAGCTTTATGTTATGTACAATGTCAAAAAAGGGAAATCAGTGTGTTTGAGAAAATATGTATTAGAAAATTAAATTTAATAAATAAATATTGAATTCAACTATTTGAAGAGTACGTCTGCTCTGTTCTGAAAAAGGCAGTAATGATCAACTTCCCATATAACAATTCTCTCGTATTTGTGAAACTTTTCAAATTATTGTTTTCGTCGGACATCATTCCAGCACTTGCAATTATCAAGAAAAAGTGTGGAACATTCTCCTATATATTTCTACATAAAAAAAAAAGGGTTATTTTTATCATCTTGCCAGGTTGTGAGTACCTATATCGTTGACAAAGTATTCTCATACACTTCATTTATAGAATTTATAATGAATTATTTCAATTCAGTTTAGAAAAATTAATATTTTGAAATACATATCGAATATGGTATTGTATATTATATATAAGAAATTGAAACCTATGGAAATTGAAAGCTCATAATGTATATGTTTAAGTTATATACACAGCAACGTTTTATGTATATATGCAATGTAAAAGTTTTGGTTATAAATTTTTAATTTTTTTCAAAAATATTTTCCATCATCTGCTACAATAGTATAAATAAATAATTTCAATAGATATAAATGTATATCTTTCTATAATAATCTGTATGAAAACATTACAGTTAAAATAAAATCCTTTTAGTATCATTTATTGATTACATACATATGTATATTTAACTGATGGTGTACTGATGTCAAAAGAAATCCTGATAGTCTTTATGGATTTTCGACTGGGCAAACTATATTTCTCTTGATTCCCTATTGGACGTATATAAAAATTCATTCCAACCGGTGGCCCAATGGGTGGGTAGTTGCATTAAATTACTATATTAAATTCATTTTAATGGCACGGTTGTATATAATTGAAAAACAACTTATATTATTTATATATGAATTATTTTTTGAAAAATGTTAATGTAATATAATGAATTCATACATTTTGTGTTTCAAGGATATTTTTTTTTTTTGGAAAATATATGAATGCTGCAGAGAATTAGACAAGAAATTTAATACCAATTATTGGTTCAACAATCAAGGACCTTATAAAGATAATTATTAAATTTGAATCATATGAAAAAGAAAAATTTGTATTCCAAGATAAGGATATTGCTTTTTAAATAATTCATGCAACAACTCATTCGAATTGTGTCGTTGTAAATTCCAATTCATTTGTTCATTAAAAACTCAATTCTATATGCAATTTCCTTATTTTTAATTCTCTTGTATATAAGATGTGGGCATGCCTGAATATAATATAATTATCATTGTAAAGTATTGGAAATATATAAATTCAATTCAATTAATTTTTTCAAATTTTATGTTTACTGTCATTGATTCTTCAAACATTAATTATATTCGTTTTACGTGTATAATTCCTATTAATGTGATAAACTTAATATAAAAAATTATTTTTATAAGTTCCTTGTAATGTCAAGGACATTAAATTTATAGAATGTACTAAATTTTTTGTCTTTCACGTGAGGTATTGTATACAGAATTTAAAAAAATATTATTTTAAGATCTTTAAAATGTCCTTGATCCTTGAAACACTAATTATACACGAATCTTTGTTTCAAATCTCTTTCATATGATTTATTGCATGCATAATCTAAAAATTATCTTTGTAAGGTCCTTCGAATGTCCTTATGCGATGAATGTGCAACGCTACATGATTCTATGTTTGGAATTAAACTAAAATCGAATATTCCGGAATTGTGTACCATTATAATTTAATAAAAGTGTTAGTTTTTTTTTTTAAAAAATTAATTCTACGGATTGACACTTATCAGACGTTTAATGTATGAAGTTGCAATTCCATAATGTTTATATACGATAAATTAAATAAAAATTTAAATTATACAATTTATTATTTGGATATGAATTGAGAGAAAATGGGTCAAAAAACATAAATGCGAAATATAAAATATATCCTTTCTTAATAATGAATGTGAATATATGTTTTGTACCTTTACAATTTATTATTATAATATAATAGATAAGATAATCAATTAACTTCATTTATATTTATGAATTGAAATGTCTATGTATATAGAAGTTCAAAAAATATTACAAAATTTTAAAACAAATTTTACAAAATACTATTGACATGGTTACACCCAGCTTAATAAAAAAAATACATATATATTATTATATGTTTTATGTATAAATACATTGTTTGTATATAGAGTACTGGCGCACAGTACGCAATCGCATACCATCATTACATATATATTTTCTTCTTTTATATAAATTCTATGTTTTGGTATGCTATTTCATATACACTCACCCACCATCCAGTACATAATATATATAAAACCATATATATGGTAAATAGAAAAAATTGGTCCAAATAAAATTGCATCTCTCAAATTGATATATAAAATATATTATTTATATATATACAAAAATTTAAGAGAGTATAATCTCAATTTGAACTGATAATTTTTAGTTTAGTTCATATCAGACAAACGTGAATGTAACATCTTAAAAAAAAATTTCTATTACTTATTGCGCTGTGCAGTGTGTGTGTTTAGATAAATAATAATAATGATGTATAATAGCCGTCGTACGTATTTATATATACTCTATTAATAAAATTATAAATTTTGATACAATCATATGCGTATGCCGGGCATTGTATATTATAAAAATTTAAACAAAAAATATATCACTTTATTTTCATATATTTGTGCATTTGTTTTTGGAAATTTTCATATAAAACATAATATATATTTTCGTCAAATTCTTACACATATGATCTCTAAAAGATGATAGTACTTATATGTTACATATGGTGTTGTTGGAGTGAGTGTATGTGTGTGTAGTGTCTATAGATACTAAAAATCACCATATGGTATATATTGATAGATAGAGAATAAATTTTAGTTTTGTTTTGTGATAAAATATATACAATATATTACCTATCAATTGGGTTTTTATTTTGCTTTATTTTTGTATATATTTTTATAAGTCTGTATATTTATACATTTAGTATATACAAAACATATACTGTATATATTAAAGTTATATCGTATGTGAAAACTTGGTAATTCTAACAAAGTGATGTGTTTAGTATGCCATTGTTGCAAGAGTTTATATATTGTCTATAGACACAAAAGTTTATATTTATAATAATAGTGTATATATATACTCGTCGTTCATCGTACACATAGTAGTAGTAGTAGAAGATAAAATATTTTCTATTACTTGTACATATAAGATTTAACTACTTTCGTCTTTTTATATACTACTTGTTTATATGCTTGGTTTTGACCATATGCATGTGTAAATATAAATTATAGTATATATAAGAACGATGATATATAAGATATGTACACATAAACATATACTGATACTCTGCTGATACATTTAATTTTATTATATATTATATGTTGTTTATATATACTATATATTAAAGATGTGTTTTTTGAGATAATAATAAAACAAAATATATATATATAAAATCTTAATGTTTTTCTGTTCTTATTTGAAAACAATATCAAGCATTAAGAATATAATATAATATTTTGTATTTGTAATTTACCATATATATAAAATTACAAGTGAATAAGATAAATATACATTCATTTAATAATAATATATGATTGTGCATATATTTATCTGTAGGTTATTCGGTTTGTTAAACTCGCGGATGTTATATAATTAATCAAAGGATTTATAATAATATAAATGTAAACTAATACTATACAATATATATATATATTATAATTAATGATTAAATCAACAATATAATATGTTACAGAGATTATAAAATAATTAAGAAAAAAAACATTTTGTTATGTATAAATAAATAATGCATCAGTTTAAAAAATAGTTAAATTTGTGAAAAAATTTTATGTGTACCATATGAGAAATTCGGTTGGTTTTTTGATTGTGTGAAATGAATGCGAGTATATAATAATAATAATAATAAATGGTAAATATAATATAATAAAAAGTAAATAATAAAATAAAATAGAAAAGTTTCATGAAATGATGATGGGATCGAAAAAAAAAATAAGAAAATAAGAAAATCTTAAAGAAAATTTTATTTTAAATATAGTTAAGTGTTTGTTATTTGTGTTATGCGTAAGAATTTTATTGCAAAAAATAAAATTGTTTGTTTGTTCTTTTACTTTTATTTTATTTTATTTATTTTATTGTGTTATATTATTATAAATTGTTATTTAAGTGAAAATTTCTTTAAATAATATTATAATTTTTTTCTGTTTATGGATGAAACACAAGAGTTATATATTGTAATAATATTATATTCGCACATAAAGAATATATATGAGGCGCGGATTGTTGACACATTTTGTGTAAATTATTGTGTATATAATTGTTTAATGTTTAATTTTTATATCGAAAATCCATACAATTTGAATGTAATGCTTTTGAGAATGGTATGTGATTTTCTTTTAACATTATTTTTGTTAATTTATATTTTGACTTTCATAATATTTTAACTATATCGTTTTTGTTATATACAATATATATGAGTAGTTTAAAAACTAATGAATATTATATAGTAAATTTATGTCTATATATGTATATTCCGGATTTTATTTATATTTTTTGAGGATATATTATATTGGATATATATTGATATTCTTATTGATTTTCATTCGTTCTATCTTAATAGATGATATAATATTATTATGATGAAACAATATACTATATTTTTGTTATTATGTTAAAACTATATATATAAATTTCAATGGTTTTTAAACTGTACGTATATAACTTACTATAAAATATATAATTAAATATATCTATTATGATTTAAAAATAGATAAATAATCCATGTCGCATTTAAAATTTTATATATATATATTGTTTTATCTCTTTGGTACATACAAACAGAGATTTTAGAAAATTTACAGTTTTTGTGTTCAGATTATACAAACAATGATAATTCATTTAAATTCATTTATACACATATAATAATAATAATAATAATAATAATAATAATAATATAGATAAAGACATTTCACATTGTTATTTATAATAATGAATGGATTTTTAGTATTTTATATTGAGATTTGATAATAGATTTATAATATTAATGATTGAACTATTATATTTATATTTCCATATATGGGGATTATTTTTCTATTATAAATTTCCGATATACAATTATGGGCAGCGAATAGAGTTTGTGTTATTTTAAATCGGGAAAATTTTATCTATTTTTTAAATAATCATCTTATTGATTTTATTTTATTATATAATTTTTAATTTAACTTTATGAACAAAAAAATAAGATAAATTATTGCACTATTACCTAAAATGTGAACTAATTAATTTTTATTTCTATAGAATTTATTTAATCTGTGTAATCATTTATTAATAAATATATATTTAGTAATAGATATGTATCTTTAATTCCATTATTTTTATTGGAATGATTTGGAAAATATTTTCTGTAAAAATACTTTGTCTATCAAGTGAATGAGTCACTATATATTTGTGTATATGATTTACAAAATGCTTATTATATTAGTGGCACTGTGCGTGTAGTCTGTGTAGCGTTATCATAAGCTAATCGATTGTATATAGTATCGGTTTAAATTTTCGATATTTATTCTTGTGAAATCTATCAATCAGATGTTGCGGTGATCAATGATGTCTGCAATCTTCATGTACCATACCATTATGTACAATATTAACAAAAGTTACAATTTCAAAAAAATTTTACTTCTTAATTTGTCGAATGCTTGGATGGGAAATAATGTCACAGTAAAAACTTATTTTATATGAAGGTATTCTATGGAACATATACTGAAAAATATAATTGTATATTGTTTTTGTTATTTGGAAGAGATTTATAAAAAAAAAAGAAGAAAAACGTAGCATAAGTGTACGACGTGTTTGGTATTCACATATGTAAATTCAAATTATATTCCATATAGTATATGTAGTGTTGTTATGT
Organism: Bibio marci; assembly: GCA_910594885.2. NCBI lineage: Eukaryota > Metazoa > Arthropoda > Insecta > Diptera > Bibionidae > Bibio > Bibio marci. Next base: position 25,105,665 of record OU343114.1, on the reverse strand, counting down.
TTTGCTAACACACTCCTGCACATTCCTGCCTGATGTCATATACAATATATATATTTATAAAATTTAAATAATTTGTGTAACCATCAAAAATATGAAGATATGTTTATCACGCACACGAACGAATAAGATAAATGTGCTTGTAAATGTTTGTTATAATCACGTTCGAAGATTTTTTATTATTATAAATATAAATACCATATATATATCAATATGTAAGAAGATAAGTTTCCGGAATGAAAATGAAAAATACAAAAATTTTTAGGCAAAACATTATTTTATTCTTCAATATAATTTCGTCTTTTCAGTCCGATACAGTTTTTTCAAAGTTTTTATAATTGTATTCCAATTTTTTAATTTCTATAGCTTCATTGAGTTTTGCAAAATATTGGCGTTTGATACTTTAAAACTTTATTTAATTGTACTTCTACATATAGCTATATTGTTTTTATTGATGTGTGAGAAGGTTGAATTGTCGTTCTGATAATGATGAATAATATGCAACCGGATATTGTTTTACCTTTTTCTAAGTACTCCATGAATATTATACCATGCGTGAATGCCAGAAAATAGTCAACATTGCCAGCTTATTGTTGTGTTTTCAGTCGCTGAATTTGGCCGATATGCATCAGGTTCTAACTATATTGTGCAGACCGTTGTCTTGATTCTGGTGTGCTGTGATGTTTAGTATGAAAAAAAGAGTATTTAGAAGTTATCAAACAATTGAGAAAACTAAAAGTTAATTTATTTTAAATCACTGAAATAATGAAATGCCAATAAATTTTGACAATAGTCGTTTGAAAGGATTATAATTTCTGGAAATAATATTCCTTTATTTATCTGATACCATTTATATTTCATGTAGTACACGTTTTTGCATATCTATCATTTAATGATTATATACCAGTATTAAAATATGTTGCGATGTGACTTTACCATTCTGGTGGTGGTATATTATGCAATGTATTTATATAATAATGTTTCTTTGTATTGCAAACAAACAAGTATGTATTATTTGTATTCAAATAAAATGGTGAAATGCTTTGGCGAGAAATGTGCTGACAAAAGAGTCCTTGAACTGTAGGTTACAAGATGAACTTGGAAGGAGTAAAAAACGTGACATTTTATGAAAATCTATAATTTTTATTCACGAAATGCTGTCGTATAGACACATTTTTATACTAAACTTTTAGTATTCACAGTTATATAAGAAATAAATTTTGATGTAAATGGGCATTAGATAACGATAAAAGAATAGACGAAATTTTGAACACATTCTTTATAGATAGAAATTGTCTATAAATCATTTTGTGATTATATTATCACAACACATGTTGAATATATTTACTCAAAAACATATGGTGTATTAAAATTTATTTAATATTAAAAAGTTGAAATTGGTGTTTTACGATATATATATATTGCTTATTTATGTTATAATTACATATTTTAAATGAAGAAATTTGTATAAAATCTGCATCTTAATTATTATTTTTAAATTATATTTATATATATTAGCTATTTTAAATAATATTTAATTTTAATTTTCATAATTTAACATAATTATATTATTTTGAATAATGAAAGAAAAACCATTCCCTTTATTCCCTTTTATTTACCATAAAAACTTTATCTATCCATCTATCCAGCTATGGTATATGATTATATATAGATAGATATAGATATTCATTAATACTCGTCCACTAATATGAATATAAATTTCATGAGAAAATAATTAGTTGTACAAATTAATTTCCGAAATGTTTTCATGATATTCTGAAAAATCGCTTTATTGTCATTCAGTTCTTGCGTGTTTAGCATCCTACAATCGTTTTTTTTTTAATCATTGCCATTGCTTTTAAACGATGTTTTATTGCTTGAATGGGTGACATTTAATGATTTTTCCTAAATTCTTGTTGTTTTTAATACGAATCTTTATCCAGAGCATCAATGCTTTGATCTGCTAAATTTTTTCGGTTGACCTGTTTGTACTATATATACATTCTCTTTAAATTCATAGCATTACAACCATTAAATTTATTCGTAACCTTGCGTTATACAAAGTTTACACAAGCAAACAATGCCTATTAGCAGTAGTTATCTTTGAAAAAAAAAATTATCCTAATTACTCGTTCCATAAATCCTGTTTTTTTTTCGCTTATTTTCAAAATTTCCCATTATTGAATAAAATATATTTTTTAGTGTCCCTACCAACTGAATTACATTACTCAGACATACGCTAATGCATTACCACATACTATTTGGCACTTTGCAGTCGATTTAATAGATTAATCTTAATTTGAATATATAACAAATTATCAATTATATTTGAATATCGTCCAACTACTTACATTTTCTAATATATATATATATATTCGATTTTTGATTTTATAAACTAATGGTTGGTTATTCGAAGGAGTAATTTGTAATATCAATAAAAACTTGTCATACCTACGGATAGAATGATAATGTACGCTAGTCAATGCATCATTCAATCACAAATTTAAATTAATTTTTACATTATGTAATGTACATTACGCATATAATACGTACTTATATAAAATCCTTAATCCGTTTATTTCGTTTCACACTTAAAAGGAAAAGAATATTTTCTCTAAAAATTTAGTTTTATTTTGTGTTTTCTGTTTGTTCGTATATACTTTACATTTTACGTTATGTAAGGCCATTGCAGATAAAAAAAATAATGAAATGCTAAATCAAAAGTGTTTCGTCTTTTTCCAGTTATATACGTACCATATGTCGCCTTTATCATTTATGTATTATTTTGTATACACTATAAGATAACATTGTAATTTATATGTATATTTGAATTAATGTAAAATTGTAAATACATTTTTATTCATAGTCAGTTAATTAATATTATATATATATATTCGCTAAGCATATAACATCGCCTCCACATTGTATTGTATAAAGAAACGTTTTATCTTTTGTATATTACACAACCATATCAGTTCATTCAGTACATAATGTAATGGTTATACATATATTATATTTATGTATATATTCCATATATACAATAGATAGGCTTTTATACATAATAATATGCAAAATGAGATATTTTGAAATAGGTGTGTATATATATACATAAAAAAAATACATTATATAATACTAAAATTGTATTTTCAACGAATAAATCCTTGCGTAAAGAGAGTTGAAAAAAATTTGAATATAAAATCCCTAATAAAAACCAGCTTTAAACATTAGATAAATAATTTGTTCAAAGAAACATGAACGAAACTCAATTTTATTTTAACCATATACATTTGTATGTTGTGTACTATGTAACATATTCATATATATATCACATGTACAATATATATATTGCGTAAATATACAATACATATCTTTATAATGCATATATTACATAAAAATAAAAAAATGATATTGGATGATATAGTTATCTACGAGTATATATTGTGTTAGATAAAGCTAAAGTAAAAATAAGCATTGCAGGAATTTAATTTTCAATATACATATAGGAACCGATATATATATATCCATCCTCATTCAATGTCTCTAAAATGTATACATAAGCGCTCATTGTCAATATATGGTTAAGAATAAGAAAGGTTTTGACGTCATATATCATACAATCTCAAAAGATATAGAATATGTGAATTTTATCACATAAATTTGTGTGCTTGCTATAATTATAATAACTATAACTAAACGAGGTGTGCTTTTTAATATAAATGTTTTTGATGGTTGTTTTTCCAAATATTTTGGAACGTTATAAAATTATTTTATAGAACATGTATAGTCGTGTCAACAGTTAACCCGCTTCCATAGCAAATTTTTCAAGAAATTTATACATCGTTTTGTATCAATTTGATACTTAAATTATTTAATGGCCATTTATCTTTTATTTTGTCTATTAAAATCTATTTAATTTTGATTAAAAAGGAACTTTTTGTAGAAGATGACATTAATTGAATGGCTTTTACTAATGTAACAGCAATTTTTAACTTTCCGGAAATTTCATTCGTGATTGTCAATGTATTGATAATCCAAATCAAATCTGCAATTTTTATAATAAAAATGGAACAACGAAATTTTTTTTGCAATTATGCTACATAAAAGATTTTCCAGTAAATATAATAAATATGAGACATTTAGTATATTGGCATAAATAGCAACTGGTCCACGATTTACTTTTGGTTTACATCGATAAATGTCTTGTAACATACATCAACCTCACATTTAGCTTTATTGTAATAGTGAATTAATTCCGGTTGTATTTCATCATTTTCACAAATTTCTTTCTAAATAGTATTTAAAGTATACTAATAAAAATAGTAACAATTTTTTTTTTCTTTGCTTCATATGAAACCATTGTGTACATAAGGTCCAAGTAATGGTCAACTACAAACTCTGAAGAAATTTTGTTTTTTTTCCTAATTGAAATTTCTTTTTGCTTTGTTCTAATTTTACCAACAATTTAGTTTTTTGAATTGTTTAGCCATGTTTTAGCCATGCGATTAAATAAAATTGGCTCCGTCAGTTAGGCCTTTCACAACTCATTGAATTTCACTTCTGAAGCATAATTTCTAACGCTTCCCGTATAAATTTCCGCGTAATGTACCCTTGAATCACATAATTAATATACCCACTCTTATATACTAAATATTTGTATGATATTGATATATTGGAGTGTTAATGGTTATTTTCCATACGGTATGGAATCAATCGATCATCGACAGTAACACAATCACCATACAATATAAATATATCAATTTAAGATTTTGATTTTGATAAATATATTTCACATTTACAATCAATTTATTTCGATGTTTGTGTCCCATTTATACCTATGTTTGTCATCGAAACGAAAATTTTCTATTATTTTTTATTATCTTCTGATAAAAGCCATTGGTGCAGTGTTTGTTTGAGGTAGTTCAACAAAAATGCTATTACTATTTCTATATTTATAATATCATTAGCTTTCTCATTTCGTATAGACGTACAAAAAACAAATGGAAAAAGAGTGGAGCACACCGCAAATACATTTTTCAAGTATACTAAACAATATTTGCCACCAAATTTATACAATATATAAATTAAGGATACCTTTGATTTTGTAAAAGTATATGATAAAATGCATAAAAAGTATTTCATATCATATATAAATTTTTGTAACTTTGATCATATTTAAAGTTATCATTTTCAATGGGAATTAAATCTTCTTCATCGTCACATTGTTCGTATATATTGATAATTTTCAATATCGCAGAAAAGTCGCTATTATACGTGAAGCATTTGCCACAATTTCTAATAATTTATATATGGGAAAACACAAGACCAACTGATTGAAAACAAACAATGGCAAAGTAATGTCATTTAATAATTATATGTAAGGATATGATGTATAATTGAAATTTTCATATGCATTCCATTATTATTATTATTATTATTATTATTATTGTGTATATCTGCAATATTAAAGGCGAAAACACATCATACACATATATATATGGAGGTATTATTAAAAGATAAAAATTCAATCAAATATATGGTCATTAAATGGTGATCACTGTAACCGCAATAGCTTGAATTTCTCAATAAAAATTGTATATAACTTTAACACACCTGCACACCGACACATAATGCGTGCTCGTTTATATGTTTATAATGACAAACATAATTTTATTTTATGATATATTACAGTGGTTATTATTGTATTTATAGACGGAAAAAGAAAATCAAGACAGTTACAAATAGTCATAAATACATTATATCATTTTTTTATGTTTCTTATAATATATTTATTTTTTTGTTGTTAAATCGTTAAACAAAAAAAAAACTTATATTTTTTTTTGTATTTTATTTTTCATCATCTTAATCCTCATCTTTCTATATTTTTCTGTGTTTGCAGTACATAACATCATCCTATCATCTAACATATATATATATAAAAAGAAAATATATATATATATGGGGTCTGTCTTGTGCCTTATATTCATATAACAGTGTGTTATTAACTGTCTAATAAACTTTTATGACTATTTATAATTAATTATATTTTTGTAATTTTATTTTATTTTTTTTTTATGATGTGAATATGTTATGTACACACACAACACATCACATCGACGCATGGATTGCATTTTGCATATAGTAAATGTATTTCAAATGAATATATATATTTTTATAAATGAAAAAATTTTGAAAACATTTGTCGGCATAAAAATTGGAAATTTGATTCTAGTTTTATAGATTTAAAAACAAAAAAATAACAAAAAAAAAAGAACGAAACCAAAATGAAAATGAACAGATATTCATCATATAATTTCCATATATTTAATTATAGAATATTATGGTTATTTTACAAACATAGGCGTATATTTTCTTTATAGCATATATATCAGTGCGGTGTATAGGTATATGTAGTGAGAAATCGGGTATAGATATTATAAAACTGACAGATATTGTTGAAAGCATAGAATTTGTAGTAAATATACTTTACCGAACTTAATTTTCTTAACAATTTTTTATTGATAACCATTTATGGGATAAATTTTTAAAATCGATTGACGACACCATCATGTTGTTGATTTTCCAATTGATTTTCAACTGAAAATTTAAATGGCATAAAAAATTTATACAATATCAGTATTTCATATACAAAATTTTACTAAAATTGGTCCTATCTTTTGAACGAATGAATGGATTTTAAAAATGTTTCTTCTACAAAAGATTGGAAAATTATTGAATTTAGAAAATATGTTTAAAAATATTAAAATTTTTTCCACATAATCTAATCTTTATCATCCAGCAACCACCAATCATAATCTTTACTTGGAAAAACATATCGTGATATTATAATACGAATACGAGTTTCCTGAGACGCCCATGATTTTTGTAATTATAATTTATGAATATATGAAATTATTACTCTAAATTTATTTATTTATTTATTGCATATGTAAATGGAAGATACATCTTTTAATGTATACTATATTTATATAAATAGTATATAGTATATAGTGTAAAAGAAAAAGTAATAGTATATTATATAAATATTTATACTATAATTTTAATAAAAATATGTATATTAATATTAAATAACTATGTATAATTACTGACTTGTGGTAAAAACGTAATTATTAATAATTTTATTATGTCGTCTTTTCTGAAAAAATAATAAGGAATTTGTTTTTTATATTACATAAATCGGCTTCTACTTTATTCTTTATTATAATCATCTATTTATACTTAACTATATTTATAAAGTATATTATTTATATATATGCTAATCACTCACACAAAAATAATGGAATTTAAGAAACATCGCAATACCTTTCGATAATTACATTCCATTTGGTGAATTAGAATTTATCAACTTAACTGTAAAAAATGTTTGATAGATATGCCATAAGCTCCACCACATGGTGGTGTAACATAACTGTTGTATAATGAAATAATCAATGAAAATATGAATGAATTTCAGGAGAAATATATTTGTGTGGAATGAAGAGATTCAATAAGTGTTTAGAGCACATGTCAATGTCAATATTTTCGTTGGTATTTGTCATACACAAGTTACTCAATTCAATTACCATTTGGTCGTTTATGAAATTAAAAAAACTAATAACTTTGAAAATATATGGTGTTGGATGCTTTTCCGAAAACTATATATGAACGGTTGAATCAGTCGCATAAGAATTTTATTATTAAAGCATATATGATAACATAACCGCACACCAATTAATTAATTGTTATATACTCACTTACCGAGTAATTTACCAATTTGATTACAATGTTAAATATGCGCCTTACAACGTATGACCCTATATATATTCCTGAGATAATTTATCCTAAATCTGATTAATAAATCCAAAAAAGCATGCTCGGTATAGGCCACGAAAATAACGAAAATGAAATGTTGTATTTTGAAAATTATTTAAAAATTAAAGATTGCGGTTGACATAAAAATACTTACTTTAATGCCTATATATAGTTAAATGTGTAGGTGTAGCCACAATTTTATTATAGTAAATAGCAACGTCATGTATACGGCACTGCTCAAATAATAAGCACTTGTAGTTGTGCAGTGGCTTGTGCGAATGCTAATCGATAGTGAAAAGTCGATCGGTTCAATTCCTACAAATTTGTCGTTTATAGAACAAAAATTAGGAATATCTGTTGGCCACTTCTCAACGACTAACAATTTCTGCGTACACTCCATTATGAACTTCGATCCTATACTTATTAAAAAATATATCTATTTTTCAATCAATTGGTGAATTGTTAAATTTATTTCAAACTGGTAATTTAACAAGACTGTAGTCAGCGGTATAATTGTTTGGTATATAGATGATGGATGATACTATTAAAATTTATAAATTGTTATAATAATATTTATTCAATAATTTTTTCATTTTTGCTTAATATTAAAGACTGGGATGGTTTTCAAATGAATGGTATATTTAATATAAATAAACTAAAACATAAAAGTGTAATATATAATAGAAATATTATTGAAAAATAAATTATATTGAAATGAAAATGATATAAATTTTCAATAAATAAATCAATGAAAGAAGAAATAAATTTTCTATAAAAGTATATATTTCTTTAAATTTATGTATTTCAAAATACACAGCATGTACGCTCATGTCTATGTAGACGTATATATATATATTGTTCCGATATAGCAATATATACACATTGAATTTAAATTAATGTGTATATTTTTATAATTTATGTGTTAACTTTTAGAAATATTTAAAAAAATATATTACTATAAAAATAAAATATGATATGGAATAATCATCTTTATGTAATACCAATAATATCTAAATACTATATAAAAACTAATAGTAAAACTATATAGGTAATATAGTAAATACAATAAAATATAAAAATCGTTAAAGAAATACTCGTATCTTACAAATATTTTGTAACTTTTATAATATTGTTGTACAAAATATACTTTTCTTTATAATAATTTCGAACAAACAAATAAATAAATTATAGTTTATATAAAATGATAAAATAAAATATAATAATAACATCAACAAAAACTCAAATAAAAATGATACCCAATTTATTTATTCATCAAAGTTTTTTTTTTTTTTTGGATCTCAATCAGATTTTCCAATAATTTATGGCCAAATTATTTGTTTTATAACTAATTTCTTTAGAATTATTGTAGAATTATTGCAAAAATTTTAAATTTTCATGTTAAACATTATCTATTACAAAAAATCTTATTGTTGAATATAAATTCCAAACTATATATATTTTTGGAATCTGATAATTTTAACGCCCGAAAAATGAAATTGATAGCAGAATTATATGTCGAAATTATTTATAGCTTTAATTCCAAAATGTTTTACTTTAAATTTGTTACGTTTTAAAATAATTTTTATATGAAATTTACACTATAGCATTTCTGATTTTAATTCACTTTTTAAACGTACATTAATTATAAATATTATTACAATATACCATAAATACGTTTATAATTGTTATATAATCGATTTAAATGTGATCACACATAGCACATTTGGTACCAAAATTTTAAGGAAGGTTCAAGATAACAACGGAATGGTCGCAAATTGAAGTGAAAACGACCTCACATTTTAAACATTTTTAAAAAACGTATATGAATATAATATTTTAGATGAATAGTTACATATGACAAAACTTTCAGCAAATGCGTAACACGTGTGTCAACAATCGGCCAAAAACGAAATCGTGTGAAAATTTTAAAATTTTGTTTCAACATGTTACAGATTAATTAAAATGAATTTTTGCATCGATTCATAATGTGGAACATGGATCCATCACTACCCACCGCAGCATTAAGACAATAGTCATTATTTGGAACGTTTAAATGATATAATTCAATAAAAAATTTCGAGAGCGCGATTATAATTAAATTAATTTATTTGAATTGAATTGAATAATTTTTAGTGCGTATATTATTAGAAACAAAAAACCCCAGTGACTCTAGATCTATGTAACAACGACAGTTTATGTTTTTATTAGATTTGTGCGATATACAAGTGTAACATCATATGTTTATGAGTATATTTGGTATATACTTGTAATATGTAGTCAGAAAGAAAGTGTGGTGCATATGTTAAAATCCAGTGAGTAACTTTAATACATATATGTGATAAATATGTATAATCGTTCAAAATTATCAAAGGACAAGTAATTTAAAGACACTTTTGTCAACAAAAAAAAAATATAGAAATTATTTGTTTTCAATTAGCCGAAAGTGGTGTCACCACTCAAAATAAGGTAATATTATCCTTTATACGTATATTATCTACAATATAAATTTTTAGCATTTTTATTTTGCCAATCTTTTAAAATCCATAACCGTAAAATGTAAACATCAATATTTTGTTTATAAAATGTATATATATTTTTACGAAAAAAAAAAGAAATTATGATTTAATAATATTGCTTGTGGCCATCTTTCACTAAGTAACCATATAAACACATAGCTATATTCCTATAGTCTGTGCAAAACAATCATATATCGTATACACACATATAATATATGCAATTATATTATATGTTTTTATACATATTTTTCTACTCGTTCGTATACATGTTACAAAATGTAACATATACCTGTAATATATGGTTAGTACATTTTTATACGCGTATAGTAATAAAAAAAAATTAGGTATATTGGTACGAAACGGTCGTTTTATTAAACGAAAAAATTCGTTTATTTTGGAAATAATTTTTTATCCCATATAATTACCGTCCCTATAAAGCTACAACGTTGTCTCCCAATTTTTTGATCATTTATGTATACCATCAAAGCAAAATTTTCCCGTCTTTTAATGCGATCCAAAAATCGCGCCATTTTTTACCGTCTTCATAGTTCTTGAAGTGTTGTGCACATAAAATCCATCGATCTGAACAATTTGTGATGGAAAAAAAATCTGGTGAATAACACATGTGCCGTAATACATCACATCCATTCCCATATGTTTTTGCGAAATGAAGACGAAAATTGCATAGTTGAAAAATGTATCGTGACTTTAGCACATTGTAGTTGCCTCTCTTGTAATAATCGTTTTTAAATTGATAAGTTGTTTTGACAGACTAGAATCCAATATTGTCAGTTTCATATAATACACTACTATCTTTTTTGTATGTCCCACTAAATACTAATATATCCAAAACAACCCACTACTTTTGAAGCATTAAAATCACTCTGTGTTCCTTCTTTCAGATAAAGCATGTTCACAATTAGTTTCGACCGGAATTCAATGACTCTTAGCACCAGTTTTCTTCAAATTAAACAATATAAGCACAAATCACATATTTTTCTTGACTTGACCAATTTCAACATTACCGAAAAAAATGTGTGTACAGCAGCTATAAATAAAGAGAATACGTATACATAAATTGTTTTTCAGTTTTTTATTACTGACGGTTACAGCGATTAATCTGTTAGCGATACTTTCGTACTAATATACCTATATTACTGTATACAGTATCAGGGTATATACCCTTATATGTTATAATACATAATTTAAAAGCTGAAAAATAAACAAACAGGTGATCGGTTGAAAGAAAAAAAACGAAAACTGTTATTATATATATATGGTACAATATTATGTGAAAAACATACAAAACACATATAGATATAGGTATAAAGGGAAAAAAAGAGCTTTGTAAAATATAATGTAAAGAAAAAAAAATGTTTCATGTTCTATTGTGTATTCATTTGTACGCCAGTAATGCTTTGGTGTATATTATATATACTTACTTTCTATATATATATGTATAGAGCTTTCGAAAAAAATACAGTATATACAGCGAATAATTTGCTGTTGTTATTTGTGCTTGAATATAAATAAAGCATTGGCATATATGTATGTGTATGTGCGCAAAAAAATAATAAAAAATCAAGAACAATTTATTTTATACAATAGGTGAATGAGGTAAACGATATATTGTATATTGGTTGTTAAATATTTATTAAAAAAATTCGAAACTTTTTATTCTCTATATATTTTCTCTATATACTTATACACCAATATATAATATAATAAATAAATATAGTACAATACATAGACTACTACATAAACCTATGTATATTGTTATATGTATGTGTTGTATATCAATGTATATAAACATAATAATAACACAATTTTCTTTTGATCTCTATACATATTCTTTATATATATATATATATATTGGTATATTTTTTAAGATCTTTATTCTGAAACCGTTTTTGTTCGTATACCGTATATTTTGTACATAAGAAAGGAAAAGAAAATAAATAAATTATTGAAAATATAAATTGTACGTGTTATATACCAATCTTTTACCTATCAATATTTATAAAAGATTTAAGTAGATTTTATAATATATGAATATTATTATATAAATATATATGGTATATATGGTACCAGAGGAGGGTTATATGATGATGATTTATTAATGATGAAAATATTTGATGCGGTATTATGATTTTTTTTTCTTCTTTTTTTATTCTTTTTATATTAGAAAAAAAAAAAATAAAAAATTAAATGTATTACTTTTTATTCTGGTGGGCTAGAATATTTTATATACAGTGCGTATTGTATGTTGACTGTATATATATATATACCATATTGATAGAAGCGACACACGCAAGGTATATACAAATAATTCTCATTTATATGCAAATAAAATTCAATAAAGTTTGATAATTTTAAAACCGCCCAACAAAAAAAAAAAAGAAGAAAGGATAATAATAATTTATATAATGTAAAAATTAAATATTAATATCGACTGACCGGCAGTAAATTATATAGCGTATTCGGTTTTATACATTGCGGTATTATACATTTTGATCAAAAAAATAATTGTGCTATGAATAATTTTTTTGAAAAAAACAGAGATATATCGAAAATTTCTTAAAAAAAATAAAAATTTAATAGAATTTTACACTTCTTTAACACCTCTCTTATTGGAACACATTTCTATAATCTATAACGAACCGCCTTGGAACACTTTTGTACCAAAACTGATAACATTTCGTATCAATAAATGTGTGTGTGTGTGTGTGTGTGTGTGAGAGTATATAAAGTTTGTACATATAATATACAATTGGTAAGCATAGCTGTACAAAACTATATAGTTCCCTTAACAAAAAAGCAATTAGGAAAAATTCATAAAAAACACCGGATTTATTTTGTTTATCTTTATGATATTATTTTGTAAAATAAAAACAACAATGTGGCAGAATAAAAATGAAATATTTGTTTTGCACTATGTATCTATAATGTTGCTATATTTGAGGGAAAGTCTTTTCACTATTCTGTCATCTGTTCATTTTCAGTTCTTTAATTAGCAATTTTGCCGGTTTATATGCTATTGGTACACTTGTACTTCATGTTTATGCCCTTCGAATCGCACATTATTCAAAGATATATTATTATTTTTTTTTACATATAAACTGATTCAGAACACATTGATCGAGTTCCAGAAGGATTTTCAATTAATTAGTCTATCGAAAAGAATTGTTTAAAAATTTAACCGGACTAAATGTACCACCAAGAGGTTGACATAATGGTTAAATAATAGTTGATTCATATTTTTAAGTATTTGTAAAATTATTTCTCTATAATTATTTGTCGAATAGATTTTCTCGAAATTGTTTAAAATATAAATTGTTGAAAAACTATATAATAAATATATTATTATTTATTATATATTTTCGGTACAATTACTTCGACCGTAGTATACGGACATCCTTGGAATTGAAATCAATTTAAAATATTTATAATTTTTTGAAACAAAAAAAAAATATGCATTAAATTCTCTGCAGTGAGACGCAGTGGTTAAAGTGTATGTCTTTTAATTTGAAGGAATTTTTGTCCATTTTTCGTTTATAAAACTAAAAAGTAAATATGTTTGAAAATATGCTGTTCGACTCTCTACATTCATAAAGATTAACGCAATGTCTCAGCATTCAACACTATTTTATCTGTTCACATCGACATTTAATTATAAAATTGAATAAATTTAAAGCATCTAATATAAAAAAACATTTAATTACAGATTATTTAATGAATTGTTTTAAATACTCACCACATATTTATTGGCTATATAATCTATGTATATAGATGACTTAAAAATGGAAGGCACTATTGTGAAGATTGACCTGGAGTATATTTCAGCAATTAACCCATTATATAGTTCAGTCGGCATTGAGACTAAGAGAGGCGTTCACAACAAACACAATAAACCGTATTAGGCATTACCCAATTGTAAATGCTGGAATCTCCAGTTTCTAGTTCTTCTACCGTATACACTCTGTTAAATAGTAAACCACAGCTGACAATTAGTATACCATATTAGTTAAGTATTCTATACTATTTATAAATAGTAAATTTACTATTTCATTTGAATAGTAATTTTATACTATTATTATTGTATTCACGATAATTTGCCAATTATATACAGTGATTTATATGTAAATAGTAAATACTAAACAATTATAAGTCATACTTATTATAATACGAAAGTTATCAAAAATTTACAGAGTATATTCACCAATTGTTATATTAGCAATTATTGAAATATAGATATGTACTTAATCCCATTATTTTTCGGTGGCGAAGCTTGAGAAATAACTTCAATTTTCAGTATCACTTTGACGATGGATCCTGATCTGTTCAATTTGATTTCTTTTTTTTTTTGCCTTTTTTTATAAATATATAATACAAATATCCGTTCTGAGTCATTCACTTCAATTGACGCTTGATAGTAAATGTTAAAAGTGATTGAAAATGACATGAATATGGTTAATATTTAATTTCTGAGTGTGTATACAATTTTGCCATCAAAATATTAAAAAAAAAAATTAAAATTTGAGCACAAAATATTAAAACAATAAGTCGAATGAAATTTGTTTAACCTTTTTATTCATGAAAATACTTATACTACAATATAATAAATTTTCCGAAATAAACATAATTTAAATTCTTAATATTTACTATTTATAATTTTTGGAATTCGTGTACATTAAAGGATGCTTAAGATGATGAACATTTTGGTAGATAATACTTGATACTGAATCAAGTAAATAACTAAAAAAATATATGTAAAATACTATTTTATAAATGAAAATACTGGAAATTTGCTAATAGTTTTGAAATAACTTAACTTTGTGTATTTTAAATGTGGAAATAATTCAACAATTTTAAATTTCTAATATTCATGCGATTACCTAAATCAGACCAAGGATTTGGCATTAACAGTTTTTTTTTTAATGAAATAATAGTTTATAAATCAATTTTATTAAAAAAAACCTTAAAAATTATTTTTTATTATAAAATTTCTAATATTTTTATTCATATATAAAACGAATTTCGCGTATATATTTTTATTACTAATTGTATTTTATGTACGCGACTCATACCATACAAATTTACTGTCCATTTGAAACATAATTTATTATCATCATTGTCATATACAATACAATTGTAATAAATTTTTTATGTCATCATATATTTTATTTAACTCTTTGCTATATAAATAAATACACATATATATTTATTTTATCATCTTTATGTTTATATAAATGCATAAAACACTAAAACTAAATAACATATATGTATTTATATATACATTATTATTAAGCAAATATTATATATCATGTACGAATGAATGAATGAATGAACCGACGTGATACACACTTTTGTGAAAAGTTTATATAACAATACATAAGATACAATACAGAAACGCGTATATGCATAATAAATATATATTATTCATATATTTTTAAGATAAAACTATATAAGATGTTGTAAAATGTTGAATAAGTAATATATTTATGTCATTGAATGTAATTAGTTAACTATATATGTACCTATATTAAAACAAATTGTGTAATATACTAAACTAAATATGTACCTCTTTATACTAATACAAAATATCAATATATGTATATATGCACATGGAATAGAAAAACATATAAATTTTCTAGTATATTTAGTGTACGCGTGCATGTATTCACACATATATAACATAAATTTATAAATAAAAGGTGACATTAAAATTGTAAATTATGTTTACTAAATTTATGTTATATTATAACATTTTAAGATAAAAATATATACAAAGCAGTTTATAGTATAATTAACCATTATTACTTAAGGTGTGGGTGTGGTGCTCTGCGAAGTATTCGTATTTTATTTTGCGAATTATTTACAAAAATAAAAAAATGGAAATAAAACTGAATAGAAATTATATCAAGAACTTATAAATATGTATAAAATGAAAAAAACAACAGATATAAAAAGGCAAAAATGAAAGAAATTTATTTTAATATATAAAAGTACTTATATAATTCATCTTTTTGTATTCTATACTCTATATATTTATACTATATTTATATATGGAACCATATATATATTTGTTATATAAAATTATTATACAGATCACGTTTATTTCATATAATCCTATTTTTAATTGAAATATGGTTTGCATTTCAAATCACCTGAATAAATATTTGTAAAAAATATATTCATGTTGTGTGTATAAATAATATATAGATAAAATAAAGATTTTCCAATAGGATTAGGCGATATTTGAAATATATATACGAATACTTATCTGTATATATTTATATATAGTTGATTAAAAAATAAAATGTTGAGTAATTTTTCTAATATATAAATTAAAATTTATAATATTATATGTATTTTGCTAATGCTTTTACTATGTAATTATCTTTAATATGAATATTATTACGGTAAAGATTTATTGTGTACAAGACAATGACGGCAGACAATGTTAAATTTTTCGAAGATTTTCTATTATTATTTGATAGCAACATATCATAAAATATAAAAATGTGTACCATTTCACAGCCAAAATATACTACATTATATACAAAATTAATAGAATAGATAGTCATATATCGTACATGGGAAAAAAAATTAAAGATAATTCCCCCAAGCAGAACTTTCACATGATTTTGTTACATATATATATATATAGTAAACTTTACCCACAATGCAACTTTTTCGCATTTGTCTCTTCAACGCCACTTGTATACCGTCTTATTTTTGTATAAATATATCCTTCTTATGTAGAAGAAAAACTATACAAAAAGTCATCATAAAATATATATGCGAATACTTTCGTATGTATTACTCTCATTGTTGATAATTTAATTTCTAAAATTACCTTGAAATCCCTTAGCCATAGCTATTCTAATATATGGAAAATGAGTAAACCATAAACACTCATGTCCAATCTACTTATAAATAAATTCGCCGTACTATTATCATATCCACGATATAAAAAAGTTCCTTATTTTTTGCCGTGTTCGTTCCTCCTAGAGGTACAGTACACTATAAAAGATATATTATGAGCGTTGTTAAAATCGATGAAAAATTAAATACATTCTATATTGATGTTCGTTCGCCTATATAACAATTACAATACTCCTTAAATGTAGGCGTCATATTATCCATACACTAATTTAAAATAAAAAAAATTGTTCAGAAAGTAAAAAGTAATTTCTTAAATGCTAAACTTTGTTTGACAATTTATCTTTAAAATAATAACAATTGAACCAAGCAATGTTTATAATAAATTAGAAGAGATGTCATATAATTTATATATATTTTTGTTGCTAAAAATACGTTCGGTTATAATAATAAGAAAAATATATAAATAAATAACTTTTAAATTTTATTTCATTTATATACATTACTATAGTTTTTGTATGTCCTTTATATATATTTAAGTGATATATTGTTCCAAGTAGAGCTTTATGTTATCTAATAAACATTTCATTACAGCCAAGTTGGTAAATTACTCCGCGCATGGGAGTTTATATAACAATTTACCAATTGTACTATACAATTAACGAAAGATAGATATGTTTTCAAAATTTTATTATTATTGTATGGATCATTAGCCCATAGTGATATGTGCGTGCAGACATTGTTAATCTTTGAGTAGTGTCCAATACCATATTTTCAAATATATCCGTTTTTTTTTTTTGTATTCCATAAACGAACAAATTGTCATTTAGCTGAAAATTTTCAGTATTAAAATAAATACTGAAAAATTTCCTTATGAAATATATCGTGAATTGAACCCGCTATATTTCATGATTAATAAACATTAGCGCCATACCATTGCGCTACTGAGTATTTTTATGTCCTTTATATATCATATGACAAAATATAATAAAACATTGTATATCGCACAGAAAATTATCACTGCCATATAGGATATAGCCATAGCAGATGAATGATTGAGTGCTAAAATACATTTTTTACTCAAATAATTATTGACTATTAATACATGATTAGCATATTAGATGCATTATATAATGTGAAAAACGTATTTTTTTAAATTTCGAGAATTTAAAATACCGAAAATATAAATTCAAGTTTGACATTTACAAGTGGTGCGTCCTATTTTATCAATGTGATTTTAAAATATATATATTAGCAGTATTTTTTAAACATAATTCTATAGAATATTTTCTATTTTCGAAAGTTATCGAAGATGGTGTTTTAATTTTCGATGGTTTTTAAAATACAATTTTAATCCTAAATATAATATAATATTAATACTAAAAAATAATACCAATAGTTTGGAATATTGTACAAATATGAATTTGGTTTGAAAATAAATTTCAAATGGTTTAAAAATCGACGTAAACTTCGTTGAGTTTATTATTTAATATTTCTTAGTTTATAAAAAGTGTGTAAAATAATTTTGGTTTCGGAATTAGTCCAAAATTTCAAAACCGTGTAACTATTTTGAAAACTTGGAGGGAATTATATTTTGTGTATAGTTCTTTTAGAATTGTATTAAAGAAACAAATCGGCTTTGCCTTCATTTTTGGATTAACGATTTTCGATATTGAGTTCTTCTTGAATTTCACGCCAAATAATTAATTCTGAAAAATTATAAAAATCTATAGGGGAAATGTGAAAAACACTAAAGAGGAATCAACATTCGCCTGTGAATTTTTTTGTATTATTAAAAAAAAAAACGGAAATTAAAGTTTTATAATCTACTCTAAAATTACCTTTCAATAAAATATCTGTTTTAGCAAATATGTTAAAAAGTCATTAATTTACTTTATAAACGATTTTTTAAAGTTACATTTAACTATCAACAATAGTTTAGAGATTTTTGTGATGGATCCAAAAATGAGAGAGAATTGTTTTAGAAAAAAGTTATTGTTTTTTAGGGTGTCTATTTTTATCGTTTTGATCAAATTTTAATTATTGTTCTCATCACTGATTACAAAAATCATCATCACCAATATTTTTTAAACAATTGGTAAACAATTCGTATGTTATTGTATTACATGCACAAATATTCGCCAATAAATGCCGATATATATTTAGTTTGAAATTAATCAAAGTTCGAAAAATTTCGAAGACAGACAGACAGACGACGGTGTTGTATTGATTCTGTTTGTGCTGAATCAAAGATAAAATAAAATGAAAATTAAATTAACACAATATTATATCTTTTTATTGAATACATCGAAACGTTGAAGTTATACCTTGAAAAAACTTAAAATTTAATTGTATAAAAAACTTTGAAAATATTACAATTTTGAACCTAGGTCACTTTACTTTCTCACATATGGGTTTGATATAATAATAGAACATATATATAATATTGTTTGTACGTTTTTTTTTCTATTATTTTATCACGATTGTCCATCGTTAAATAATTGAATTTATCGACTGTATGTATTATTTTATAAATATTTGAGAGGTTTTTTTTTCCATTGGCACTACATACCATATATATGTATAGACCAAATTTTTCAATACAATGTAGACGACGTGTACGTATATATGATATATATTATATTATTTATTTATTTGTATTATGTATATTGAATCAACAAAAGATTTTCAGTTCAGTCTTTTTATTTTAAGATGGAAAATTTTCTATTTTTATATCTCTATTGTATATAACTATTTGAATTTTATATTGTAATATATATACGAATTATTTCTTATATACCAATATTATATATAGAATATATATATGGAACTACATAAAATATATATAAAGATTTGTTTTTATATGGTCCATATATAAATTTCCACAAAAGAAAAGTATATATATATAAATTTTTATTTTTAAAGAATTTTATGATTTACACAATGTGCTGAGATACAAAAATTTTTATATTGTACATTTTGCGGATATGGTTAATGTATTTTTCTTCATATACACATATTTTGTGTTTGAAAAATTGTTTGTAAAGCAAAATATATATATTTATATATATATGAGCTAAGTACGAAAATATGTATATAATATAAAAATTATCCGCATATGTATATTATTTATAGAATATACGTAATGTATGTCTAAATATATATATTTTTATAACGAAAAATGTAAATTTCTAAATTTATTTATATAAAAAAAAAAAAACACAAGAAAAACTGAAGAATTAACTACCCCTTTTTCACAACACATTCATCCAATTTTTTTTTTTCTTTAAATAAAAAAATATATAAAACAGAAAAACATTATATGGTATTTTTTTAGTTTGCAAGCATGCAAATGATTGAGTATAGAAATATTACAAATATGAAATATATGAATTTAAAATAAAATTTGTATATAAAAGGAAACAACTTTGAATTGCTATTTTGTTTTCGTTATATAATCATAAATGGGTAGCACGGGATAAAGTCAGTGGCGAAGCCTGAGCAGTAACATTCAATTTTGCAATGTCGTTATATTTTTTTCTTATAACCTGCGTGAAATTAAAATAAATTATGAAAAAAATTTGGGTGTTCACCGAATTAAATTCTCCGGAAACTTGACTTTTATGAATTATCACCTTTTTTTAATTACAGGTCATAGTTTTAACGGATTTCCATTTTTGCTTATAGCATTACAAATTATAATCAATTTCAAATCTTTCATAGAAGATAGATTTTTAAAATCGATTCACACGTTCAAAAGATATAACCGATTTTCCAATCGATGGCAGAGAATATTTTAAAGAAATTTGTGGTATTGTATAAAGTTGACAACCGAATGATACAAAAAATTTATACACTACCATTATATTATACAAAATTTCAATGACATCAAATGGAAAATCGGTTGTATCTTATGAACGTGTGTATCGATTTGAAAAGCTCTTCTATGAAAGATTGGAAATTGATTATATTTTGTAATAATGTATAAAAAAAAACTGGAAATCCGTTAAAAATGTGGCCCGTAATTCAAAAAGATGATTGTTCTTAAACGTAAATTTTCCGGAAAATTTAATATGTGAACATTCCAATTTTTCTTCATAATGTAATCTTTCAACTCGTCTACCAGAAAATACAGTGATAATGCAAACTGAAAACTACTACTGAATGAAGTACTTATACAAACTGTAAAATATTACATATAGTTTAATGCTGTAATATGTTTAAAAATAATTTTGCGAATCTTAATAATGTAATTAGAAATTTTATTAAATTCGAATTAATCTTTAAAATTATGAATCTAAAATTATATTGGATTAATAGAAATTTTACAATAATATTCCAGAAATTATCTGTATTTTTTTAAATTGTATAATTTCGTATATTTTAACACTAAATAATTATATAATTTTATTTATTTATTTATTTTTTCTATTTACAGATATGTTGATGCCGTCACATTATATGAGGTGAGTTATTTTCTTTATTATATAATATATTATAATACATAATTTAAATTTATAGATTAAAATTACTTTTAATGATATTAAGTAAAAGCAAAAATTAAAATAATTTACCTATAAATTTTAACCCGTATATTTACGCATTAGTTCAGCTGCCAAATAATATAAATTATATATAAATTTTAACTTTTCCGCCACACCCTGAACTGATTCCTGTAAAAGCAGAATATAATTTGTATTTGTGTTTGGCTAATGATTAAAGAGATTATACTTTTAATGTGTGCAATGAAAATTGCTATAAATATTTTTTTAATTACTATATATTTTGTTAACATTTTCATGTTGCTCTTTATTTTGTGATTTTTTGGTGAAACAATAAAGAAATACGCATACGCAGGTGTTGGGTCTGATATTATGATCTGTTCGTTTACGAATTTTAAAAAAATTTTGTACGAAAGATAACTACCCTATATAGCTGCTTTGAAATATTGGTGGAATATCGAGATATAAATTTTTCCAGCAACACCTTCCTATTTGGTCAATTTTCAAGACTTGCAATGGCATTATAAGAATATATAGTTCCTATGAAAATTCTGTGAAATCGTTACTCAGCAACACTACCTATAAAACCTAGCAATTCAGTGAATTCTCATCCAATATTGATAAAATAAAATGAGTTTATTTCATCTGTAAATTCTGAAAAATCTTCGGCTAATGGTAGTTTTAGAAAGTATGTAGATACGAGCGGGTAATAATTTCGTTCAAATTGAGTATGTTTTGTATTATTAGATTGAATTAATTAAAAATGAATAGTCGCTGCAGTTCTACAGATCAGATCAAATAATTTGCTGGAATAATAACTATATAGTTTTTTGATTGCATCAATATAACCACTCCAGTTACAATTTTTAAAGGAATATGTCATACGAGACTATTTTATAATCACATTATAAATCAGCATTCCAAATTTTAATTAATTTAGTTAAGAAATTACAAAGTTATCTGGTAGCTATTATAGTATCTAGTACGACTGTCTTCGGTAATATGATTTTCCAGAACTTACATAGGTATCCCGATTCTAAACTTTTATACCAAGTTTCATTAAGTGGATGAGACGTCTGATTGGAGTTGCCAGGTTTCTAGAAAATGATCAAAAAAACTTACCATATGGCATCAATTTATTCTTGTATTTCCATATGTTATATAGGTAATTCTATTACAAGCCCTAGCACAAAATTTCAGCAAAATTTGTAAAGTAACATCTAATAAAAAATATTAGAATTTTTATATGACATTCATTTTACAATATTGTCTGCAACCATTCAAATCGTTTGTCATATATAGAGAAGTGAATGTAAAACTAAGAAAAATAGTGAATTAAGGCTCATACATTTGAACGTTTAACCCATTTTACTCTAAACCTAAAGTAAGGCTCACTCACATCACATTATTACCGCTTTCTACTTCATACAAAAAAATGTGTAATTTATTGGCAAAATTTATAGTGAAAGCTAAAAAATGAACTTTATTAGTTAATTTTCAATATGAAAATGTAGACAATTTTCCAATGCAACCATTATTATTTTGTGATACAATTTTCTAAATTTAACAAAACCGGGGAAAAATGCTATAAAATTCGTTACATCACTTTTTTTTTAATTATTATAAATTTATTATATATTTTTTTTGGTTTATATTTTCATTTTAAAATGTTTTAACATCTTAAAGTTTTTTATCTAATTAATTGACATCTTATATAGATAATACAATTAAAATAATATTAATTAAATTTTCCATAAAACTTAAGTTGTAATTTTTATATTTTATATTATATATTATAAATATATAGATAAAATATATATTAAATTAAAATTATATTTGCCATAATTTACAAAATATAAACATCTAACTGAACGAAAATATAATACTTACTTGTAAATAAAATAAAATAAAAATTAAAGTAATCGTCGTCTACATTTTTTTGCACTACATTCACAATATAAAACGTGTCCGGGACTACTACCAGCAACATAATTGTAATCCCACGTTAGTTCGGAACCAGCATAAATATCTTTATTTGTAAATAATGCAACCGTTGGAAAACGCATATCATGTGTGTCAATGAAAACATTTTGTACAAATAAATTTGATTCACACGAATGCTAAAATTAAAAAAAAATAATAACATGTGAATTTATATCATTGAATTAAATATTTGTAAGAATTATACGTATGTCCACTTCTTGTTCACACTATTTCAATTTTCATCTCCACAAACAAAAAAAAAACAAAAAATATGAGTTCTATTTATTCATTTGATTAGTAGATTTTTTTTTGTAAATATTTATAAAATATTTTAATCATTTATATTTTATACGCAAAAGAGAGAAATTGACAAAAAAGTGGAACGATTTGTTAGAATATATATATTTACGTTAAAAAATCTTGATATATTTCCAAATTCTTTACTATCAACTACATAAGGTACTTTGTCACCAAATAATTTACGCATTGGTTTATATTTTTTTTTAATAGTTTTATTATTTTTCTTTCTTTCTGCTCGTCGCTGTAATGATTTATTTTTTGTATTACTTTTATATTTTTTATTAATCTTTTTTTTATCATTCAACAAAACAGTTTTTTCATAACCAAGTTTGGCTGCTTCTAATTCTTCAATATAAGTTAATTCACCAAAATATTCTCCACCATTTGAAACATTAATTATCGATGCTGTTTTTTCGTTTAGCATAACACCAACATACGAACAAATATAAGTACCCTTTGGAATGTCATTTAAACAACGTACACCCCAGCCACGACTAGAAGTTCGAAATACTTGCATTTTTGTATCAACTGCATGTTGTGCAACACGATTAAGGCAATTTTTGTTACACTTACAATTTTGATTGCATTCATAAATTCCGCTTACTACAGGCTTTAATAGACGTTTAAATACATAACCAATGTCAGCAGTTGATACCTTTGGATATAATAATGTTTCACCGCTTAATGTCAATTGCCAACATTGACATTTAACTTTATCCTGGTTTTTGGAAAATGTTTAACAAAATATTTTCATATTATTTTCGAAAAATTTTCAATTAACATTAAATATTGGAAAATGAATATGCACATACCAAACAATCGTCGGTACAATCACAACCGCATAAATAATTTGGATCTAAATTTAATGGAATAGCATTAGTTTTATATTTATCATCATCACACATTGTTTTTATTTCATATTTATTTATATAGATAAAATTTCTTGGCACTGACAAATCATAACAATTAATCAATGGTATTGATAAATTTTCTATTCCATCACTTATATCCTTAAAAATATAAAAATAAATCTATCAAAAATGTGTGTTTTAAATTCTTTTTTTTTTTTCGTTTTTTTTTCATTTGCAATCATAAATT
The DNA here is from genome assembly GCA_910594885.2 of Bibio marci. NCBI lineage: Eukaryota > Metazoa > Arthropoda > Insecta > Diptera > Bibionidae > Bibio > Bibio marci. Next base: position 25,080,575 of record OU343114.1, on the reverse strand, counting down.
TTAAAAAATGAATGCAATTGAAATGTAATAAATCCAGTATTTAAAAATTAATTTATTATTGTAATCATCATGTTTTAAATTGCACACTTACAAGTTTTATAACACAATTGGCCTGCTCAAAATATTCTTGAAAACATCGAATTTTAATGTTAAACGTAAAATGTTCAACATTAAAAGTGGCGTTGGTCAAACGTAAATATTTATGTAGTTCAATCATATTGCGTAATCTACGGCCGCACGGTGCTCTATATGTTATTAATTTTGGCGTTGTTTTACTACCATTTTCGAGTTTATTTGATTGTCGTTCCCATCCGCATAGCAATGGTTTTACTAATATATTATATTTTGATAGATCATGTTGAACAGTAAATAAACATTTTGGTTGGCATACATGTTTAACAATGTTTTTTATTTTCGTTGGATTTTTAATATTAAATGTTGTTATATTACCAGTTTTTGGTGCTCCTTCTTCGACAAAAATTAATGTATTATTTAAATTTTTTGTTTGAATTGTTGTTGTTGATTGGTGGGTCATTTTTGTTACATCAGTTTCCTTATTATTTCTTTTAATTAAATTCATCATTGTAATGTCGTATAATTTGTAAAAAAAAATTATTTTAAAATATTTAATTATTTATTTTAAATTTTTTCGGTAATTAATATCAAAATTATATTTCTGATAAAATCTAAATACTCACAAAAAAAAAAAAAAAATTAAAAATTTAATTTATTATTTATTATTTTTTTTAATTTTTTTTTTTCTTTCAAACGTACAGTTTTTGATTTAACTTCTAACAGTATTGTCTTCGTATTTATTCCACTTTCAATATAAATATATATTAACAATAACAATAATGTAATGTCTATGTTGTGTGATATGTAACAGTGTGATTCAGAATATTAATGTATTTTTTTTTAAGTTTTAAAAATTATTTAATCTATAAATTTCACAGTGTGTCATAAAATTTTTAAGATTGGATACAGTAACATATTGATTCGGTTATCCTTTCCCACTTCAATACACTTATTACAAAGTGATTTAAAAATGAACCAAATATCTTTTAAGCTAACTAAATATGGCCACCGACAATATATGGAATTCTTAAAAAGAAAAGTATAAGAAGAAATCTCGAGGTAAACATATTTATAGCGAGTTATTTCAATAAGTTTCTTTAGATTTTTTTTAAAAACACTTAAAAAAATATTTAATGTACTATCGTAAAATTCCCTTAATTTAAAATATTTATGGGAAGTATCTCATTGTAAGGTGGTATCATAAAGTGTGGTTGAGAGTAATATATTGTATATAAACATTTTTTATTTATAGTATTTCGGTTTAAATTTCAAAATTAATGCTCTATATAAAATGTTATTAATATTGTATTAAATTAATAACCTACACATTTTAATAATTTATATATGATATTATGTATGGATTTTATATCATATTCTTTGAAATATTTGTCCCTACAAATATGTATAGAACATAAGTTCTCCAACCATTATTCATTCAATAAAATGGTATGTACTTTATTTTGTTTACTGTTTCCCTATATATGCAATTAAAAAACAATATATATACCAACACTGTCGAAATAGTATTATCGTATGTTTTACACATAGTAATATCAATATTTTTGTAAAATTGCTGTGTATTTTGTATCTATATAAATTCTAATTATTAATTCAATAAATTTTGTAAACAAGCATAATAATTACATGTCATTTTCGTTTTTGTTTTTATATCAAATTTACCAATTTATCATGTTATTGTGTATAAATAGGCCTATATCTATAAATATTTTATACTTACATATACATACATTTATATAACAATACAAAACAAACAGCTACAATATATATATATATATGTTCCAATATTTATATATCCGCATATAATATAAACTAGAAAATCCATATTTAGTAGAATACTAATCCATAAAAGATAATATAATCAATTAAAAATATTTGTTTTCAATTTCCACTTCAACCCCTTTTATAAACACTTCCAATCTACGTAATTAATATTCATAAATTTGGTTATATATTGTTTGTATATGGATTGTATTGTATATAATTTCAATGACTCTCTATACCATATATGCGAATATATCCGAGTATAAATTAAATATATATTATGTAATATTTTACATTTTGTATATGACATAAATTACATGTATTGTATGTACGCGTAAAAGTATAATAATAAAGCTTTGGCTGTTTATAAAATAACATTAATTATATGAAAATCATGTGATCCTCGCTCGTTTCGCTATATATCTATCTATATATATATATATATATGTTCTCTATCAAGATGATAGATATATAGCTTGTACACAGAATTATTATATAATATACATTTCCTTGGCTTAGTTCTTTTTACTATAAACATTATTTCGCCTTATCAACCGAAATGTTAGTTGAGAAGAAGATGGTTTATAATGTTTAAAATATATATAAAAGATTATAAAATATAAAATATATATATATTTAGTACGGCGGGAATATAAATTATTTGTAAAATAAATATTATAAATAAAAATTATAACAAAGTTAGCCATTTTACATTATATTTATATGTAGATTAGAAAGTTTAAAAAAGTTTATCCTTGAAAAATTTGATAAATATAAATATATGATTTTCATGTATTTATATCCTCGTAATTATATATAAATAATATATAAAATAATACACATATGCATTGAAAACATTTCTCAACTATATTATTAATATACATATTATCTATAGTTCAAAAACTTCATTAAATAACTAAATACGTATAATACAGTGTGTCAATTAAATTTTAAGATTGGCGTTAGTGATAGAGATCATACGATCGAGCATCAGCCGGATAACAATCAACTCAAAATTATCTTCAAATTTGTTACACTAAAATCAAACTATATATGACTTCTTCGCATTATACAGCAGTATCATTTTTTCATGTTTTAATTATTAAAACAATGTTCTTACATATTCGGCGACATAGTATAAGGCATTATTATTAATGATGTTATCCACATATAATTTATTCCAATTGGACAAGCAATTACTACGGTAATTATTACTGAAATGAAAACAGTTGATGTTTCTTGAATGATAATACACCCAGTCAAATTTTATTTTTTCTTCGTAGATATGTGACAAAATATTACATAGGTGTGTTGCATCATTCAACGCAATTCAATTTGATTTAACAACCCATACCATTTCTTTTTATCCACGAAAAATAAAATGATATTAAATTGGAGTGTTATTGCTAATATTTCAATTGCAAATAAATATAATTCAATTTAATGGTATACATATACTGTCTTAAAAATCCTTTGAAACACTTGTGTCAGTGCATATATATAATGATTTGAAATTATTATATATATATATCTAATAGTTATACAAAGCAAAAGTAATACAAACGTGTACGTACACGTAAATAATATTATATAATTATTAATAATCCCTCTAAATTTAACTTTATACATATATAGCCTCAAGTAACTTAAAGTAATATAATATGTATCAGTAATCATATATAGTATTCAATAGTCTACACTTCTGTGTGCGTGCATATACTAAAATAATAATTTTTGACATGACATGTATTATGTACATACAGTCTACGTGCATATAAAGAATCGAGTATCTGTGAGTATATAATGTCATGTATTGTTATATTAAGACGATTATATTAAAATTATATAATTTAATTTATGGTATACTCGATGGTTTAGATTTTGAATTTAAATAATTAATAAATATTAATATTATCAAGTGATATATGATCTGTGTATATGTATTGCATATGTATTTGTGTTGTGACATGTATAATCTTAATTAATTTTTGTTATATGTTTACATTTACTATATCATATAATAATGTATAAGAGGATCGATTACAATACATTTTAAATACTTTCAAATACAATTCGTCTTATATATACAATTAGCGGTGCAGTGCCACAATTTTGATGTCAGTTTGTATGAAATAATGATCCTGTATAAATTTTTTTGTATACGATTTAAGCATTCGTTTTATACAATATCACAAATTTTTCATCTAATAGAAAATCCGTCATATTTATTTTGAACGCCTGAAGCGATATTAAAAAAAATTCTTCAATATGATACATTGGGGGGAATTCATTCTAATTTGCAGGTCTGTGTACAAAAACACAAAAAACAACTATGGCCCATAATTAAAAAAAGTTGATAACTCATAAATATCGGGTTTCCTCAAAATAATCACATTTATTTTTTATAATTTAATTATACGGAAAATATAGTGATTTTTAAATGTGAAAAACATTTTTTCACGCATCAACAATAGATTCGCACCGCACCCTACACAATTTGAACGAATCTCAAATCATTTCAATAGATTTTTTATATGATAAACAATTTTTATGAAGTTCCTATATATTCAAAATAATAATCGGTAAATATGCTTTCAGAATAGATCCAGATAGATCGGAAATAGAACAGGCGTAAAATTTGATCATTTCCTATTCAAATTTGATGATATTTAGTATAGAATATAGAAGCGATTATAAGGCAACATTATAATAAGTTCATTGAAATCGGCGGTATCATTTCTCCTGATCAGAAATTTAAAACCGAAAGACCAATTCAAATGAAATATATACTATTTGATTTTTCAATGGCATTATTATAATAGTAGTTTATATAATATCGATTTTTCGTAATTAAATTAGAAACTGCTCATACATAATCCCATATATTATAAGTATTACAAACAATCGAATCGAAACCCGCCATAGAATCCTGTCAATTATTGAAATAGAAAAATGTATATATGACAGATAAAAAAAAAATGAAAACAGTTAAACATGTAACGTTTTCGTGTGACTACGTACGTATTTCTATATATATATTGAATTCATATAAATTCTCAAAATAAATGTATATTCAATAGAAACAAAATTAAAATCAAAATTATGGATGATAAATTTATATTGTTAAACTATACCGACTTCATATCCATAAGATGTTCATGGATACAAATTATCCACAATTTCCTTACATAAAATATTCAACGAAACCAAATATTATTACATGAAAACCTTTTGAATATAATTTAATAATATTGTTTGCGTATTTATATTGTTTAACACGTTAATCGCCACGTAATATCAGAAAAAATTTTCACATGGGCCATGGTAAATTTTTATTAGATAATTTAGTTAAAATTGTATCAAAGAAACTTAATGTATCACAGAAAAACAATTTTTTTTGCCATATTTCATTTTATTGTTTGTAGTATGCCAAGAAATTTTCAGGTTTTGTTCCTGATCGGTCAGCTTTCGAAACATAATGCAAATGTATCGTTTGCGTCGGACATCTGTGATTGACGTGAGTGGCCTTCTACCAAATCGCGTACGTCAGACATATATGTCTGACATGACTCATGTAGAACTTCTTAGCGTCAGACACATATGACTGACATGGCGATTAACGTGTTTTAAATAACAGCCTGTGGTTTAAGTTAATATTAAAAATTAATCTATCATTAACTAAAATCATATGAATGTTGTTTACACTTCATATAATCAATTTGAATTATAAATAAATTATATGGCTGATGATATTTCTGCGTTCTTCTATGGTAAATATAACGCACTAATATTTCTCTTAATATGAACGAATTACGAATTACGAAAGTACCATATAATATAAAATTATCATAATAATTTATAATTCAGTGGTGTGTATTAATCTAAATTTTGTTTATAAAAGTCAATGAATTTTATGTATTTATGTATGTGGTCGTCTAAGCCTATCTATGATACCTATATAAAATATATGCTGCGATACAATTATATAAAAAGAATATAATTTGTATATAAACTCTCGTATAACAAAATATATACAATAAAAATATATCTTATACCATTCTCTATTCCACAAATAAGATTTTGTAAACATTTTTTGTTGTTAATATAGTTTAAATTAGTCTGTTTTTTTTTCATATAATATATATAATTTTAATTCTTTCTTAAATCATATGAAATATATATCATCAACATATTTTCGTTAAAATAAAATATGTATAACGATCGTCGTGTGGCTGCTATATATATATAACTATTATCGGTCTTATACGTGTACATTACTTAATATATTTATGTTCTATAATTTTTGAATTATTATATATTCCATTATTATTTATGTGCATAATTTAAAATAGTATTTGTAACTATAAAAATATATTATATAGTACAACATATATACCTTTTATATTGTATCGAGTATAATTAGAAGAAATTAAAGGAAAAAAATCTAAAACATATAAAATTATATTTATATTTTAATATCATATCATAGATACTATTTCCAATTACATTTTCCTCCTTCCATCATTGTGTTATAAATGCGCTATTATTATTTTATTTTTTTTTTTTTGGTAAAGATGAAATCTAAATTCAGTGGATGTGGATAATATTTTTAAATGTAATACAATAGAAATATATCATACAAATATAAAATTCATTCATATAGACAATATATGATATTTTCTTTCATTTTGTTATACAAATTTATATTTTACATATTATATCTCTTGTATGTTGTAGCGTGCGTATATATGGATATAAAATATATATGTAAAAAAGAAAGAAAATTAATTTTATTTTCCATATGTGCACATATATAAGAATTTGTTTGAAATATCTTCGGGAAAATTTACTTTAATTTAATGAATTCAATTCTATTTTTAACAATTTCTTTCATTTTTTTTCATTTTTTTTTTAAATATACATACAACTCGTAGTACAACATATATATATATGTTTATGTTTATACATAATGTAATCATTTTATATTTATATTATTTTTTGAAATGAAAAACGCATATCTTTTTATAAAATATATATGGTATATTTTTGTATATATGCACATCAAAATAATCTCTATCTCTATTTTATATATTAAGTCTAATTTATATATTATTTTTAGTTACAAATATTATATTAAAATATACAATAATGCACATATCTATTATATTATATATATAAAAACATTTTATTATTTCTGTCGTACCTCTCACTGTCGTCAACATGTATACAATATTATATGGTAAGAAGAAATATTTTCAAATATAATAACATTTTTGTGCGTCCCTTCCCTTCGACATGAATAGTATACATGATGTCTCAGTACAAGTGGCAAAGGCTGAGCATATATAGCATTCAATTTTCAATATCGCTATATTTTTCTTCATATTAACATGGGTGAACAAAAAAATTAAATTATGAAAAAAAATCTGAGTGTTCACCGAATTAAATTTTCCTGGAAAATAAAATTTATGAATTATCATCTTTTTAAATTACGGGCCATTGTTTTAACGGATTTTCATTTTTGCTTATAGCATTCGAAATTATAATCAATTTCCAATATTTCATAGAAGAGATTTTTAAAATCGATTCACGCGTTCCATTGATATAACCGATTTTCCAATCGATGGCAAAGAAAATTTAAAGAAATTTGTGGTATTGTATAACGGTTGATAACCGAATGATACAAAAAATTTATACACTACCATTATTTTATACAAAATTTCAATGACATCAAATGGAAAATCGGTTGTATCTTATGAACGTGTGAATCGATTTTAAAAATCTCTTCTATGAAAGATTGAATATTGATTATAATTTGTAGTGCTCTGTATACAAAACTTTTAATACCATGGTCCGCAATTCAAAAAGTTGATAATTCTTAAAAGTTGATTTTCCGACAAATTTAGTTTGTGGACAATTAAAATTTTTTTCATAATGTAATCTACTTTCAACTCGTCTACCAGACAAACATAATAATATTGCAATCTGAAAACATTTTTTCATACGTCGGCACTGCTCAGTTCCCTTTATACACACGAATACACTCACACCAAAAAGGAACGTATTCCTAATCTATGTTAGAAAAATAATAAAGATAATGATATCATATTAGTTACAAAAAAAAAATAAAGATAAATATTGCCATTGGATAAAGATAAATATATGTTTGGAGCCATATAAGAAATCGACGGCAACCGTCTGGATTGAAAAATGAATCAAAAAATAAATTTTTATAAATTCTATTATTATTAAAATTGAAATAAGTCGGAAAGTGCATATCATCGGAAGAAAAATTAAAAGTATTTTTTTTTAATTAATGAATAATATAGATAAAATATTATGTCCTAAAATAATTGTTTTCAAATGGAATTTTTTGAAAATAAACACGATTTTCTGAATATTTCTCATGTGATCATAATTAATCTTTGACTATGGTGTTTTATAAATTAAACGAACTACAGATTTTAAAAAATATGATAAAATTCTAAAAGGTGCATTTGTTACATATTTCTGCGTTGTTATTAAAATCTAACGTTTTTAGATGTAGTGAAACATAATTTTTGGTGACGACTATAATAGTGCGGGTGTGTTGACGGTACTGGTACACCCTGCTTATATTTTATATAAATATATAAACATATAACAAATATATAACAAATAACATTTAAATGAATTTAATTGGGCTTATGTAATTTTTGTATATATAAGGTTGTCAAATATCTCCCTTCCGCCTTTTTGTCTTTTTAATTTCGCGGCTATGTACAAAGCGCTACAGAGCTCGTATCTGGCAACACTGTACATAATTTGAAAGCTCTTGACATAACAAACAAAACGACGCTATGTATGATTAGTTTGGATATTGCGTTCAACAGTTATAGACGTGTAAACATGGAGTTCACTAACGCCGAAATTCGCGCTATTTTAAAGTTTTCCTTCGTTAAAGGCAAATCCGCTAGAGAAACGTTCCGTGAGATTAATGGTGTTTTGGGGGATGGTACTCTATCACTTCGAACCGCGGAGGAATGGTTTCGACGATTCAGAGCCGGTGAAAACGACACCATGGATAAGCCAGCCGGCGGAAGACCTGTGACGACAAATACCGATCAAATCATGGAATACATCGAGTTAGACCGGCATGTGGCATCTCGTGACATCGCCCAGGAGATGGGAGTTAGTCACCAAACCATTTTAAACCATCTGCAGAAGGCTGGATACAAAAAAAAGCTTGATGTTTGGGTGCCACATGAATTAACAGTGAAAAATCTAATGGACCGAATTTCCATTTGCGAAATGCTGCTGAAACGGAACGAACTCGACCCATTCTTGAAGCGGATGGTGACTGGCGACGAAAAATGGATCACATACGACAATATCAAGCGAAAACGGTCGTGGTCGCAGGCCGGTGAATCGTCCCAAACAGTGGCCAAGCCGGGATTGACGGCCAGGAAGGTTTTGCTGTGTGTTTGGTGGGATTGGAAGGGAATCATCCACTATGAGCTGCTCCCATATGGCCAGACGCTTAATTCTACCATCTACTGCGAACAACTGGACCGCTTGAAGCAGGCGATCGACCAGAAGCGTCCAGAATTGGCCAAAAGGAAGGGTGTAGTGTTCCACCAGGACAACGCCAGACCACACACTTCGTTGATGACTCGTCAGAAGCTACGGGAGCTCGGATGGGAGGTTTTATCGCATCCACCATATAGCCCGGACATAGCGCCAAGTGATTACCACCTGTTCCTGTCCATGGCGAACGCCCTTGGTGGTGTAAAGTTGATCTCAAAAGAGGCTTGTGAAAAGTGGCTGTCCGAGTTCTTCGCAAATAAGGAGGGGGGCTTCTACGAGGGAGGTATTATGAAGTTGCAGTCTAGATGGAAACAGATTATCGAACAAAACGGCGCATATTTGAACTAAATCCGATTACTGTAACACTTTTCATAAAGCATTGAATAAAGAGCAAAAAGGCGGAAGGGAGATAGTTGACAACCTAATATATATGGTATTTCTTTCTTATGTACTCGAAATTCGTATACTCATGCAGATGTAACATTTTATTACCCTTTTTTTTTAATTTATATTATTTCGTTAATTAGAACTATTATTGACATTTATATTTATATTTAGACCGAAATTCATTTAATTAATTTTTATTTTATATCATTAATATTATTTGTATGCATTGTTTTGTGTGTATTATTGCGTTATTAGTATTAATATTTGCCTTTGTTATTTTATATGTCAAATTATTTTGACTGTTGTTTTGTTTGGTCTGAATATGAAAGTTTCATCAACATCAATTATATGAAACGACGCCGTCAGAAATTAATTGTGGTCTGGAGTTAAACCATCCAAAACAAAGAATTTAAATATACTGTGCGATATTCATATTTTCTAGTTTTTAAAGAAAAAAAACCAAAAATTCGTTAATATTAAACGGTTGCTATACTATACAATTGGAAAGAATTGACACATCGATATAAAATTTTACATGTCTTTATATATAAAGAATAAAATTTCTATTCTATGGTTTCACAGTTTCAATGTTTTTGCTAACTTTTCGTAACCGAATCTTATGCTCATAATTTCATTATTGTTCATAGAATAATAACTATATGTACTCTGAACACAATACACAATACACAATAAAGTATTTAAAATAATAAAATTAATAAATGATTAGTTAATTTTCCATATTCATATTCAATTGTCCATATCATGTACACCTATTTTGTAAATATTATTAACATGTCAATCAAATATATTTATTTAGATATTTTATAAACATTATTCATATGCACACCCGTACACATGCATATATACAATATATGGTATATTGTAAACATATAATTGAATTTGGAAAGGAAATGAATGTTAATGGTGCGTGCTTGCGTTAATATGAATTTATGTATAAATTATATATATGTTATTGCATATGTAGAATTATATATATCATTGTGCACTTGTACATAATATTTTGTATCTTTTAATTGTTATTTAAATTTATTATATACCGACAAAATTATTTCACAACACATAAACTTTATTTGATCGATGGTATTGTAAATTTTTTTGAAAATATATTTTATTTTTAAACAATTATTTTCTCATAAAAAAAATATAGGATAAATATTATTGATTATTAGAGAATTTCTTTACCTCGACGATAATAATTTTTTATGGAATGAATAGCTTGGCATTTTCGTCCTTTACTGAAACTTATTTAACTGATAAATGTATATGCATCATAGTATCACTATACTGGTACTATGTCTGAATATATCAGAGTGCATAGTCTTCATATAGTGACGATACCCATATATGCTTATACTTCTAACAATTGAAAAATATGATGTTATTGTTAATTTCAGAATTTTTAATTTTTATAATACAATATATGTATAATATATAAATGTTTAATTAATTTTTACAACTGTATTATATTGTATACAGGGTACTTCTAATATTTATAGAAAACCTTGAATAATTACTAATTATTGTATATTGTACGATCATAGCTGGTTTCGATCTGATTGATTATACATGAATTGCGTTGGTCATCTCATCAGGCTATAGCGACCAGTATGTTCAACTTGAGTGTCTGAATATTAGACACATGATAAATACTTGAAATAATTGTATATATATTATATATTTGTAGAATAAGTTTCAGTAAAGGGCGAAAATGCCAAACTATTCATTCCATAAAAAAGTATTGATTATATTTAATTTTAACATTATACAAACCTACATATATATACATTTTATATGAAGAGTTTATTTGAAGTGAGATTCACTTCGTTTACTCAAACTTGCGATGATTATCAGATGTGGAGACCAATATTATGTATACAGCCATATCAACATAGTATTGTTTTTAGTACTTAATTTTTTTGATATATATTTTCTCCTCGAACGCCAAACTAATGATTTCGGTGACATTCACAACCAATTACTCTGAGTTAATCGTTTTTCAATCTATTTGGACGCAATAGTTTAAAAATGATAATCTATGGAACAATGTCTGCCATATAACTTTTGTTCGCAATAAAATTGGATTTGATTCATGTAAACCATATTTCATTTTGATTTTGAATAAATTTAAGAAAACAAAAAAAATTTCCTATACATTTTGTTATATGATTTCCACTGTTATGCTAAAATTATGCAAAAATTCACGGCTTCGCATGAATATTTACAAATATATTACTATTCATTTAATTTTTAAGAAATAAATTATATATTTGCTATATGATTTTCTAATAGGAACGGGTATTAATATGGTACATCGTCCATAATAAAAAAAACAGCCAGTCCTGCAGATGCTATAGAAAAGTAGATATCATATATGTTCAACGTATATAAAGGATATTAATCAAAAACACATCAATTTCCATATAAATGAATGTAAATTTATGTATATATAAAACATTATATGCATATAATTCATGTAAATATTATATATCAATATTTTTCTTTGATACACCACCGCATACATACATACACCACACCTACAACATATCAATAAAATAACATATAAAATGAATGAACGCAATTTTAATGATTCCAATAAATAGCATATATAATAAAAGATTACATTTTAAACATTTTATGATGTACGAGTTTTATATAAAATAAAATATACATCAAAAATACGAGTAGTATATCGGGCTATAGGTGGTGCAGGTGGTGGTGGTGGTGGAGTGTATGTATCCGCATCGATAAGTATATTCATATCTCAATTGTACTGTTTATTGGAAAATATTAAAACATATTTCAAAATGTATTACATAATTCACATTTATTCGATCGTATATATTTATATGCATTGCATACATTTTTTTTTTCTATTTTTTTTGTATTCAACTCAAGCGTATTTTAATAATATATTTTTTTTTTTTGTAAAGTAAAAATCATCAATTACAAACTCAATCAACCAATTGATATATTATAACAAATTTATGATATCTATATATATATATAGCTCGATTTTTAAATGTATATTACATATACAATAAATACATAACATTTGTAAGGAAATCAATCGCGAAATTTATAAACTGTATATGGTATAAAATATAGAAAAGGATATTTATGAAAAAATAAAAATATTATATCGATGTGAAAATTGGTTCAATAAAAATAAAATAAATAAATAAATCCGGATAAAACGATGGATGTGAGAAAAAAAAAAAAGTGTTAACATCAAATAATTTCATATTTATATACCTTTTTCGATATATAACTTTCCACCACCACATAACAAATATATTACATAATAAATATGTATGGCTAGATAGATAGATATATATATATAGGAACGAATGAGTATATAATATATGAATTTATAGAAGTTAAAAAGAAAAACGTAAGATATAATCACAATTTTCTTTTCCACGAAATAAATATGTATGTGTGTGTGTGATGTGTCTATGTGTAGTAGTTATATATATATATAGTAAAAAGTTTTTATTTCTATAAATTTCAAATAAATATATATTTATATAATTTATTATTATATCATGAAATTCAACCCATTGTTATAAATAAACCTACATGGTATTTTATGGCAAATGATTAGTTATCGAGAATGTAAAGGCAAAAAAATAAAAACATTATGGTTAGATGGTATCGTGTATATTTATAGTGAAAAAAATATTGCTTAATCCATGGAAATTTTATGTTTTATGTTAGTTTTTCATCTCCGTTGTAATTTTCAAACGTTTTTACACCATGTTAATTTTTTGTATTCGTACTGGATTCTCATTTTATTATTTGTATAACAATATATTGTGTTCATATAAATTTTATATTATTATATATACAATTTATGTACTACACCAGAATACCATCGCCACACCATTACACCGCATATATATATATATATATATGCAATATAATATAAAAACAAGCGAAATAAAAATTATCCTTTTTTCGACCTTAAAATATATATATAAATAGGATAATATATATATATATATATAGAATAATTTTATATGTATGTGCATATGCGTGTATTACTTGGACCATGCTTATATACGTTTATATATACAGTCTGTAACAGTAATAAGTTGACAATTTTTAATAATCCCATAACGTGTTTTCAGCAGAAAAGTTTAAAGTAATTATCTGAATATATTTTTGCAAAAGTTCTATTGATCATACTTGCGAAGTGAATTCTGTGGTTATAAAGCACACCACTCATGAAAATATTTCGTGAAATTAAAATTTAAGTTTACATGTAAAAATATATTTTTTCTACAGTCACTACTATTGCAATACATAAATTGTAAGATATTATCCCGGATGGACTAATGGAAAATTTGTTGGAAAAACGCTTTTCATGAATTATCAATTTTTTTAATTACGAGCCATAGTTTTAAAGGATTTTCATTATTTATTATATAATTACACAATTTTATCAATTTTCAGTCTTTTATAGAAGAGATTTTTAGAATTGTTTTACATTTTCCGAAAATACGGTCGATTTTCCAATCGATGTCATTGAAATTTTGTATAAAATAATGATACTGTATATAATTTTTTGTACCATTTTTTACCAATACATTTGAAATATGCAGTACCATTATTTTTGTATTTATTTCTCAGATCGAAATCGGCTATATTTTCTGATCGTGTGAAAAAATTTAAAAAATGTCTTCTGTAAAAGATTGGAAATTAATTAAATTTTGTAATTTTGTAATAAAAATTAAAAATCTGTTAAAACTATGGCTCTTAATTAGAAAATTTGATCATTTATGAAAAACGATTTTCCAAAATATTCAAATCCATTCACGCGGGCGCTAATAGTTTACAGTTTATTAAGTATTAATAGTGAGATTAAGAAAAATATATTTGGAATTAGGTTATTCATCTATTTCTCAAGAGCCGCAACTGTTGTTACCGGTAATTATATATTATCGATATTATGTTATTAAAATTTTGTATGGAATAATGTTATAAATTTCCATGAAAATTATGCAATGCAAAAAATTGGTAATATTTCAGAAATTTTGAAATAATTTAAATAATCTTCTACGCGATATATTATAGTTATGTATGAATAAATTTTGTAATTGTGTTAACAGTGGCCATAGAAATTGAAAAACGATGTTAATTCATAAAAGGTGATTTTCCGGTTTTTAAAATTTTCATCCGGTCATCAGATATCAAAATATTATAATATGTTAAATTTCCACATTTCCGCTGTCATTAACAGTATATAATGTACATATTTCAACACGTATATATGTTGACGCTGTTCAGCCAATCCAAATACCAAATAATATTTAATGAAGTTAAATAAATAAAATGTTGCATATATATTTTCTATTTAAATTTGTATTTTTATTCGATACATATACAGTATAAGGAAAAATTTAATTAAACTTTTTAGAATTTATCCACAAGATTTTATATTTTAAACATATTCAACAAATAGATTTTAAAAACAATAATCTTGGTCAGAAAAAATTTTTAAAAATTTATTAATAATAAAATCACAACATATTCTAGAAATCTTTTATTATCATAACTCTGCAGTTTGTATTATTTTCAAGAAACTACCTAATAACTAATACTATACATTGGTATATTTGAAATGTCTACATTTTCAAACTACATTCAAATATTTATCACCTAATTAAATTGAATTGTATGTTGAAATGATTCAAAGTATATAAAATTTCCTGCTTATAAATAAAAAAATCTTTATACTTTCGATTGACAATTATTGCGATTGCGTTTAATAACGAAAAATTTCTGCTAAAACTGCTTATATTATTCTGTTTTAAACTTGTCGAATAGTATTTTATTGTTTGAACGGAATTTCTACTTAATATTTACATATTACTATATATGAATCTGCCTCATCAGTACAGTCATATCGGTTTCAGTTTAGAAGAACTAACTGCTTGCGATTGCGTCAATTGAATTTTTCTAAATTTTAATCACAATTTCTTATACAATTTTATATAGCAAAAATAGTTACAATAATATAATTTTGCAAAAATAACACGCCGTACAAAGGACTTGAACACTCTGCTTAATATTTGTTCAACTGCAGTACTCAATATGTGAATTTGTACTTTATTTTTTACATGTCGTTGTATAATAGAACATGTGATGTGTGTGTATTTATTATGAATATAGGTACTTAATATTAAGTTAATTATGTTTATTTATATTATATAAAATAGTTATATTTACTATATAACAAAATTATATTCCATCTAATAATATATATTATAAGCCATATGTACTATACTATATCATGTACTATATCAACTAATAGGTGTATATATCGTACTTTCTATGTGAATTAATGTATACGTTATTTGCTACTAATATACAGTGAAAAAAAAGATTAGATTTTTTTGTTTCGAAATTAATGAAACACACATTTGTATGTTGTAAATTAAATTCGTTTTTCTGCAATTCTATATACGGTATATAGTTGGCACTATTAACTTCCTGACGACAGTGCACATATTTTATATATAAATGAACTTAATTATTTATATACGTATTTTGTATTTAAGCTTTACATTATATACAATTTGTTGTACATTAATATTGTTGTAACATACATAATATTCTATATGGTATATATATAGGTACTAGGAGTACTCGTAAATATGCATCTTCTTTTGAATTTATTTCTCATATTATATACACCATCAACAAATGTTACTTTACCATCATATACCATATATATATATATATATAGCGTATACATAATTTAAGTATAGTTAAAGTATTTAGATAGTACGTGAAGAATATATACATCTATGATTTTTGATATCACATCATCGTAAATGGTAAATATGTATATTCGTTTATATAATTTCTTTAAAAATAAAATTCAATAAATTTAGAGATATATATATTTATATAAAAAATATTGATAACGTGTATATGTAAAATCATAGAAGACAGTAAAAAAAGATGTATCCAATAATAAATTTATAATATGAAAAAGCACATTCCTTTCATGAAAACTAAAAAAGAAAATCTTTTAAAGAAAAATGATTTAAAATAAAAATTACACTATTTTATGATATGAAAAATCTTGACAAAAAAAAATATAATAGTCAATATTATTTATTTTTTCGATATTTACAATTCTTTTTATATGTAGAGAGTACTACAATATATAGTCTATCCTCTATACCTATACCTAAAAGCCAATATATAAATATAAAAGAATTTTACTGCAATAAATTGCGATTTGTATTATTTTTATCTTATATTCTATATGATAGCTATTTATTTACTATAATATACATACAGTAATATGTAATCCTATATATACAAGGTGTCCCAATTATCGACGGCAATACGAAAACACTAGGTTCTCTGGGTCATTTTGCGTCGAAAATATTATTTAACATTTTGGCCGAGTCGACTTCGGTACGAAGTTACACGCAAATAACCAAATTTTCAATCAGACCGTGTTTTGCACTCTACTGGGATCAATATATCTTAATAACTAATTAACCGATTTTGAATTTTTGATACACTATTAACATTAGCATACCGAGATTTTTAATTTGACGTTAACATAAGGCAATTCGGACATGTGGTTATCCAGATACTTACAGAAATGTTGACAGTTAGCTGAACGCAATTTTTCTTTTTAAAAGTTTGTTCAAGAATAAGTCGAAAAATCATAATGAAAAATTTTTTTCGGTATAAGTTTAAAAACTTACCACATTCATAAACTTTCGTTTAAGCTATAACATTACGATAGGTCTCAACTGTTTCCAAAGATATACACAAATAACTACAACGATGTAGGCATAAAATTGATTTTCGCTATGGAAAAATTTTATCTTATGTTGGAAGTATCCAAAACCAACAATATGGACGTGACAGATAATTGATTCCAT
The DNA here is from genome assembly GCA_910594885.2 of Bibio marci. Classification (NCBI taxonomy): domain Eukaryota; kingdom Metazoa; phylum Arthropoda; class Insecta; order Diptera; family Bibionidae; genus Bibio; species Bibio marci. The sequence continues at coordinate 25,062,831 of OU343114.1, read as the reverse complement.
ACACTCTTATGCATTCAAACAAACCTTCACACACACAGACAAACGATCTCACACACAAAGGCCCACACGCATAAACCCACGAAAGCACACGCACGCATGTCACCACAGTTTTAAACAAACAAAGCCTAAAGTAATTGTTGAAAATGTGCTCCTTCAGCTCGAATACATGGACAACAATGCTTTTCAATAGACCGAATCAATCTAAGTGTTTGGTGTTGCTTGTGGCGAAATTCTTGAATACAGTCTTCAGTACGTTGAATCAACTCTTCGCGTGAATTAATCACAGTTGCTTAGTCTTTTTCTTCAAGGCAACCCCAAAAATCGAAATCCAACGGGTGTGTGTCTGGAGAATGTGGCGACCAGCTTATGGGCCCACCTCTGACAATCCATCTTCTATGAAAATTGGGACACCCTGTATATATAGAATATATTTCTTTTGACTACCTTCGTATAATAAAATATGTATATATAGTATGAGTACACAATACACATATACCATATATATAAAAAAATGGAATGGTTCTGTAAATATACAAGAATATTAAGAATTTTATATAAGAAAATTCACGTTTTAGAAATATATTTATTTTCTTATTTTTACTTTTAATATATGTTATATGGTATTCGGTGACTTTCTTTATATTATTATTGAACATCCAACATAAATGCAATATTTATTTTCTTCAAATTTAAAAATATTTATGGTATAATTTATTTTATATCATCATATAATATTATTGCTACCAAATTCTTTAATGACATCAATTATTTAGAAATAAAATGTATAGATAATTTTTATTAACAGAATGTATTGTATATGTGCGCATTATTATATGGGGGATTTATTTCGATAACACCATAGATTAACCATAAATATTTCTTGTATACATTTTTTATTTAATCAAACACAGTACAACAAAAGCACACACTCATTCTATTTTAATATGTACAATAATATATACGCTCATTCATATCAATATATGGTTACGTCCGTAATTTATTATACTTTCATAAAATTGTGTTATATGAAAATATTTTCGTAGGAGTATATCTTTATAATAAATATATATAATATTTATTATTTTTAGTTACATATATATTTATTACTTACTAAAATATTAACGGGTAAACAATTGTTTATTTTTATTTGGTGTATTAGAACCAAAAATTGTATTTCTTATAATAAATCTTTTTAGCATTACAGCAGCTGAAAAAATTAATAATTCGATTTCTTAATACAATATTTGGATTTGCCTCTGATTTTTGTCAGATCCATTTGATTACCAAATTTCTATATAGTTATACATTGTGAACAGTATTAACAGTTATTCAAGATGTGGTGTTTATATGGTATTCACATCACATATGGCATAAGATCATAAGACATAAGATTTTAATAGCGTCTGAGAACATTATCCATCAGATGATACCAAATATTGAGTCCCGTTAAAATTTTTGTAATAATATGAATTAGGAATGATAAGATTAAACAAATCTAACAATTACTTTTTATCACCATTATCACTATCCAGTAAAGTTGATAACAATTTGGAAAGTGGATGATGTTGAAAACTAGGGACAGTCGCCTTAATTAAGACAAAAAATATTTGAGTATTAAGCAGCGATTCTGTATATTGAAATTGCTCACTACGAATAATTTTAAATTTTTTGTACTTTATCTGATGTAGGACAAATTATTTACAATATAGATATAATCAACTGCGAATTTATATAGACTTACTTATATACACACATAGATTCACCCGCGACATTTACTCATATATCCGTGCCATATACTGTTTTAAAAATCCAGTATTCGCATCATTTGAAAATAACACAGTTTTTAGAATAACATTTTAGGCAAATAACCATCGTATTATAGTCGTTGCCATATCGGATATTCAATACAATACCAAACACTGAATTATTTGAACTAATAAAATCTATATATTGAAAAAGTATTAAATTAATTATTAGTAAATTTCTTAATTAATATTATAAGAAAAAAATTAATTACATTTATTTAAATTATTAATAATATAAGCGAACCTTTTTATTACTTTGATATTCCATTTATTATTATTAGATATATAGTTTCAACTAATATATATTTATCATATATTGATATCAACTATATTATAGATAATAGATATATATATTTAGATAATATTCAGGCCACCACATATAACAATGATATAAAATTTAAATACCATATTATTATACGGAACTTTTCTAATATATATTTACATGCCGAAAGCATTTAATTGTAAATGTAAATTTCTGTATGTTTTTAAACGATAATAACTTTATATTTATAAAGTTTATATAATAATCTTTATATTGAAAATCGTTAAAGTAAAGTCAATAACAAACTTTCTGTATATAATATTAACTAAATAATATTAGGATACGTATGAGTACGTATATAACTTTCGATATAACTTTATAGAATTTTCTTATTATATATATAAAATACCTTTTACTTAATTTAATGAATGATATGTAATTAAATAATTAGGGATTATGTATATGTTTACGGACAGATTACAGGTACGTATTGTGTAATTATTGAAAAATAATAAGTTAAATGTGCATTTTTTGATGTTTATAACAAAATTTTAAAATTATACATTTTCGGTAAATTTCTATATAAAATCTATTCAACATATTTCCTTAATTTTTTTGAAGGTTTGGTGTTTTTTCCCCGACAAATACATCCACTCATAAGTTCAAGTTTTTATATACATAAATGTTCTATTTAATATATTATGTTATAAAAGGTAAATCTTTCGTAAAACTTTATATTATTTAAATAAAGTTTTGATTTAATTTTACATGCACATATATACACAGACAGACACACACACACACAAGTAGAATATAAACATCCTTTATATTTATATATTACATATCATACACCTACCTACACAGTATATATATATCCATTTCAATAAACTTAATTGAAATTATTCATGAAGAAATAATAAAGACCACAAATAATACTATATATATTTTGAATTTAATTTTGTTTAAATTATTTATAATAGCACTTCTATATAGTTTCATTATATATCCATCAATATATTTATAAATGGACAATCAGTAAATATTCATAAATCCATAAATACTCGTATATATATAGTGTTTAAAATTTAAAATCCATACATGTATGGGCTTGCTTCTATATATATACAATAGAAGGTTTATATTACTCAACCTATTCATGCAAATATTATAATATATTGATTCTATTATTAGTTACGAATTGTATTACATTTTTACGAATATTGTATATACTTCGATTTTTATAATATATTAATATTTTTATCTTTGTGAATATTATATATATTGTGACCAGAACAAATGTTGACACAGCCATTTCGTCATAATAACAGCACATTGTTAATATTTTGTTAGCTTTTTCCTTTGCGGAAATAACAAAACAATGTTATAGCTAAATTAATCGTTTTGAATATTCATTTTAGAACCTTGGGTGGTAATCTTTATGGTTTTAATATAACTGATAAATGAAATAATAGATGTATCATATATGAGACAAGTCCACAATTAAGTAGTATACTTAACTACATTACACTAATGGTTAATGAATTATAGAATTTATTAACTAGAGATGTCCAAATTCCATATGGAGCTTTATTTATTTTTTTTTTAAATATTTAATGGTAAATTATTTTTTTGAGAGTGTGCATATTTTTTATTTATTTACTCCAATATTTAATGTATAACTTTTATATCCCACTTCCGGTTCACAGCGTATACTCAATCTCGTTTAAAATGTATATAGAAATATAGGTGAATCTTCTATTATCTGTATGTCACAGCGTATACTCAATCTCATATAAAATGTATATTGAAATATAGGTGAATCTGCTATTATCTGTATGTCACAGCGTATACTCAATCTCATATAAAATGTATATAGAAATATAGGTGAATCTTCTAGTATGTGTATGTCTGAATGCATATGGATTAACAATTATTCGGTAATTTCTTATAAAACTACATTTCAAAATAATAATTGTATCTTTAATTAAAAAAAAACCTATTCAATAAAACAAGTTACAGTGAAAATAGAGAAATTAACAAATTGACAAAAGCTTTCGAGGAAAATTGTTACTGTATCGTAATTAAAAATCGCCGTACAAAACTCTGTTGAGAAATTATCTTTTAGACTAGTTTTAAATGTATTAATTTTTCCTCTAAACTTTGCTGATTTTCGTCTGCCAGATTTTATTAATAATTTTTTCTATAGAAAATATACATACATTATTACCATTATAATTTGTTCGAAATTCGGTTAATATTTCAATCCGCGATTTGCATTATATATAGATATATTTTGATGTTTTGTAAAATTCGTATAATTTTATCACACCTCTTTATCGTTTTTGAAACGAGCCAGTTGGATGGATGTCATCTCTCATAACCAAATCATTCGAAGAAAAAATGGTTTGTGTCAACTCTCGGCTGATTTTTAACATATAATATATATATATATAAATGCTGTTAACCGGCTGTGAATTGACGACGTTTATTTGCCAAAAATATGCATGTGTAATAAATGACAGAGTATATAATTATGTGTTAGCTGAAATATCCTTTAGGCCCTTATATACATACATATGCGAGTATTATATTAATTATATACATATATACATAAATAGTTATATATAATAATATGTGCATCTATTAAGCATAGATTAATTTAGAAATAGAGATGTACTATACCATATATATATATATATTTAAATGCATCCATATACTAATAAATTATTATAATATATTGTATTTATATATTATGTTATTATAGATAGTTATTAACGAATATTCGAATAATAATGTACATTTCATTTAAACAAAATATTATCATAAATATATATACCTATAATTTTATATTATAGTGTCAATGTTATCCGATTAAATGAAGAGTATATGTTCAATAAACTATCTACAATACACACATATATATATATATATATATATATAATATAATGTGTTCATATACAGGGTGTCCCAATTTTCGAAGGCAATGCGAAAACCACCTAGGTTCTCTGGGTCATTTTGAGTCGAAAACATTATATAACATTTTGGCCGATTCGACTTCGGTACGAAGTTACACGCAAATAACCAAATTTTCAATCAGACCGTGTTTTGCACTTTAATTCAGCGTATTGAAGACAGTATCCAAGACCTTAGCCACAATTATATGCACAGTAAACACTTAGGTTGATTCGGTCTATTGAAAAGCATTTGAGTTGAAGGAGCACATTTTCAGCAATTACTTTAGGCTTTGTTTATTTAAAACTGTGGTGTTATGCGTGAGTGTGCTTTTGTAGGTTTATATGTGTGGGCCTTTGTGTGTGAGATCGTTTGTGTGTGTGTAAAGGTTTGTGTGAATGCATACGAATGTATGGAATCAATTATCTGTCACGTTCGTATTGTTGGTTTTGGATAAAACCAAAAAAAAGATAAAATTTTTCCATAGCGAAAATCAATTTTATACCTACATCGTTGTAGATATTTGTGTATATCTTTGGAACCAATTGAGACCTATCGTAATGTTATAGCTTAAACGAAAGCTTATGAATGTGGTAAGTTTTTAAATTTATACCGAAAAAAATTTTTCATCATGATTTTTCGACTTATACTAGAACAAACTTTCAAAAAGAAAAATGGCTTTCATCAAATTGTCAACATTCCTGTAAGTATCTCGATAACCACATGTCCGAATTGCTTTATCTTAACGTCAAATTAAAGATCTCGGTATGCTAATGCTAATAATGTATCAAAAATTCAAAATCGGTTAATTAGTTATTAAGATGTATTGATCCCAGTAGAGTGCAAAACATGGTCTGATTGAAAATTTGGTTATTTTCGTGTAACTTTGTACCGAAGTCGAATCAGTCAAAATGTTATATGATATTTTAGACACAAAATGACCCAGAGAATCTAATGTTTTCATATTGCCGTCGAAAATTGGGACACTCTGTATAATATTCATATTCATTTAATTTTCATTTTACCACAAAATCGCATTTATAACATGTTCAAAATTTCGGTTATAATTTAAAATGGAGGTCATTCATTTATGAAACCACTTTTCTAAATTTTCTATAATGTGTGTATGTAAATGCTTTATTTATTATATGCGCATATTTATGTTTTTTTGTATACATATAACTCCATATATATTTATTATACTGAGAATACAACGTATATATACTCCTATACTATATATATATATGGTATATTCATTTATTTTAAATATAAAGTATGTATTTATAATATTGTTATATGTTCTAAATATACCTATATATAATTTCTATGTTTATACAATATATTATTATATATTAACATTATGTGTATCATACGTGTATGAGTAGATGTAGAATTTCTATATATAATTTAATATATAGCATATAATATTAAACGTATTATATTATTTCCGCAGTAGAAAATACCAAAAAATTATATTTTTGGCGTACCATATCATAACGAAGAACAAAAAAAAAAAAGATTAACATTTTTTCTATATAATTAAGAATATAACAAAATAATATAGAATAAAAATTAAAACGCAAAAAAAAAAAAAATTGGTAACCCTTTCAATTGTGTAATTAAAGGTATCCCTTAATTTCTCACTATAGATATATATATATATTTAAATAACATTAACATATAACAATATTACACTTTGCTATTTATAAATTTGTGCCATATATTGAAATGAAGACATTTGACGGTCGGACAGCATATTTCCCGTCATCAAAAGAAACTTCTAATAAATGTCATTTCACCAAACTAACTGATACCGCAGTGTCAAATAATTTAAACGTGACATTTTATGTTCGAGACTCTGTATATACGCAACAATCGAATTCTACATCTTTGCTTGTTCGCACATTTTTAGAAAACTGTATTCATACGGTGTCGACAAATGCAGTGCAAATTTCAGAGAGCGTGCCACAATATTATTATAGATTTTGATAGTGTTTATCAATATTTTAGTTTGCCGTACTTAGTTTAAGATTGCAAAGCTCATAAAAAAAATAAACAAACACAATATTTACGTACTAACATCATCTCGTGTGCACCGTTCATTATTAAACTGTATATATATATATGAGTTGTAAACGAATTTCATAAGCTGTAATATATATTTCTAATCGGTTTCAAAATGTCACTCATTGCGTACTTTTTCTTTTATTTACAATGCAATCAAAAGCTTTCATGCCACTAACACTATAATATGTCTTCCAAACGTTATATGTATACAATTAGTTTGATGGATATAGGAATATATATACATACTGTCATATATTCTATATATATATTCCTATGTTGTATGAATTCGAAAATTTGAAAAGAGCTTTTTTATGAAGAGGGTATATATATCCATTTTATTTTTTAATTTATATATTCAGAATTAATCAGGCTACATACACAACAATGAAAACCATTTAGAACTCAATTTTTGGTTTTTTCTATACTATATATGTTTATCACTTCATATATATTTATTATTTGTAAATATATAGTAATTATTTATGTGTAAATTATTTAGGTACATACAAATTGTAATTGAGCTATTTGTACATAATATAAGTTTTTAAATTAGTATACTAGACTAGTATATTATGAGAAATAAAAATTGCATGATTTTAGTTAATAAATAAATATTCAATTTCATTATTAGATTGAAAAACAATTAAAATTGATTATAAAATTAATGGAAATTAATAAAAAAAAATATATTGTATTTTAAATTATTATTTATATAAATAATTGCCTGTCGAATGCATAAATTAAATTGACTAAATAATTAAATAAAAAATAAATACATTTAGTTATTTTTTTTTTTTGGCAATTCTATATAGAAATAAATATTGATCGATTTGTTAATTTAAAATTTAAATATATTTTCAATTTTATTATTTTTGGTTATAATTATTTACCATCCCACACACACACACACCAATATTATATTTTCATTCATATATATTTAAGATTTTTGATACAAAAAAAAACAAATCCTTGTAGTGTGTGGTTGTTTGAATTTTTGTGCATTCATCTTTTTCAGACCGCTAAAACCAGTAGCATTTAGAGATTTACCTGAATTTAATGAGTTATTTTTATTCGGGTTAGATGGGTGCTGGTTCACCATGCCAGACTTTGTTTACATCGAAACGTAAATTATGCATATGTCCACCAGTCATTTATTTCTATGATATATGATGTTCCTCCATGGGAATGTGTGTTTTTTTTTTGGTAAAAGCCTTGTGATATTGACCGGTCTGGTCAATATCTGATATATTTATTGTATTTAAACTATAATAGTACAGAAATGTTAATTTTTACGTGTTTCCATACCATTCCGGGAATTCTATGTTTTTAGACATTTTAGTTTTATATTTACTTCAAGAACTTTTATTTTAATTTGAAATATTTTATATTAAATTTTAATTTAAATATAATTATTATTGGTGTTTTTAATTTTCCAATAAAAATTTATAATTATAAATATAAATAGAAAATGATGTGAATGCAAAATACTATTTACAAAATTTGCCAATACAAACGCTACTTTATTATATTCATATTGCACTAAATTTGCTTCGAAAAATCTACCAAATATTTATTATATATGAGCAATAATACCGATATGTAACAAATTATAGATTAGATAAATAATCTTTCAAATTTACTTAAAATTTTACGTCATTTTCGATTATATTCACTATTCGCGATTTCAGTGTACTGTTTCGATGAAACATAAAATATTATTTCGAATTTTTGAGTGGAAAAATTTTCATTAACAAATGGGGTTATATTGTAACAAACACTTAATTTATAAACATTGGCATCAAGAAGAAATATACTAAATACAATTATTTGTTACCATAAATTAAAAGTCTTATTTTTAATTAGTTAAATTTTTCTAATCTAATCCTAACAACAAATTAATATATTATATGTCGTTATCGTGCCGTCCCGCAACAGACACAATTCTATATAAATAATAACTAATATGTTAACATATGTCTTTGGGTAATTGAAACAAACCACACAGAAAATGTAAAATTCAATTTTATTATTATATATTTATTCTTATACAATTGGACATTCCAAATTCTTATGGGTATCGAAATATTGATTGTATTAGTAAGTTAAATTAATAAATGTTCAATTGAAATTAAATTCCTATATACAATTCTTTATTCTATTATATTATAGTTAAAATATATAAAATAAATTATAATGTATAGAAGAAATGCATCTATCCGTTTTTCAATCTTTCCAATAAAATTGTTACTTTATTTATAATTTATTTATTTTGAAAATAAATATATATTTATTTCATTATATTATATAAAGAAATTTATATCAATCCATTTACTTATAATATATTTATTAATCATATACAGGATGTGTTTTTGTATTTGGTGACATTTAAATATAGTAAAAATATAGTTATTTTTCACTATTTGTGAATTAAAAGTAGTTCCTGTTATGAAATTAAAAAAAAAACACTATTTTTGTCGAAATTATTTATTTATTTTAATTTGAATATTATGGCATTTTCCAATATAACATCGAAATAATAATAACGCATTACTAAACAGTTTCAATATTCTATATTCATTTATATGTTAAATGCGAACATTTAATTTTTGTTTCATCAATTAATTTCTATTATTTTCGTACTTCTAAGGTGAAGAGGTTGAAAAAAAGTTTTTTTTACTAAATGGAGCAATTCCATAACTTGGCTTCTTCTACATTATATTGTATATACAGAACCACTCTGTATATAAAAGTATTAACTATATTTTTTAAATATACATATTTTCTTATATACATATTTCCAATATATGGTATATGCAATATATGGTGTATATATATATAGATACAATATTATAAGTAGTGTTTGCTATATATGAATGGAATGGATATTTCTTATATTCTTGTTATTTATTTATACGAGTAATATATTACTGTATATATGGGTATTATGTATACTTTGACATATATAATTTATAACAAAGTTACTGCAATATATATTGTACAAAAAAAATATATATATATCCATGGAGTTTGAATAAAAAACGAAACAAATAATATTTATGTACATAAAACAATTGTTCTTTCTAATGTTTCTTTACAAAAACATATTTTCTATATATAGACGCAAACTTATGTAAAAAGAAAATATAATATTAACACTCTTTTTGTATTTGTATTTTGTATTTGTATTTATTCAATTTTACAATTCATTCTATAATTGCAAAGTAGTTACACAATATACATATTTTTATAAACATTTTATACATCTTCTTTGCAAAATTATATGTTCTTATTTATATATGCATTTACAATTGCAGCTATATCGATTTCTTATATTATTCCTATATATATACTCCCATATAGGTATTGATTTGTTATGTATTCACGTTATGTAACATATATATATATATATAGAAATATATAAGATAGAGTTATATTGCGTATATGAAAATATATCGTTCTATTTCCGGAACATATGCATCCATATATAAGCTATATAATAAATTATATACGGAATTTTCATATGTATGGTATGGATAATATTAACAAATATATACCGCATATAGTATTCAGTAGCGTAAATATAATATATATATGTAAGTAAAATGAAACAAAATTAGAGTGGAACTCAAAACATTAATTTTAGACAAACATTCGAATGTTATGATGTCTGTTTTTTTTAACGTGATGGTATATACTTTAAATTTGAATAAAATAAATTTTAAAAATTATTTATATTATACAGTAAATTTTGTATTTAGTCCAAACTCTGACTATGTGATAAAAATATTTCATTGAATAAAAAGCAATTTTAAACAAATTCGATTGACTACGCAAAATATATATGAAAATTTAACTCAAATAAATATATTTATTTTAATATTAATTGAATGTGACGTGAATTTATATTGGATTGAATGTGCAACCGTCGCTAAAATATCGTGTATAGCTTGTATACGCACAATATTCATTGTACTATCAAAATCTATAATGATTATTCGATATTTGACTTTAACCGTTTGAGTGCTATAGGTTTTTGGTAAATTAATTGAAAATTGTTATGAGAAATTGAGAAAAAATATTTTTTTATTTATAAAATTACAAATATAAGCATAAAAACTAAACGAGTGACATATTTCAATAATTCTTTTTGATTTTTGTAGATAAAATTATGAATTATAATTGAAAATCACATATTTGCTGCCTTTTCTTTATCATAAATTTTATATTTTTTAAAGAAAATATCAGTTTTTTTTCATTATTTAGACACATTTATGTTTTCCAATACATGTGCCATACACCCCTTTTTTGCAAATGTTGCAAATCAGTCGGGAACGCTTGGGATTTGTAGCACCTGTTGTACTGCAAACCATGCATTTGTACAATTTCGTACCGGGTAGTCTATCTAGGTTGAATCTTGGCCTGGATGAGGATGGTGTTTCACTACATTTTTTGCTGAGCCATTCGTTTTCGATAGTTTCAATTATTTTGGACGTGAACTTCTGTCTGCTGCAGATTGCTTTGTTTTATCGTGACTGTATAATATATACTCCGTTAATTTTTACTTTTAATTACAATGTAAATTTTCGATAAAGCTTGCAAAACAGTACGCACCGCGCAGCAGCCGCCACCAACTGAACACCAAACTCTGACTGACGCAATCGTCGCTAAATCGACGAACCGCAATTTTGGCGCATTACCTATTTGTCGGTATACCGACGATTCGCACTCAAACGGTTAACAAAAATAAATACGAAAAAAATTAAATAGTATTTAATCGCAACAATTCATGCTAATTACTAAATAAGACCAAGTGAAATACTTCAATAAATCGAAATGAAAGTGATGGTAAATATGTATCAGTATACAACCGACAGATATTTTGTATTTTTAATGTAATATTTAAAATTTAGCTTTTCATCACACAGTAATAATTAATTCATTTTTGTTACAAAATCCTTAATATAACATTGGAACATAAAGATATTTAAATATTTCGGGCGGGATATGAGAATTAAATCACAATTTGGATCACTTTTTATTCGTCTACCGAGTCGAATAAATCCGTTGATTAATCAGATATACGTTAAGTCATGCCTCTCGTTTTGTACGACATAACTATCTATAACATTACAGTCAAATTGATAAATTACTTCCTATATTTGTGTATATAACAAACAATCTATTGCAATGCAGTTTCGATAATTGTTTTTAATAATTAAATTATTCTTATGTGTAAAATAATAGTGCATATATAGGATTTTGTGTAAAAATATTGTTAATCTCTGAATTAGTATCCAATAATACCATATTTTCAAAGATATTCTACTTTTTTACTTTATAACTAATCGCAATTCAGTTGGACATAAACGTCACTATAACTGATTACACGCAGTACAAAGCAATCGATTAGTGCACATATTTGCCGTACAATCGTTAAGTATCAGTTTCAATTCTCCAAAACTTTTAAGCGAAATTTTTCCTTATTAAAAAAACTAATTTACCACCACCATTTTTATTTGTTTATGGAATAATAAAATAAATATCTGTAAAAATTGGATCTTTGTTATTGTTAAATTTTCTATATATAAAAATTATTCAATTCTATGTTCTGTGCAGAGAATCGATGAGTACGCATTTTTACCACCGCATGTAATTTCTGCAGAAATTATATATGAACGAAAAGAAAATCAAATATTTGCTCACCACTACTGATATTACGGTTAATAGTAATGTTCATGATCTCAACGATCTGTTAACCATTGTGAGGACGTTGCGGTTAATCACACTCATGATCTGGTTATGAAAAAATAAAATTGGACCATAACGAATTTCTATAGGAGAAAGTCAATTTTAAGTTAAATCCTTGTGTCTGTAGTAAATCTGCCCAATCTACCATATCGTAACGGACAAAACGTCACTGTATTTTAATAAATTTATAGTTATATATAAATAATGTACATAATAACTTTAAAATATCAATAGTTAGACATGTATATTTGTATATACAATATATGATATATGATCATATATACATAATATAACTAATGATTTATGTGCATCTATGAAAATGTAAGATTTTTTTCTTCTTCTATTTTTTTTTATGTTATACATAAACGTGATGGTGAGAAACGTTAAAAGGAAATTTGTAATATCATATGTCAATATTTTAAGTATTTTACATGAATGTAACATATATATAATATTTATATTTATTATTATTAAATATTCATTCATAGTCATATTTATTATATTCATATATATTAGTTTTCTTTCAAATATGTGTATAGGTATACCGATTTTTATGTATATTACATTTTATGACACATTAAATTTAAAGTCATAAATGTCATCAATATGTAATTAAAATTATATATATATAAATAACTTATATTACATAAATATTATTTTATGATATACTGGTACACACACTCGTCGTATGTGCATTTAATAGTTATTGATATATCTGATATATCTGGGTATAGCATGTTATATGTGTAATTTGTCATTAAATCTACGTATGAGTATGTATTTTATTGCAAAAATATGTTCAAAATATTAATTTTATTATACATATGTTTGTAACTATTGTATATGAGCGTATATAGAGGTATATATAGATGTTATTACATAAATGAAAAAACGATATCATGATGATAAATAAATTAATATTACAACTGTGCGGATGTAAACATCTTCAAATACATTTAAAAACCATAAAAATAAAAAAAATAACTTAAAATTTAAAATCCTTTTAAATTTATACATTATAGTAGAAAAAATATTAATGCATTTTATGGCATTATAATAAGTACAAACTTTTACAGTTTTTTTTTAAAATAAAATGTTTTAAATGTGGATTTTATAAAAAAATTATAATATATATAAAAATCAGTCAATAAAAACCACGTAAAATTTATAATGTTTTTTCCATATTTATATATAACTTTATATATTCATATTGAGCAAACAAGTGATATTAACACGTTAATCGCCATGTCAATCATATGTGTCTGACGCTAAGATGTTCTACATGAGCCATGTCAGACATATATGTCTGACGTACGCGATTTGGTAGAAGGCCACGTCAATCACAGATGTCCGACGCAAACGATACATTTGCATTATTTTTCGAAAACTGGCCTATCAGGAACAAAACCTGAAAATTTCTTGGCATACTACAAACAATAAAATGAAATAAACATAGTTATATAATGGTATAATGGTCCTTGATACATTTTTAACTACGTTATATAATAAAGTTACCATGGGCCATGTGAAAATTTTTCTGATATTATCGTGGCGATTAACGTGTTAATAATAATAGTATTTTGAAGTAGATTTCTATATATAAATTGATGCTGAAACATATCATTGTTTACTTATGTTAATATACATTTTAATATTCGAGAAATTAAAATTGGATTTTAATCGAAATTTGTGTTTGCAAATGCATAGCTTTAAAAAAATGTATAAAACCCAGTTTAGAATCCTGTCAAGAAACAACATATTTTTATATCTCCGTAAGGTAATTGTTTATTAGCATTCAATTGGTTTTGTTTTATATGCCTTAATAATGATACTATTTCCATTAGCTGTTTCATTTGATTTCAACAGCTCGTCAATATGTATTTATCCCTCGTTTGCATACAGCCATATAATCTTAATTATTATGAATATTTTGGAGGCGATTTGGAATATTGATAACAATTGTCAATTTTAATACTGTCTGGTATACTTGTATACACTTGTACATGCTTTTCAGCATTCAATTTTACAAAAATATTGATACACTCATAAATAGAGTAACAATTCAATTTATCGCACATTTTCTGGATCGATTATGATGCATTAATTGCATAAATGATGCGTGAATCGAATGTTCATGTTCACCACGCTATATTTCAACAACCAGAATAGCTAGAATAATGTAATAAATGAAAGCTTAAACTTAATCCCATTAAATTAATTGTTATTTTTTGGAAAAACTTAATATTATTGAAGTTGATGATGTCACTTTGTCAATCCATAAAATTGAAATTTTTTACAAAATTATCAAAATTTTATATTATTGGAATTTTTTGAGTTCAGTTATTGATAAATTAAACAGATTTGTTCAAAATAAAACTACGTGTTCATTTTTATACAATTTCTGGATTAATGCCGGAGTCCAGATAAGATGTTTGCTTCAAGAATTTCTGGAAATTTTCCAAAAATAAAAATTATGTTAATGGAATTAAGATTTAAGTTGTCATCATTTAGCATTTTTTACATTAATTTCTATAGAGGCCATCATTTTTAACGTTATATAGCAAATATGGTGCATTAATAATCGTAGAGATGGAATGAAAAATTGATGCCTGAACAATAGTAGCGGGCATTAATCTAATTGTGCTTTTTACTGTATAAATATGTATGGTGGTGTTAATGAAAAATGCATTAAATCAGTAACATTGTCTCATTCGTATAAACATCATTTCCATTTCAACAAAATCAATCTATTATTACTATATATTACCTAAAATAATTAAATTTTTTAAGATTTGTGAACAGATACGGAAATCGTATATATAAGAAGAAGCTAAATCTGTAGAAAATAAACTGGATGTTCTAATAATTTTACTATAGCTAAAGAGATTTTCATGTGTGCGTGTGTGTGATGGAAAATAATTTTTTTTGGAAACCAAATTTTTTCTCACTAATTTCCGCATTTAGTTGTACCAAAAGTTTTGAATAATATTCTCCGATTATTATACTTTATCTTTCCCAAATATGATCAATCAATAAACAACTGAAAACTTAGATCATAACTTTTTCTTCTGCACTGTAACTATTTTTTGTTTTCTTTGGTGCACCACCATTACAGGTTCTATATTTATTGATTTGAGTATTTCTTTGATTGTGGTGTATAGTGGTGAAAAACATTGCGTTCAATGAGTCATTGACATAACTTTTTCATATCCAAAATGTTCAGATAAAATAAAATTTCAGGAGAGCCGATTTAGTTGAAATGTCTATACAGCATCAGCCATTTCCATATTCACTTTTAATATCCGATTTTCCAATATTGTTTTCTTTATCGCATTTCAGATGTTTGCAGTCAAATTTTTTCAGTATCCTCGTCGTAGTTCATCTTCAATATTACAACCAGATTTTTAACTAGAATTCTCATTTGAAAAAACATTGTCTGTGCAGTAGTTCACTTTTCTATCACCATTACCATCTCGGCAAGAATTGCAAAATGGCCCTTAAACCTTTAAACAACATTTTTTTTATACAAATAATTTGACAGATCGAAATGAAAGTTTCAATGTGAAATTTAGTTGAAAACTATAGTAAATTATACGTATATTTTCCAAAAATCTTTATCCGCTAACTACATATTATTCTATTCAAAATGAACATTGAAATATAATTTATTATTTTTAATTACATTCTATTCTGATTCTTAACTTAATTAAACAACAGCTATTACAATATTATGTATAATGTGTATTTTGTGTTAAAAATATATGTAACATATAAGCAATTCATTTAAAAAAACATTCATATAACATCATATTTTACATCTTAACTATACCCCATACTCGTATATATGTGTGTGTAAATAATTTTATTAAATCATTGAATTTAATATTATTTAATATAATATAATATAACTTTAGCAAATAAATGTACATATTTTTCCTTTATATGTACATACACTCTGTAACTCTATTTATATGTGACATTTATAAATTAAACTAGAATGAAATATTACTATAATCATCATCATTCTCATCACATCATCTTAATCATTTTTATCACCATCATAACATTTACACAAAATATGATTCATTATGTGTACACACCAATATACTTACTATTACTATAATAGATGGTACATATAAATGAAACATATTTGTGTACATATATCGGCTTAAAAAAATAAATAATAACATAAAATTATATTACATTATTTAATTCTATTATAATTCATTTAAAAAAAGAGTTATATATACACTTAAAAATTGAAATTATGAATGACATAAAATTTTATATGGCATTATTTTAAATATATGTACACTTTTGTAAATAAATACAAATTATTTATGTATATATGTATTATTATTATTATATGTAATTATATTTATGTATTCATATATCCAAATATATGTTGTTATATTAGAGCTATATAACTGTTGGATTCATATGCATATACATATTGTATTATAATAATA
Organism: Bibio marci; assembly: GCA_910594885.2. Lineage (NCBI taxonomy): Eukaryota > Metazoa > Arthropoda > Insecta > Diptera > Bibionidae > Bibio > Bibio marci. The sequence continues at coordinate 25,045,528 of OU343114.1, read as the reverse complement.
ATAAATCATACATTAATATAATGATGAAAATTATAATTATTTATTTATTTATATTTATATTATAAATGATAAAGACATTTTTGTGCATATGTTACAATAAAAATAACCCTTTTTGTAAATTAATATTTCATTTAATATAATATATAATATTTATTTTATGCATTTAATTTAAATATTTTAAATTCTATTATTATTATTATTATTATTTTTAGTTCATTATATTAACATAAATTATAATAAATTGAAAATGAACGAATAATAAGGGTTTAATATAATTTTTCTATGGAATACATAAATAAATGAATTCTTCTTTTATGAAATAATATTAATAAATAATTAAGAAATCGGTTTTGTGTTATTAGTTCGTTAATTGAGTTTGTATTGTATATATTTGCGTAACGCTTCAGTTAACTTATATTGCTAGACAGACACACAGAAGAGATAACCAACTAATATTGTAGTTATAAACAATTCGTGCAGAAATTCGAGTAGTTTGTAGTGCATTGAATTAGTTTGCCTGACCGGCCTAACCACAATAAAATGTCTATAGTTTGAATGTAACTGATTCGATTTTCTCAAATATTGGAAATCCGAACCATTCGAACTGCATTTAAGTGTCAACTCTCAGCAGCAAGAGCCACATTAAATAAACAAAAAAAAAAGAATTTTATCAATATAAAAACAATAACAAAGAATTGAAACTCTGTATTTGCAAATATAAAATAATAATTAATAATAATATAAATAAAGTTAATTTAAAATGGAATTACAAAAGTAAGTGAGTATTTAATTTAATTTAAAATAATTACAAATGAAAATGAACCATCGTAATCGATTTATTTTTTGGAATTTTGTAAACTGTGAAATTAAAACATAATATTAAATTAATATTATTAAAAATATTTAACAAAATGTTTTTAATTGAAAATATTAGAATGAACCAACGGATTTATAAATAACCATAAATAAATTAAATGTTATAGAAAAAATTATATGTAAATGAAACTTTAAACTAATATTTGTAATTTTCTCACTCTCGTACAATAATAAATGTCAAAATAATAGTAAACTAATGGTTTGTCAATGGGTCACCACTTTCGTTACCGAATTAGTTTGTGAGCAAACTAATTAGTTAAATCTTTTGTGTGTCTATCATATTACCATTTTTTCGATAAAAACGATATAAAAAAAATGAATCTACTTTCTACTCATAAAGATTAATGAATTCTACATAGACTATATTAAGGCGGGGGGAGGCTACTCACACTCACATAAAAATAATGAAATTGAGGAAACATCAAAATTTAAATGGATTGATTTTTAAAAGGGAAAAATATTTCCCTGACCTATAGACAACATCTCTGATCCATTGTGCTCTCCGCACAGTCCCTGACATACATATAGTACAATTCGGTCATCCATTTAACATTGCAGTCAAAGTTAATCAATTACATCGTATATAAGTTTGTAACAATACAACAATTGGGTCTGTCATTATATGTCTCAACAGATTTTTATTTTTTTAATTATTCTTATATGAGAGAATCGCCTATACTATATTATCTGTTGTATGTGAAGTTATTCTCTGAATAGCGTCCTCACATAATATTTTCAAAGATATTTGTCTTTTGATTTTATATATGGAAAAAATGATAATTCACAGTTGTATAATTTCTAGTATGAAAAATACTGAAAATTTGTGTAATGTAAATAAATGGGATCAAACTTAAAATCTCCGAATTAAGCGACATGTGCTTTAACTACTATTACAACCATTGAAAAAAAAAACATCTACCAATTAGTGATAATTATTATATAATTGCAAAGCAATTTTTCAATTTAATTGTAATAAATGTACCATAAGGTATAGATGCGCCATAAGCTTATACAATTAGAGTAACATACTCGAATATAATTTGGTGTAACAATATAGCCTGCAACGATTTTATATTTATATAATATAATTTAAATACAATATAAATTATTATCATTTTAATAAAATAATAAAATTTTTGGCATATTATTTATTTTTTGTAATTTTTCGGTTATATAAATATTATATGAATTCAATAGAGCAAAAACAATGTATACATAAAACAATAAAACCGGAAAACATAAATATAATTATAATTAAATTATATATTCATTTCATTGTAATAAAATTGTTTTGTTTAAAAACATGTATTTATTTATCGCAATCGGTTATCAAGTTCAATTGAGTTTATATATATATGCAATAGATGAAAATTGTTATATGTTTATGGAATTGTTATAAATTTAATTTAAAAACAATATCTAATCAATATTAACCCCTTTGCATTCGATAACTATTATGTAAGGCTGTAAAATAATATCCATTATAGTTTTAAATTTAGTTACACTGTTCGTTTATATTCTTTAAACTACATCATCATTCTTATCATCATCATTATCATGGCAAGTCATGTACTCAAGACACACTCATGTGGCGTCAAATTCATTCTATTAATTTTAGATTATATACTTTTTAACACAACATTTTCAAAAATAGTCGCCGTTCTTTATACCATTAACTTATACAAATAATATTAAATACCGAAATATATGGCTCATATAAATTTTGGAAATTGAACGCGGTACTTTATATACTGTCGATTGAAAAATTTGTGGTTATAGCCGATACCTTTACAAACGCTATAGTGATTTTTAACAAAACCTCTATATACGTGCGTTTATTTGAAATTTATATTAAATAATCAATAATAATTTAATTACAATATATATTTAAAAATTCATATTTTTCTATAATTACATTTTTATATATTGTACAATTATTTACTTTCAAATATATTATTTCACCTTATTATAATCTGTCAAAATACAAAAATTCATTTTGTAACAATAAAACATTAATATTATTTTTGTTATTATTATTATTATTGTAACAACAAATTAATTTGAAACAATATATACTTAAATATCTTTTCAATTTTACATCAAACACACAAATAATAATCATAATCCATTTACATATTACATTATTATACACACTTTTTCAACAAATTGTGTGTACACAATATTTTGTATTGTTTTCAATACTATTTACAATAACTTGTTAATAAGTGAAATAGGTCACCATAAAAGAAAAAGCGACATCCCCTCATTATTAATACCAACTCTTAATTTATAAATATATATTATATAGTAAAATACAATATTTATATACTAAAAACCTATACATAATACAATATTTATATGTACAATTGTAAATGAATGTATATGCATTACAATGTACATTTGTACATATTATAAATTGTATATATCTCAAAGGCATTCTTCCTTTATATTAAGATTTCTTTATAAATATATACCTTCTTCTTAGGTTATATACCTACCTTCATATATATACAATATATATATATAAATATAAATTATATAAGAACTTATATACTGTACATTCCCTAAAGTAGATTTTATACAGATATTTTTCCAACAACCAAATATTTCTTCATATATATTTGTATATAAACAACTGTGGTACTGGTCCGTTCTTATTTACTTGCTACATATATATTTCTTGTATAATATTACTGTATTATATATATATATAATCGTTCTATAATTCACTATTCGATTTATTGTAAATTAAAGGTATATATTTTATACCATATACAATATTATACAATCCTTATATTGGGTAGTGGCTTTTGTGTGTGCACAAACATACCTCAAACAAAAGTCTATCCTTGAATATAGATATAACGTTTGAAAATCAAAAGAGATATAAATTCTTAATTATTTTTAACTTTGATTTTGCAGTCAAACCGACTCTGTAGTTCATGTACATATTCATTTATTTTCTATTTAATATGTGGCAAAAAATCAAGACATTAAATTTATAGAATATAATAACGCCACAGGGATACATCCACAGCTATATTATTATTTTGTGTACAATATGTGTGTGTTTGGGTTCATAATATAGGGAAAAAAATAAATAACAATGTCAAAATTGTTACACAACAATACAATTATTCGAAAATAATATTTCCGTTTAATAAAACTAAATTTAACCTGACTAATTTCACTTGTTTAAATTTAATGTCTATATCAATATCTCTATCCGGTATTTTATTGCACTTATAATGAAAAATAAAAGTAATCGTTAATCCGTATACGCCATATATAATCCGAATGACGCAACTAATCCACATTTTTGCCATAATCTACACTCTTTATTATTAATATTAATTCACTGAAAAATTCTCATAACTTTCCTATTTTAAAAGATAGTATCATGACATATCATAACAGTATCTGATAGTTGGTGAAACCTTCTAATAGTACACTCCTTAACTAAAACAAATTATCACATTCATATATCTTGGAAATTTTGCGCGATTGCACTCTACATTAACCTATTTTTTTAATAATTTTAAAATTAATTCAATAAAGTTATGGTATTTTTTCACGCAACACATCTTTATAATGATTTTGTTTTGATTTCTAATATTTTTGATTTTAAATTGATTTCTGCAAAAATTAACATCCATTCCCTCAATTTGGTAAATTTGTCATTTTTTAACCGATTTCGATGAAATTTTATATGTACATTCGTTTAAGTTGGGACTATATATGGACAGTTCTTTTGTAAATCGATATCTTGTACTAGCTTCCTCCGAAATTTGATTATTTTGTAATTTTTGAACCGATCTTAATGAAATTTCTTATGTATATGATGCTCACATTAGGATTATAATAACAGTTAATATGTTACATTCTGAAAAATCTATGCCGCAGACAGTTGCTATTTGTAATGTGTTAATATTTATCAACCAATTTTATTGAAAATTTGTATAAAGTGATTGTCATATGGTACAAAAAATTTATACAGTTACAAAATTTTCCTTATTTAAAGCGAAAATTCGATCAAATATTTTGAACACGTGTACCTCAAAATTTACTTGAAAGTTTCTTCTATAAAAGATTGGAAATTGTTTATAATTTATAATTCAGTAAACTAAAATGCAAATTCGTTAAAATTATGGTCTTAATTATACCATAAAAGATGCTCATAAGTTCATAATAGTGAATTTTGTGGGAAATATAAAATTCAATGAACATTCAATTTTTTTCATCAATTTAGTCTAAGTTGATAAAGATTAATATTGTAATCTGTAAACATTTTTTCACTTTTCTCCACTGATTTCTGTTTTCAATTTTTACAATCAATTTATCAGAATTTAATGCAATATTCAATACGACAGCGATTAACTACTATTCTGTTGTTATAGTTGGTTTGGAAATTCGATCATGGGCAAGCTTTTACTGATGCTTAGCAGACTAATTCTTACATATTAAGCTTCGTTCAATGTTTTGCATTTCTTCATATTTTTTTTTGGTTTTTTTATTAAAAAAAAAAGTAAAATTTTTATCAAAATTTGGGCAAATTTTTAAAATTTATAATGATTACAACATAATTACAAAATGGCAACTGTTTATAAATACGACGGCAGGATATTATGCAGTGGCTACTCCTGAAATTTTTTTTTAGTATTATTATAAATGTAAAAATGTATTATTCTTAAATTTGTCTCATAGCATAGTTCATAAATTGTAAAATATAAGCCTTGAATCTTTTGGAAAATTTTCCTGAAAATCTTCGATAATTATCAACTATATAGTTTTTAACGGATTTCATATTTTTCACGTGTTCACGGAAAATATAAACAATTTTTCAATCAATTTTGTTTGAAATTTTATATGAAATATTATAATGAAACTAGAAAAACATTAACATTTAATGCAATTCATTAACTATATAAGCCAACACTTTCGCTGTTTGTCCATTGTTTAAGCAAATTAAAAAATGAATGATTTTAAATAATAAACTTAAGCTTGTGTGTACGTAAACAAGATCTAAATATACCATATTTTTATGTGAATATTTACAAAATATCCAAAAAATTAATAAAAATAATAACATTAATATTAATTAATCTTTTATGTACAATTTTAAAGATTAATTAATATTAATATTATGATTTTTGTACCATACGAAATTATAATTATTAAATTTAGGCAAAAGAAAATTATATTAAATTCATTGTCAACGAAGAAAATAAATTGTTTTCTATGTGTTTGTATATCCTTTTTTATTTTCTTTCCTTTTGTACTACCTCTATCTCTATATAAAACATATAAAATATATACTAATATTATTAATTTTTTATAATTAATGATAATTTTTTTGAATGTTGAATAAATATAAAATTGTATGTGTGTTATAAAAATGATGAATAATTATAAAATTTTAAGATAACTCATTATTTTTCTTTAATATTTTCTTCTATGTATATTTATATTACTTCGTTCGCAGCTTTGTCTTTATCTTATTTTTTTTTTCCCCTATAGGTACTATATATATGTTTATAATATTTCATACGCGTTGTCGTAAACGATAGAAAAATGTATAAAAGATTTAAAAATTGTTCATACCTTTCCAGTACCACCAGTACATTTATGATAAAGGTATATTTTGTATATTTATGTATGTACTTAAAAAAAACATACCTTCTTCTATAAATTCATTGCCTACGGTTATGCAAACATACCAAAAACAGAGAAAAAATTAAAAAGTAAAAAATAAGAAGTCCTATCAACAAAACTTTTGATGTTTTTTCTCTTTAAAGTTAAAGTATAATTACATTAAAATTTTCTGTTAGTTTGTCATTCTTCTAAAATTTACCATTTTTTGTTTTTGAAAGTTTAACAAAATGAAAAAAGGAAATCAAAAATCAGAAATTATAAACTTTATAAAATAATGATAATAAAAATAATAATAATAATAAGTATGTGTGTGTGTGTGTGTGTGTGTATTTAATATATAATACCATTTCTAAAGACTTCAATTTATTTTTCACAATGCAAATATATAAAAGTTTAATATATGCCGAATTGCATGTTTTTCTATTCTTAATACGTCCTTTTTTATTAAGATATTTTAATACATATAAAACGTATATATGTCGGTATAGTTAAAATTTATGTTTCTATACGTAGTCTATAAATTTAAATTAAAACCTATATGTCATTATTTACTGGTAATAGAAAAGAGTAATATTTACTTATAAAGTTTGTATAGAATAATTTTTAAGTAAAAGAATAATAAATTTTTGCAAATTTTTCGATCTTATAAAATTTAATTTAATATTAAAAACTTATACATTCATGTTGAATTCGTTCGAAAATTTGGTATAGTATATTAGTAAAAAGGACTTTATATAACGCGATGCTGTATACATTTTTTGTGCCATTGTGGGTGTTCACTTTATACAATATCACAGATTTCTTTAAATTTTTAGCAATCGATTGGAAAATCAGTCATTTCTTTTGAACACGTGAGAAGCAATATTAAAAATCTCTTCTCTTTTAAAGATTTGAAATTGACTATAATTTGAAATTGTATGTATACACAAATATAAATCAGTTAAAATTATGGCCCGACCGTGTAATTAAAAACAATGATTATTCTATAAAAATCGATTTTCCCGAAAATTTAGTTCGGTGAACACCCAAATTTTTCTTCACAATTTAGTCTACTTTCAACTCGGCTACCCAAAAAATATAGTAATATTGTAATCTGAAGGCTATTGCTCTGGTTTTGCATCTGCGGTTTTGTTAATCATTAAATAATGATTGTTTTTATACACATTTTTATAATGATGGAAGATGTAATTTGTATGCAATTTGAGCTGCACTTTTTAATAAAAATTTAACATTTTCTGACTTTCTGTGATTTATTCATTATTTTCCATAATTTTCCTTTTTGACATTATATTTCGTAATAACATTTTTGTATGATACAATTAAATGCTTTATTTTGTAATATAATATTAAAGTAAAAAAACAGAAAAAGTCATTGAAAAAACTAATTTTTCTTGTCCATACGAAATTCGTACACTATTGTTAAACTTTGTTTTTTGTTCATGAACGTTGGCAAGCAATCTTCAGTGAGATGCATGGAAATGGAAATTGATTTAACAAAAACAATAATTTAAATAAAATTTAAATTAAAATAATTGTTTTATTATATATGTAATTAAATTACTGATGACCAAAAATCACACAAAAATTTATTGTATGCATCAATAAAAAGTGGGAAATTACGATAATTTTGTATTAAAAATTATTAATGTTTGCAATACGAACCGGAACCAATAAAGCGTCACACTGAACAAAATTAAAAAAAAAAAAATCTCATTTGATGAATTTAAAAATCAAAATAATGCTCATTTGTTTTTATACGATTATACAAGGATATTTTCCATAAAGAATTTATTCACCTAATGATACAACGGTTAATGTTTGGTAGCATGTACATTGAAGCGTTTACTAAGCCGTATATTCGCTATGGATATCGAAGAACCAAACAATTGACAATTATTGTACGATAAAGCACATTATTCTGATCGTACGGCAATTTTCACTGACTGTTTTACTAAATATCAAATTTATTGGCTTTAACATTCCACCTTATCATATTCGATTCGGCTCCATGCGTGACTATTTTCTATTATCTAAATTTTCATTTTGGCGATGAATGCGAAGACCATGTGTTTTTGTGTAATATTAATTAAAGACATTGAACGGTCACAACGACCTCCATGTATACACAACAATCCAATCAGCGGCAAAGTCATTTGATGCATTTTGTTGAACATGAACATATGAACATCGATTTATGTAAATATTTCAGTGGTTATAATATTTCGAATAAACAACTGTTCGCCAAATATGTTCTGCAACATCTTTAACGAATCTGCGACCGTAAAAATTGATTCCGTAAACAATACAATTTATATAGAAATTCTTTGCCGAACAAAAACCCACATTATAAAAAATGTAAAAATAAATTTTTTACTTTGTCCAAAATAATGTGTATAAACAACTGAATGAATGTTATATGAAATGAAATACAGATACAGATATTAAGGACATTTTTAATAAAAAATATTATTTTATTGCACAATTCCCGTGAAGTTAAAATCACAATGTTACCTTCATTTAGTGTATAATAAATTTTATATATCCAAAAATATATTATAAATAAGAGCATACATTTGATAATAGTAACTATCTAAAATAAAAACTATTGTATGGATAATAAATAAAATCAAAATATGATGATCATAAAATAAAAATTCATCTTATATTATTGTATTGTATATACTCTTATTATATTAAATTTTTAAAATAATCTAAAAAAGATTAACCGTTCAAAAGTAAAATATATATACAATATATTGTATAAATAAGTAAGTATTAGTATTACTATATATTATTATATAGTGTGTATATTCAATAAATTATATTTTAATATAAATATGTATCTACTAAAAGAAAATTCCCTATTCAAAAGAAAAATTATTTTTTATTTTTTTTATGTTTTTATTATATTATTCTATATAGAACCTTGAACCTCCTCTCTCTATGCGGTGATCATTTTAAAATATACTCTTGCCCTATAAATTTCTATGTCTATATAAACTCGTACATACATAACATAACCTATACATTGTACCATATATACTAAACTAATATATTATTAAATTTAAAGAAAGTCATGATAACAACATTGAACATTATTGTACAATATATATATATAATATAACATAAATATGCAAATTCATCCCATATGCTTTTGTATTTGATTTATAGTTTCATTATAATATATGTGTTTTTATATACTCTCCATATTATATAAGTTGAGGGCTTCATTCTATGTATCACATCTAACCCGATTAATTCAATTTTTACATTTTACCTTTTTTTTTTTCCTATATTATAATACATAATTTACCTATGTACATTTATTCATTTCATACATATATATATATATATAAATATTATATATGGCATATTATATTACATATCCTTCCTCATCTGATATTATATATATATATATATACAATATATTATTTACAACATATATATGCATAAAATAATATATTGTCTATCTGAAAACGTATATAACACTATCAATTGAAAAGTCCCCGATCTGACACACAAAAATGGCAGTGCTACTATTAAATCCATATGATTTTTTCGTTAGTACCAATCTTCAAACGAAACGTGTCAAAATTTGACAGCAGTCCGACCATTAATTTGTGAGATATTGCGCGTTGTGAGTGTAGCTACTTTTGTTTAGTTGAAAAAAGAATTTCGTGTGCTGATAAAATATTGCTTTTGAAGGGAAAAAATAAAGTTGAAGCAAGCATCTTGGCTTGATGAAGAGTTTCCGGGGTCCAGGCACCAGAAAAATCAACCATCATTGATTGGTATGCTAAGTTAAAACGTGGTGAAATGAGTACCGAAGACAGCGAACGCATTAGACTACCAAAAAAAAGGCTGTCATCGACACGAAAACATCAAAAAAAAAATTCACAAAATAATTTTGAATGACTGTAAAGTGAAGTACTCCGAAAGGTACTCAGTTGCATATTTGGTCCCGTCAAAGAACAAAATGGTTGGAGGCGAGCATATAATTTTGAATTAGACAAGTTGTACGGTCAACCAAATATTGTCAAAACAATCAAGATCAATAGATTGAGATGGCTTGGACACGTAGAACGCATGGAGGAGGAGCGTGTGCCGAACTGAAACTGTTAAATAGTAAACCAGAGGGTAAAAGGAGAGCCGGAAGACCTAAGGCGAGATGGCTAGATGCAGTAAACTGTGATATAAAGATCCTAAAAATTCGGGATTGGAAGACATTGACTGCGCGGATAGGTCAGGTTGGAAAAGCGTGTTGGAGAAGGCTAAAACCGCACCCGTTTTGTAACGCAATGGAGTAAGAGTAAGTAAGTAAGTAAGTAAGTAAAGTGAAGTTTGCTCGAGATAGCAGACATTGTAAAGATATCATCTGAACGTGTATATCATATCATTCACGAATATTTGTACATGAGAAAAACTGTGTGCAAAATGGATGCGGCGCGAGCTAACAATCGAACAAAAGCAACAACGACGTGTTAATGATTATGAGCAGTGTTTGAAGCTGTTCAAGCGTAATAAACCTGACGCAAAAAGCGTCGATATGTGACAATGGATGAAACATGGCTCCATCATTTCACTGCGTAGTCCAATCGAAATTCAGCTGAGTGGGCTGCACACGATCTGAGGCTTATTTTGAAGCAAAAGACAAATCGTACTACAAAAATGGTATCGAAAAATGGGAAGATCGCTATAATCGCTGTATCGCGCCCTCGAAGGCAACTATATGTTGAATAATAAAATCAAATTTTGCCAAAAAAAAATGTGTTTTACTATGGCAGACCGGAGACTTTTCAATTGGCCTGTTATATGTACAAAACTCTTATATATTCAATATATATATGAAGATACCTATTTTAGGTTTAAATTTATTTTACAGAAATATAATTGAAAACAGGTGTATGGCTGCTTATTATTTTATTTTATTTTATTTATTTATTTTTTAACCAGAGTTAAGGAAAATGGGAATTTTTTTTTGTTGCTATCCATCTTCCATATATCCCATTTGGCATAGCGTATTTGCAATATGTTTGTCTTTTTTCCAATAACAATTCCCATATAATATACCATAAATATTTTCTATATTATATGTATTTTATTCTATACTATGATATAGATTAGATATGTGTGCTGCTATGAATATTTATGTAAATTATAAAATTTATATTGTGTAGACGTAGACATTCTATATTTTGTAAATATCTGCATAGAAAAAGGTATATTGTAAAATGTATGTATAAAGGGGATTCCTTCCTTGTTACATACATACAGTACAGCATATGTATTATATACGGAATATTATGTTATAATGTTTTGTACGAGAATATGGGATAATACAAGTTTTATCATTTATACTTTTTTATTGTTTAGTGAAAGTTTATATTTTGGTTGATTAATAAAACATATACACACCTACATAGAATATATAGAGATACGAGTATTACTTTACTAATATATATATATGTATGCACGATATACATTACTTTTAATCAAATTATATTATTTGTGAAAAATATTTTGTTAAATTGTAAATTTTCTATTATTTATATGAAAATGTTTTACACTTTTCTTTCATTTTTTTTTTGACTATGCACATAAAAAAATGGTTTGAGATTTTCATATTTTTTATTCATAAAATTTATAAGGTGTAGAAAATAGAAACATATAACGTTTTTTGATTAAATACATAGTTATTTGAAAACATACTTGTTAATAATGAAAATATTCACCAATCAAATAAGACTATATGCATCTAAACATAGGGTAGTCGGAATGGACCAAGTTTGGAAAATACGCTGCATACGGTAGAACTTCCCAGCCCAAGTTGAACATCACTTTGGTTGCAAAGCAGAAGCAAATGTGTGAACTGGTGTTTCGATAAAGCTTTTTTTGGTTAGTCAATGATCTTTTTTCCTCTAATGCATTAGCCAATTTGTTCATTTGAGTTTGATGGCCTAAATCTTCATTTATTATTATCGTACAGAATACACTTTTCATTTCCAGTATAATGATTCAAACAATTATTATACAATTTATCACATAATCTAATTTAAGATCTGCATACAATAAAATATTTTTACTGTACAAAATTCAAAAACATTTGGTATTCTAAATTTACCGTCAATATATTATTATATTTTGAAGTGCATATATTTTTATATTAAGTTATTGTACCGGTATGTAAAATTAGTAATTTGATTTAAATTTACATTATATGTGGTTAATAAATTCACATTAAAACTGAATTATACTTTTCTAGATTCCTACATGTAAAAATTTTTAAACACATAATTTGTAAAAATCCGAAAACAATTCATAAACCATAGAAGATTTATACTTGTGAAGAGGTATCGAAGTAAAAAAATAATAATTTAATTAATCGAAATGATTATAAATATATTTTTCCGAAATTTATTAAATTAAATTTAATTATAAATACAATAAAAGAATTCCGATTAGCTGACGTTAAGTGACAATTTTATACCTAAGTTCGATAAGAGAAAACTGCTGCTTTTAAAATCACTTGCATAAATGTTGAATTAATTTTGGATATAAATTTATACTTATTAATGTTTATCTAAAGTACTTATACCTAAATGTATATATTCAATTAAATTGTGAATTTAAATTAGCTTTCGAATACTAAATATAGATTACCAACAGTATACACAGTAATATATTATTATTAACTGTTCCAAGTATTCCATACGGAAAAAAATAAAACTTCATCAAAATTCGATAGAATTTTATGTCATCAGAACAATCAGTTTTTTTTAATTGGTATAATATTATTAATATAAAATTCCATTAATTATTTGTCTAATAACTATACATAAAAATTTTGTACATATATTATTTTTTCATTGGCTTAACAACCGGCAAGGTTTATTAACTGAAAAATTTTAAAATTACAATTAATCAATAAAATATTTGTTATTTATAGACTTTATTTAAATTGGTGTGTTATAATACTCCAATGAAAATTTAATACTTCAAATAATAATTTTTTTCTGTATAAAATTAAAGACTGAATGACGAGTGCAGTGGTTAAAGAAAATTTTCTTCCAGTTTGGAGTCGACGAGCTGTTCATATTACTCCTAGTATTGACATGCGGAAACAAATATATATTTTTTATATAGTAAAAATCACTTATATATTATTTATTGTATTTGGTCGTTTACTAAAACCATCATCGGAGGGATAATATATACGGTTTCACAGCAAACACAAAATTGACCAATATACGTATTCGATTGAAAATACTAGAATAAGTAGTTAAAGCTGCACTATACACCATACTACCATATCAGCACTGTATAAAATTTGAAATATTAAAATACCAACCCGAGTCTAGTTATTTTTGTATTTTATATATACACGTTTTTAGGAAACATATTAATTGGAGATCAAATAGTTATTTTTTTTCAAGTTTCGGCCCATGTAATCTACCAACTTTATTGTATATTGGTACATAAAATAATGAATGTATAATTGGTAACATATGATTTACATATAGAACTAAAAACATTAGATATGGTGTTGATGAGGATGATATATACGCAAAATATGGTATATACTACAATATATGATATTTATTTTCAATGTGAAAACTGTAATTAAAATTTTATTAAAAACTGGATTATTAAATGTTTCTGGTTGTTTTCGATTACACTTTTACATATTTAATATGGATTTGTATAGAATAGAAATGTTTTCAATAGAGAAATATATTAAAATACGATATGCAAAAATATAAATAGTTAAATTTTCGATTCAATTGATATATGTATTTTTTTTTTAATGAAAACTAAAATTTAAATGAATTGTAAATTGTTTTGTGTTTGATATATACTTATTTTGCATCATTTATATTAATATTCAATGAATGACATTTTGTTTGTACATATTGAGATATAATAATATCATAAAACATTGCATATTTTTTAAATAATTTTTTCAAAATTAATTAGATTTTAATCGAAATTATTTATATAAATTTTTTAATTTTTTATGTGTGAAATGAATTGTATAAAATTGTTAATATAATCCCACCGTAGATTCTCATATAATCACACACACACACACACACATCTTTATCGAATGAGAAATATTCAAATTATCCTAATGTTTGGAACTTTTTTTTTTGGAAATCTATTCTGCATAACTTCATAAAACTTAATCATTATAATCTCATTTTATATATTTTTATTTTAAACCATCAATTCACTCGTATATACATTTCACACACATATATGAACGCTCAGTATCCTAAATTTACGTAAGAGTTGGTTTGTTTTATTTTTTTTTTTACATTTATTAAAAATAAAATAAGAAAAATATCATCATTATTCCGGCAGAAGTTTTATGCTAATATGTTTTTTATTATTTTGTTTTTCTCTATGTGGTTTTTTATAAAACGGATGTGTTGTTAAATATATATGTGCATTTGAATGGATTAAATTTAAATGCGTGTGTATGGATATAAAAAGGTAGTTTTTTTAAAAGGGACGCAATATAGAAACCATAATTTGTCTTCAATATTTTATTATAAAATTTCTATTAACGATGGTTATTCAATGCTGTCACATTGTTGGTTAGAGCTTATTTATGTCAATCAATCCGGAGTTTAATTTCGTTACAGATTTATGTAGGAAACATTTTCGGGTATTTTTCATATATTAAAAATTACTCTACTCAATTACCATTAAAAATTGTTAACGAAATCTTTGGAAATATGGTGTTGTATGTTATTCAAAAATTAACAAAGTTTCCACGTACACACAACTTTATGGGTAATTTACTCATAATAAAGTATTTATACAGAAATTCGAAACATGTAATTATAGATTAATTAGTGAATTATTTTATAGATTCTCATATTTGGAGTAATGTATACAAACTTGATTTGACAATGCTAAATAGTTATGGTATAAAGTGAGAGGCGCCATTTTGAGGGATAGCTTGTCGAATGTCTGAATAATCAATGCATATATATAGTTAACTCGATAAAATTTTACGAAAATGTACCCCGAATAGTCGTCTGATATGATAACGATGCTTAAATATTTATATAATAATAAATTGTAGTTATTTAATTTAAAGTATACAAAATTTTATTTATTTTTCATATCTTTGTGTTATTCTCAACAACTTTCCATATTGGAACAGTAAATTTTTATATATTTAAATTTTTTTTTGCTAAAATCCTAAATCTTAAACTTAATCCATCTCTGCCTATATGTATATTTAACCCTAATAATGTCCATTTCAAGACCATTAAAACCATATATATATATATAAAAGTCGTACCTATATATTATATATTATTATATGGCATATAATGTAAAAAAAAGTCTCGGTCCATTGAATTAAATAATCAAAAAAGTTTGTGTTTTTTTTTGTTCTTTCTTCTTATCATTATTATTATTATTATTATTATTATTATTATTATTATTATTATTATTATTATTATTATTATTATTATGGTTCTTGTTGTTATTGTCGTAGGTAGAAGGAAACAATAATGTACCATTCACTTACCGCGCTCATTTTTTTTTTATACCACTTGTAATTTCTGGTTATATTATATTCCTTTTTCTATATTATAAAACAGAATTTTTCACAAAGGAGTTACATTTTTCACAGAGAAAAAATATATTGTAAATAATATGCTGTAAAAAAATATCTTTGTATACTGTTGTGTATTATGTCGGCCTATATACCAATATACGAGGCTATACAGAATATATATCTATAAATACACAAAGAATAAATGAATGAAATAAGTTAAATTTTTAGCATTTCTCTTTTAAAAAAAAAAAATGTGTGCTTGCCTACTACTTTCAATATAAATAAAAAGAAATTTTATACAATATATTTATTTTGATAAATGTTTGCTATGTATGCACATATTTTATATGACTTCAGATTTTATAAATATACAAATAGACTTTTAATTACGAATACATTGTATTTTGAATTACAGTCATTTTATGGTAATTAAATTTGTAATTCATGGTTGTTTTAAAATCGGAGAATATATATAGTTATAGTTTTTTATCTTTCTATATATAAAACACTTACATCATCGATCTTTGCACATGTAGTAAACGTTTTCTCTTCAGAAAGTACACGTACATATAAGTTCATAAAACTCTCTGATCATCGATTTTTTAGAAGTTCCGTACGAAATACTTATATAACCCCATTACACTGCTACACATACAAAATTTGATTAGAATCGGTAAAGTGTTTAAGTTTCTAGAATCGGATCCATAAAATTACCAATAGTTTAGGATTTCATTGAAATGCGAACTATTCAGATAATCCCATTGAACTACTACATATAAAATTTGATCAAAATTGGATAAAAACTTATGGATAAGTTTCAAGAAACTGATTAATAGAAAAACGTTTTTGGGAATTAATTGTCGATTATTTCATTTGCAAGTGCTTATTTAAATATATATTATGCCTCACCTAAATTCGAATTTGTAATAATTTAAACAAACAAATTATGAATCTATATATTTAATTTAACATAATTTACTATATGTTGAAGCTGCATTGACCCACTGTTGCTTCTAGAATTTCCATGATATTATTTATTTAAAAAAAAAATAATTATCATATATCAAGAAATTAAAAAAATATGTAAAGCAAATTCGACGCATACCTAATATTTTGGATTTCACAAAATTACAAATTAAAAAAACAATTAATAGCCATTCAAAACACATCCATCGTATTTGACTCAATTTAAATACACATGTAATATTGCATTATAATAGTAAAAAAACAGTCTATTATTAAACATAAATACAAACCCTGTTTGAAAAGATAAATTTAAAAGATGATTTTTATGCATTGTTAAACTTAACTACTTAAGACATATAGATATAATCTATGACTTCTTAATATGTCCTTCGTATTTATTTTAAATTTTGTGCTTTTGTATGTAGTTGTTTATTAATTGAGTGTCACATTTATGGAAAATAGTTTTGAATTTTTTGTCTTTTTTTAACTTTATATGACGTTTCATGGCTGGTAAATTTGTAATTCAGATAAATTCTGATTTATTTTGTAAAATTATTTTCATCGAATAAATATTATAAAATAAAATACCAAACGCTGCAGTTATTTTAAAGTAGAATTGATTTTATTCTCTGAAAATATTCTATAAATAAATGTTTTCATCTTATAAATATAAATGCATATGTCAACAAACAACTATATCTATAACGTACGAATGCATGCTAATATAAAAATTATATATTTATAATCTGTATATATCGTAGAAAATATATAATCCATTAATAAATTGGCACCAAAATAAAAAAAGTAAACAACGAATAAATATGCGATAAAATATAAAGTTAAATCGCAGAATTTATTTTTTTTTTGTATAAAATTATTGGATAAGGATTATACGTATTTGTAGTTACCAATTATTCACTACGTATTTTGTGGACAAATAATAAAATTCGACTATGTACACACAAACAACTGGAGAAAACTCGATAAATGCTTAATCTAATTTGAAAATAACGTAAAAATTTGTGTAAATCTTACTGGACAAATAGTATTGTTCTCAAATTAATAAATCTTCTTGTTAGTATATTGTCGTTGTGTTTTTGTTAATTTCTAGGTTTGTCACATTGTTATCGAGAAGCATTAGTTATGGATGATCTCTTGATTGGATTGATTAGCACAACCTCAGTGTTGGATTCCGTACACTCAGATCGGTTTATTAACATATTGGTTTATCAATCTTTTACAATTAACCAGTACATTTGTCTGGATTTTAGTTTTATTTGTTCAGCCTTGTTTTTCACATAATATTTAGTTTATAACATGTTATACATCAGTTGTAAACCAATATATATTTAATCTGTATAGTTCTGTTGAGATGTAGACCTCGTTGATATACGTATTTAAATTGCCGCTATGCAAATATAACATTTGTGGATTTGAACTCGTTGACTTTTATTTTCCAGTCAGTATAACAATATATTAACAATATATTGGAGAAATAAATTTAATTTATATTATTGGTTTTTAGTAAAATTCTAGTATTTCCTTAGACGAGTAAAAACGACATGTAAAATCCTTAATACACGTCCTTGTGCCACATTTAATTTAATTAATAAGTAACATAAAATATTTATATATAAAAAAAATTGCATTTGAACAAAAATTCAATTCAAATAATTCGTGACTAAATTAGGGTTACCAGTATATTTAAATTCAAAAAATATAAATACAAAAATTTAGACAAGAATTATATGTAGAATTTATATATTCGTATGCATAAGATAGACTATACATTTTACAGTAATTGAAACTGAATCAGTTCGAAAGAAAATGAGATATTGTTGCATTGTATTGCTCAATATGAATTGAAAATCGTATATAAAATATGAGGTGGCCATCGAATGTCTACCGTATTGTTATACAGATATTCTCTTATATGTTAAAATTTCTTTTGCCACACAACTTTCAAAATGCTTTTGGACGCCCTGCAAAATATTGAAGATTTATTTTAAAATTACAATTGAAAAATGTCTGCGTAAATGTTTCATATATATTTTTTTTTATTATATATCCACGTAAGATAAATATGTTTATATGTATATGTATTATATACACGCAGCTACACAATTTTCCATACATATATACAATCTGGATATTCAAAAAATACATTACAAAAAAAAAAAAAAGGACGAAGCTCGACATTTATTTACTTTGATTTGTTTGAGCACATATATATTTATTTGAATTTTTTCAACAGAAGTAAAGGATAACAAAATGTATAGATAACGGATATATATACTACAAATATATGCAAAATAAATTCATATGCAAACCAAATTTTATTCAATATTATATATATATATAACAAGGATAACTAAAATCAATGCCATATAAAGAATAACACCGTGTATGCAATAGTAGACATATAGACAAAACGCTTTTATTCTGAAATGTTGAAATGTGTGTTGATGTTGATGTGGTGATATATACCATATATATACAAAACACGTATAAATTATAGTTAGATAAAATAAATGTATTGGTTTGTAAACTTTTGGCTATTTATATATACATTTCTTTCATTTCGATATCAATGCTATATATGTTTTTGATAACGTAACGATAAACTACAAAAGTAAATTATAAATTTAAAATCTATTTTAAATTATTTTTAATAGTGTGTACTAAAAAAAATATATTCGTTCAATCAATTTACTAATAAATGTATGTTTTAAATATATGGTATATGCTAATACCAGTTCAATTGGTGGCGTATATAAATGAAAACAAATATCCATTACTTGTTGTTTTTAACCATTATATGTTTTGTATATTTAAAAATGAGTGTATTTATATTTATAAATTACACATTAATAAATAATATTTACCTAAACATTTATAAATTAAAATATGTAAATTTATATAAATATGCATATGACAGATATAATGAACTAACTAAACTACACACACAAATATATATGTTTGAAAATTCTTTCGACCATAAAACAGCCCTAAAATTAATCTATAATTTATTTATTTATTTATTTAGTTGGCCAATAAATTTATACTATGCTACAATATGTTACAATTGTTTTATATATAAATAAATAAATGATCAATTAAAATTTCTGATAAAAGTTTCTTCTGCAAATGTAATGTATATCCCATTTAATATATTGTATATTTTGTAAATAATTAAAGCTAACGCATGTATATATTCTTGTATATGTGCGAATCAATTCTATAGCATAGTTTTTATAGATTAGTTAATCTTATTTATAATTGATTTTCTTTGTATTATATTATTATCAGTTTTTTTAATCATATATAAATAAAATAGAGGAAAGTGAATCAAAATTAAACATTTTCTAAATAACGAAATATAACTTTAAAAATTCTGCTTGTACGTACAGACACAATTTTATTTTGGAATAAAATAATATTTTATCGTATTTAAAAGAATTTGGTTCTGCAATTATTTAATATATTTGTAATTGAATTGTCATCTTCCAAATTAATGCCACTACACATCTGGCATGTACTACCAACCGTACTATACGCAGTCTAGATGGTAAATTAAACAATACAACGTTTATATTTTATAGGTTATTGTTAGCGCAAGTAATTGTGTATCGAACGAGTGTTTGGTTATAATTTTTTTTTCTTTGATAGCTTTTGTTCTGTATGAAATTGGAAATGTTGAACGATTAACTAAAACAAAACCCATACCCTCTTTTAACAGAAAGCATATTTTGATTGTTTTTCCTTACTTGTTTTTACGAACGAACATATCTTTTATAGCAAATCTGTAAGATATAAATTCAAATGAT
Organism: Bibio marci; assembly: GCA_910594885.2. Classification (NCBI taxonomy): domain Eukaryota; kingdom Metazoa; phylum Arthropoda; class Insecta; order Diptera; family Bibionidae; genus Bibio; species Bibio marci. Next base: position 25,024,633 of record OU343114.1, on the reverse strand, counting down.
GGCACACACTAAAAAAATTTGGCATTTAACGGTCGTTAATTGTGTGGAAATACTTTAAAAAATATTACCCCATCGCCTGCAAATATTTTTATTGTTGTAACGTGTTATAACCCGTCGAAATTTTATAGTAAGCAATATTTAAATTTTGAAATGCTATTGTAATAATTAAACAATAAATAATACATTGAAAATATAATAATATTTCATAAATAAACATTACTTAAAACAATAAAAATTACGTTCGTTCAATACACAATTGCCTTAACAATATATTTTAAAAGTATATTTCAATACAAATGGAAACTATGTTATGTGTGACGAAATAATATCAGAGATTATTATGTGCGGATGTTGGAAATGACGTCGAATAATTTCGAAGTTATTGAATGTCCAAAGTTATTATAAGTTGGTTTAAATTCTTTTTACCATAAAATTTTCGATATTATTATATGTGTCGATTATGTATTGCAACGAAATAATTAATATCCAATTATTTGTATAACACACATTCAATTGATATTAATGGTTACACGAGAGTCGTGTGATTTAATTATTGACCTGATTAAATTTTATGCCATAATAATGATTTTTTTTTAAGTCATATATTGCTCCAAGCGGAGCTTTATGTCATCTAATAAAACTGTCATTATAGCCAAGTTGGTAAATTACTCCGCGCATGGGAGTTTATAACAATTTACCAATTGTGTACTGTACTGTACTGTAATTAACGAAATATAGATGTTTTCAAAATACTATTATTTTTATATGGTTGATTAACCCATAGTGATGTGTATGTGCATACATTGTTAATCTTTGAATAGCGTCCAACACCATATTTTCAAAGATATCCGTTTTTCTTTTTATTCCATAAACGAACAAATGGCGCTACTGAGTGTATAATAATAATGATTATTGTTTATTTTAGAAATTAGTGTTTATTGATTTTATTTTCAATTATTATTTAATCGTTCGCACATTGCTCATTCGATTGATAGTAATTATAAGATAAGATCGTACTACATTAAAAATTGACATATTAATACTTTCACCACAAAATTCTCGTATTAGTAAGTACTAGTGTTACTTATTTACTGATATTCCTCAAATTATATGATTATTTATGACAGTGTATAGTACAGAGTATCTTATTCATTCATTTAACACATTAAAATGTAATTTTTTTTAAACTAACATTAATGTTTAATTTATACATATTTTAAAAAAATACAACGCTTGATCTTTTTTGCGAATTTCAAAAATTCTATGTAATATAATTTTTGTATTTATTTATACAACCGAATAACATGATCTATGCAAATTGTATTCCATAAATAAATTATAGTATAACTTCCAATAATTGTTCATACAGTTTAATATATTGTAGTTAGAAAATATTAGTATACAATTTGAATGTCGTTATAATTTTTATTTATTGTTATATTTAACACAAATTATAGTGCAAAAGTGTAAACAGAAAAACTTATATTATTGCCCCAATCTCTCGTATATCATTGATATTACTCGTCTATATATTTTAACAGCGATATAGGAAATAAATGATATATGAAAACGCATAAATCTTTCATATGTACTATATACTATTTATAAAATACTAGAATACTACTAGTATACACACGCATAAATAAAATATATTCGAAATTCAATTTTATTTTATTCACATATTTATTTATGTATTTATATATACGCGCAGCACGCAGCAGACACGAATACAAATATATACGTTTTATATAAAGTGGCATTTAAGATTTAAACCTTTCAAATTATATTTTTCGATAACTCTCTCAAAGACTTTTTTTCTTTTTTTTTGATTTTCATCAGTACTTATCTTATACACGTTTTTAAACATATGTGAAGAAAAACATAGAGCCATATATATAATACTTATATATCCTTCCAATATATATATATATGTATATACGTATGCTTACAACAAAACCTATAGCATATATGATATAAGATATTTCCCACATTGAATGTTCGTTATATCTAATATTATATATAGAATTCTATTTTCCCTCTTATACATATATCTATATCTAATGTATAAAAACGTTTATATAAAATATATATCTCACGATACATTTATGTAGCACACAACGTTATATGGTTATATAGAAGAAATCTTTATTATACAATATATACGCCATATATTGTATTTGAGAAAGTAAATAATGAAATCTATACGATAAATAGCATTCAAATTCAAAATCTTGTTTTCATTTATTTATTTATTCATTTATTTATTTATTTATTTCTTGAATCGATTCATATACAAGTCTTATATTGTAAATTTAATATATATATATATGACAAAATAAATCATATATACAATATTATTACAATTTAAGTTGATTTATTTATTATTAAAACATACATATTTTATATACAATATATATTTAATAGTAAACGCAATTACAATATAAATTAGAGTCATATTATATGAAAAGAGTATCCGCGACAAAATGTAATACCGAATATATTATATTATAGTTATTTTAAAATATATTACAAATAAAATATAATAATATATTTTGTTTTAATAGAACATTTTTATATTTCATTCGCATTTCATCGTAGCAACGAGAAAGTAAATGAAAGGCTTAAATAATAGGAAAAGAAAATGAAATGGGCTCAAAGTCTTACAAGAAAAAAACAAAAAAAAAAGATCTCTTCATAAATAAGCAAGCATTTTATTTTATATTCTTGGTAAATTGGAGAAATGGATTGTCTCTATTTTAGTTAGTTTGTCTTATTTATAAACGTTGTGCTTTTTATATATATTTTCATTTATATACAATATAAGGAAACGATGAAAGACAAAATTGGAAATGTTCGTCAAATTAAGAATTATTGTAAATTATATAGAGTTTTAAAAGAGAAGCAAAAAAAAAACAGAAAAAAAATGCAATGAAAAAACTGCGATATAACATTTTGTAGAAATGGTAATTTTATGATATTTTCCTCTTATACTATAATTTATCTTAAATTTATACACACCGAAACGTTATTGTATTTTATATATTTATATACAAAAAAGACATCCATAAAAATAAAGTTAAACGCATGAAAACGAAATAAATACTATAAATTTAAATAATCGTTATTTATATTATTTTTTGTAAATTAGTTTAGTTTTTCAATTTAGATTTACTTAGAAAAAAAATCGATTTTAAAAAAAATTAACTCTTAATTGTATGTATGGATGGGTACTTATTATGGTTACAGCACGAATAGTTAAATTATAATTATAATTTGCCATTAATTTTATCGAAAATATGTATAATACAAAATTATCAATATCAAACGCATCTCATCGCTAGAAACACTGTCTGTAGTTTGTCCGCAATATTTCCGTACTTTCAATCCGAGGAAATATCTATGGATTTCTTAGGGATGTCCGCTGGAATTTTTTTATGATGACTGCAACCATGTCCATGGATTTTTATAAAAAATGTCCTTGGATTATCCGCGTATATTTCCGATGATAATTTCTACGAATTCTCCTTGGAAGTATTTCTCGTTGCTATTATTCCACGCAGAATATCCATAGAATTTATATTCAAAGTTTTTGTGAGCAGACCCACGGATTTTGACAAAAATATCTTTGGATTGTTAAATGTATTTTGGCAAGTGATACCAGTGAATTATCCGTATTAGCAGAATACATTTTCTTATGACGATGATGTCAAATCGCGGTTTGATTCAGTTTTTTTTAGCGCGATAGACCAGCAGTTCTATGAGCACGGAATGATGATGATAAACGATGGCAAAAATTCATCGATTGTGCATATTTTTTTTGTAATAAACAAGTTAAAAAAAACCGCTCATAAAATCCATGAAAAAATTGTACAAAATTTCTAGGAAATATATAGATTTGAGTTGCTGGTTGTAGATAAGCGAAATATACAAAATTTGAACCACTGCGTCTTGGATAATTGATGAAATAAATTATGAATACAATACCGCGCGGATATATGTTGGACATATTACCCAGACAATCCATAGATTTCAATTGATCTTAATAAAATACTATTATATTAAGTGGAAAATCTATGAACATTTTTTGGACAAATTCCGATATATATCTTTTCCATGGAAAATATGTGAATTTTGCTCATTTTTCAAAGAACGGACAAATTGTTATTAGGATATAAACAAAAATTTGAAAAATCATTAAAATCTATTGAATCCTAGCTTGCCCCAAAAAACCAAAGGGATGGAATTAATATTACTATACCATTATAGCACATTTTTTCCTCATAAAAATAATCATAGATATTGTTTGTTTTTGCAAATTTTTAAATTATCTATTAATATTTTTTAGGAATTTTTGTGTATATTCGCACTGTATGTTTTGATTTTTTTGTTGCTACAATTACTGCGTTATCTGCGCCATAATTATTTTAATGATTGCTTATTTTGTTATATGAATATTTTTGGATGGATTTGTATCAGTAAATACATAAAGCACGTAAATATATTTTCGATATCATCTTGATGTTAAAAATATGAATGTGTCACTATTTTATTTCCACACGATCATTTGAATACTGGAACACTACAACACAATCATAAGATCATTCATTCTATACACCTCATATTTTCTTGTTAGAAATAATTCTTGTGTTTTTCATATTATAGATATAGTCTATTATCGTATAGAAATTGTAAAATAAATATCATTATTTTTCGCAATGCAGAATTTTTATGATTACTGTCCATTAAAATTGCTATATTTTAACCATCAAATAAATTAATTAATCTTTTTATGAAAGAATAGAAGTTGCATGTGCCAATTCCTCCTGTTCTTTTTTTAAATTTTCTATAATTTGATTATAGGTTCTTTATAATAGTTGAACATATCTTATTACAAAAAATTTCAGCAACTAAACATTGGATTCAAGTGGTTTTTCGTTATCATATACGCATGTTTTAGTTTTGTCTAAATAATGATAGATAATTTTAAAATATTGCAAAATACATGGTCGTCTGCGGTGCTATCATACGGTGCCTTTCATTACAATATTTCTTATTGGTGTAAATGTCGTGGATCATAATGAAAACAACAATTATTTTCTTTCCAATGTAATATTTTTCTATTAAATATAAAACTATATACCAATATTGTGATCATCAATAATAATAAACAAATTATTTTTATCTTAAACAAGAAACACACAATATACAATATATAAAAAAAATAAAAATTAATGAAACAATTAATTTTTAATTGCATTCATCAGATGTTTCACATTTATTTAGTTTCATTTATTATTATTTGTTTTTATACTGAATTATATAGATAGAATAATAGAATTAATCAACTGAATGTGACATGTATATTAATGTTTCGTTTTTTTATTGTACAATTCATGCATTGTATTACATTATTTATTTATTGATTTATAAATAGTTGTCATAAATTCACGTATACGCATTTCATAATAATAATTTTTCTATTTGAATATAATACAATATCTATATATTGTATAACCAAAACCATATAATAACCATATGTGTGCATTCTATATATATATATATACATATTTGGGTGCATACTGCATGCACATGTGTTTGACCAGTAAACACACCGAAGTGCAACACGAAATTGAAGTTGAGATATAGTCCACTTGAAAGGATATTATATGTTAGAATTTTCATGGAAATATTTTGTCCTTAATACCAGGAGTTTTTAAGTTGGGGAGGGGGTTGGGAAAGTTATTGTAAATTTTCAGTTTTCGGAGGAATAACAATTAATACTTCCAGCCGGTAACTTAAAAACACGTGAAGCTCAGGAAAAAATATTTGCCGGAAAATTTTAATTTATAATATCCTTTCAAGTGGCCTATATATCTCAACTTTATTTTTTATTAACCAGTGTTTATTGAGTTTTTTTTCTAATGAATTATTAAATTAATAAAACTGAAAACAAATAAAGTATTATGTTTTGATTTGGAGAAAATTGAGCTCCGCATTTTTTTTTTGCTTATTTACATAGCATGGGATACTAATGAGTTATAATATATCAATTCTTCGACGGGGTTTTTACACAAAATTTATATATACTAAATTATACCAACAATATTGGCATTGAAATGTTTGTGAAAAATAACGACACATGTTTTTTAATATAATAATTCAAATGCCTATACAATGGTTTGCGGTACTATACTATATTTAATCTAATATCCTAGTTTCATATTAAAAGTAAAATATATTTGTTATTATTTAATCAATATCATCATCATCATCATTATATCTTAATTTTCATTCTAGTAAATATATAATATTATTTATTAATATATAAATTGCTCGTATATATATATATAATATTGTAACAGTATAGTGGTACATAAAAATAAGACAAATTGGTAAATTTATGTTAAATATTTAGGTTATGCGTGTTGTATGACGATTTACAACATTATAAATATACAAATAGTAACATGTAACATATATATGGTATCATGATATTTACCTACATTATATTGTATTATAAACATGCATTTATACCATATATTGTTCATATACATATAAATTTCTAATGATATATCGTAAATATCTGTTATTTGCGATAATAAATTATGGTTAATACACAAAAAAAAAAGCAACACCCTAAATGAAATTTATTTATAGAATTTTATATAGAGAATTTTCAAATAATTTTCTTTTTATTTTCCAGTAAAATTGTTTTGTATAGCCCAAAATCATTGTTGAATATTATTATTTTATAATGTTGTGTGGATACAAGAAGTACCATACACTTTAAACGCATATTGGCATTATAAATACAGCCGCTGCACGAAAAATAATCGGAATACAGATAATTGGAATACGGTTTTTTGACTTTGGCATGGTGCTTCGTTGTCAATGTGTTTCATAGATTCAAATATGGTTTCTTTTCATCGTCATAAAATAGTTCAGTGAATAGAAAAATAATCACATAGAGAGGCAAATCGTTGATCCCAATTAATTTCAATTTTTGTTTAAAAATCAATGATTATTATAGCACGATAAGCAGGATGCATTAGAATCGTAAAAACAAATGAGATATTGTTTTGATTTTTGACTTCATAAAATGTTATTTTTTTGAATTTCTTTCATCTGATGGACCGCTCACCATTTGGCACTTTAACGCTTATAGTTTTTATGGTTCATATTTAAAACACCACATGTTTCATCATCTGTTACAGTATATAGTTTTTTACGTATTACCGTTAGTGCCAGTATTTTTATAATTATTATCGTAAGCGATTTGAAGCATTCGCAGAGTTTCGATATAATTTTTACCAATTTAAAAACATAATCAATTGTTGGTACTTTGTTCTTTATATAAATTTTTCAACCGATGCATAAAATCTACTGTCACTTATTGCTTTCTATTTTGGTTTACATTGAAGCCAATGTCATGAATGGTTAACAGTCTGTTTACTGATCAATCAGCAGCCAATTGATGACTTTACCAGAACCGTATGTATTCAAAAAGTCATTCCAGTTATTTTTCAGACGCAGACACGATTCTGTATTTATATTTATTTGTATATGTTTTATTTATATCCAAAAACATATATGAGAAATAATAATAATAATATGAAAACATATAATAATATAATATGGTACAAATTAAGATGTCTTCTATTATTAGATTATATGGAAATAATATATAACAAAATAACATGAAAAACGAAAAAAAAATATAAAAATAAATAGAAATATTTTCTCTTGAAACAATTGTAATTTATTATTCACAATTTTTCGTGTTTATAACTATTTATCTATAAATATATATATACAATATAATATAAGTGTTATAATACGATTGGTATATGTAACATATATATATATGATGGCTATTATCCGTATAGGTGAGTTGGAGAATAAAACGGTATTGTTGCGATAGTTATACCATACGCCATAAATATAAATATGCATATACTGCAATATATATATATATATAGAGAGATGTAAAAGGTAATCCTGTCCGTATAGAGATAAATAATGGAATATCGTTCTTAGTTTTATTACACCTTTAAAATATGTATATGGAAATAAAATAATAATGGTAAAAATAATAATAATAATAATAATAATAATAATAATAATATTGTACATTGTACTATATTTATTTTAATATAATGAAATTATATTATATACACCTATTTCATTTTATTGCAATGTGAAATATTTTTCAGCAAACGAAACATATAAAATATAGAAAGAACTTATAATTTATTAATAGTTTCTATATATATTTATATGCATGCCATCCAGTATATTTTTACATTGTTGAACTATAATAATAACTAAAAAAAAAATAAACATAACAACCCATTCCAATTTAAGATAAAAATGTTATATTTTTAACATTCAGCACACCAGTTTTTTAGTTTATTTATGCATAGATAGATAGAGGAATAGCATGGATATTTAACAAATTATAGGTGTGTACGAGTATATATATGGAAACACATATATTAAATAAATATTTATTGTAGCAACGTATACACATAAAGTTTTGCGAGGAAGAAATTTTAAAATATAAATATGTACATAAATTTTATTCATACATAAACAGAAAATAAAAAATTGTTATTTTATATTATTTAAATTAATGTCAATATGTACATTTTTTGATCAATTTAAAAATTAACAACATTTAATTTATGAGTGAATTAATATTATATTTATATTTACCATATAATATTGTTATAACAATTGTGTTTCAAAAATTTCTTTTCTATAATTAATTACATATGCACAAATTGATTCCATTAAAAATTTGCCGAAATATCATTGTCACTGAATTAAGAAAATTTATACATAATTGACATAACATATGATACCTTATTGTAATTGATAACATAAACAACCCAATTATATGTGATATACACTTATTAGATAACTATAAAAACAATTAACAAAATTCTATCTGTATTTTGGTTTGGTTTCGTTCAATTCAGAAACAGTTTATTATTCACAGCAGTATATAGTTGGATATGAATAGATAGATAGAATGTGTATGATTTGTTATATTGTATATGAAACGTTTTAATTTTTAATAACATAAATATACAAACATAGATTGCTATTGTGGCATATTGACTATCTTTGCAAGTAATTATATTACATTTTGGCCGTTTTGTAATAGATAAATACACTTACAATTTGTATAGGTTTACAAATACTAGCATTTATTATTAATTCACATATATACGACATACGTTTCAATTACAATCTTTATTTAAATTTATGGGTAATTTTATACAAAACAAACATAACACGTACAACCCGACCGATTTGGATTATTTTGCATACATATTTAAACCATACGTCGTACACTGGTAATATTATAGATTAATATAAATAGCTTCTTTGTTCGGATGTACAAGCATTTAAAAGAATAGAAATTTGAAGACGAAAATAATAGACGGTGATTAAAATAAAAATATTCTAGGTCCACTAAAAGGTTTCTACCAAATGCGAATTTCTTAAAATTTTTTTAATTACATATTGTGTTCTACATCTAATCTACCAGTACTATATTTGTTAGATTTCACAAATTGGGCTATCCATATGAGATTGAAAATTATAAACGATTTAGTGTACGCGTATTTATATCAAATATATAAAATTCAGTATTGTTAAATTATTTATAATAACTAAAATTTTTATTATTATTATTATTCAATTAGATAATAAAAATGTAATGAATGTTGGAAAAATATTAGTTATTAAAAATAATTTTACTACTGAAATATAAAATTTTTGTATAAATGTCATAAAATATTGTGTGTCTCGACTCGGTCTATATATATACATTGCAAAATTATGCACATATGAAAGTATAGTTTCTATTTTATTGACTATTTTCTAAATATAATTTAATGAAATATTAAAATGTTTGAAAGTACTATTCTAAAGAACTTTTGGTTTATTAAATACAGAGAATTTATATATTTTTTTATTTACATTTTTACTTTTATGGAAATTATAATACTCGATTTATAGTGCATTTATGTGTTGCCGAACACTGAACATTATATGGCAGAATTAGTATGGCGACGCGTGAAAAAATGTTTTCAGATTGTAAATTCACTATATGTTTCTGGTAGACGAGTTGAAAGTAGACTACATTATGAAAAAAAATTAGAATGTCCACATACTTTTTAAATCATGGGCCACAATTTTAACGGATTTCCATTTTTTGCTTGCAGCATTGCAAATTATTCATCAATTTTCAATCTTTCATAGAAGAGATATTTAAAATCGATTTACACTTTCAAAAGATATGACCAATTTTCCATTTGATGTCATTGAAATTTTTTCGGAAATAATGGTTTTATATAAATTTTTTATATCATTTTGGGTGTTCACTTTATACAGTATCACAAATTTCTTTAAATTTTCATCACCATAGTTTGGAAAATCGATCGCATATTTTTTTAAATGCGTGAATCGAATTTAAAAATCTATTTTATACAATATATGAAATTGATTATAAATTTAAAATGCTGTAAGCAAATATGTAAATACGTTAAAACCATTGGGCCATAATTAAAAACGATGATAATTCATAAAAATCGATTTTCCGGCGAATTTAATTCGGTTAACACCCAAATTTTTTTTTCATAATTTAGTTTAATTTCACCCAGGTTATAAGATAAATATAGCGACATTGAAAACTGAATGTTACTTCGCAGCCTTCGCCACTTCGGCCGAATTGTATACAGAAGAATTGGTTTTATTCAAATATATATTGTCTATATAATTGGATAAAATATATATTGTTTTTATTTCTGTTGAAATGAAATGTAAATACATTTTATGGCAATATATTTAACCAAAAATAAAAACCAGAAATAAAACTATATTTTAAACAGTTGTATTACTAAATATACAAAATCAAATAAGTATATACTAAATGACTGAAGAGGCTGGAAACAGTGACCTATATAATTTATAAATTAATATAATCGAGTATATATAGTTAATCGAAATCCTGTGTTATTTTTCCAAGAAATTATAAAATTTATATAGGGAAACTGCTGGTGAAATAAATATATATAAAATATCAATAAAATAATCAAAATAAAATCCTTAATCCTTACGAAAATAAAATACTATATATTTATATCTTTAAATTCGCATTTGAGAAATGAGAAATCTTTATATTGAATGCACAAAAACAAATCGAACATTAGTATGGGATCGCATCGTATCGTATAGAGGACAGACAATATAAAGATTTAAAACAAGAAAACACAAAATAAAAAACTGTCCACCCTTTTCGCATAATAAAATTTCATTTATATTGGCGGCAAATAAATCATTTATACTAAAAATACTTATATATTGTTCCTAAAATAATATATATGCATTAAATATATATATAACGTTTTATATAAAACTAATAGAGAATTTTGTAATTAACCTTTTTTGTTTGATCACCGCCGCCAATATTTTTTTTTTTATTATATAAAAAATTAATTATAAAATATTATTTTTATGTGTACGATGGCGCGTACAGCGAGTAAAAGATGTGGGATTTGATTTTTATCGTTTTAAAAATTAATTAATTTATTATTGTTGTTAGAAAATATAGAATATTTTGTTGTATGTCTATAAATACAATAATGATAAGTAATTAATATTTAAATTATTCAATTTTAAATAATATCTTTAATTTATATTGATTGTGTGTGTTTACAAGGTGTCCCAATTTTCGACGGCAATACAAAAACACTAGATTCTCTGGGTCATTTTGCGTCGAAAATATCATATAACATTTTGGCCGATTCGACTTCGGTACCAAGTTACACGCAAATAACCAAATTTTCAATCAGACCATGTTTTGCACTCTACTGGGATCAATATAACTTAATAACTAATTAACCGATTTTGAATTTTTGATACACTATTAGCATTAGCATACCGAGATCTTTAATTTGACGTTAAGATAAGGCAATTCGGACATGTGGTTATCCCGATACTTACAGGAATGTTGACAGCCATTTTTCTTTTTGAAAGTTTGTTCAAGCATAAGTCGAAAAATCATGATGAAAAAATTTTTTCGGTATATGTTTAAAAACTTACCACATTCATAAGCTTTCGTTTAAGCTATAACATTACGATAGGTCTCAACTGGTTCCAAAGATATATACAAATAACTAGAACGATGTACAATAGGCATAAAATTGATTTTCGCTATGGAAATTTTTTATCTTTTTTTGGTTTTTTCCAAAACCAACAATATGGACGTGACAGATAATTGATTCCATACACTCCTTTGCATTCACACAAAGCTTCACACACACACACACTCGATGTCACACACAAAGGCCCACACACATAAACCCACAAAAGCACGCGCACGCATATCACCACAGTTTTAAACAAACAAAGCCTAAAGTAATTGCTGAAAATGTGCTCCTTCAATTCGAACACATATAGACAACAATGCTTTTCAATAGACCGAACCAATTTAAGTGTTTGGTGTTGCTTGTGGCGAAGGTCTTGAATACAGTCTTCAATAAGCTGAATTAACTCTTCAAGTGGATTAATCCCAGTTGCATAGACTTTTTCTTTAAGGCAACCCCATAAATAGAAATCCAACGGATTTAAGTCTCTAGTTTTTTTTTGAATCGGCCAAAATGTTATATGATATTTTCGATGCAAAATGACCCAGAGAATCTATTGTTTTCGTATTGCCGTCGAAAATCGGGACACCCTGTATATATGTTTTATAAATTTCAATATATTTCTCAATATATAATATAAAATATTTAATTTATTATATCGTTATATAATTACATATATTATATAATTTATATATACAATATATGTTATATGTATTAATAAAGACAACCGACGAAACATGATTTTGCATATATATATTTATATATAATTATGTAAATACGTGTTCACATGTATATAATGAATATTCTTTGCTGAAAAACTTTAAGTATATAATATATATGCACAAAGTATGTATAGTTTATATACACAAATATATATATATATATATATATATAGTTCTTCTATATATACGTACAATATAAAATTTATATGAATTTATATTGTGTAAATGGATTCATAAGCTCTCTAAAGTAAACCGTAAACATAACAAACTTTAATATTAAAAGCAATTTAATGTTCATATCATTAAATAATTAGATAGCACATTAACATGCCTAACAACATCGTATATATATACAATTACTTATATACTTATTTATAAACATAATATATATGCTATTTATTATTATTATTATTATTATTATTATTATGTATATGTAAGTATATTTATAGAATATTATAACTCCACCCGGCACGGAAACAGAACAGGCACAAGTCTAAGATTACATTTTACTATTTTTTTTTTCTTTTTACCTTATATGTTAATATTAAGTATTAAAAAAAATTTTTAAAAAATGATCTAATTAAAAAAAAATGACAAATGACAAATTTCATTATTATGTAATAATTAAGTTTATTTAACTATATTAAATTTTAATTATTTTACTTGTCCTACAATATAGTGGTTTTGTTTTTAACGCACTTTTGATACTACATTGTAAAATTGATATAAACTCAATACTGTTTTTACACCCTTACCGCCTCCAAAACTTTATATGACAATGCTATATTATGGTATCAGAATATTTAACCGATTAAGATAGATAATAGGATTTGTAGTTGAAACGTAATCAGATCAAATTGCATTCTTATATAGCTGTTGTAAGGATGTGACTTTCGTAATTCCGCGATATCACTAATTTACTAACATTATTTATATTATGTAATCAAGAATTGAAAATAAATTAATTGCATCAATTTCATGTCATTGTTTAATAACTATATATAGTTTATATAAGATGAACTGGAATGATCGTCATTATTTGTATAGGTTTTAAAAGTATAGCAATTAAGTTGTTGAATAATGGATGTTGTGTTTTTGCGGCAAGAATATCATTTGCATATAATTGGATGCATGCAAGGTCAAAACTAACAGAAGAATTTTAAATTGAAATATTTTTGCACTCATATATAATTTAATTTTTGGACTTACGGAATAAAACATTTATAGAACCATTCTGTGAATATGTTACTGCCGTCACCCATATCTTTTATTTGCCATCCAGTGCCATCAGTAAATACAAATATTTAAATAATGATTACAGTACAATTGGTAAATTGTTATATACTTCGATGCGGAGTAGTATGTTGTCTGTTGTTACGATACCATATAAGCTCCATCTTGGAACATCATCAGCTGTTTCTTCAAATCTTGGCCTTTCAATGTGCTCCAGGTTTAAGTAATTTATTAATCAGCAAGGGTTTCAGTACGCGATCGCTTAATTATTACTGCGCAAAATAAAAACGTAATACGATCTGTATTTCTATACTTTAAAATCACTGGCATTCTTCTGGGATTTTGTCACACACAACGCAGCCAACGCAGCATCTTTTCCATAAACAGAATTGAGAAAGTGTTAAATTTAAAGAACCCGTGTAAAAACAAAAAACAAATCGTTTAAAAAAAAAAGTAATTGGAGGAAATTGTTAGAGTAAAACCGAGTAAAACAAGATAGTGTAAAAACAGTGTATTGGGAAAACGTTACTATGTGTTTTTATTAAATTATTTAAATAAATAAATATTGTGTAAATATTCTTACTGGAGTGTGTGTTACTATATTATGTTTATAAATATAAAATTCATTTACATATACCTCCCCATAATAAATATTAAAATATTATAACTAAATGTATATTATTATTATTATTTGTATTTTATTGTAGATGATGTACGTACAACATCCCTTATTTTGATAATTCGTTGTGAATATGTGAAATGTTTTTTAAAGAAATTAAAATTTTGCAATATCTCCATTACTTATATAAATGTATATTATACTATACTATATCTATAACTTTGTTCTTTTCTATATATATAACCGTATGTTGAGAATTTATCTAATGTTATATAAAGATTTCTAAACTTTTGAATCTGATGTTTGTAAATCGCTTAAATAATATAACAATTTAATCCTCTTGTACTAAATAATTTCTTTTATACTTATACTTACTTTATATATTTCATTTCTGTATATTATGTGGACTTGTACATTGCTATAATGTTGCCTGATAAGGATAACGTTATATTAACATATATACATTCCTATATGTTAGTATATATAGTATCAAATGTACACTTTGAAACTTCACTATGGCATTCATAAAATGAATTTTGTTTTGTAAAAATAAACTTTTAAAGCTATATGCAGTTAAAATTATATATATTATATAATATTTTGCTGCTGAAATTACTAATATAATTTATTAATCTTGAAGACCATATTGATATTATAGCATATATACAAATATGAAACGAATATTGTTTAAATTAAATTTTAAAATAATTTATTTTTTGGTTTTAACTATATATCAACTTCTGTGTCTTATCACACGAAGACAATGTTATATGAATAATGTCGATATGATCAATTATATTATAAAAATAAATGTAAATATTCTATTGGGCTGACAGTGTTATATTTTCTACCATTTGACATTTGGTATAGTCAAATCCATTCCGATTACTTTACAATCAAATTGTGTGCAATAGTTATATTTATTATAGTGTTAGTGCGCAATGTTAATATGGCCATTGCAAGAATGAGCTTTTTCATAATATTTTGGTAAATAAGTAAGCTAAACGCCGACGCTCACTTAATACATATATGTCTGTGCATGAGTTTGTGAATATAGAGTATAAATGTATGAAACACAACAATTAAAATTCATTTAAAATGTGTTGTACTCGTTTAGTTAACCGTAAAATAAATGAATTCCAAGCATTATTAAAGAAAAATATTTACGAAATATATTTCAAAAGAAATTAAAATCATTCCTTTTTTTGTAAATAATCATCACTGGGTGCACGATCATGAAAAATGGATTGAGTACAATATAAAAAATTAATCGCTAAAAACGATAAAAAATAGTACTACAAGCTGCGATGAACTACATGAAAGCGCTTCGAAAGTTCAATTACATCAAAAGATCATGTTGTGAACTCAACTTATACAATTTTGCTAAACAGTTAGAATGTAATACATTTACTAAATTTTCCGGAAAATTGATTTTTCTTATTTATCATCTTTTTTCAATTACGCGGGGCCATAAAATTTTTTACCGCGTTCAATTTTGCTAATTATAATACAATCAATTTACAACCTTTCATATATTTAGAACATATATTATTAAAATTTCATCATCCATTCAAAAGTAATGATAGATTTTACGTTTGATTGTCCAGTCATATTTTGTGAACGAATGAAGCAATTTTAATAATTGCATCTATGAAATATTAGAAATCCATTGTAATTTGCAATACTGTCTACAAAAACGGAAATTCGGTAAAACAACTATTACGGTCCGTAATTAAAGAAAAATGATAATTTAGTAAAGCAATTTTCAAAGTTAAAGTTTTTTTTGACATAATTGGCCTGATAATAAGAAAAATTTAATGTTATTGAAAACTAAATACTATTTCTCAATCCACTAATTGTCAATTTGGTGTAGCGGATTTTATGAGCTGCTTGCAAGACACCAATTCAGATGTTTATTGTGAATACAAGGAAAATTTGTTAGCATAAGCAAAAGTTTTTGCAGCTTGATTGTGATGTGATGCCACAGTGATGCCATGCATTATCACATATATCTATCTATAGCAATTTATATCTACTGAATGAATGTTACGTATGTATAATATACACATAAGAAAAACCAACATAACATTTTTGCTATTATGAAATTTATGTATAAAGAAAAACCTAAATATATAGAAAAATGTTAATAGGATTTTTAAATGTGTAAACCAATTTCTTTAAAAAAATTTATCTATAGTATAATCGTCTTTATTTTTAAATTGCTTACCATATATAAAAAAATCCACATTATTTTTTATTTAAAATGCAAAAAATGTTTTTTCTGTTCACCTGTATACACATGTATTTGAGATGGTCTCTTGTATTATATGTTACAGATTTTAATACACAAACATTATTCTATACGTTACGCAAATGTGAGTGTGACACAATTTCTATAAAAACTAAATCTTTTTTAGAAGAAATAAAAAAAAACACTATGATATCCTTCGTCGTCGTTACACTTAAAAAGTGATAATATATAGAAATGAAGCCGAAAACGAACAATATCCTTTTTGATAATATTATTTAAATACGAATATATATTTTTTTAAATTATTTACTTTTACTCTATTTAATATTATATAGCAGATAATACTTAACGTATTATTACAAAAAAGTATACACATAAAAATATTTAACTATTTCTTTGAATAAAATTAAATTAAATTCATATTAAAATAAATTAAATTTTTTTTCCCCCCCCTATACACCTAAACTTCTATAGCACTTCTGTGTTAATTTATATTAAATGTATATGCACTTCAAAATATTTATTACAAAATTCATGCTGTCGAACAATTATCAGTAATTAAATTAAATTATATTGAAATTGAAAATTCTTGTGTGTTATACATGTTCAATGTATATAGAAATAATGAATGCGATGTAATAACTGTAACACCATATATTGTAGATATAAGTTAATGCAGAAAATGATTTTAATTGATGTTAATTTAATAGAAAATGTATAGTTCTTTTTTATTAGCCAGTCTACTATTATGATGTCGGTCGCTATTGTATATTATAAACTTAAAAATTAATAATAAATATAATATTAAAAAATTGTAACTTTTTATAATTAACAAATTCATTATTTTTTTTTGTAATTTGACATAAATTCAATTTTGTTAATGTTTATACATAAATATTTTGTTATCCTGTTTCTCAGCATAGTCTCGTGGATAATATATTGGTATATAATATTAGGTTGTCAACTATCTCCCTTCCGCCTTTTTGCTCTTTATTCAATGCTTTATAAAAAGTGTTACAGTAATCGGATTTAGTTCAAATATGCGCCGTTTTGTTCGATAATCTGTTTCCATCTAGACTGCAACTTCATAATACCTCCCTCGTAGAAGCCCCCCTCCTTATTTGCGAAGAACTCGGACAGCCACTTTTCACAAGCCTCTTTTGAGATCAACTTTACACCACCAAGGGCGTTCGCCATGGACAGGAACAGGTGGTAATCACTTGGCGCTATGTCCGGGCTATATGGTGGATGCGATAAAACCTCCCATCCGAGCTCCCGTAGCTTCTGACGAGTCATCAACGAAGTGTGTGGTCTGGCGTTGTCCTGGTGGAACACTACACCCTTCCTTTTGGCCAATTCTGGACGCTTCTGGTCGATCGCCTGCTTCAAGCGGTCCAGTTGTTCGCAGTAGATGGTAGAATTAAGCGTCTGGCCATATGGGAGCAGCTCATAGTGGATGATTCCCTTCCAATCCCACCAAACACACAGCAAAACCTTCCTGGCCGTCAATCCCGGCTTGGCCACTGTTTGGGACGATTCACCGGCCTGCGACCACGACCGTTTTCGCTTGATATTGTCGTATGTGATCCATTTTTCGTCGCCAGTCACCATCCGCTTCAAGAATGGGTCGAGTTCGTTCCGTTTCAGCAGCATTTCGCAAATGGAAATTCGGTCCATTAGATTTTTCACTGTTTATTCATGTGGCAGCCAAACATCAAGCTTTTTTTTGTATCCAGCCTTCTGCAGATGGTTTAAAATGGTTTGGTGACTAACTCCCATCTCCTGGGCGATGTCACGAGATGCCACATGCCGGTCTAACTCGATGTATTCCATGATTTGATCGGTATTTGTCGTCACAGGTCTTCCGCCGGCTGGCTTATCCATGGTGTCGTTTTCACCGGCTCTGAATCGTCGAAACCATTCCTCCGCGGTTCGAAGTGATAGAGTACCATCCCCCAAAACACCATTAATCTCACGGAACGTTTCTCTAGCGGATTTGCCTTTAACGAAGGAAAACTTTAAAATAGCGCGAATTTCGGCGTTAGTGAACTCCATGTTTACACGTCTATAACTGTTGAACGCAATATCCAAACTAATCATACATAGCGTCGTTTTGTTTGTTATGTCAAGAGCTTTCAAATTATGTACAGTGTTGCCAGATACGAGCTCTGTAGCGCTTTGTACATAGCCGCGAAATTAAAAAGACAAAAAGGCGGAAGGGAGATATTTGACAACCTTATATATATAGAAAACATTTGCAAATGAGTTTGTTGACGCAATGTCTGTTGAAAAATCTTGATAAATGTATTATATAAATTATAAAATGTGAAATAGAATGTTAATGTATGTATGTACAGGATTATTCAATAGTTTTCAATCTTCCCTTAAATGATTCTAATATAGTTAGACTTTTTTCATCTTTTATTATCCGCATATATCTTGATGTATCTACGCGTATATATATATAGTTATCCGCACATTTATATATATCAACTTATTATACTTATGTTCTTATTACATAATATATATACGTACAATAAAATGTTAAATATATATTGAAGTTGTTGACTTCTTAAACTATTTGGATTTATCTAACAATGTACACATACATATATAACAAATAAACAAAAATTACTTTATATATTTTTCTGTGTATTTTTATATGGGAATATTTTGAAACATATATATAAAATACAAGTACATAAAATAAAATCCATAAACATATCAATAAAATGAATCGGTTTTATCTAAGATTTATTGATAATATATTTTGTTATTGCTCATCCATGCAGAATTTTGAAATTGATTGAACAATATTCATATGTATTATATGTAGTTATATGGAAAACATGTGATTTCTAATATTCTTCATCTATATATCCAATATATATATATATATAATATACATATAAAGCTCTTAATATGTTATGTATAACTATGAAAAAATTCGGTATGAATGATTTAAAATACAAATATTGCTTGCATATTGTATAAACTTTACTTTACATGGGTTGGAAGCTAATAAATTGCACTTTTTTAAATGAAAATATATAAAAAATTGTTGATAAGAATGAAATAACCTAATTACAGTAATGTATTGTACATATTTTTCGTAAATCGGTTAACATCTTTTTGGCAACTTCCTGTAACAGCTTCCCCAAATCTCCTTCAAACTTCCTTCATCGTCCAAAAGTTTCTCTCCTTTTTTTCTTGATCCCCCAACATTTATCGTTTTTTTTTTCCTCTCTTTAAAACCGTTTATTACATTATTCCATTTATTTATTTATCCATTCATTCATTTATTCATTTGTTCATTTATTTATTTATTTATTTATCCCTAATTATTAATTATATTTCTATATATAAAATGTCCTCTATGTTCTCTCATCATACCCCGGTTATTCGTGATATCATTGTGATTGTGGAGGACTTTGATTGTGGTCGTTACATTCCTATGGTTCCGATGTCATATAGTCCTTATCAACGAAATATTGAATTCAATGCTTTTTGATATCATTAACTCATATATTAAAATTTTTACCATTCAAAAATTTTTGCAAACTTTGAAATAAATGATAATCTGATGGTGCCAGATCTGAACCTAAATTCCGTAACTGTGAATTTTCATCTCTTGTATACGGCGGTGTGAGTACTTGAATTCACTAGTATAGTATACGCCAGCGAAAAAAAATCATAAAAACGTAAAACAAAATACACTATTTGGTTTGCCGATTTTCAAAATTACAGATTTTCGTGTACATTTTAAAATTAATCGTTGCGGAATCTAGACCCAGGATTTTATGGCAGATGTGGCGGCACAGTAATAATAATTTATTTACCGGGGAACAAAGATGCGTGGTCTTGTGTTACAATAGTGGAACACAACACCTTTTCAATTTACCAATTCTTTTCACTTTTCTTTAAATGCATTGTTCAGTTTGGTTATAGTTGTCGAATGTACATATATATACATCTTTGTATGTGTTTGGTTACGGTGGTAAAATTAAAAAATATACAATGCCTTCGTCATCCCCCACCAAAACTGATTACATAACATTGTTTTTAAGAATATCACCTTTAAATTTTATTTGCGCTATGGTTTAACTTGCTTTTGCTCAACCATCTTTTTCGATTTAGATTGTTATAAAAACAATCCATTTTTTATCATCACTTCATCGATCATTTAAAAAATGTATCATTATCGTTACATCTTTGACTGAAAAATCTGCAGAACGAAATTTTGCAAACCATTTTCGATACTGGTGTTCTTTTAACCATTTCTGGTCTTCTATTATTTATAATGATGTGACACAAATTTCTCTGCATGTGAATATGATTCGGTAGATCATAATATAATGAGTACTATAATAAAATTCTCAGTGGAGCTGAGTCGGTACAATTTTATGTCCATTTGAATGCCAATGCCGCAAGGGTTAAGACTTTGTCAATATATATACAGCACATAAAGTTTTGTGTGAGCTTACGATGCATTGTTTAATTCGTGGAAGTAAAAAAGCAAATATATGCAAATTTGACTTTTCATTTTTCAACAAAAACTAAAATTACACAACCGATCGATATAAAATTTTTTACATAATAACAATTGACGTATAAGTAACTATAGTAAAATAATTAAAATATGTTTTGAAATTTTGAATACATAAACTTACTTTGTATAATTCACCAAAATTCTTCTATACGTATGAACAATGCAATTTATTAGTGTGCAACCCACATTTATTTTCATATTAAATATTTCATAAACGATATTACATTTGACAATTGAGTTGAATTTGAAATTTATTGTTAAATGTATGTATTTGTTGTTGTTGTTGTTGTTGTTGTTGCATATTATTTATACGCTTATTTCTTTGTTTTGAAGTTATCAAAATTTAATAATATTGCCAATGGCATATTATTATCTCCTATAGGTACCATATATATGCATTATTGTATAGAAAAAATTTGCAATAAATAATGGAAAAATCTTGTTTCAAAAATTGTGTTTTTGTGTGTGTGTATGTACTAAATATGTATAAGCAATTATTTAACTGTCTACTACGTTTTCTTATGTTTTATATATATTTAGATTTCGATCAATGAATTTGTTTAAAATGCATCAATTTTCTTCATTGTGAGTATTTTATGTTTAAATTTAAATTCATTGTTATCTTTATGCATATATATGATAATGGATATTTAACAAAACATTTCACCCTACTTATTTTGCGGATAAATCACAACGTTGAATACGCGATATATATTACTATGGATTCATGTACATATATACGCAGACTTTTGTTGTTCGATTGTTATGTTTTGAAAAGGTTACGACATTAATTGAATTATTTATATATATTTATATAAATTTTATTATTATATAACAAATATGCCTTATACAAAATAAAATATTTTACAAATAAGACAAATAAATTTTTGTTTATATAGTCAATATATATTATATAATAGTGCATAAATAACAAATAAATTATATCCACATAAGTGCCTTTGTTAGCTGCGTATACTTGCATGCGGCAACTCATTTATTTTAATTATACAAAATCAACAACATTATATATTGTAATATATAAAATTCAGTTGAAATCTGTAGTGTGAATATATTCTATCATGTATCGGGTATAGCTTTTGGATTTCATTCAAATATACATAAATACTTGGTGGTAGTGATGCATAATATTTATCATCAGCCAATTTCCGGCAAACTCCAATTGTAAGAAGTTGATGGTATCAAAACAAACTAAATTTATATGATGGTAAATAGAAAGGGATTGAAAAGTACTCCGATGAGAGTTGTTTTATGTAATCAAATGTTCTGGATTCCTTATTGCCTTTCTTTATCCAATCAATTATAATATTGGTTTGCCAAGCATTCACCCATTTACAATTTTATCTGTAAGTATATCTTAAGATTGTAACACATGTTTTGTTAGACAAAATTGCTGTAAAATTTAAGGTTTACTAAAATATTTTACATAATTTTGTTTATATGTTATACCCCCATTAGAATACGGTATTCATTATTACAGCAGTGTGGTTTCGCTTGAAATTCTAAACACATTCTATTTTCATTTCAATACATGGAATAGAATTAATACATTTTAAAAAATTTAAAATGAGTTTTTGAAGTAAATTATTAATTAATATATAATAAAATTAACAATTTAATTATCAAATCAATGTAAAACCATAATGTAGAACAAAATTGAAAAAAAAATCTAAATTTAAAATATTTATGAAAAACACAATGAAATTTTTAATATATACTTCAATATTTTAAGCACTGAAATTATAACACAATTATTTTTGCATGTGTATACACCGTCGGTACGTTTATATGACCCCTATATATATATATCAGTAAATATAATATGTGTGGATATCTTGTTTATGGTAATTCTATCTACACTTAACACTATACCTGGTGAAAGTATGCTGCCACTTAAAATGAAAAATAATTTTCAACACATTTTTTACCGTATATTTTTTAAATTTGCTACAAATAGTTACTGTCAAAAATATTCGTGAAAAACCACTGTTTAATTTAATAATTTTTTAATTTTTTATGGGTAAACACTCTTTATCTTGTTTGCATATAATATTCTTCTTCTTCTTTAATTGCCCTATCCGTTCCGGACGTTGGCCATCATCAATTTTTACTTTATTTGCTGTAATTCGAAATAATTCGACCTTCAACCCTTCCTTGTATAATAACTTGTTGGAGTCGATATTTGTCATTCCTCATGATATGTCCAAAGTATTCCAGTTTTCGTTGTTTTATTTTATTTAATAATTCAGGTTGTTGACCAATACGTCGAATAACTTAATCATTAGTAATATGATCCACCAAATGAATCTTTATATTACGTCTGAAGAGCCATAGCTCAAATGCACGAATGGGTTTTTCTGTATATACTGACATAGTTCACGCCTCCACGCCATATACTAACGTTGAGTATACAAAACAATTCAACATACGCATTTTTAAATCCATTGAAATGTAATGACAACAAAACATACGCTTCATTTTGAACACAACACAGCTCTAGCTCTTTCGATTCTAATCTTTATTTCTTGGCCATGATCCCAAGATTCGTTTAAACGGCAGCCAAGATATGTAAAGCTTTGAACCTTTTCAATTATTTTATTGTTAATTGTTGTTAGTTTTTGTTGATTGAATGAATTTTTACTAACTACCATGTATTTTGTTTTTTTGGTATTGATTTCTAATCCATAGTTACTGCTTACATATTGGACCTTGTTTACTATTAGCTGTAGTTCTTCTAATGTTGGTGCTATTAGAACAGTGTCGTCAGCCTATCTGATGTTGTTTATTATTTCACACCATTAATTTTTATGCCATGTTGTACATTGTCAAGTGCTTCGCCGAAAATGTATTCTGAATATATATTGAATAGAAGCGGTGATAACACGCAACCCTGTCTTACACCGGATTTAATTTTAATTTTTTCTTTTAACAATTGACCTTCTAAATTTAAAGTTGCGTTTTGATCCCAATAAAGATTCACAATAATACGCGAATATCATTATTGTCAAGGCCGATGCTTTTTAGTATTTCTATCATTTTTCCATGTTGACATTTATCGAAAGCTTTTGTGTAATCGATGCAACAGGCATGCACGTCACAGCTGGTTTGTCTCTACATCGTTGAAATAAAATATGTATTGAGAACAATGCCTCATGTGTACCCAATCCATTGCGAAAGCCGAATTAAGTTTCGCTCATATTTTCTTCGCATTTTCTATATATCCTTGCATGGATAATTTTTAAAAATAGTTTCATCACATGACTCATTAAGCTAATATTTCTGTTGTCGTTGCATGTTTTCGGTGTTTGCTTTTTCGGTAATATGACGAACGTAGATGTAAACCAGTGTTGTGGTATTATTCCAGTGATATAGATTTTGTTAAATAATTCAGTCAGTCTCTTTACGCACGTATAATATTAGTTGATCTATAATAATGTAAATATTAATTAATTTATATTTCTCTATAAATATAAGATATAAAGGTTTAAACTTCACCAGTATACGAGATATTTAAGAGTTGAAAAAACACGACGATGAGTTAATCGCTTAAAAATCCATTTTTAAATTCAGATTTATTTTAATAAAAGTATTGTAATATAATAAAAATATTCTACCAATTTTTATTTTATGACTAACAAAAATTTACAAATAATCAAATAAAATTCAATGTATATATGGGGGTGTAAGTACAATATTGTTCCGAATCGATGTGTGTCTCGTATATACACTAAATTTAATATATATTATAATATAGAAAATATGAATAAAATATTTTTGTAAACATACATTTTATAAAATTTGCACAAACAAATAAATGAAAAAATCAATTTGATTTGATTTTTTTTTTTTTTATGATTGGCAATATTCAAAAATTTTATAACCAATCAAATTTGAATAGAAAAAATGATTTTCTTTTTTCAATGCTATGTACGGCGTATTTGGATATGAAGTGGCATATATATATTTATGTTATATCCATATTTACTTGTCTGTAATCTGTATTTTTTTTTATATATTTTCTATATAATAATATGGCTTTTTTTTTATAAAATACAAATAATAACGATGCGGAGAAAAAAAAATAAGAAAAAATCACATTCTGTACAAAATTTTGATATTTATACGATCATTTAAAGAAAAACATTCAATAAGTAAAATATTTTATAATAATTTAGCTGATATGATTTTTCTTATCCTCATACATGTACAATTATATATATATTATACAGTTCGTACAGGCTGATTCAGAGTTAAAATACACACAATGAATAATATGCGATATGAGCACAAAATTCCTATATTCAAATGGGGTATCGCCGTTATCAATTTCAAAACGGATTAAATTGTTACTATCGTTTTATAATAATACTAATTATAAGTAATTTTTATGAAGGACTTTCAAAATTATGATAAAATTATATACTAAGGTGTGGTGTCTTAAATTATATACAATAGATTTTAGTATCGAATGACATATTTAGTGGTTTGTGTTTACCCTGAACTTATCGGTCAATATGTGCATTTATATACCCAGACATATGCCAAGTAAATCACCATACATTACACTCTTTTGTGAAGCATCTGTTGTACAGAACATTACAGTCAAGTTTGTAAATTAATTTGTATATGTGAGTATTTATAATAATTCACCAATTGATAAGTCCTGTTTTCTATATTAGATACTTTATTTGTTCAAACATTTTGAAATGGTCAAATGAATCATAATCACTGAAAATAAATTACAGTACATAATTTCTAATAGAATAGCGTTGAATAAGCCCATTTTTCATGGTTTCAATGAATAATTCATTAATATTTTTCAATTTTTAAAAATTATCTTAATGTACTTGTTTATTGAATAAAAATGAATTCGCGATGATCATTAATTAACTAATGCGCAGATTAATAAATTATTAAACAGAACACGTTACAAAAAATGAATAATATTCATGAAAAACAATTATACAATTCTTTAAACCAACGTAGTAGTGATTCTTTGAAAAACATTAATTTTCCGTATATTATGTTTTAATGAATTATTCGTTGATTTAATAAATGTTATTTCATTTTAACAATGAACGAATGTGTTCCTTGCAGCAAAATTAATTAATATTTCATTGTTTTGACGTTACTTTTTAATTGGATCCGTGTACTTTTTTTTTTCAATGATGTTGTGTGTAAAGATGTTTTGAATTTGTGTGGAGATAGCGTCCAAATACTCGCTTTCTGATTTCATTAACGAATTTATGTTAACACATTTTTGTAATTTTTAGTATTTCAGTAATGCGAAGTCTTTACCTCCGCGTATAGAATGGCATATCGCTTGAAATTTGATGCTAAGCTTATAGTAACTGCGCGTGTATATGTAATTGATCTATATGTCTATAATCTATCGGGGTCCAAACTTAAAATAATAATCACCCTCTAAATTATAATATTTATATATTGAGATATTATATTTATATATATTTATGCTATAATACCTCACTCTTCGATAACTTAGAATATACTGTATTAGATATATATACAAAAAAATATAAGTATTTCTTTAACATATATAGATTATACATGTATAGCATAACGATGTAAATGTATACATATTTTGAACGCTTAGCGATGCAATTTCCTTCAAGCCTCTATTTCAAACACTTTTAAATCCAATGATACTTCAACCGATTTATTAAAATTTATTCACCAAGATTTCCTCAATAAACTTAAGCAATACAATTGAGTCAGAATATCGCAATAGCTTTACAAATAGATATTCTTATATACCATACGAGTATGGATATATATAATGTTTTATATAGACGAATATATAAAAAGCTATATATATAGACGTTATCATATCTTTATTTATTTATATAAAATTTTACTATACAAAAAGATATGGGGATAGCAAAAGTATTTTTAAGAGAAAAAAAAGAATAAAAAAATAAAAGTACTATATGATTTAAAGACTATACAACACTCTTTTTTTTTGTATGGTAAATGTACAATGTACGAGTAGTATATGTTTAT
The DNA here is from genome assembly GCA_910594885.2 of Bibio marci. Classification (NCBI taxonomy): domain Eukaryota; kingdom Metazoa; phylum Arthropoda; class Insecta; order Diptera; family Bibionidae; genus Bibio; species Bibio marci. Next base: position 24,997,062 of record OU343114.1, on the reverse strand, counting down.
ATTAGTATTATATATATATAAACATATAGTTATAATATATGCCTAGCCTATCTAATATAAAATACACAAATCCATATAGTACATACTCGGTTGGATTCGATTGGAAGGAAAATAATTACCGTTTATGGCATTAAAATGTAAATATACTATTTTCATAATTTAAAAAATTACCTTTATTGGCAGACGTAAGACGATGTAGAATCGATGAATTTTTGTCATTTATAATTATAATCTTATGAATTTTTGGTTGGTAGTATAAAATTCCGGAGTTCACACCTTTGCCATGCCATGCGTAATATAATCTTTGACGAGAAAAATTTGATCAGTAAAAAATTTTTTCGAAGAAATTCATTCAACTTTTGAATGGAATTAATTTTGCGACAAGTGATCGTACATTGTTTAACAGTATGATTGCATCTTTGCATCGCATTGACCAATTCACCAGAGTCTGATGAAGCAATGTGGCAACTTCTTAACAATAATATTATTAGCTGAAAAATGGATTTGACACAATTAAAAAAATTCTACTCATTCATTTCATATTTTTCTATTGTTGTATAATTTGAATTTGACTTTACTTTATTTATGGTCAATCTTTGTGAAACCATATTTTTGTTGTCGTTACACTTAGGATATTTAAATTAATCATTTTTCCTAGATATATGGTATAGCGATATTTTTGATTTTCATTTAGTTTGTGAGCTAAACAACTTTTTGATTTTTTGTTTTTCACCTATAGTTATAGTCCAAATTACTAACGTTTATATTTTCACTCCCTTTTTTATTTATTATTTATTGTTGTGCAATGTTGAAAGGCGTTACAATTTCCACACCATCACTTGTTCGTAACACTGAATTTTTGTAACCAAGGATATCCGGTGTAATAAAATCATTGTTTATTTTCTTCAAACGCCCATATATTATCTGCTTACTTTTCATGGTATACACACAACTCTTTAGATAATATTTCCCAATTCGAAGAAAATTATAATAATAAAATCGAAGTCCTTAAAATCCTGAAAAATTAAATAACAATATTTTGATACATTAACCTGAGGAAATGCACTTTGCAGTATAACAGCTGTGACCATATATGGTTCGGTATAGCAGGGAAATAAAATGTGAGAAAACTACACAGTGATTAGAAGCAAAGATGGGGTTCAATGGAAATGAAAAGCGGCACAAATTAGCACAAAGCTAGTCTAGACTTTCAATGGCCAAGAACCTTATTATTCAGCAATTGGTGAGATAGCTGCACAAAAAATGATCTTCAAACACAGATGCTAGACATGACAAAAGATGGTACTGTGACAGGATGGCTTAATTTTCCTTACGACAACCAACCAGTATATATAGCTCCAGTATAGTAGGGACACGAAAACATTTGTAATAATATTAATTATAATAATAATAACTTGATATGAAATTGAGTAGCAATTTAGGTTTAGGAAAATGTGGGAAACTAAAACAGCAATGATTTTCTTTCCAACCTAACATATATATATATGTATATGTATATGTATTTAATAAGCATATTCATGTACATTACATAGATATATAGCAGCAATATCAAAAATAGGATTTCAGCTCATAAAATCCCGGATACATATTTTTGTAAAGCTTTAAAATTTGATGTTGTTTTTATTTGCAAAAAAATATTTATATTACATATATAGTTAACTAACTGTATATTATACAATACATATATAGATCGTGTAACTGTAATCGTAATGTAATAATATATTTTGTGTTATAAGAGCTAGAGATGCTTTTTATACTTAGAAAATATAATAAAAGGGTTCAAACGTAAATTAATATCCTTTTTTTTTTGTGTTATTTTATTTTTATATATACAGTGTGTCGCAGGAATTGTGTTCGTATAAATTAAAAATGTAATTGTTTTTTAGCTCAAATGTACCAACTTTTTATTTTCCGGCTCAATTTATCAAAGAAATCTAGTTAGAAATATACTTATAAAATAACTCAAAGTTAACTGAAATGTACTGCGATAAAATTACAAATACAATCGACTGATATTTAAAATATCAAAATTAGATTGTAATTAATTATTTTAACATTCATAATTACACGACATTCATATATTTAATGTATTAACAATTTTTTCTATTTCAGTTCGGATACGAAAATAAAATAAAAGTTGCTAATATATCTTTATAAAATTGTGTCTTAAATCAATTGATTGCCATATGTACAAATTTGGATGCTGTTGTGACAGCTGTCTCTGTGTATCATCTCTCTATTATTTATGTGTGTTTTTTTCTGCGCTAACACCTTGTACTAGTTATACATTGTATTTATATTTATTTTATAGTCAAACTCCGTATAATTTCTACAAATTTTTCCTTTATCTATCTATCTTACTATATACATCTTACATGTATAAGGCTCTTAAAAATGTATACATATAATAAAAATAATAATATAAAACACATAAATGAAGTAAATTTTTTCCGGTCTATTCAATTTCAATATAATAATAATAATATAATTTGTTTATAGTACATTTTTTTTCACTCTGCCTATATATTACCCGCGGTTTTAATTAAATTAAATATTTACTGCGATATTAGAAAATGATTTTTTTTTTAAATATACATATAATTTACGTGTGCCTACTATCGTATCGTGTAATTTTATGCCATGCCATCCATATATAGGCCATTAAAATACAATTAACTATAGAATTTTTCAATAAATACATATTGATAAGTGAGATTTCAATATTAAATATTTTATGATACAATTAAAATGTTATTGTAGTAGAATAATTTTTGTAAATTTTCATTGTATTGAAAATTTCATTTATTATAATATAGATAAAACTTTTTCATATACATAACTATATTTTTATTGTATTACTTACTCCACTTACTCCATGGCGTTACAACCCGGGTGCGGTTTTAGCCTTCTCCAACACGCTTTTCCAATCTGACCTATCCGCAGTTAATGTCTTCCGATCCCGAATTTTAAGGATCTTTATATCACAGTTTACTGCATCTAACCATCTCGCCTTAGGTCTTCCCGCTGTCCTTCTACCTTCTGGTTTACTATTTAACAGTTATTTCGGCACACGCTCCAAGCCATCTCAATCTATTGATCTTGATTGTTTTGACAATATTTGGTTGACCGTACAACTAGTCTAACTCAAAATTGTATCTCCACCTTCAACCATTCTGTTCTTTGACGGGACCAAATTTTTATTGTATTATACAATATATAATTAAATTTAAGTTAGAAGTTGAAATATATAATAAATAATTAAAAGCTAACAAAAATTTATATAATCGTATATAATTACAAAATATAACGCATATAATTGAAATAAACAATTAAAAAGGGTGGTCATTCATCAAGTTCAATAATTTTTTCAGTATTATAATATATAATAAAATTAACCATTTAATACTTTTAACGTTTTTTTCAATCTAATTATTATTGAAATGTGCAATTATAAATCTGAATCATTACTATTCGATTGGGTATATATATAACGTATCAGACCGACAAATCTTTAGATCATGTTATCACCAACGACGGTAGGACACGTTAGGTATGAAATAAATACTTATATTTTGTTATATTATTAGGTTGTCAACTATCTCCCTTCCGCCTTTTTGCTCTTTATTCAATGCTTTATAAAAAGTGTTACAGTAATCGGATTTAGTTCAAATATGCGCCGTTTTGTTCGATAATCTGTTTCCATCTAGACTGCAACTTCATAATACCTCCCTCGTAGAAGCCCCCCTCCTTATTTGCGAAGAACTCGGACAGCCACTTTTCACAAGCCTCTTTTGAGATCAACTTTACACCACCAAGGGCGTTCGCCATGGACAGGAACAGGTGGTAATCACTTGGCGCTATGTCCGGGCTATATGGTGGATGCGATAAAACCTCCCATCCGAGCTCCCGTAGCTTCTGATGAGTCATCAACGAAGTGTGTGGTCTGGCGTTGTCCTGGTGGAACACTACACCCTTCCTTTTGGCCAATTCTGGTCGATCGCCTGCTTCAAGCGGTCCAGTTGTTCGCAGTAGATGGTAGAATTAAGCGTCTGGCCATATGGGAGCAGCTCATAGTGGATGATTCCCTTCCAATCCCACCAAACACACAGCAAAACCTTCCTGGCCGTCAATCCCGGCTTGGCCACTGTTTGGGACGATTCACCGGCCTGCGACCACGACCGTTTTCGCTTGATATTGTCGTATGTGATCCATTTTTCGTCGCCAGTCACCATCCGCTTCAAGAATGGGTCGAGTTCGTTCCGTTTCAGCAGCATTTCGCAAATGGAAATTCGGTCCATTAGATTTTTCACTGTTAATTCATGTGGCACCCAAACATCAAGCTTTTTTTTGTATCCAGCCTTCTGCAGATGGTTTAAAATGGTTTGGTGACTAACTCCCATCTCCTGGGCGATGTCACGAGATGCCACATGCCGGTCTAACTCGATGTATTCCATGATTTGATCGGTATTTGTCGTCACAGGTCTTCCGCCGGCTGGCTTATCCATGGTGTCGTTTTCACCGGCTCTGAATCGTCGAAACCATTCCTCCGCGGTTCGAAGTGATAGAGTACCATCCCCCAAAACACCATTAATCTCACGGAACGTTTCTCTAGCGGATTTGCCTTTAACGAAGGAAAACTTTAAAATAGCGCGAATTTCGGCGTTAGTGAACTCCATGTTTACACGTCTATAACTGTTGAACGCAATATCCAAACTAATCATACATAGCGTCGTTTTGTTTGTTATGTCAAGAGCTTTCAAATTATGTACAGTGTTGCCAGATACGAGCTCTGTAGCGCTTTGTACATAGCCGCGAAATTAAAAAGACAAAAAGGCGGAAGGGAGATATTTGACAACCTTATATATAGTTACTATAAAGGGCTGCTTGACCAACTAATGTAAAAATAATTCGGAAAGAAATCACTTTTTTAAACCTTCATAATCTATTTTTAACACTATACACTTTTTACTTAAAAATACCTGCGGCATAATAGTAATTTATTAAGGTCTGTAAAAAATACGCTTTTCTTCTGTCGATTAACTCCTAATTTTATATGGTAATTGTTTTTACATCTTTTGCTTCTATAATATTTTATTCACTACTTTGATTGTTCGATTGTGTTATTTCTTGCATGCAGTGAACAATCTATTAGTAAAAATCCATCCGAATTATGTGTGAACGAGTTCATAGTTTGTGAACAAACGAGATGCCCATTTTACTAAATGCTTTTCAAATGATCGTGTAAGAGGTTTTGCATCAATATCAGCTATCTCTCAATATTTATGTGATAGTTAAAACACGATAAATTCAAATATGTTTATTCATTAATGATGATACAGCAATGTATGCGATATATTGTATCATGTATTAAAAAAAATTAACTAATTGTAAAATGCTTCAAAAATCACCGATAAAATTCAAAATAATAAATAAAATCACATATTATGTAATATTTTATACGATTATAGCAACAAGTAAATCTGTATTGATATAAATAAATTTCTAGCCTGACTATTAATAGCAATTATAATTTAGAATATCAATTTTCGGCATAGCTATTCATATTCTTATTTTGTCAATTCATAGCAATATAACAAGAAATTTTAATAAATAGCAATTGCCATATAGTTGAATTAGAATCGCACACATTGAATCGTGCCTTCGAAAATAAAAGTATAATAAACACATCTGAAACGGTGGGAAATTAGAAATGTATAGAATATGGGCAGTAATTTCATGTTTCTTTCGTGTGTTGACTACAATATGAAACCATCGCTATACAGCCAACAACAATCGCTTTTTTTTTTCTTTGTTTTGTTAAACCTAATTCAAAGATTCAGATTTTGCGACCATAATCATTAGTATAAAAGCAATTTTTATTTAAAAAAAAAAAAAAAAAACCACCACAGAGAGTTGTGTAATGATGATAAAAAAATTTTTATTAAAATAATGAATGTTCATTTTTCTTTATTCTTCTATAGTATACTAAAATATAATGATGTTATGAGTTTATGTGTGTGTTTTAAAATAACTCGGTAATCTATAACAAATATAATTCACATTCTGTTTTATACAAAGAAGTACCTACATCATTTTTACTGTTCACTTATTTCTACCTTTTGAACCATTAATAGAAAATATGTCCTTTATAATAGTCTCTATATTATGTTCTATCTAAGTACATATACATTTTAAGTCTAAGTGTGTACAGGAGACTACATATATTAATAAATTCAAACAAAAATACAATCATCAACTTATAAATATTTAATTTATAATACAAACAAATTTATGTTATTTTTATTTTTACTTCAAAAAAAAAAGCAAAACTTTTCGTTTCATATCAAAGTAAATTATATATTTCACAGCACTTAAATGTTCAAAAGAAATTCAATAATCAAATAATAATAATAATAATAATAATAATAATAATAATAATAATAATAAAAAATATTCTTAAATATATGAAAATAAAAATAAAAATTATATCAATTTATAAAAAATGTATAAAATATTTGTCAAAGCATAAAATGATGTAGGTTAGTTGTGTTTGCGTTATACGTTAGGATAAATTTAACAAATACACTCACTTTACAAAATTTACTGTGCACGAAAAATATATTGTATACAATGTACCTTGAAGATTATAATAAATATATACGGTTAAAAGGATATTGCAATGTAAATAAAATTTAAATAAAAATTACTTAATATACAAATATACACTTACCTACCCATCAACATACATCTAACAGCACACCATCCCATATATAACTTACACAATTTTTATAATTTTATATATTTTTATATTTTAGTATGTATTTAATGATCATACTTATTTAAATTTTTGTCAGTTTATTTAATTTTTTATTTTTTTTCCTGTGTCATATCTATATAAATTTTAAATTGTATTAAAATAAAAATACAAAAATGTGTTTATTTATAAAAAAATATTATGTGTTGGGGGGGAGTTTGTTTGTACATTATGGTAGAAGTAAAACATCAAGTTTATTAAACATACACCACAGGTTTTTTAAAAAAAACATGTATACGATAAGTATATTTTTTTTATTATTATTAGTATTTTGTAACAGAAAATATACTAATTGTAAATGCAATTAACATGTACTAAATTTTTAAAGATTTTATTAGTCTTACCAGGTATAGGAGTATGAAATGAAATGAGCCTTTTTTAAAGGAAGAAAAACACATTATTTAGAATAGAAAAATCAAAAATATTTTATTCAAAATAACTGCCATCGCTTTCTACACATTTTAACCACCTTTCAGGCAATTTTCGTATACCACGTCGAAAAAATGGTGTTGCTTTGGACGAAAACCATTCAGATAGCCAATTTTCAACTTCTTCAGATGTTTTGAAGTGCTGTTCTTTCAAAGCATGTCCAATCGATGAAAACAAATGGTAGTCAGGAAGGAGCCAAGTCTGGTGAATAAGGCGGGTGTGGTAACAGCTCCCATCCAAGCGACTTTATCGTATCCTGAACTGGTTTTGCTTTGTGTGCTGGTGCATTATCATGTTGTAAAATTACCTTAACAGATTATTTCTTTCTTTCTGTCCATTCTGGTCGGTTATCTAATAATGCATGGTTCAAATCGATTATTTGTTGTTGGTAGCGAACCGTATTAACAGTTTCACCAGGTTTCAAAAGTTCATGATACACCACACCTTCCTGATCTGACCAAACACAAAGCATTCTCTTCTTACCGAATCGTTTTGGTTTTGCAGTCGATGTTGCTGCTTTACCTGGTGTAATCCCCGATTTTTTGCGTTTAGGATTCTCAAAATATATCCACTTTTCATCACCAGTCACGATTCGATGCAAAAAAGACTTCCTTTTGTATTGTTGAATGTGCAATTCACTTATGGTTTTTCGATTTTCTTGTTGCCTTTCAGTCAATTCATGTGGAACTCATTTTCCACACTTTTGAATCTTTCCCATTGCTTTTAAACGATTAGAAATTGTTTTTTGATCTACATTTAAGGCTTCTGCTAGTTGTTTTTGAGTTTGTGTATCATCTTCGTCCAACAATGCTTGCAATTCACTGTCTTCAAACTTTTTTGGTTGTCTTCCATGTTCTTCATTTCTCAAATCAAAATCTTTGTCTCTAAATTGTTGAAACCATCTTTTGCATGTTGCTAATGATAGAGCATGATCACCAAAAGCTTCTACAAGCATTCGTTGAGATTCAGCTGCGTTTTTCTTTAAATGATAACAAAAAACTAATGATACCCGCAAATCGTTTGTTGAAGGCACAACATTAGACATTTTTAACACGATAAAATTTTATGTTGTTGTATTACAAATGGAATTTAACACACTGAATGTTACTGACAGATGTCAAAACAATAAAAAAAAACATCGTATTAAGGCTCTTTCACAATTACTAATATAAGTACAGCCATTTATTGGCAGCGGCTCGCTTCATACTTCTATACCCTGGTATATATAAGGTTGTCAAATATCTCCCTTCCGCCTTTTTGTCTTTTTAATTTCGCGGCTATGTACAAAGCGCTACAGAGCTCGTATCTGGCAACACTGTACATAATTTGAAAGCTCTTGACATAACAAACAAAACGACGCTATGTATGATTAGTTTGGATATTGCGTTCAACAGTTATAGACGTGTAAACATGGAGTTCACTAACGCCGAAATTCGCGCTATTTTAAAGTTTTCCTTCGTTAAAGGCAAATCCGCTAGAGAAACGTTCCGTGAGATTAATGGTGTTTTGGGGGATGGTACTCTATCACTTCGAACCGCGGAGGAATGGTTTCGACGATTCAGAGCCGGTGAAAACGACACCATGGATAAGCCAGCCGGCGGAAGACCTGTGACGACAAATACCGATCAAATCATGGAATACATCGAGTTAGACCGGCATGTGGCATCTCGTGACATCGCCCAGGAGATGGGAGTTAGTCACCAAACCATTTTAAACCATCTGCAGAAGGCTGGATACAAAAAAAAGCTTGATGTTTGGGTGCCACATGAATTAACAGTGAAAAATCTAATGGACCGAATTTCCATTTGCGAAATGCTGCTGAAACGGAACGAACTCGACCCATTCTTGAAGCGGATGGTGACTGGCGACGAAAAATGGATCACATACGACAATATCAAGCGAAAACGGTCGTGGTCGCAGGCCGGTGAATCGTCCCAAACAGTGGCCAAGCCGGGATTGACGGCCAGGAAGGTTTTGCTGTGTGTTTGGTGGGATTGGAAGGGAATCATCCACTATGAGCTGCTCCCATATGGCCAGACGCTTAATTCTACCATCTACTGCGAACAACTGGACCGCTTGAAGCAGGCGATCGACCAGAAGCGTCCAGAATTGGCCAAAAGGAAGGGTGTAGTGTTCCACCAGGACAACGCCAGACCACACACTTCGTTGATGACTCGTCAGAAGCTACGGGAGCTCGGATGGGAGGTTTTATCGCATCCACCATATAGCCCGGACATAGCGCCAAGTGATTACCACCTGTTCCTGTCCATGGCGAACGCCCTTGGTGGTGTAAAGTTGATCTCAAAAGAGGCTTGTGAAAAGTGGCTGTCCGAGTTCTTCGCAAATAAGGAGGGGGGCTTCTACGAGGGAGGTATTATGAAGTTGCAGTCTAGATGGAAACAGATTATCGAACAAAACGGCGCATATTTGAACTAAATCCGATTACTGTAACACTTTTTATAAAGCATTGAATAAAGAGCAAAAAGGCGGAAGGGAGATAGTTGACAACCTAATATATTAGCCATTGAGATGATTATGATTTCCGCCTATTAAATTATTCAAAGTTATTGCCATACGTTGAAAATACTGCATTGCGATGTGCTAATGTTTAAAACACAATAATGAAAGCATTTTTCTTTTGTTGTACGGATTCAATGCAATCAAAACAACTGTCCCCAATTGGTTTTTTTTTGGTCGTTAGAGCAATTATAAGCGTGTTGAATGAAAGATTGAAAAAATTAAAAACGAGATTATATGCAAAAAAAAAAAACATTGCTTTTCATAACATTCAAAATGTATATTTTAATCAAATTGATTTTACATTACCACAGTGATTTAATCTTTTTCTATATTTTAACCATATAAATATCGATTTTTATGGATCACAAGTGGTGTGGTGAAAGTGGATTACCTTCAATTAATTTACAACCACTTTTAAAATGTTTATGTCATTCACATATTGCTGATACAAGATGAATAAGAGCATATATTTATTATGCCATAAGAATTTTTAAACATTTTTTTATAAATTTATCAGATTAGCAACCAATTAATGAAAACTCTTTGTTGAAGAATTTGTTCCATATAGCGAAAATCAAAAAAACTAAAAATAATAAAGTAGTTGAAAATATGTTAATGAATTTCATACAATTTTCCAGATTGTTTAACATCTGCATAACCATTTTATCTTGTATTTTACATGCGCTTACACATAATTTCTTATTTTTATATACTGTTCGTTATTCTTATAGATCACAACGTACATCTCAAACAACCACACGAATAAAGGTAAAACAAAAAATTGAGCTCCGTGAATATTTAATGAGAAAAAAAATATTATAACTGAATAAAAATTAACAATTAATATAATATTTGTTGGCGAGTCCTTTACGCTTTCGGAGATTTTCATATAAAGAAAGCATATATAGAGAAATTATGTGCAAATAAATGAAAATTTAAATATACATAAAGAAAAGTATGACGAGAAATTTTAAGAAAATGTTACTATTTTATAGTTATAGTCTTTGCGTTGTATCACTAGTACCATATATATACAACTCTTATAGGAAAATATTCAAATATTCATTAGTCCTATATATTTCGTAATATTGCAATCGAACCACATTCGATTTACGAAATTACGAAAAAATATATACACTCGCAAGCAATCTCGTATTCTGATTTTGTAACGCTAATTGCTTGATGTAGGATAGAATGTTGAAAAAAAAACAGTGTCAAACGAATACTTCAAGACACAACAATCTGAAATTTGTGGATAATTTAAATCACACATCATGAAAAAACAAAGTTAAAGTTCACTGCACTAATTCGGGTTTTTTTCATTTGATCCAAGTGATATATCCGCATTTATATTTGTTTTGATAACAACTCTATATTTACTATATTATACCAACAGAACATCAAGAAACTGTTCGTCAATTAATGTTCTCTTGAAACTGATCATAGTTTGATAGGATACCGAATTATTATCTATACAGAAGGATTAACTTTAAGATGTCAACAGACGCACGTTCAATTTAGAATTGCTTCTGCTCACAGATTATATATTCTATATTCATCTACTCTTATTTATTCATGCTGTATTATTATTTTTGGAATTCCACTTGTGACGTCTACTACTGTATGAGAAATAAAATCTTTTGCAAACATTCCATTCGTAAACTGTTAAATGTTAAATGAGCTAATAATATCACAAAATTAGCTGTTCCTTATCCCTTAACTTATAAAAAATAATAGAATTAAAAATTATTTAACTCATAGTTTAATCATTTTCTGGCAATTTAAATTCTTTCACAAATTTTGTGAGTGGTAAAACTGTTTTATGTGGACATTTAAATGAAAAAATAATCTTGTTTCTTTTTTCTTTTCAATTAAATTGCTGCGTGTCGGGTGTTTAAAATATTATAATTAATATATGTAAAATAATATATTATATATTCTGGTCAGAAGCATAGCATGTCTCACCACCAGCAGATTAATTAATTTGATAAAATAATGTGATATAACTTTTTTTTAAATTTGCTTATTTTTACCACTTGTGTATATGCTCAGATTATTTTATTAATTATAATATTAAATTAAGATATTTGTTCAAGAAATGTGTTGCGTCAGCTTTATATTTTCATAAATTTTAAGTTATAAAAATTGTGAATTAGATTATTTTATATGTAATTTAAATTCGCATTTAATATGTTTTTTTTCTATTTTTTTTTTTTTTTTTGGTAAGAAAAAGAACTGAAATTTCATGTAAATTATAAATTACTCAAAGAGATACAATCTCAGAATTTGACAATAATATTATGTTTTTATATTACACATATACCGTAAAATGACACAATAACTTTCACAGTGATTGTATAATAAAATTATATACTTAATTTTATAATCAAATTATATATTTTATATTATATATAAATACGTAGTACGTATATGTAGTCGTATCTATCTATAGTTAATATATAATTTAATGTAGTTAGTACTATCATAATAAAATGTAAAGATAGATAATATAAAATTCTCTATACAAATTCGCATATAGCATTAACACAATTTACATAACAATGAATTTTCATGCATATTAAATTGGGTATGTATGAATGAATGAATATATAACGTCTTATGTGCACAATTGTACTTATATACCGCATTTACATATATTCTTATGTACATTTTAAAACAAGTCTAACAAAATATTTTTATATATGTTTCAAAATTAATAAAAATTGAAAAAAAAACCAGTAAATATTTATATATTTAAGAATATATAGCAAAAACTAATATAACTAAAACAATGTTTTATTATTATTATTTTCACAGAACAGGCATAAATAAAATGACAATTTGAAAGAGCTTATCTGGAGGGAATGCAAAATGTATCTACATTTAAAAATATTTTATTATAGTTATACAAATACGAGTATATAAAATATATATTAGTTCAAAAAAGGTATGTAAATAAATATTTATATAAAAGTTTAAATATATATAATTTGCTGTGTGTATTTTTGTGTGAATTCACACATGTAATAAATACATTGATGGAAATGAACATAAACATAAAGTGTTGCTTTTATCAAAGTATACGACAACTTGATTTTCAAATTGTATGTAAAAGGGTTAAACTTAATTAATTTCATTATAAAATTTTTTAAATTTTTTTCCAATTTAATTTACTTCAATTCTTTTACACAAAACAAACCTGGTAATAATTCGAATCAAAATTTAAAATTCACAGCTACATTAAAAAACTACAATGCAAAACGTCACTCATATTCTTTTTTAATACAATTTCAATTATGGGATCATACATCTTTGTATTATCCTGATGTTATAGCTGCACTTACCGATTGTTATTACTTCTCACATATATAAGATAGTTAAAAGTAAAATATTTCAAATGAATATATTATTTAGTAATGATTTGGTTATCTAAAAAAATATCTACTAATTTACTTATTTTAATTATTTAACTAAAACCAATTTATTGATAATGTACTGTTTTTAAATTTTATCAATAAATTCTAATAAAATAACATAATATCAAAATTTAACAAATAACAGAAAATATTACTCATTAAATTTTACAGAAATTCCATATTGACAGTTTTTTTTGATTTTGAAAATTGACAACTTTAGAAATTATTGTCCAATTTACGAAAGCTTAGACCAATTTGTTTATAAATTGTAAAATTATAATGTAAATAACGAAAAAAACCAATTTGGCACTCTTCTTCAATAACCCAAATCGCCATCAAAAAAACAATGTTGAATTTAGTTGCAATTTAATGAAATGAGTAATATTTCTTGTTGTGATTTTATTGATAAAATTTAAATATGGTTTTAGACTAATTATTTTTATATTATCTTATAATTTATGTATAATTTTTCCAAAAATTTTGGAAATTAGTAATAACCACACCCCATCCGTTCGTAAACAAAATGTGTCGAAGAATTTCTGCACGACAGCGGATCTGTAAAATGAAATAAAAGTTGTTTTTTATTTGTATGGCTTCAATGCAGTTGTTCCATTGATTGAATAATGATGCTAAAATGTGTGTTGCGAAATTATCTCCAAAGTACGTGTCGCTGCTATTTATATATATTCAAAACATCATCAAAATAACACCCACTTTTAACTTCATTTTAAGTTTTGGAAATAAAACGAAATTTGCATTGTGCTAAATAGAGTGTAGAATTACTGCAGAAGATTCATAACACACTTACGTTATATTTTGGCAAAAAAAAAATTAACGAACAATATTATTTAAAATGTACGTAGAACAAATTTAGCACAAGTGTCCTTGTTGAACTTTGTCTCGCGGCGATGTACTTATCATTTTCTGGTGTATGTCTTCAAAAAAAAAACAATTTGTGACACAGAAGAATATTTGATCTACACTTAATAAAAAAAAAACTCACCGCGCCGCAACTTATTTCATTAATTGCTACGTTTTCCATTACCGCACATACTTTTAACCAGTTTCACGTTAAATTAAATTAAATATATTTAATTTCTTTGTTCCATCTTATAATAATTGAATAATTGAAGAAAATTTTACTTCTCTTATGAACCGCCATATAATTTTTGACTGAGTTTTAATTTGATGGTCATAAAAATTAATTGTTTATGATAAAAATTTTTAATTTAAAAATTTAAAGTCAGTAAATTCAATGTGAATTTATATTAATTATATATATTTTGGTGGGGTATTCCTGGGGGTTTCGCAACATTAGCAATATCAAGATTAATCTAGAATATTATATATTTTAAAATCACATTTTTCTCATAAAATGAAATAAAAATTCGTGCACAAATATTCGATTGGAAATATTCAGGTTATAATTGCTCACAATATGGCAGAAGGGGAGATATTGGCGGGTATAGGAACATTTTCTTTTCTAAAATTCACTTAAAACTCTAGTGTTTAAATTTATTTAATTTAAAAAATTATTCAAGTATATGATGAATTTTAAAATTACCATTAATTATTATGGATCTTTATTTTTGATTATATTGTTGTTTAATTTATGTGCTAATAAAAATATCAATATAAAATTATTTTCTATTCATAAATTATTCGAGATAATGTCACATGTGTAAAAAATTTAAATGAATTTTTAAACTTATTTAAGAAAATTTAATTAATATAATATTAGTTAAAGTATTTCCGTTCGTGAAAACGATGTAAACGTAATTTTAATATAGTATTATCATAGGTCTATACGATTAAACATATTCCAATGAATGCGATGTTGCACTATAATTTATATTTATAATATTTGAATAACAATTAACTATTGAACGTTTGATACGTTTTATAACTAATGAATGTGTAATGGCAGTACGTTAAAAGAATAAAATATTAAATTGTATATTAAATACCTGCGGTTTCTGTTAGCCCAGTAATACAAATACGATATTGTTTGCATTTCCAACATTGTATACGTTTATACAATATAAATAGAGAGACATATTGGTATAAATATAAATATTTTAAACAAATTATTCAAATAATAATTTTCAAGTCATATACAATATATCTGCATATATAGGTATTATATTTATTTATGTTATATATGTCAAAAGCAGAAGTTTCCGGTTTACATTTTCATATCTATATTAATTTTCCTTAAATCAAACTCTTAAAACTGCTGCTACTCGCTGCTAACTACAATATATATGGTGTTAATAATATATCAAGAATATATATATAGCTGAAAAAGAGTTATGCAAAATTTTTGCTAACGTTTTTGTTTTATTTTATTTAAAGTATACAATATATTTAGTTAAATTCATTCAGTTTTATTTAGAATTTCTGATATTACAATATAATAATATATATTGTCATTATTATTTGTGTATGTGTGAAAGGATGACTCAAAAATGGTGATAAAGTTTTTACAAAATAATAATATATCATTTTTTTATGATTATACAAGGTATAACAATTTGATTCATCCTGTTGTATTCTCTAAAATATCATAAGAATGTTTATAAATACAAATATCCCCAGATAGACGAAAGAAATATTATAATAAACATAATTTGAAAAAAATTTTATATACACCTCCTAAATTTGGCTAATTAAATTGATGATAATATACACACAGAGTAATGTTTTGTATATTGGGTGGGGTGTTCACATATATCTATTATATTATATTTATAAATATAAAATATCCAGCTAAATATATAATAAGTTATAGGTACTATAATTTTGTAATCTCAACTTTATATATACTGTGTGAATAATAACATTCATGTGTTGGTGTGGATCTGTAAGCAAATGATAAATTATAGCTGTCACTGTTTATATACACGATATAGTAAATATATATATATTATTATTATAAAACCTGAAAATCTCATTATATACCTTTCATTTCTTGGGCTGGTACAGAGAAAATGCTTACGTCTGTATATTAAAAAATTATTATGAATTTTAAATAAACAAGAAACAAAATTATTACATAAACAAGAAAAAGAGGATATTTTATATATTATAACACATAGGATGTTTGTCGGGAGGTTTACTATTTTATTTTTGTATCGCCTTAAATGGAAAATGATTTAATGTTGATAAATATTTTATTGAATGTTGTGATTTTTATGTGGAAGACCATAATGACCTGGAGTGGAATTATGTAAGGTGATAAGTGACAGTCACTGTGGTTATATTCAAAAGTGATCACCTTTTTTTTTGGCATCATGTATAAGGTGATCACTTTTAAAATGACCGGAAGGTGATTTTTATAATGTCAATCGTATCGGTGGTGAGTAGGAAATATATTTTGACATGTTCTTTCTTTATATTACTGCAAAAAAAAAATAAAATCTACAAATAAATCATAAAAATTATAATAAAAATCAAGACAATAAAATTTTTGGCGTTAATAAAAAATATAAATGTTTAGTTCAGTTTCGATTGAATTTTATTTTTCAGGGACTAAAGAACACAATGCTTTTGGATTTGATCGTAATCTTTAATAAAACATTTTATTTTTTACAAATAAAACCATTACAAGTTAACGAATTAAAATAATTTGTAAACAATTTATTAAAATATTTAAATTGAATTTTCGGTCGTGAATGTAGCAAATATTATATTATTATTTTTCTTTTAACACAACCATAGAATATACATATCTTTTGGTTATTGCCTTAAGAAAATTGATAAAATATATATTGCTAAGCCATAGTTAAAAACGCAAGTACAAATATTTGATAAAATATATTATTTCTTTGTTAATGTTAACAAAAAAATTACGAAATGTATTCCTTAAATATAATATGAAAACTAAATATTTTCCTTTAATTTATTTTAATATTTTTTGAGTAGCACACCGATTCACAACAAATAACAATGAAAGAATTTCTTTATTCCCGAAAAAATATAACATTTTATGCACAAAACGACAGCAAAAAAGCTATCACCTGAAAATCGTCAATTTTTGGTGATAGTCACCGGTGATATCGCCATAGCCGATGCCACATTTATAAAAGGTGACAGTGACTGTCACTTATCACCTTACATGATTTCATCCCTGATAAATGCTAGCTCTTTAGATAGAAGTCCGTGGCTAAATTTGGCGACCGTGTAGACCAATCTATATCACCATTTCTTGCGAAAATTTTTATTGTCGAAACAAATATCTTATAGTAATCACATTGTAACATTGCCTGTGGTTGAAGTTGTACTGTCTTGTTGAAAGCACATGTTAATGCGATTTTCTATTTTATGCTATACTTCATGACCGGCCCAATATCTACTGTTAAAATTCATGTTTACCAAAAATGACAATCAAACAAAGTAATATATAGTAAAATGTGCGCGACGAACATCCTGTTTAATAACAAAATATTTTCTTTATTTTCAACAAAATTGTAAAATATGCATTTTTGTGATTTTATTATTTTATTACTTCAACAACATATATATAAAATCACATAAAAATAAGTAATATGTATACCTTTATAATATAAATGTGTGTATGTATGAAGTTCAATAAACATATGAAATTTCTTATATATATATACGAATGATTATATGTTACATGTGAGTTTTTAAAACATATAGTATTTTATGTATATACATTTATATATAAATATATGTGTACTCTTATGGTATATATTAGGCAGCATAACGATAATGTATTATCAATCTTTTTACAACTATAATATGGCCATTTTTTCATTCAGTCAACAGCGGTTAGTCTTTATCCCATTAAATAGATCCATAAAGTTAATCCCAAAATCAATAAATGTCCAGTTTTATTACTAAAATTGACATAAAATTCATTCAATTGGATTTTATCTATACAATACCAGATATGTTGACAACAATATTTATATATATAATAAATATATGCGGATAAAAGAAAGTAAAAACAATAATGTCCCTATAGGATGTTCAGTCATGCGTTAAGCATAAAATCGTATTAATTAATGTATGTGATGTGCATTAATTTCCAAAAAGCTTCACAAAATAAAATAGATGCCTTTTTTTTTATTTTATTTTGTTTATTCCATTCTGTTAATACTTTACTTTTTTTTTCCATATATTGTATTAAAATACACATAATATACGTTAGCATATTCGAGTATGTTATAGATATATATATTGTGTGCTCAATATGTATAAACAGCTCAGAATTTTCTATATTGCTATATTCTGATGTATACGATATATATATATAATACATATACGAACTCAAACTCATAAAGCCAATCCTCGCATATAATATATTTATATAAAAATATGTCATGGATAGAAATCGTCATACATTTCTATAATATATTGGTACATTTATGATATATAGGCTGGATGCGGTTTAAAAAGTTTTCTCCAATTTACGGGACGGAAATTCCATTTTATTACTTTCAAGTAAACTGATATTTGAAACCAAATATCAGTACTAAGTACACTAATATTACCACCATTTGTAATACAATACTTTCATTCAAGTATTTTAAAATATTCTAAAAATACTTTCTACCTTGTAATGGAAATATAATACTTTTTCTATTTTAAAATAAATGTTAAAATTATTTTTATTTTTAATTAAGCGCTTATTTATAAAGTCTGACTATTCAAAAGATTAGCACCAAAAAGTTTTTGACATCTACCAAATATTTATTATAATCAAATCATTTATAGTATAAAATAAGAGTCAGCACACTTTTATTATATCGCGCCGTACAGATTAAGATGTTTGATATGTTATAACGGCCCACGATTATGGGAGAATTAAAATTTTTCTAATCAAATTTTTAACTATTATTACAATATATAAAAACAAACATTTCATAATATTAAAAACGGAATAGAGTTTGCTGATTTTTGAATACAGAAAATGTTTTAAGTATACATTTCCAGCATTAAGCATCCTTATTTCTGTGCACAAAATAACATTACCACATTTAGCTTCTATTTCTTTCAAAAATTTTTTGAAATTTTCTATGAATCAAACTATGTGTCTTCTTTAAAAAATTAAAAATGGATACAAATGAATTCATGACAGAATCTTATTTTAATAATTTTGCCCATAATATATCTATTATTATTTAATACAATGAAATAATATCAGCATCGCACCCAACTCGACAATTGTATTGCGTACTCTATATAGTATATCTACACCAGTCTTATTATCATAAATATTCGTGGTAGCATATTTTCAGTGGTAATTCATCTTAGTTCAATCCTAATGATTTCATTGTATCTTTAACTTAATTTAGCAACAAAGAATAGTTAATTTTTTAATAAAAAAACAACAAAATTATCATTGATACCTCGTTTAAATATATTAAAAGTAGAGCCATATCGTTAACTTCACTAGGTATACTGTCGTCCAATGCAATAGAAAATAATTGAAAAAATGTTGATGTTTGTAAAAGAAAATCGAACAAATATTTTCTATTCGCCTTGTAATAGTACAAACTAAAAATTCATATTGCTGCAATTTATTGTTTATTTTAAGGGGGCAAACTTCTTGGATCACTGGTATCTTTCAACTTTTTAACGCAATTATTATATAAAGGTAATTTTGTATAGTTAAATAAACTTATTCTTAATTCACTTCTATTGCTAAATTTTCTATTTATATGGACATTTTATTGTTGATATTTGAAGTTAAACCGATATTTAATTAGTATACAAACTTATAATTCAACATTCGATACATTTTTTAATTACCCTTTTTCGTGAAATCAGTTACTAATCTATGGCTACAATTAACATCACATTATTTATTAAAATTAAATTAAAATTTAGCAGATGTATTCAAAAAAAATAAAGGGATTTTTAAATACAATTGAAATAGTATGGGACCTAGACGTTAAATCGGCGAGAACTTTTTAGACCATCCAATATATAATATAAGGATAATATTTATACAGAAACAAAATAATACATATAGAAATTATGTTAAGGATTTATACAATAATTTCAAAGTGAAAGATAATAATAAATTTTGAATAGTTTTGGAAATTCAATTTATTATAGAGGAGAAACAAATCTTATATATTGTGGAAATGTATTTATCTAATAAGTTTTATATTATAGATACGAGTATACGCATATATTGTTCGTGAGAATCACTGTACTAAATCTATATATATTGATATTGATTGACATAATATTATTTATTGTATTATTATTGATATATATGTGAAAGTAAAATTATGACAGTAACATAAAATATAGAATTATATATAACTAAAATGTGACTATGGTATAAACAAAAGTTTATTAATTTAATATTTTGGTTCGTATTATTTTCTTAATAATAAAATCAATAAAATTCAAAGTTTGTATTTCTTTATAATATTTAGATAGAAAATGATTTTTAATTATAACTAATCGGTGTTTATATACAGTTGTAAATCCTATACTGCTACATTTTTATTACTAAGATTAATTTTAATTATTTAATGTCAGCTAAAGAAACATTGTCACAACACATCCTTGATGGAATATATTCAATAGATATTACTTCATCAGATTACCACATGGGTTTCTATTGATTCCACATGC
Source organism: Bibio marci (assembly GCA_910594885.2). Taxonomy (NCBI): domain Eukaryota; kingdom Metazoa; phylum Arthropoda; class Insecta; order Diptera; family Bibionidae; genus Bibio; species Bibio marci. The sequence goes on along the minus strand of OU343114.1, from coordinate 24,976,242 downwards.
ACGTACTGAGCTACAATTGAAATGCCATGAGTAATTTTGAAAATGGGTTCTTTAATATTCATGAGAGTTAGTTGTACATTGGCAAGAGTTTGTATAGAATCATATAGAAATTAAATTTCAAATAAAAAATGTTTTTTAGATTTTTTTTTGCTAATACATTAAGTAAATGTTCGAGAGAAATTGTTTTATAATATGTAACACAAGTAATGGTAATAATATTTTTTAACGAATTATTTCACAGCTGCGGTGTTCAAAAAGAAAAAAACATATTAAAATCCTTTAGGAATATAATATTAAAATATTGAATAGAATACGAAATCCTATGTTTGTCTATCTAGAGATATATTTATCAATTAAAAATTATACATATAAAAATTGTATATATTAATATAGGCTACAAACATCATATATCATTTAGTTTTAGTGCACTGTACCAACACTGGGGTTGAACATACCTGTCATAAAAATATTGTTATGTGTATAATAGAAAATACCATCAACAACATGACATCATATCACAATTAATTATTTATTTTTTTCTGTTTATTTATATGGTATATTTGATACCATCATTGTCTATATAATCTTTATGTGCATTTATATGCTACGCTATATATATATATATATATATTTTATACAATGCCTCTGGGAATTTAATTTAATTCCATTTGTTTCATAAAAATAATATAAGTATTATATACAGTGTGCTAGTTTCTATAATGTATACAAATATTATATATTCATTATCCAGGTAGGATGAACAAGCACCGAAGTAATTACGGTGTCCTAAATTTGGCCATGCAGGCGATAATACAACACGACCACGGTATGATGTCATATATAGAAGTATCAATTCGCAGATTATATATAATTGTGACAATTTCTAATCGAAATCTTTACTCTATGGCCACAAACGTCGCGTGTTAATTAATTCTAATTCTAATTCTTAATTCTTTCATTTTAATATTAAAGGTTTTTTTATGCTTATATCATATCATTTCATTTTCATATTCATTAATATTAGTATAGATATTGATCCAGAATGAAATGGAAAAGTGCTATTATTTTGCAATTAAATGGAAATGTCACTTAATTATATCTTTTCTGGAATACAGGCTACTGTGTATATGTATATTCAAGTGAAAAATAAAACACAATTTTGTTATCGGGCTGTGTTAATTGAGTATGTATATTTATATTCGTACAGGAAAACTCATGTAGAACATTTCATACCGGCGTGGTTTATGATACAAATGATAATAAAAAAATTCACATAAAGAAAGGATTAAAATTTTTCTTATAAAACCAAAAACAATGTGTATGAAGAAGAATTGTTACTTTATTTATTATTTTTCAATATTTTATTTTATTTATTTTATTGGAACTATACAAAAAACCGTTCAATACAAGAGCTTATAGGTTTTCCGTCGGCGCTTTCTCTGTACATGCGAACATATTAAAAACATATTGTTTAATCACCATATTGTCACCATTGTCCATATTCTGAAATTCATTAATGTAGCTGAACTGGGGTGGAATCGCTGAGGATCGGAAACGCAGCATTCAAGGAGTATAGAAGATGTGGTATAATATATCCCGCAATACTTTAAAAACCACAAAAATTTAATCTTTAATTTCTATATGATCTTAATTATTTTAATTTCGTGTTAATTATTTAACCTTAAAGAAATAAGAAAAATATTTTATGATTGAATTTGGTTTATGAAATGTTATTCATTTATTTTTTATTGTATAAAAACTAATAATTACTATAAATAAATTTCCGAAACTACAACACTTTCTATAGTGTGGTACTTTAATGCTATATAAAAACACACCTCCACACCACCATCATGGTGAACGATCAAGTGATTCTATGAACTTGATTAATTGTTGTCTTTGAAGTAAAATACTGGCGATCCAGTATTATGGTTTTCCTTTCATATATTATCTTTATTCTTCAGAATCAATTTTTCAAATATTATAATTGGCAGCAACATTAATCGGCTTAATAGAATTTGATAATGATTGCAGGTATATTGTTTAACTTTGTTCTATCTGCAAGCATGCTCCATTTCCATTTACTATAATTGTCATAAATAATTCTCTTGCCTTAGATGTTGTTAAATGTGATCACGAAACATACTATTTTTCATTAAAATCCCTCTCTTAAATAAATATTTTAAAAAGATTTATAAGACACTCCAAGTATTGCGGTGGACAATGTATTCCCAGCACTGTGTGAGTGTGTGTGTGTGTACTAGTACTGGCCTTTTTCAAAATTTTCAATATTTTCCCTAATTATTATTGCACACTTCCAACTTTGATATTATATTTTCTGCTTTTATCTATTGTATCCAGTTAATTTAATGTGGAATTGCTTATTAAAATGAGTTTAAAAAATGAGACTGACATTTATATTTTTCTTAGATCGATGTCTGCTTGTATAAGGACCGATTTTGAAAATTGTAATATGTAAATTGAGAAATTTTTTGTACATAAAAATATATTGTATAAATTGGCATTATTATTTATTGGTATGTGGTAGGTGTATTATGTATGAATTGAATTGAAAGCGATCAAAATATCATTGTGTATACTTAAATTATTGTATATATAACAAGAAAAATACTTTTTCATAAGTTTTTTTTTAAAAAATAATAGTATAGTTAACCAATCACTCGTTAACAGGCTTGAGTTTTTCTTTTGTAAATATTATACAATATTTTTGAACAAAAATTTCGTAAATAACGTCTTTGTGTGCAGAGGTAAAGTGAACAGAAACTTATGAATTGTGTTGACATGAAAATAATTGAAAATAATATAAAATAGAAACTTTATTTTTTTTTTTTTGTTAATAGTTTCGTTAGTACATACATTTTTATATAGAGTTACAATGAAAAAAAAATAATTTTGAACTATTTCTTTCAAAAACCTTTTTTTTTTCTTCTTATAAAAAGTTGTTTTAAATTTAAACTTTATCAAAATTCATTTATTGATTTATAATATGTTGGATAAAATTAAAAGGTTTTTTTTTTATTAACACAATATTTCCTACCTCTGGGGCACATAATATAAAATGATGTTTTTTTTTTACTGCTCATGCACAATGTGTAAAAACTACATTTATATGTCGTCGCCACGTTACGGCAATAGTCCGGCAAATACATATTTTTATGTCTCCGGACAATAACGTCATGTAATATAAAATTTGAAAGATATTCTTGCGCTTACAACGAAACACGCTATAATAAAAAACTAAAAAGCTCGAATATTATAACATCGATACTTTACGTAATTATGTCGACGGATAATAAAAACGAAAAAAAATTTGACCTAGGAATGTGTAAAATGTACAAATAAATGCACACAACATTTTAAGAAATTTTATTAAGAAATAATATTAAATACTATACTTTGTATAAATTATTTTAAAATAGTCCATGCATAATTAATAAATCATGTGATGTGATTAAAAAAAAAAAGAAATCAGTCACCCTAAGTAAAATAAAATAATACAAAAAATATCTAAAAAAAATCGTTAAAAAAATATCATGTGATATTATATTTAAAAGATTGACAATTTCAGATTTTGACTGGGAAAATATGTTCAATTGTTTTTCTATTCTTCTATAAATTTGACAATTTATTAAAATGCGTCGTTTTAGTTTTATTTTCACGCGCATCGTTTCGTTTTGGTAATAAAAATCGAATTATTAAATTGTTGTCTATTTTAATATATAATTATTATAAATATATATAAATAAACCGGTTTTGTTGTGATATAAATGTAATTAATGTGTTTTGTTTTTGTAATAAATGTGTAAATGTGTAAAAGAATAAATACGAAATACAATTTCTTTTTTCTCATTGTGCTTTTTTTTTTCTTTGTTGTTGCTGGTACATTTCTCTTTGTGTTTGATTTGAGGTGGTGTGTTTTTTTATAATTAATTATTTAAAGTGTTTTTTTGTTGTTGTAATTGTTCAATAATTGTTTAACAATATAATTTAATAGATTATCAATCTACACCAATTATATTATTTGGATCAGAAAGATTAGATTTTGGTTTTTTTTTGAAATGAAATTATGAAAATTATGAGACAAAAATATGGTTAAAAATTTTGTGTGTTTGATAAGGTAATTTTATGTACAACATTTTTAAATTAATATTAAATTATAAAATTGATTCTTTATTTTTTTATTATGTGTAATAAAACCGTGTCGGTTTCAGTGGTGTCGGTATATCGGTATTTGTATTATAAATTATATTATGGACATGATCCAAAGAACATATTGCTATATTTCCATATGTTGTATATTCTGTTATGGATAGGATATTTGTTGTTGTATCGGTGAGTTGTTTTACATTTTTTTTAATTAATACTATACGTTTATATACTTATTTATTATGGCATAAATTATTTAAAATTAAAAAATATTTTGCCAATATATGTTTTAATCTCTCTATGTGGAAAATATTAAGTATTAAAAGTTAATGCAATAAATTCCATTCTATATTTTTCAATTTATAAATATTATTTACATTTACAATAATCAGCAAATAATAAACTATTATACTTACATTTCTATAGAGAAAAAATATAAATTCTCTATTGAAATTAGCTATATACTCGACACTCATACATAATAACAATTCCTTATATACCCGATACATTACATACATTACATCCAAAGTTATAAAAAGGTGTGTTTTGGTATATATAAACATTCCGGTAAATTATTAGGTCGGCTATACTGGTTATGCATAGAGAACAGTATTCTCTTTTCGTGTGGGTCAGACCCGACAGTATATAAATCACTTGCCAGAAATTATTGAATGGTTACATATTGGATTATTTTCAAAAATATTTCATCAATATCACCGCACAGAAATTACCGAAATTTATCAACTGTATTTTTACCTCAAAATAATTAAAATTCTTCTATATAAATGTTGTTTTACATTCGTATTTACTTGGTGAAAATCGAGCAAATCAAATTTTTATACTCATAAATAGTATTATCAATACTGTCGTCATCGCATGAAATCTTCATCTGGCGTTTTCTTCAAGTTCTTATCTTTTTGCTCGATTTTTTTGTGCATTTCTACTATACTATGTTCAAACGAATATAATCACATTTTTAACATATTGGTGGCACATTTCAACCACTGTTTTCTGTTTTTATAAGCAAGAAGCTGAATTTGCGATCAGTCCAAGAAAGACTCGTTTATTTAATTCTTAAAAATAATAGATTATATTTTCATTTAACGTTTACTGAAACAAAACACCGGATTATCCTTAATAATTAATACAAAATCGACATGATTGGCAAAAGTATATGAATATACCAATTATCTTTTGCATACTATATATTTTCTATCCTATTATCTATAATTTATATCAAAGAAATATTAGTCTAACTGTATTTTCAAATATATATTTCGAAGATGCTTACACTTATTATAAATTGTATTATATGTCAAATATTTTATAAAAATTTTTTTGTTTAATGAACAATATTAGAGAAATTAATTAATTTGCTAATACACGAATGTACCATATATATTGTACATTAAAATATATCCTTAATTCTTATATTAAATTCTTTAAATTTAATTTAATTTAAATTCCAATTGCTAAACGCGCTTAAAATATATATTTCAAATTATACAAAAATATCAATATAAATAATATAATATTATAATGTTTATAGGTGTATATGTAAATTATATATAAATAAGCATCATTTTACGCAGATTTTCATGATTCATTGAATTTAAATTTCATGCTTTTGTAATTATATATTATATTCATATAACTAACTATGGTATGTATATATAGTCTCTGTGTGTATAATATATAATTACCAAACATAATGTTTATTGATTAAATATCTCACAATGTCTTATTACATAGTAAATGCTATTCATATAATATTTATATATATATCCGTTTATATTTATACTCGTACCGAGGTATGTGCTGTATATGTATCATTTTTATTGTCTCCCCCACATTAACATATATAATATTATGAAATTCTACAAATTCGTACGATATAAGTATATTGTGAACAAATACATATATATATATATATATAGTTTCAGTTTGGTAAATGATTGTTTTAATTAGCTATTTAAAATCTCTGTTTGTTACACATTTTTCGGTACATACACATTTTATTGATGCTTTTGTTATATGTATTTACTTTGCCAAAGACAATACCCACAAAAAAAACATAAAAATATAGAATTTATATATGTAAAATATATATTCCCTAATTAATTTTGTTAAATTGCTAAAATGCTAAAATTCAATTATATTGTAATAATAACATGGAAAATTTTGATTAATTAAAACTTATAATAATGTTATGGTGTATATAATTAAAAAATTGTAAAAAAATTGAAATTATTTGTTTATTACGAAAGTACCATATATATATATTAGGATGTGTTTCTGTATGAATATAATATATTGTCGTGTATATATAGCACAAAGTTATTTTTAATTAAAATTACTTACAATTTATATATTATTTTATGTTTTGTGTTCGACAATTTTATCATCAAACTGAAATCAAATAGAAATATTAATTTTATAATTAAAACTTATTTATTTATAATTTCTATGTATTATATTATTTTAGTTATACGATACAATACAATATACCATATTATTATTACATCAGCATCACTCATATAATATAATTAATTGTATTTACTAATATTCGCACCAACAATTATTTTATTTAATATAATATATAATATAAATGTATATATACTCGCACCCGCTGTCCGAAACAGAATGAAATGAAAATTACAAACAATTTAATTATTTGTACATTATTTATACGAAATATTCTCGCTGAATTGAAATACATTGATTTGCATTTACACATTGCATTGGAATTTATATAGTTATGTAGGGCGGTCGTATATGTATCATTTTATCAAAATTGTCTTCATTTAATGCAAAATGATTTACTTCCGTTACCAAATGCGTGAATAGTAAATAATCAAATGGAGCTAATTCGAAGGTGATTAAACTGAATGTTGAAGCAAATAAATTTTTACTTATAAAATTAGTGCATATTGTCGCACGTTAAAAATAGGATGCATTAGCATACAATAATCGTCAATTACTTAGTTCTTTATATTCAGTAAGAACACAACGAATATGATTTGGCAAACGCTTCAAGGCAATACAATCATTTTGTAAATTGGAACAAAATTCTTTCTGAATAATACCATTAGAATCGTAAAAAACAGTATTTTTTTGATTTTTGACTTCATCTAAAACAAAATATTGTTTTCATTTCTTGCAGCTATCTACATAATGATCGTATGCCATTCAGTATTTTTACGGTAAATTTCTGGTTAGTATTGAAAACACCATGTTCGCCTTTTCCATTGCAATTTTAATGTTGTCTTTTTCAAATGACTACTTTGGTACAATTTTTGGTTAATTGGTTTGGAATAAATTTTGAATTCATTTTTTCAGTTAAAATATCATTAATTGTTGTTTTTGTTATACCAAAACTACCATTTCCATCTCACTTGCAGATTTCTTACTGACTTTCACGAAATCACATATTCTATATATGAATATTTTCTACAGTAATCGTTAGTTAATGGTCAGCCTGAATGAATCATTCGCACATATTCTTTGCCGTATTAAAATCGTCGCTTATTTTTTTATTTACACTGTTTGTTAAGATCGGTTCACAATACATAAACATAATCAGTAGCCCCCAATCGATAACGTTACTAAGCCATTCCTGTTATTTTTCGAACACAGTGTGTACATCGTGCATATTCATATAATATTAAATTAAAACGATTTATTTACAAATAAGTATATAAATAATTTTTTAATTAGTCTTAATTGTAATAGATGGTCTCGCATTAAATAAAATTAACTTTTAGTGAAGAATAACAATGAACGGGAATACATTTGTTATATCATTACTTACAATATATAATTTATATATACAAGAAACACATTATATACGAGTATACAGACATTGATACATATATATATATATATTATATGTGTTTTCTATAATATAACAATGCTTTGCTTTCATAATAATTAAGAATTATGAATTTAATCGGTTTTTATTATATATTTTGATGGTGTGACTATTAAAATTGCTCTTTCTATATATAAAATCTATTAAATATTTATATTACATATAGAATATTGCTGTCTACTGGTAATAAGTCTCTATTCTATTATCATAAACGTACATATTTTATATATGGTAGGTTCTGTATATTATTACCTTTGTGTAAATTGTATTTTTGACAAATTAATTACACATATTAAACTATAATAAATTATTATATTTACAATCCATAAAATTGTTGAAATAATAAACTAATAACAAATATATTTATACTTAATGTCAATACTTTCCCTATATATAATTACAGTACAGTACAGTATATATGAAAAATCACCATATTTAACATGTAAATTATATAATATATGTATAAATGTGTAATTAATTAATTTATTGAATATGCCATACAAAACCCGCGCAAATAACATTAAGATGTTAAGTACGTGTAATTTTATCATGTCACATTTTCTTAATATCCTTTCATTATTCTTGTGATACCATATAATTTCACATTATATTTATTTATGTAATAATATATATGGTGGTATATGCTTTTACATATTTATAAACTCACATATATAAATAAGTACAGTCAACACTCTCTGTATCCCCATTGATAAACCCATAACTGATGAGATGTTGAGTATAAAAAGAATTACAAATTAATAGTATATTATATTATGGTGCGGTATCTATTCGAACAAGGACTATTTGATATATGGATGGAAAATAGTAAAGAAAGGATATATAAAAAGTAAAAAAAATATATTATATTTTGTATAGTGAAATACCAAAATCTCACAGTTCACTGTATTTATATAGTCAGGCGAATATAATATAGCATTGAATCTATTGTACACGCACATAAACATTGTATAATATAGCTATTTATTAATTGCTAATTGCTAAACATTAAATAAATATATCTATATGTATTTTAGTAGTATCATCATAAAATACATTAATGTATATAATATATATATTACCAAAAATTTGATTACAAATATATTATCATAATTATTATCATTGTTATTGTTATTATTATCATTAACTAAATAGCCGGAATTTTCCTGTTTCTACATTGGCCATATCCACATAAATATGTATATAAATAAAGTATATAATAAAATAATATAATAATAAATATTATAAGAAATTAATATTAATATATTTGCCGTGATAAATGTTTATATTGATAATTGATGAATGTTATATTTATTATTACGTTTATATATAATAAATACACATATATATATTGTATTATAAATCGATATAATTTAATTAATATATAAATATTAATATTCCCATATTGATATGTAATACATTGTACACCTAATATGTTATGATTATACTTAAAGGCTAATACTATATCTATATAAAACACTACCGATATCAGGAAATAAAACTTATTATGTATCTTGTCCTGAAGGCTGGCGCTCTCATTGTGATTAATGATAATATTGTTAATTAGATTAGTGGTCAGTTATCCTTAAGAATTATCGTTATGTATACGCATTTATTTAATATTGAAACTATTTAATTTTATGTTATGTTATAAAAGAAAATTGTTTATAGATCTGGATCTATAGTGTGTAATTGTTAACATTTAATTGTATAATATTATATATTATTTATTCATTTATATTGTAAATACTAATACCGTATTAATATCGAAACGATAATTATTATTTTATGGTTCCATTTCTAAACTACTATTATAAATTAAATTACACAGACGTAATCAATAAATCACAAATAATAAATTCAAAATGTGTAGCTGGATATTTATTTAAAAAAATAACACTCATTTATGAACTACTTTTGGATAACCTGGTACAATAAATTGAAATATTTCTAAATATAAATAAATAATGTAAATTGTCATTCAAATAATGTTTATTTTATATCACATTAATTTATTAGAAATAAATTGTTTAAACTTTACAAATAATGTGATCGACCTGGTCGTATAAATTGAATGCGGGGGTAAATATATATCAATTATGTACGTGGTATATAAAACATAAATTTTGTAATATTATATTGTTTTATATTCCATAAAATCAACTTGATACATACATTTTTACTAAAGTGTTTTCCAACAGGAACGTTCAATCGTTAACATTCTGAGCATAAAAATTTTATTCGTTCAGTGAAGCAGCCCATTTTTAGTTAAATGGCTTTGCTAACAAGTAAAATTGCAGAATTTGAGTTGAAAACAATCCACAACAAATTAATGGAATTCATTATAGAGCAATATGCTCAATCGATTTTTGATTGAAAATGTTATTGTTAAAATACTGTCTGATTTATATGAGATAGCTGCTTCTAAAAAATCCATGCAACGTTTGGGAGCCATGGCAGTCATCTGATTGATGTTATATTTCATACTTTTAATGGCATCAAGCATATACTTTACATTAAATAAAAACAATTAATATTTAAATCAAATTTTCAATGGAAAACCCTTTATTTACCCAATAAATATAGTTTAAATAAACATTTGTATTATTAAATAAATAAATTTAAAATAATATAATATTAATCTGTATTTATACAATATATTTTGTTATAAATTATGCATAAGTCTTTGGCTTATTAAATGTGTATGTTTAAAATTGGTTTTTGACAGACCAGAGACTTACAAAGACTAACGAAATTTATCTAACTTTATCATGAATTAATTGACTGTAATAATAATATTTTTTTTTTAATTACCAACAGATTAACTTAACAAAAAAACCTATATATTTTATTTTAATATAAATTTTCGGATTACATTTAAAAAATATTACTTTTGATGTATTCATTATAATTAAAAAAAAATTGAAATGGATTTGTGTATCGCAAAAATAAAAATGACCTGTATATATATAGGAGTGACCGGGGGTTATTTGAACCACCTGTGTTAAATGAATCATTATAGTAATTTTTGCTAAAGAAAAATTTATTTGAGAACCCTCTGTTTCAAGTAACATTGTGTGCACATAAAAAAATGTAATTTTTGTACGAAATTGCATTTTTATGATCGGTTCCGTGTTTCACGACTTAATGCAATATTAGTTGTTTTTTTTCATTTACACATATATTGAAAGTAAATTTTTCATTATGTAAATTGATGGGTCTTACAAAAACATTGTACAAAATTATATCTAGAAATCTATAAATCGTATCGCTTATAAAAGGGATTCAAATATAGGAAATTAAATGATTTGGATATTTAAATGATATTTGTAGGACCTTATATTTGTAATTGTTCATAATAAATGTGCCTTATGTTTTGTTGAAAGGCAAGTAATTAGAGCTGATGATTGAAGAATGTGTTCTAATTATTTTGGATTTAATTCCATTATTTAATGTTATTATAAATGTTGTTATATGAGAACAAAGTTACTGCTAAATATTTTTCCCAATAACTTATAAGTATATTATATAATCAACTCGTGATGATATTTAAAATAAAACAATTACAAATAGTAGATCGATATAGTTTCATTCTTACATATTTTATCAGAACGTGTTTTTTTTTGCATTCTACTTAGGTCTGTGAAATGGTTAATTTAGTTTGATGATTCTCATCTTCTTCCAGATTGCTTTAACAATTCTCATTTAACACTTTAGTTCAAAATTGAACGAATACCAGATAAATGATGCTCGAGCAATTCTATTGTAAATATGGAACTCATATGGGACAGCTCAAGAAGGACCAAGATAATTGGATAGGTTGTTCTTTAATTGTTCCAATGAAAATATTCAAGTTCTATGAGGTAATAGTCAGGTTAGGAAAATTTGGGTAAATCTGTTTTGTAGAAATTCATGTCAAAATCTTAAGTTCAAATTTTCCAGATATTATTAGAACTACAGCAATACCTCGTATAGTCACGCCTCGATCAGTCGTGTTTCACTATAAGACTCTCTTTTGAAAAAAAAAATTCAGAGCAAAAATGTTTATAACAAATAAATATTATGTATAAGTGACCATTCACACATGCGCGATTTTGCCGCCGCGGTAATCAAAATCCATATAAAAAAAAATTCAATATGGCTGACATTTGCTTAATATTTCGCCGTCGCGATCTTAGTTGCTCACCGCGGCGGTGAACATTCACCGCCCAACCATAACATCACACGAGACAAAAAAAAATAATAATATGAGTAAATCGCGTAAATATGAATGCAATTTTTTTTGACACGCGAAATGGTTTTCAAATGAATTTTTCGGAAGTTACCAATGACATAGTGGAGCTTGGACAATAACTTGGTTTCAAAGAATTGAATTTGGACAACGTAATTGAGTGCATTCAATCTAACACGAACGAACTCGATAATGAAACACTTATTAACATAGACGATCAACGAGCTTATGAAGACAACGATGACAACGATGCAAGCGTTGATATCTCGCCAAAAGATATAACAGTTGAACATCTTTTAAAAATTATTGAAATAGGCGAGAAGATGTCAGATTGCGTTTTAGAGTTTGATCCTAATATGGAACGTAGCATGACTGTTCGCCGAACAATAAACAATGCAATTCGTTGCTACAAAGAATTGTATGAGGAGAAACGACCAAAAAAGATCCAGACTTCGTTGTTACAATTTTTCAATAAAAAATGAATTATACCGTTGAAATAAACATTTGTTTGGACTAGAAGATTTATAAATGAATTTTTTTTGTTGATTATTGATACTTTTATACGAATACATATATGATAAATAATATAAAATTTTGCATTTTTTTTTATTGAAAAATGGGAAAAAATAGTAAAGAACCAATTATCGATTTTTGTACGTACTTAGTTCCTCAATTAGTCGTGTTTCGTACAGTCTCTCTAAATGGTGGAACCAATTAAAGTGACTATACGAGGTATACCTGTACTCGATATATTCAAATAATAATTTTTTATAAATGGGCAATTCTAATGGGAGGTGTCGAAGCGATATAGTGATTTTAATTATATTAAAATGCGTAATTGTTAACCTAAAATTTATTAGAATAATTCGAATAAAACCATTGTTATAAATATGCATATAACAAATATTCGTATGATAAAGATATTTTTAATTTATAAAATTACATTTTGTACTATATACGATAGAAATTCCGTGTATGATAAAGGCGACGTACGATTGAGATTTTTTTTTATGAAACTTTGAAATAAACATGTTTATATTATGTGTTTAATTTGTTTCATATATGTTATGATTCATATAACTCTGTATGTGGAGATATATATTATCTAATATGTGCGAATTTAAGTTGAGAATATTTCCTGTCCAAAAAGTCATAGCAATACTTTAAAAAATGTTTAAAATTTTTTAAGATATATATATGATTGAAGTAAAAATTGTTTCAAATACAAACCCGATCACCTCTATAATATATACACATTTTTTTTTTTACTTTTGAAATGATATCATTTAATTATTTGTACGCATAAAAATAAATTATATTACATAAAATATTATACAATACAAAAAAAGTATCAATAAATATAATATATTTTTCTGTGTATTTTTATTTTATTTTTCTGTATATAAATAATTTACAGAAATAAATTAATTTTTTTGTATGTCAACATGGAATAACTAAATTGCCACAACTTTTCTATATAAATGCAAACATATAAATTTTATATTGTATTCGTGTTTGTTAATGTGTCCATGCCATTAAATAATTATGTTGTGTGTATGTATATAGAAAATGTTTTTTTATTAACGACTCGACTCGACTATCCCTACAGGAAAGAGAACTAGTTCTACTACCAGTAGAACAACTAATTACAAAGTAAATAGTGCTGGTTCCACGCAAAAACCCCTTTTACGTGTTGCCAACTGTTTCTTTTAACATTGAGATGTCCTACGAAAAGACAATTATTCTCATCTGCATTACTTTTTAACTAGTTGAAGTTAATTTGTAACCAATTACTGAACTAGTTCAAATGTAAACATTTAAGTTCTAGTACTAGTTCTTCTGCAACTAGTTACAGAACTGGTTAATTTTAATTTGAATTACATTATGTATTCCGTCACCAGTACTTTAAGTAGTTCTTTTTAAAATAAAGTTATATTTAATTTTAAAAAAAATCGTAGGCAATATATTTTAATTTAATTTAATATTTATTATGTTTTTAATACAAAATAATAATTTACTTCATATTTAAAAAATATTATAAATTATTGCAACCCGGTGCTTCATAGTTTATCACTTTTTTTCTTAAATTACATCAGCCCCAGTTTAATTTTACGTGCTACTAAGTTTTCTTCGCATAAAATAAAATGCAATTCTTCGAATCATTTACGGGATAGTTTATTCCTAATATACCAATCGATTAATTTCTCTTCAAAAGATATTTTTGGTAGCGACTCATTTTCCAAAATATCCATATTGTTGGAACAATATTCAGCCACAAAGTTCTCGTTAGATACAATGTGCATATCAGCTTCTACTGCACTAAAATTGTTTGATATTTTGGATGGTAATTTACTTAAATAAACTTCTTGATCACTTCACAATCACAATACGTGTTATTTTAATACGAAATTCATTACACTATTAAAAATAAAACCAAAACAGTGTCTAAAAACAGAACATAAATTTCTTTATATTAATATAACAGTTCAAAAAATGTTTTTGTTTATCTTCATTTCGCCATGTATTTGTATTATTGTGTATTTAAAATAGTTACTATCTGTATTACTTTAGTAATATTAGTTCTGTAACTAATTCTTTTTACACTAGTTGAAGAATTAGTTTTTATACCGAACTAGTTTCAAAATTTACTGCAAGGATAGATAGGTATATATACCAACAAAACAAAAATGTATAACATGAAATTTTACTTTATTGCAAACAGAAAAATATAAAAACGTTATTATTAAATTATATATACAAAAAAGAAACGATATCAAATTCAGTAAATATTTACCATTAACATTTTTAATACATTAATTTCACATATATTTATTTCATTTTATACAATAATTAAATTGCGTGTTATAATTTGCCGTATAATGATGGCTACTTGAAAATTTAATTTAAATTGCTATATAATAATAATAATAATATCCTAATATATAACTTTAAAATTTCCAATACTGTTAATATGTATTCCATCTCCGAAGATATTTATAACAATTTACAATTTTAATGTATATATATGGTATAGAGTAAGGAATATAAGGAAAACTGACAATGAGTAATTTTTCTCTACAGTATATCTACAATATATATGTCATATAATATTTTTCCATTTCATTACTTTTACATCATATATACACTTAATTTTTTCTCATATAATAATATATTGTATAATATATACTTATTTCAAAATGATAAATGTTCTTATACTACTAAGATATTGTATATAACGATTGAAATTTTAATTTGTTGGTTTTACGAAATTGAAAAAGATTTGTTCTGATGAAGTCACAGTTGTTTACTATATATATATTTGGTAAAAGATTTATTGATTCGACGACGATTTGGTTGACTCAAAAATGTGTACTTTTATATACTCGATATAGAGTTTTTCTTCTTATATTCTTTTGTTGATTTAATAAAATATATTTTATATATATATATTATTTATGTACTTATAAATCCCCAGATCTTGGATGTATATAACATATAACGATATATATATATATGGTATAGTTTTAGGTTACACATATGTGGTACTAAACATGTTGTATATTTAAACCCTATATATATATACAGTAATGCATACATTTTATATAACATTATATATAGAGAAACATATGTATGTATTTTAGATAGATATTGTACAAATGTATACGAAAAACTTATATTGCATTTGGAAAAGAAAGAAGATAAATTTTTCATATAAGAAAATGGTATTTCACAAGTTTTTACGAATGAGAAATTGAAAACAATGAATCCTTGTTAACGTAAATAATTTCACTTGGGATATTTTCGTAATTATACATTGTAAGTATAAAATGTCATTGCAAAAAATTTCTCTTAGGACTGAAAGACGGAAAAAAAAAAAAATAAATAAATAAAGAATAAAAATTCATGTTATCTTTTATCTATCCCGCACGCATACAATGACGATATAATGTTGAATAAAAGATAAATATAGAATATAATTTATGTATTTATTATATATTTTTGGGTCATTTATATTAAATTGTATTATTTTTTTTTTCCAAATAATTGTAATATGATGACTTTTTTTGTTTTGATATTATATATTCGCCCGCGAGTTAAAGTGATTTCAATTTAAATGTAATAATAAAAAAAGAATTGAATGGGAATTTACTTTTGGGATATGTATCGACGCGCTGCGGCACAACCAGAGATTATATTTTACATTTTATAATACAATTATTATATTTTTTTCTGTCTTTATATTTATGATGTCGATTTTATAAATGAAGTTAAAATTATATATATATAATCAAATTGTTTATAAAATTAATGTTAATTTTTTTCAAAATTTAATTTTTACCACTTGACTTTTTACAATTTATCTATATTTTTCAAGTTGATTTTAAGTATAGAAGATCGAATAATTTGATATATTTTAATTTATGTTCAACATAATAATATTTTGAGTTATATATTTTAATAATTTTTTGTTATTGTATTGGTATATATATAGAAACTATTATTATATGTTACATACAGTGATGAAGACTAAGAAGTTGTATTCAGTCTTCAGTATCAGCTAATTTTTATTATAACCTGGGTGAAATTAATATAAATTATGAAAACAAATTTGGGTGTTCACCGAATTAAGTTTTCTCAGAAAATGAACGTTTATAAATTATTACATTGCAAACTATAATCAATGTTCAAACTTTCAAGAAATAGATTTTTAAAATCGATTCACGCGTTCAAAAGATATGCGATCGATTTTCCAAACGACGGCGGAGAAAATTTAAAAAAAATGTGTGGTACTGTATGAAGTGAACACCCAAATGATACATAACATTTATTCAATACTATTATTTCATAAAAAAAATTCAATGACATCAAATGGAAAATCGGTCATATTTGTTGAACGTGTGCATCAATTTTAAAAATCTCTTCTATGAAAGATTGGAAATTGATTATAATTTTCAATTCTGTATACAAAAACAGGAAATCCGTTAAAACTATGGCCCCTTAATTCAAAAAGATGATCACATTCTTAAAAGTCAATTTTCCGGAAAATTTAGTAAGTGGACGCTTCATTTTTTTTTTTTTCATAATGTAGTCTACTTTCAACTCGTCTACCAGAAAAATATAGTGATATTGTATTCTGAAAACATTTTTTCACTCTTCGATACTGGTTATATCCATTATATTGTAATATATGTATTTGCCATGTGTGTGCGTGCTCATCAAATTATTATTATAACATGCGATAATAAATAAAATGTATGAAACGAGTTAATGAAATTATGTACTATTTTAATTAGATATGTTTCCATACAAAAATATAAAATTTCTATTATTAATGTTTTCACAATTCTTTTGCTTTCTTATAGTTATGCTCAAGAATATATGTTAAATTACAATGTTTAAAAAAAAAACTTTTAGATAAATTATAAATTATATGAAATAATATTCTTTGCATTTTATATAATATTTTTATTTTTCATATTATGCGTTTAAAAGCTAAAGTTTTATTATTTTTTTTGTATCAAAGAAACTTTTTATAAGTTTATTATTATACAAACAAATTGTACACTATAAGATTCTTATCATTCAGTTATGTTAAATCGATAAGTAAAGCATTCAGGTATTTTCAAATACATTATTATATGCTTTCATATGTTGATATGTCAAATATGTGGTATTTATTTGCAATTATGTTTACGAACGTAGTAGATATCTACCGTTCAACTTCATATTTTCATTAATATTCACTTTTTGTTTTAATAACTATAAACAAAATGATAATTTCAAAAATTTTACTCCAACATAACTTACGCAACCATAACTCTTATATTCAATTTTATACAAATAGTTTAATATTCCGAGATATTTTCATATTGTAGTATGTGAATTAAAATTTGTATCCACTTCATTTGTAAAGAAAATCATTTTCTATTGTATATATTATTGATATTTACTACTCTTTCAAAACAAATGTATATATAAATACTATTATCTAAATATATTTTAGTACATATTATCATAGTATTTATACTATGGCATTGTATTATAATTAGTACCATATATATGAAAAATTATAATAAATAAAACTGTACACAATTATTAAAATACATATGTATTTTTTCGTCATTTGATTTAAATATCAATTCTTGTTTGATTGAACTTCGTTCAAGTGTCCTCATTTCCAACGGTTTGAAGTCAGCGAACGTAAAGGATTCTCCAAAATCGATAACTTTAAATTGTAGTAAAACAAAGCGTATATTAAATCTTTTTACCATTATTATTTTGCAATGATTTTATTTCAAAAGAAACAACAATTGGCACAAATGAAAATGCACTGACCAAAACTCATAAATAGTTAAGCAAACGTCTAATGTTTGTTAAAAAAAAATTTGAATCTAGAGAAGACGAAAAACATCTATGGTTGAAGAATTTTTACGTCAATGGTTTGTGACATAAGTACCACCAGCTCACTATTTCGAGAGGCTGAAGATAAAATAAATATCATGTAGTTGATAGTCAACGTTCTGTTCTGGTGGATAAAGAAAAAGAATTGTTTCAGATCATCAAACATGAAGTATTCTATGAAGGCACTAATTTACATAAATTTGTTGGCAAGTTGTGATCATAGACAACATCCTTCTAAACAATCATTATCCAAACGTGTGTATACTCAGATGCTCTATAATTCCGTATTAGACGCAAAAATTAAAAAAATACAAGGAACTATTTTTTTTAATAGTAATGTGTAACTTTTAGTATATACAATTTTAATATGTAGATGCTAAAATGTGTATACATAATTTTGAATCGAATTGGTGAAGCAATCCCTCAGGATGATTTATTATTACATTTAATACTGTGCATGAACAATTATCTAGCATATGACATTTAATCTCACTATTCAGATATGCAATTCATTGTATACACTACAACAACTCTGCGGTGTGGAATGCTTGGACCACGCTTTTCTACAATTTTTTCTTCAATTATTAACTCTATTAATCTGATTTTTTTCATTATTATTCACATGACTAAAATATTACAATTTGCCTTTTTTTTATGGTATTAATAATTTCAATTTTTTTTATATACATTTCATTTAATTTAAATTTAATACTTGATATAAGCAATTGGTGTTGAGGAACTTTGAACAAAGTGGAAAACAAACAAAAAATAGATATTTAAATGAAAGGACGAAAATGAAGATGTATCTTATTCCTTGAGGTGGTATAGTGGATAGATTTTAACACAAAATAATAATGATGATTAACTATCATTTTTATAGAATACATTGTCTTTATATTTTTCTTAATCTGTGAATGGTCTATTGAAATAAATTTGTACTATATCAAACTTTTTTTTTCTCTATATCCTTATATTGTAGATCCTTGTATAAAAATTAATTCCATATATAATTTTTGTATATATTTATATATAATTAAGTATTTATCAAATCATTAATATTTCTCTTCAAATTTATTTTTGTTTAATTACAATATCTATTCATTTCCCTTGTTGAATTAAAATATGATCTTATATTTTCTCTATCTATATTCAACAGCAGATTTATATATCTATGCATACTATCCATATTGTAACTGACTATATTTACGTATTATAATAATATATGTAGAACATTTTAATGTTATATAAATGTTTTACGCAATATTCAAAATTTCTATTTTAATATACATGTTATAATATGCATCATATATAAGTCGAAAGTGTATTTTATATACCATATATATATACGTCATATTGTATATTATACGCAACATTATATAAGTCACTACATATAGTTTTGCGTCCTTTTAACAACGACCTTTTGTGAAAATATTTTTCAGTACCATAGTACGTATAGTTTCTAATATTTCATTGTTAAGCATATTGTATATTTGGTACAATATATGTATATGAAATAGAAATTGTATGCCTTAAGCTTAGGCACTTTGCAAATGCAGATATTCATATAAAACATATATTTTATATAGGTATATAAAAAGAATTATATATATGTTATGCTAATGCTAATATACATTGTATATGTATGTGTGTTGATGTACTTATATTCTATATACAATAATAAACATTATGTTACAAAATAATTGGAAATTGTTTGTAATTTAAACTTGTTGTATATAAATATGTGTGTGTGTGTGTGTTGGATTTGTGTTTATATATATGTAATACAATTAAATTATAACATAGAAATTTTGTATAAAGTTTTGCGGTCAACACTTATTTTACATTTTAACATATTATATAATATATATACTATTTTATATACCACCGCATATAACACACACACACACACACACACATGCATAATAATATATATACTGTGCTACTATGCAATAGAACAATAGAATTTATCACATTATTTTATAATTGTTTATGAAAATCAGTATAACGCAGTTTGAAATTTTCTACAGCATAAAATCTTTTCACATATATGGTATTATGTTATACATGTGTGGAATATACTGATGTTCTTACATAAAATATTAACCCTACATATATGAAAACACATGAAAATGAATGTATTTAATGTAATTAATTTTGTACATATAAAATGTATATGTTAAATGTTATATGGTTATATAAATAATATGTGTGTACAATGTACGGACAAATTAACACAAATACTAATCATATAAAATTTAAAAAAAAAATTAAATTTAATTGTTTTATTATTGTGTTGTTAACAACATTTTTAACAAATAAAATATATAGTCCATATATATATTAGTTATAACAATGACAGCTAACATAATAATAATAATAATTTTAGCATATTGTTCATATACTCATTCATATAGTGACTCTATGTACAATCCATATACAGTAAGTTATTAAATAATTATATAATTATTTTAAATTTAATAAACTTAAATTTGCTATTACATTTATTTGTTACATTGTTATGTAATATTATTTTTTTTTTTTGAATTGCTTTGTATAAAAACTAAAATAAAAATTAAATTCAAAAAATTTGGAATGGAATAGGTAAAAAAAAAATTACATTATAAGTATACCTATATTGGAAATAGAACTATACCAATTATATATATATATACGCAAACATCCATACATTAGACGAGTATATAGAATAAATAATAATAATTAGTTTTGTAAAACATAAAAGTTATTTAAAATTTCAAATAAAATAAATTTTATATATATTTGCAGAAATAGTAATATATTTTATTAAATTAATTGAAAATATATTCATAAACACAAGTTATTTGCAATTAATTCAATCAACGACATTATAATCATTTTTACGGCATGTTGTTACTGTAATTATCGGTAAGCTGCTCGTGGTTTCATGTAGTACTTTCTTATAGTTTATTTCTTTACAAATATACGCTGGCAGACGTGCTATATTTTAATGACACTGCTGCAGCTATATTAATAAACTGATTTATTATTTTTGCATATGAAACAGAATGCTCATGCTGCAAAATAAAATGTTTACCAATTAATATTTCGTTGGTCTAACATATAATTAATATAGATACTTATATTATTTATCTGATTCATGGTTACAATTGTTTGTTATGTAGTCAAAATATGACTATAATGTACCTGCGTTTTTAGTGGTCAAAAGGTTTATTTACCAAAATTAAGACTTTGTTTTCAATTTTACATATTTTTTTTTTTAAATTTCTAGTACTACTTTTTTTTTACTCTGGATAATGAATGTTGTAAAAATAAATTAAGGAATAATTTACTTGAAAATTAATCGATTTATTTTTCAACATAATTTACTGCGATTACACTTTTTTTTCACAAAGATATTCCAATGTTTTATAATTTCTTTAGAATAATGGGTTTTGTTGAGGGTTACAAAATATGCTGTGCCTATATGATTTCCCGAATGTGATATAAACCTAATTTCAGCCACACACTTTTTCTTGTTTGAAAATAGGAATCTGAAGAATAGACGATATAGAAAGAAGCTTAATAACATAATTTATGCAGTTGCTCATTTGTGAGCTATATATTACAATTTTTATAGTGAAGCAGTGAAACAGTTTTCTGTTTACCAAATTTGATGGATTTATCTTAATTTGTTCAAACGATCTATGCAATAATATCGATTAAAAGCCCTGGTAATTACTTTACCTTTTTTTTTTAATACAAAAAATTATTGTCTTACTTTACCAGCCTATGTATGAAAATGCTTTTGTCATATTTGGCGTACACTTATTGCTAAAAGTTATAGACAACAGACACTATTTTCATTGTTAATTTGTTGCCGATAGTATAGTTTATATATAGTGATTTATCTATACAGTTATGCTCCGATACAAAAAGTGATTTGAATTACGTTTAACAATGACTAAACATTGGTCAGATATAATATCATTCGCTGTCACGTTAATGGCCGAAAAACTCTATTCACAAATAATGAATTTAAATGGTATGCAAATGTTTGTGTACAATCAATAAATACAATTGTGTTCTATATTGAAATATTTATATAAATATTTACCAATATTTCCGGTTAATATCAGACCCTAATTGGGCCACTTTTTTTTTAATCAAGCTGTTGTTTCTGTGATATAGTTTTATTTTACACAAAAGAAATATTTCCTTTAATTATTTTTTCCAATTTAACAAAATATTGTAAAATAAAATTATTGTTACCTGTCCAAAGCAAAGAAATTGTAATGAGGCCTTTTAAACAATGCCCAGCGATGTGTGCATAATAATAAAATCTATTAAATAATTCAGTCAATCAACCACGTTCACGGTTATAATATATTATTTTGCAATGGAACATATTATAACACAATTTATCAACTAATTAATTTTTGTATCCATTTTGATGATTAACATCCTGCTGTGAATGTGTCTGTACGAACAAATTATTAAATCGATTTTATTCTTTCTCCATAAACCTTAACTGATTAAATAAATATATATTTTAACGATATTTATTCACACTTAAATAACAAAACTTTATGTGTTTATATGATAAAAATAAATGAATTATACAAACAATAAAAAACAACACCACCAAATTTATTAATAACCTAAACATGAAAATAAAAATAAATACAAAAAGTCAAATCGAAAAACTATTAAAGACTCTATAAATAGTCTAAATAAATCCCCTTGTAAATCTTTCGTCCTTGCTATATTATGTATTTATATATGGTATATATATATGTATGTGTATGTAAGACGTGTACGAATAATCTTTAGAAATGTATATAAATATATAGAAGAACTTTATTTTTCTATGTGTAAATATGAGGATTTACTTAGAAATAAAAAAATTGCGATATGAAAAAATCATCGCTGCTATTTTATTTGGCATACAAATACGAATAAAATATAAAATAGTATCGTGATTTTTCCATCCGTGTATTAGCAACTAAATTTATATTTTCAAATGAATAAAAACTTAATTTTTCGAAATGGTATTTTGTATTTAATTTTTTTTTTTGTTTGAATATCGCGTTTATGATTTTCTGTTTTGAAATCATACAAAAACCATTTGACTCTTTATTCCATATATTTTCGTAAAGAAAAATTTATTTTAGGTGGTAAAACTAAAAGTAAATTATAGTTTGTGTTTTTATTTATTTATTTATTTATTTATTTATTTATTTATTTATTTTTTTTTTGTATAAAACTAATAAAATTTCTATGATTTTCTTTCAAATTTTTTTATATTGATTTTTTTTTTGCTTCTCATTTATAATATATTTTATTACTAATATATAAAGGAAAAAGAAAAACTATATATAGCCAATGTATCGCAGCTAGTGTTAGGTGTTTATACCATATATATATGTATTATATTATTGGTACACGATTGAAAATGAAAATTGTATTTGCCTCCTTTTTTGCCATCAAATTTTATTGAACTTTAGAAGAAAAAAAAAACCATTATAAATATATTGTATATGTAACGTTGTGTATGAAATTGTACAAAGTTTATTGTATTTTCCGTCGTATTGTATACACTCACACGTAAAATGAATAAAAGAAAATATCAAGTTTTAAAATCTCCAATTTCGTTTCGTTTGTTGTGTATTTTTTTTCATTTCTTGTTTTTTTTTTCCTTTATTTACGATAAACATCAGATGAAAAAAAAACATTCGCCTCAATTCTGTCATTTCAACACAACTTCTTCTTCTTTATTTATATAACACTCTCTCGGCTATGTGTTTTTAGGCATGTGTGTGTATATGATGTTATTTAATAGTATCCTATTAATATTATATACACTATTTATATGGAATAACATCTTCTGTACGCTATATGGAGAAGTAAATCATTGCCTTAAATTGAATTTATTTCTTGTTTAAAATTAGATAAAGTTTTCGTAACGCTTATATGATAAATGGGTTACACATATATTATTGTATATATACACGTTACCCGATAAACGTGTACGTATTTATATATATATATATACAAAATACAATATTACAATAGGTTATGTGTTTTGAAACATAAAATATTGTGTTAAAATTGTACACCGTTTAGGTATATATAAATTTGGGTTTTTTTTAATATACCCAATATATAGATATTTATTATTGTTATTGACAGAAACTTTATAAATAAAATCATCAAATTTGTATATAAAATTTTGTGTATATGAGAAAAAAAAGAAAATTGATTTAATATTTTTTTAATCTGACTTAAGTTTATTTATTTTTTTATGTTCTCGTATTTATTTGTCCCTAATTTAAATTTTTATCTATTTCACATTATGCGTAAATATAAATATTTTATATAAAATTATAATCTGCGGAATTGTTGTATAAGTGGTACATTTTCTTGGAAAAATAATACATATAGAAATGTCTCTTTATCCCATTATTAATTTAAAAACCCGGTTTCATTAATAGTTGGTAAATAAATGACGACCAAACAAATTATTGAAAATGAATGATCGGAGTGTAAAAATAATTAATGTTGATTTATGTTAAATATTCGAATTATATACAGAATTCACACTTTATATACCAATTTTTAGTGTAAAGTAGAAACGCTTAGAATATGGGTCATAAAATATTTGTAGAAATTTGAGAAAATTTTTTTTTCACACAAATTATTATTTTGGTCAACTATTTCAAATTTACCTAGTTCTAAACTATAGCTAATATTTTATTTAACAATGGCCTCAGTACCACTGCATACATAGTACATTGGGTAAGAATAATAAAAATTGTGTTCTTATTTTCTCTTGAATATTCATCGGCACTATGAACCATATGCATTATTACATGGCAATAATATAAATAGTAGAATATAAAGAAATTAATTTTCATCATTGTACAGCGCGACTATAATTTGAATAGAATTTTTTGTTTAGAAGTTTCTAATAACATTAAAATGTGATTCATTTTATTTAGCAAAGTTTTTTTTATTTTCTGTAAGATCAAGATCAAATCAATATTAATGCAAATTCCACAGAAAAAGAACGGTTTTATTCAAACTTTCAAAAAAGATTCTTTTTAATAATCAAATTTGAAATTCGTCAATGGGGGGGTACTAAATTAGTTTTTATTATTAACGATCTTGTGAGCATAAGAAAGAAAGCTTCACTATATTATGAAATATGCAATGATTTTCATAAATTTTCGAAACTACACAAATATAGTATTTGTTTTTGACATAATATAGAGATTATACTGTTTGTTTATGCGTATTTATATATACACAAATACAACACAAACATTTTCATTACGCTCTAATTAACTGAACTCGGATAATATTTATTTTTTTTACTATATATTGTATATGGTAAATCTTGTTGTTATTTATAATATGTATCAACAATATATAAAAACATATAAAAAAAAAATATATGGATGTAGCAAATTCTTAAATTTATGTATATTTTTATCATAATAAAAAGATAGCTTTTTTTTTATTCTGTCTCTATATAAATATATGAAATAATAGATTGTTGCAAAAATAATTGCGTAGTTTATTTAACATCTTATTTTGCATAATAAAATCTTTAACTAACGATATACGTTCATTTCGAAACGCCTCTTATTGATTTATGTAATTGTGGTTTTTTTTTGCGGCGTTTAATATATATATATTTTTTCATTTTTGTACATATTTTATATATAAAGATGGGAAAGTATAAAAGTAAATTTCGAACGATATCAAAATGCTGTATGTGAACAACTCTTTGTATCAATAATGTATTTGGCCAGAGGTCTATATTAACTCTAGTATATATATATATAATTTCATATATTCTAAAAATATCGTAACAAATAATACTAACAATGAAACTCACTGCAAAATATTCAGAATTTTCTTTCTTTCAACTACAACTTTTTGAAGGTATATCGACAACACAGGACAAGAGAAAACTTTCGACAACCAATTACTACCTTCTTTAAATACATTTACGGAATTAGTCGGTTATATGGCAGCAGAGTTTTATACTACCGCGAATAAATATAGTATATTATGCGAATAAATTTTTATAGTATACAAATCTAAAGTATATTAAGGATAATGGTTATTTGTGCACCAACTTAATAAATATACACAATTATATTTATTTTATACATAGAGAGAATTCAATTTGTTTTTCCATTTTGAAGCTATATTGAAATAGATACCATATAATAGTATTGTAGAAAAATTTAACGCATTGAAAGAATTAGAAAGATCAACAATAAGTTTAAATAAATTTTAATGATGTGAAAAATGTGCTTATATTATTTCATAAAATTGAATGGATATTATATATATTGTTGTTTATAAAATATACATACAACCTATCCATACAACACTCGTATATATATTGTTTTATCCATAGTCTATTCGCACTATATTTTTATTGATCAATCCAATTATTTTCTTTATACTTATATTCAGGATTTTTTTGTCTTTACTTTTTTTTGTATATAAAAAATTTGTTTTTTTTTTTTTTGTTACCCCGTATCTATATTATAAATGCATATTTTGTATTTGTTCAACTGTGTCTTTCGTCTCTTCATAAAGACATCGACGACTACATAAATGTGTATATGTAACATAAAAACTCTCTATAACCAGACATTTTCTGCATACATAAATGTGCATGATTGGAATAATTTCCTTAAAAATGCAGCATTGGCTATTGCTTTGTGATCGTTTATGATAACTTCGGTATATATCCATATATTGTTTTATATATATGCAAAAGCTTTTAAAACACTATACTTTCTAGCTTTCATTTTACTTTATTTTCGGGGATTTTTAAATACATTAGAAATTGTTATTTATATACAATATATACCATATATATATATAACAAAATACAAAATATCCTTAAGTTTTATCTTGGCATTGTGCCTATATAATAAGCCCCCTCTCCATACGTGAAAAGAATACTATTTCAAAATGCAGCAGTAATTTTAAAAGATATATGTATATTATATAATGAGTATATAGCTGAAAATGGTATATATATCTACTCTGTGTCCCAAAAATAATAAAATTACATGAGATTATAGTAATGTGAACCGAACTTAAAAAATCTGTTAAAGTTTCATGAAACTCTCTTCAATGTAAGCCACTTTTCAATGCGTTAAGTGACAGTTTAGTTTTGTGCGCCCATCGAAAAAATTAATATTAAAACAAAGAGCCAACATTAAATTATGTTTTATATAATTGATAAAAATGCTACTCAAACGTATGATGTCAAAAGCACAACTTTTTAGATGGCATAATCGATTCACAGAAGGCAGACCAGTTCTAAGTAACGATGAACGTCCAGGTCGTTCATTTGAAGAAATTACTGAAGTGTGTATGATTTCGTGAAAATTTCTAAGAAATCTTCAACGAGATTCATCGAAATGTCGATTGGAATACCGAAAATAAAATGTCATCGAATTTTAATTGAAAAAAAATTGATCAAAAGTGAATTCAAAGTAAGCTGTTTGAATTCACATCAATTAAATGATGATCAAAAATGCCGCGAATTGAACATTGTAAAGTAAAACATTATTAAACCTATTTGAAGTGAAGAAAATTTCTTAAAAATTTATTTGGTCACGAGTAAACATGCCATGATGGAAATACATTTTTCGATCGATTCTTCAAAATACTATACTGTCACTAAATGCTTTGTATTTTTGCTTTCGCTGAACTATAAATGAAACTTTATCAGTTTATTATACAGCCATTCTCATTATTTTTAGGACCAACAGTGTATGTATACGTAAATGTTTATTTTTTATTCATCTATAAACTTTATCCATTGGTATGTGCAAACGGATATATTTGTTTTTAAATGCATACCAAACCATGATGATACATATATGTGCGATTATGTGTATGTATATTAATATATGCACATAGTACAATTTAAATTATAAAGATATTTCATTGAGAATATTTTATAATGATTCTATTTGTAATATTAATTGCGGTTATTTGTTTCCTTTTATACAAAATTGAAAATTATTAGTACTATTATTATTTTCCATAAAATATATATATGTGAATACAATAATATTCTTGTTATTATACTATTTGTATATATACATACATTCATATATGTATGTATCCATCCGGGTATAATAGTGTGGTTGTTTTAAAATCCATAATAAATTCATGTTTTACAAAATTTCGCCTACCAAAATATAGCCGGGTATATTTATAAAAAGAGAAAAATACGGATGCCATATGGATATTAAATCTGTATAAATAAATCTTTTGTCTATGCATATGTATATGTGTCTTATTAGAAAACGCGAAAAAAAATAAAAATCAGAATGAATTTGTGTGCATTTATATAACGAGTATAAAATAGAAAAAAGATATATATGTTTTTTTTTTTAAGTTAAAATAAATTGTTATCGTGTTTCTATTCTATAATATTTCATAATAATAAATGCAAATGAAACATAAATCTGTAAACGACAATGTGATATCGCACTATAAATAAAATATATATTTATATACAATAAAAATACAATAGATATATCGAATACTTATGTGTGTGTCTATACATAGAATATAGATATTAATTCTACAATATATATTGTATATAGGAAAAATAAAATGTTTCGAAAACAAAAGGAAGAAAAAAGGACATTGTTATGTATTTTCAATTGTATAGTATTTATGTGTATATATAATTTAAATACACATATTTGTAAAATGCATGTCATAAAATATGGTTTAAATATTAAAGAGAAAAAAAAAATTAATATTTTAGTAATTTTACTTTATACAATATATACTTACAGTGAAGTTGTGTTCATGCAAAACGGTTTATCGCACAAGAAATTTGTATTAAAAATATTTCTCTTTAACGTATATTTTGTATCAATATTTTTGATACTGACTGTATTTTACAATACAATTTAGCAAACGTAAAGTATGGAAAAAAATATGTGTGGAAAATTAATTCCATTTTATGGTGACACTTCCCTTTCACATCAGAAGTGTTAATTTTATTGAGAATGAGTATAACATATTTTGTGTATTATATGTGTGGCGTATATTCAACGGGTCATATATATATGTATGTACTTAATATACATACGCAATCTTATTGCATTGTAATTTCAAAGCTTAAAATTTTGGAGAGTATATATACAAATTTCCATAAATATTTTAAATTTTTACACATTTTTTTTCGTTTTTTTTTCTCAATCGATATGGTGTTACATTCATTCTATTATTTGGGTACTATATTTCGTTAAAATTTCACAAATTTATATTTATGATTTTATTATAAACTTTTGTGGGCGCCGCGTGCCAGAACAAATTTTACTTTATTTCATTTTTTCCATCCCTTTGGATGTTTTGACGATATATTTTACTGTGAAAATGGAATGAAAATAGAATATATTTCTCACAATACGCCACTGTACGCATAGCTACTTATAATACATATTGTATTTAAATATATAGCAATAACAATTTTTACACACACATATTTGAACACATAAAATCAGTAATAAATATTGTATATTTCAAAAACTTTACGTTTCATTTCAAAATGTTTCGCAATAAATGTAGAATATAGTTTTTGTTATATTTTAATTTTTATTTTTATGTTTAAATTTTTTATTATTAAATATTACATTTTTAAGGTACTCGTGTACATTCTTTTGATAGTCGAACAAATATAGTTATGGCAATACGGTTTGTCATAGATATGGGGTAACGTATTTTATGTCACATTTATATTGCAATAAAAACATTAATGACAATCGTTTTACAATAGATTATTAATGCCAGATAGATATGGTGATGTATACGGCAAGCTGTTTACACTTATTGTTACCACAGATATTTTTCATTGTTATTTGACATATAAATGAAAAAAAAAAAATTCATCACAAAATATTTTCTACTACAAATAAATTAGGTTAAATTAGCACTATAAAAATTGTACCATTTTAGCAAATAAACATAAAATAATTGTTTTGCAACAATAATTGTATAAATATAGTATAATTATTTTTTAATAAAACAAAATGCTATAACGTGTAGTTGCCAGTAAGTGTTTTAAAAAGTTTTTGAAAAAATTGTGTAAAATAAATAATGATTATTATGTTTTTAATTTTTTTGTGTAAGAATATGTTCATAAAATATTAATATCATTACTATATCTATTGTATATATATATGTGAAATTCAAGCATACAGATGTACTAGTATTCGTTTTTTCACACGCTTTGAAACTATATTTTTTATGTCATTGCCCTATTATTCTACCGCACAGAAAATGTGTGAATTAAATATAATGGCTACAAATATACTGATGGACAAGTATAAAATTTTGAAAAATAAATTAAATTTTTTTTTCGGTAAATACCATTTTTTATGAATTATCATTTTTTCTAATAACGTGCCATAGTTTTAATTGTTTTCCGTTTTTATTTGTAGCAAAATAAGATCAATTTTAATAATATTACATAGTTTTTTAAGATTGTTTAACGCATTCAGAAAAATATATAGCCGCAAATTATACGCAGTATTATAATTACACGATGGCATCAAATGGAAAATCGGCTATATTTTCTGAATGCGATATACAATTTTAAAAATTTCTTCTATGCAATATTGTAATATTTGCACGTAATTAGAAAGAATTAAAATTCAAAAAAATTTAAATCGATGTTTACTCTAATTTTTTTTTCAAAATTTTCTTATTTTTGCATCTGACAATCTGAATATTTTAGCCATTATATTAAATTCACACATTTTCTCACTCGACGCTACTGAATATTACACATGTATGTTTACCTACTTATATTCCATAATTCCTATATATATAATTTTTATTATAATACAATTAAATACTTACCTCAAATCATTAGGTTTATTAGAACAAAAATATCCCTATATATATATTTTGTATATAATTGTATTAAAGTAAGTCAATTTGTAAAGAAAATTATATATTTATATAAAATACCGATTATATATATTACTTAACTATATTATATATATATGGAACAATAAATAAATGTAGAATTATATAAGTAAAATACCAAAAAGATGCAATTAGTGCAAAAATCTGCTTAATTGCCGTAATTTATAAAAGAATGAAATTTAGCGTGAATTTTACTCATTTATTGTACCCAACGTTATTTTATTTTTTCTTCGCTATATATAAATTGAATAATATATAAACAACATAATAATATATACGTTATTTGATTGTATGGACAGGGTGACACCACCATTTGAGAATTACAATTACCATAACCTCTCTACGTTTACGACATATAGCTTTATTTTTATTTTTAAGATAGCTATAACACATAGCGTTGTAATATTTTGATTTTTGTATAATATGAAGACGTAACCGATTTAACACAACGTTATTATGCTGTTCTAAAATATTAAACAATTATACTTATAATTATGATCTATTATATTATATATAAAATAAGAATGACAGAATGCTCCCAAAATATTAAAAAATACCAATTAAATGTATCTTCCGTGTTGTGTAAATAACAAATATCGGAATAATTGTTTCGTTAATTTTCAGTATTTTGTGGCGGTTCGAAAAATCGGCAACAACAAGAATTCATTCATTCTAAATAATTTTTATTAATAGTATCAGTAATAATTGTAATTATATCATTGAATTTTATATGTTATTCCAAAAAATTAAAATTTTTTCTAGAACTTTGAACGGCGTTTCTTACCCTGTATGTATATGGGCATCGCCTATATACAGAAAAATAAAGAAATCATCTTTTGCCATCAAATAAAGCAAAAATATTTCAAAATATATATTGTAATGAAGTGAGTTGAGTGTACATTTATTATATATAAAAGTATATCGCTTTTTTCTAGATTATTTAATTATATATTATATTACATGCGCGTATATAATTAATATATACATTAGACTGCGTTGTTTACAGACGGTTCTGTATAGTTAATTAACTACTATAATTATAGCAATGGTGCTTGTTCAACACCTATTTTTCTACAATCTTATAATTTATGATTTTTTTAATACACACTTACATGTTAACACTGTACGCAAGTGTAACCGAATAATTTAAATTGTATGTCGTTTTTTTTTTTAAATTTCCTCTCGTCAAGTAACACGTAATTTTTACGTAATTGTACATATCTGACATAAAAATTTTGTATATTGATCTTTATGTATAAAATATATAATGCAACTTGTAGATAATCTGTCAAAATAATTCAGCATTTAATATATAAAAATTACGCTTAAATTACCAGAAATTGCGACTTTGACCTATGTAACATATTTGGTATTAATTTTTGATTGCAATTATATCAAAAAGACAGTTAAAATTAGCTATAAAGTATTTCCACCAATTGTTGCGAAAAAATGTGTGTAAAAATTATGTTGCACATTATCATTTTTATAAAATTTCATATGAATTCCACCTAAATATATGAAGTCGCATAATTTACTTGTTCGCGAACAAATAACAAGAACATTTAACAAATAATATTTATTTATTTTATTGGACGTGTGTGTTACGTATAAATATAGCTAGAAATACCAATTGTTATTATTATTACAGATTTTAATTTTTAAACTCACCCATACATACATTTTTTTTCTATTATATATAAATTAGTTTACTATAGGTTACTAGACGTTAGAAAATAATATCGTGTATATGTAGCATTAATATATCCAGCAAATATATAAATGTGGATAGTATTACAGTTGATGCTGTATGTAATAAATTTACTTGAAAATTTGTTAAATATTATTTACAGCAGAGTTTTATTTTACATACGGAGTCCTATTTCGGAGCGACGCATGCAAAACATACGCAACGGATCATTGTAGTTAGTCCATTAGACTTAACTCTTCTACTTATCTAATTACATATCTTGTTTATATGCTGTTCAATTTGAAGATATTTTGTGCTTACGATTTAAATGCGGGTTTATATGTATAAACAATTCCTATAAAGTTACATCATAATTTATAACCGGCATATATATACATAAAATTACAAATCTGACAGATCTGTTGGTCAGTTTTGGTTAATTATTCTCTCTAATAATTCATTTCAGTATTATTTTTATATTTTTATTAACCTATAATAATTAGGATATCATTTTACTAAATCTTTCATATGGTAAAAATTTGCAATAAATTTAATTCATATAAAATTAATTAAGAAATGTTAATATTTCTATGGTGATTTTTATCACTTTAATTACAAACACAGATTTATGATTTTATCGGCTATATTACATACAGAGTCTGTTACACACCGAGCAAATTTTGCGCCCTGTGCATAATTTTACAAAATACACCCTTAAATAAAAATCTATCTAGATTGTTTAATATATACATAAATTTTTCTTCGAATAAAAAAGACTTGAAAAATTATTGATTATGATTATTTTTGTGCCATCTTAACAATTTTATTTTATTTTATTTTAGTTGAATCTTCTGTGTGTAATAGAACCGTTTCCACATCGCCCCAGAAATATAGATTCTCAATGCGTTTTTATGAGGTTTCGTCCTTACAGGCCTAGTCTCCTATAGAATATAATTTTTTTCTAAATTATGTAATTATTATTATGAATTATTATTAACCCCCCAGTGGTTTAATTGCCGACAAAATCGAACAATTTTTCCCAAAAGTAAAAAACTAATGCAAATAACTAATATAGAGGTTTTCTATATATTCGTTAAACCCATTCTACGGTTTTAGATTGTCTCGCGGTAAGTTGATTACGCCTAATTGATTCTAAATGAATCTTGGGGTAACTTTTTTAGTAATATATCGGGTTGTAATTAAATGATAAAAATAACAATCAATTTTATATTAATATATTGTACTTAATTGACAAAACAATTTATTGACAAAATAATATATACATTCATTCATCTTTCATTTATTTTATGTAAAAATATTAACCAAAACCCGAGATATTACTAAAAACGTTACCCCGAGACAGTCGTAGGAAAATATTATTAATTTTAAATTAAGTTATGAGATGAGTTTAACGTTTTTTTTTCAATTTTCGGCGCCACTTACAAATACACGCCCCGTTTGTATGTTCGTTCTGTTCATATGAAAGCTACTGTTACATTTTTAGTCACTGAAAAAATCGTTTACCATACTCCGACAAAGTTTATTATCAACATACATAGATTCCACTGTATAAACAATTATATAATATATATAGATATATATTTCTGTGTATACAGATGTAGTGTAGTTATGTATATTTATAATAAAAATTGGAAAACATAATTTAACTTCTTAAACCAGTTAAAGTGAAGAAAATTTATTACTACATTACTTATATATAGAGATATATAGTGTATGTGTTTGGTTGGGATGTTTGTATCTGTGTGTGTGTGTGTGTGTATAGTGTTGTGTTATATTGTATACATAAAAT
Source organism: Bibio marci (assembly GCA_910594885.2). Classification (NCBI taxonomy): domain Eukaryota; kingdom Metazoa; phylum Arthropoda; class Insecta; order Diptera; family Bibionidae; genus Bibio; species Bibio marci. Next base: position 24,941,108 of record OU343114.1, on the reverse strand, counting down.
GTATATATAATAATAAAATATATATAATTTTCTATTATTTTTCTTTATATACTTTTTTCAACTTAAAAATAAAGCTTACATATAAATAGAATATAATTTTAAATTTGCTGTTTCATCGCTTTATGGTTAATTTTAAGCGTACATAACATATAATATATATACTACTTCTATTATATGTATGTGCTTTAACATTTCATACATATAAATATAAATATATACAATATATAATAGAAAATTCTCACATAGAGAGAGAGGACAAACAAATTACTTTAATTTTCTTTGTGCGCTTTTAAATAAAATTTGCAAATAAGCAAGAAAATTGTGCTTTTATTATATATTATTTTGTATATATAAATTACGTATAGAAATTATATGTATATAAAGTAATACATAATATATTCTATGTATATATTTAATGCATATAACACAGAAATACGATGGTATTCAAAATTGTTTATATATATTACACGGTACATAATATAATCTATATCTCTGTAATAATAAATACATTTACGAGTATATAATAGAATCAATTTATTGTTATACTATTGGAATTTGAACATTTATTTATTTTTTTATACTCTCCTATACCTACGTATTTATGTGTACAATAAAATAAATTGAATTATATTAAATTGAAGATGAAAAATATATTATGTATGCGATTATATAATAATTTACATTGGACATTTTTTTTTATTTTTTTTCTACCAATTTTGACATTTTTATGATAAATGATTATCGTATAATATTTTTATTTTGATCCTACATTATTAAAAAAAAAAAAAAATTTTCTATTATATGAATGTGTATAGAAAAATAAATAAACATATATGGATGGTTTATTTTATTATTATACGGTTGCTTGTCAGACATTACGTATACATATTTTATATTTTTATATATATAATGCTGTTGACCACAAAAAGATATTATATATTTTGTATTTTATTTTATTATATGGTATATGAGAAAATTTATTAATATTTATAGAATGATATATGTTAGTTTTATTATTATTATTATTATTATTATAATAACATGGATCAATTTTTATCAAATATAACATTCATTATGCCGACATAATTTTTGAATATAATTTGATAAACATTTATGGATTTACACATTTTTTTTAATAATCAAATTATTTTGTATTTTTTCGTATGTGTTAGTGTTAGCTATAACAATCAATTATATTTAATTTAATTTGCTTATTTTTATAAATTATTTTAATATGCGATAATAATAATAATAATATGTAATATTTATTTATCTATCTATCTATCAATCTCAGATGAGAACAGGCAAGCATTGATAACAAAAAAAAAAAAAACAATTCTAATTTGAAACTACCATAAAAACATATTCTTATAAATTATTGCATAGAAAGTGTTATGTCGATTCCTCCGATGAGAAACATTTAGCACAAATTGAGCTTGTGATCAAAATTAATTTATAAAGATAATAGTTTTTAGCGTACAGTGTGATCCATTACCAAAACCAATCTTAATTTATTCTTTGCACTCGTGGTATAGATAGTGTAAAGTTGTTGGCCTTTTCGATTACCAATATATAGCCATATAATGTCGGAATATATATATATATATATATATTGTTTATCTCTCACGAACACCACACGATTTAATAATTGCAATCGTACAGTTTATAATTTTCCGTTATGCCAATGATAAATATGATTCTTGGTAAGTTACTTTAAATTCTGGGGGTATATCATAGTGGAATCTATTTATTCATAGTGTATTTGCCGCCGAAGGAAATCATCCAATATTTTATGTAATCTACATATAAACATATAATCTCATCGCAAAATTTCCTCCAATGACTGGTTTTATCTTTTATCTCATTATCATATTAAAGTTTTTTTTTTTAAATTTGTATATTTTTTGTCAATCTACAGTTTAAGTTTTTCGGACATAAGCCTTAATTAAATGGGCTACAAAGCTCTTTCTTTGTGTTAAAATCATATCAAATATTTATACGATATGTTTCTAGTATTGGTAAATTAAACATATTTGAGTAAAAAATATAATATTTCCATGTGTGATTTGATGAATTTATATTTATGTGATTTGTTATATACGCAAATCCCTGATCATTTATTTTAATTTATAGGTAACACATATGGTAATGTCAATTATCTTATGTCTGGCTTGCAGCACAAAAGTCAGTTCGATTTGCTTTTTTTTAAGTAATTACGGACCTCTATAAGATCTATAAAATTTAATGGAAACTCTTCACTTTTGTACGTATTATAAAGCTACCACACAACATGTGTGATGTTAATTATTGTCACACATCGCACTATTTAATAAAGATATTTTTTTTTTATTACACTATTATAATGGATAATATTAATCAATAAATCTGTTCCGAAATGATAATCCGAAGAATCATATTGACCGATACTAAGATTAAAATATAATTAATATCATTTTTAGTTTAGATTTCAGTCAAAACTGTATATCTACTATATATCTCTTGAATTTGTAGAAGTAGTGTGGCAAGTCTACATAAATACACGTTCTTACACAATTTCATTGAACCAGTCTTTAAGGATAGATTGTTTGTACTGATTCCTCTAATCCTATATAAACTTAAAATAGTATGGTCTCTGGATTAGTACCATATTTGTTTGCTGATTTTAGTAATATTTTTTATGTATTTTAAGATGATATAGTAATTTTTAATTCCAATCACCCCAATTTTACTGCAGTCTATAGTTGTATACTGAATTAATGATTATCACAGGATATCATATCATCTTCTTCTTTCGACAACATATCATTGGCATCGCGGTTGCATCGTGAATTTCATTGATTGCCAAGTTTTATATATGCCACAGAAAAGTTAGAATCATATCTGTAATTATAACTTAATCAAAAAGGAAAAAAAATATATATAAATAATAAAATTTAATTTTTTTTCGCTTTAGTTTACAAAATTTCATGAAAATAAATTACATTAATTTATAGGTATATTTATTCGTATATGTATATGTAATTTGTGTAAATATTAGAATGCATATAAATAATATAACTAACATATAAATATGCTACAATATATATAATATAATTTTGTTTCGCAACTTTTTTGTAAGATTTTATCAAATTACAATTTAAAAAATTGTCACTTTTAATAAATTAAATTATTTATATGAAAATTATGTTTATCTTATACATTTACTCGCTTTTCTATTTCGTATATTACATAGACTTACACACACACACACAGCCACACGTATTGTACAATATAAAACAAAATATGTTGTAACATTTTATTTATTATGTTGAAAATGTGAAATATAGTACATTATTAATGAATATTTTCCGTTTCATAATAATATAACTTTATTTAGTTGCTGGTGGAAAAAAATAATTTATTATATGAAATGTTTTGTGGTGGTAAAGAGTAATCTTTTTTTTATATACACGTTGTTTTTGTTTAAAAATAAAAATATACAATTATTTTTTTTTCTTTCGTTATTATTAATTAAAATTTTAAAATAATTACAGCAGACATTTATTCATAAATATAAATTAAATTAATTTTATTATTATGCACATATTTCCACTTATATAATTTTGTTGTGATTTTTATTATAATATACTCTGTAACACACACACACACACACTATTGTAATTTGTTAAAAATATATTTTGATTTTGCATTTAATTGAATTAATATTATAATTATTTATTATAAAAAAACAGAAAACAGAAAATTATTATAATTTATTCGATAAATTTGCTAGATAAATTTTCATATTGAATAATAATTGCATATATTTTAAAAATGAATTTTTCACCTATATTATAACAAATAGTCTGCAATTTTTTCCTATAATATTGTATTTATGCATTTATTCAAAATTATAAAGAAAGAATTTTTCACATGAATATTATTTATAATATATAGTTTTTTTTTCCAACTAATTTAAATTCAATTTGTTGAAAATCAATTTCAATTATGCTATGCCCGCAATAATATTATAAAAATGTACATATTTAAATTTTCAATTTCTCATATTATAATTTAATCAAAACATTATCTCATTTATTTATTCAATATTTATGCACGTTGTCTACGCATTGAAATAGTGTCCATGAGTGCAATGTTAACTTTTAAGCGGGTAATAATAGGGAACATAATTCTAATTTAGGGTTTTGTTTACGAGATACACGCTCCTATAATTTATTGCATTAGTTTTATCTTTAAAGTATCCATAACTTCGAAACTAATATAACGTTTCTATAGACAATCGTATATAAAAATTCTAATAGCTATTTTTTTTTAAAACAGAATAAAAATGAATATTTTGACAAAGAAATAAATTATGATAATTAGGTGGATTGAAAAAATTATGATAAAATAATTTTTACATATATAAATATAGTATAATGTTATATGTGGAGAAGAAAGGGTATAATGGTAACCAACTAACCACCAGGCGGCTATGTCATACATTTAATATACATAACTCTTATGTGAAAAACTGTTCATTATTTGCTTATATCTAAGTTCAAAAAGAATTTATTTAATCATCCGTTTTTTTTTTAACTTAAAAAGAAAGTATTGTGGGTATAGAAATGTAATAGTAATTGAAAAAATAATAAATAAACATATATTATTATTTATATTAAAAAAATTTTAACGAATGTTACCAAATCATATATTGTATGGTATATGCAAATATAATTATAAAAATTCATTACAAAAATTTTCGTTAATTTTTTAATGTAAAATATAGAAATATTTTATTTTTAACATATAACACATGGGCTGAAAAGTTGCCGAAAATTCTAAGAGATTTTCGAATTTCGTGCGTTGATTAAACATTATTTTTTGATTGGAAAAAATATTTCTGAAGCCAAAAAACTGCTTGACGAGCATTATCCTGACACTGCTCCAGCTCTTTCAACAGTACATTTGTGGTTTGCAAAATTTAAAATCGGCCATATGAGCACCAATGAAGATGAACGCAGTGGACGTCCAAAGTAGGCTGCTACTCCAGAAAATATCAAAAAAGTCCACAAAATAATTTTAGATGACCGTAAACTGATGTTGATCGAGATAGCTGAGGCTCTGATGATATCAAAGGAGCGTTTTGGACATATCGTGCATGAATAAATATTCATGCAAAAGATCAGTGCAAAGTGGGTGCCGCGCGACGAATCGATCAAAAACAACAACGTATCGATGATTCAGAGCAGTGTTTGGTATTGTTCAACCGCAATAAAACAGAATTTTTGCATCGATATGTGACAATGGATGAAACATGGCTCCATCATTACACTCCTGAGTCAAATCGGCAGTCAGCATCATGGACAGCAAGCGACGAACTTCGCCCACAACGACCAAAAACGCAACAGTCGGCTGGCAAGGTTATGGCATCTGTATTTTGGGATGCACATGGAATAATTTTCATCGACTATCTCGAAAATGGAAAAACCATCAATAGTGACTATTATATAGCCTTGTTGGAGCGTTTGAAAAGCATGAAATCGCTAAGAAACGAACGCATTTGAAGAAGAAAAAAGTGCTGTTTCATCAAGACAACGCACCTTGTCATAAATCAATGAAAACGATGGCAAAATTGCATGAATTGGGCTTCGAATTGCTTCCACATCCACCGTATTCTCCAGATCTGGCCACCAGCGACTTTTTCCTGTTTGCAGACCTCAAGAGAATGCTCACTGGAAAGAAATTTAAAAGCAATGAAGAGGTGATCGCCGAAACAGAAGCCTATTTTGAAGAAAAAACGAAATCGTACTATAAAAATGGTATCGAAAAGTTGGAAGATCGTTGGAATCAGTGTATCACCCGCGAAAGGATGTATGTTGATGAATAAAGTTTAATTTTGCAAAAAAATGTTTTTTTTCTTAGAATTTTCGAAAACTTTTCAGCCCCATGTGTTATAATTCAGTTAATTACCAACCTTTCTTTCTATACAATACACCTATATAAATAATTTATGCTTGAATAATTTAACAATCTATTTAAAAACCATGCACTTATATTTATGCTTACAACTAATTAGAATACTATTATATAAATTTAAATTATAAATTAAATAAAAGATGCATTCAAAAGATGAAATCATGCAAATTATTTTTTATTAAAATGTGAATAGATCTCTTTCACTTTTTTTTTTTTTCTTAATTGAGTTCCAAAATAATTCATCCAAATATTTCAATATATAGTAAACAAAAACATATACTTATTATGGTATTATTCATATTATATTTAAATATATATATATTCCTAATGGAATTATATGACTACGTACGTATTATATTTTCAATTTTATATAATTATTTTTCCTATTATAATATAAGATTTACATTTATAAATATCCAATTAATTATTTACATTTTCTTTAGTATATAAATACCAGATTCTTCTGTAATTCTATATTTGTTCATTTATATATATAAATTTGTGTTCTATATACACCTACATAATATACGCATTGAACATACTACCAATACAACATATATATTATAGATTATATGATACTCATAATAATATTTATTACGAAAATTATTATGGTAGTATAAGTATGAATGCAGGAAAATGGAAAATAAATAAATTGTATCAATAAATTATAATTTGCGGCTTAGACGAATATATTGAAAGGAGCCTGTACACGGAAAGAAATAACTCATTTACTAATAATAATATATGCTAACGAAATTAAAATTAAGCAAACGTTTTTTCCCATTTTTTACCGAAAACAATTATTCTGTTTACATAAATAACAATATATTTTGATTTTTATTAACCACCTCTTCAAATGCCTATCAAGTAACCTATTTTTAATATACAAAATATTAATTACTGTATTTGAAATAATCATTTAATTAATATGGACCAACAAATGCATTATTTTATTGTTTCGATAAACTTCTTTTACAAACCAAAAATACAATTTTTTAAATACACACATAACTTATAATTCCATTTAAAAATTTGAATGATTTAAAAATTGTACAATTTTATTTTCAAAGAACTAAATAAATAAATTCCTGTATAATAATCAATTTATATAAAATATTAGTATTCGATCAATTTTGCAATTTAAAATATTACAAACGTATTCAATGTAGATTTCTTAGAGCTAAGCTTATGAATCCTTTCTGGATAGATTCAATTTTCGATTTACTCAACACATAATACGGCTACCAAATGTGGCATTAATATTTTATAACAGCCATTACACTTTAATAGGGTTCAATAAATTCACGACACTTATGGTCATACGAAAAATAAAACCCATATTTATGAGTTTAATACTATTTATAATCCGGTCTCTATGTCATTTTAGTTAACAACAATGCAAACATAACTTTATATTTATAACAAATTCATTAAAATACATATACAAATTTATATATTCAATAAAATTAATTGTCCTATATTTAAAACAAACATTTATTCACAACACAACATTGTGAAAAATTACAATTAAATCTAATAATTTGTAATAATTTGGATTCAATACAATTTATAATTAAACCATTTATAATTAAAGTAAATCGAAACATGTAAACTGGATAAATTTTATAATCCACGGAGGTATACCAAATATTACAACAATTTCACTTGACAGTGTTTTATCACATTTAACATTATACATGGACATATAACCAGAAGACTAAATTTGAATTAAGATAAATTTTTAAAAGTTTACAATAGAAAAGCAATTGATGTGATCATCCAAGTAATACAATAAGAAACTTTTGCAAATTTTCGTATGATACAATCAAAGTTTAATTTGAAATTATAATGAAATCAAAACAATTTGTGAAATAATTTCAGAAGGTAATGTAGTCTTAGATCACGTACAATTTGTACAATTGATGGATATAAATTCAAAAATTACAATGTTTGTTATTTATATTGCCTCAAAATGAAAATCTTTGAAATATTTGTACGATAACTTGTCGATAGGTAGATAATTATAGTAACTTCGTTTTTACAACAATTCTTATACAACAAAATAATGCAGAAATGTTTCTAAATATTTAGATTTTTTTAATGATTTATCTTGCCTTACGATTTAATTTCAAAGAAACATTGCGTGTGCAGACTATTTAATTTTAATGCAACTCTGTGCCGATGTTATCAGTACATAAAACTAAAATATTTTAATTTTTATAAAAATATGGATTTTATTTCATTTTGTAATAGTAAAAAACATATTTATAAAATACAGACAAAAATGAACAAATTTGGCACACAAAATGTTTGCGGGCGACACTCGTCCTATCCATTTAAGGAGGGGTTAAAATGTAAATAGAAAGCAACAAAATTATCAAGATTATCGATACACCAATTGCTTCAGTAAATGTAGCCAGGCCATTACGAGAGTTATTAATATTGCATTTCGTTATGTATATCAAAATAATGACTAATTGAATGTAGATTAATTAAACAAAAATAAGTTATAAAACATATTTGTTTAACAAAAACAACGAGTAATTCTTTTCTTATTAACAAATTTCGGTAGAAATTTTTATAGCTTCGCTTTATTGTATCATATTGAATTTTTTGCTATACCATTTCGAATTGGTCAATATAAAGTTAATTTATTACAACAATTTGTTGGAAAAATCTATACATAACTTTCAATTTAACTTATTTGTATCAAAAAAAAAAACAATTTGTTTGCACTAAATGTTAATCTGTTTGTCTGTCATAAACAATTATAATATAATTTTTTTCTCCATATTCATACAAATTAGACAAAACTTTATTAGCTCTAATGGTTACGTTTTTTTTCTTTCTTATGATTATATATTTGAAACGTTTATATTATAATAAATGTTTTCGTTTGGTTCAAAGGTACAAAAATTTTTACTGCAAATAAGTTATAGCAGCACATACATACATTTTTTTCTTTCCGTATATACATTTTATATAAATATACATTCTTTTATTATATATTAACTCATAAAAATTTAATATAAAATTTAATAACTTGTGTTTTATATTTAACATAATATGTATAATCTTCGTGTTTGATGCACAACACCAGATATATATATATATTTATGTATAGCTTACCTATGTTGTAGGTGTATTTGTAAACGGATTTTTTTTTTTCCTTTTAATATACATACAATCTTTTTTTATTGTTTCGTATACCATTTACGTATTTTTTTTTTATTTGAATTACAAAATTAAATATTTTTCCTGAAAATTTTCCTCTTCAATAATCGATATATTTATATACAATACACACCGTCCATCATAAAAAGAAAAACACCAATCAATAGGAAATGGACATAATAAGTTGGTATATAATAGATAAAAAAAAATAAAAAATTGAGAGGAGTAAAGAAAAAAAAAACATGAAAATATTTTCGTCATCTTCAAATATTATTTAAAAGTTTCCGGAGATTTAATAAAAATGAAAAAAAAAAAACACAAAAAATATGAAAGACTAATTTTTTTTTTCCTACGCATATTATATGTATTTTTTATATAGCTACGCACGCATCCTATTTAATATTTGTACACTTCATAATATTTATATATATATTTATACGCATATATTGGTTCATATATATTCGTATATCATTCATTTTATTATACATATGAGGGTTTATTATATTCCCTTCTTGTATACTGATGGGCATTATTTGTAATATGTACAAAATAACAGAGGGTTTTCGTTTGCATTCAATATACAAATATATTTCTATCTATAACATATCCACGCATATATATATATATATATGCAACGTGTATGTATTCTAAATGTACATCATCATATAATATAAAACTGTGTTTATACAATATAAAAAGTCAAGTTAGTGAAAGGCAAAGCAAATATCCTCTTTATTATCTTTTTTTTTTTTTTTCCGGTCGACCTGAACAAATTTAATCTAATCTTCTAAATGATATCTTATCTATATTTTCATTTTATATATTATATCATATATACACATAAGATATTTATTTATATTAAAGTATACACTGCGATAAATGTTTGTCTATAGATGCGAATATATATACCATATTCATATATTGAGATATAGAGGAAAGATGATCTGCGTATATATATATTCGTATTTATATTATATGTATTATAATATGTATTATATAAAAGTATGTATCAAATTTTCTAGCCAACATATAAAAATTTATGTTGAATAAAAATGAAGTATATATATATGTTATATACAATATATCCCTGCAGGAAAGAGAACTAGTTCTACTACTAGTGGTACAACAACTATAGTTACAAAGTAAATAGTACTGGTTTCACGCAAAAACCCCTTTTTTCATGTTGAGAACTGTTTCTTTTAACATGGAAATGTCCTACGAACGGACAATTGTCGTCTTCTGCATTACTTTTGTAGTAGTCATAATACGGATCTGATAAAATAATATAATATAATACAATGTAAACGGTAATGAATAACAAACGGCAATACCTTTTGATTGTAGTTAAAGATTGAAACCAAATATATTTTGAATGATATAAAAACAATTATTAATTGTTATACCGTCGACAAGTATATTTAAGTAAACTATACATTAACTATAATATTTATTCGATTAAGAGTTTAAATGATTGGTATCCAAGGCATCCTACACTTTTCAACTAGTTGATGAACTAGTTAATTTGTAACCAATTACTGAAATAGTTTAAATGTAAACACTGAAGTGTTAGTACTAGTTCTTCTCTGCAACTAGTTACTGAAGTGGTTAATTTTAATTTGAAAATAGTTTATGTATTCCGTCACCGTAGTACTTTAAGTAGTTCTTTAAAAAATAAATGTTATATTTAATTTTTCAAAAATGGTAGACAATATATTTTAATATAATTTAATATTTATTATGTTTTTAATACAAAATAATAATTTATTTCATATTTAAAAAATATTATAAATTATTGCAACTGGTACTGCTTCATAGTTTATATCACCTTTTTTCTTAAATTACATCAACTCCATTTTAATTTTACGTTCTACATTCAAGTTTTTCCTCGCGTAAAATAAAACACAATTCTTTGAAACATTTACGGCATAGTTTATTCCTAATATACTTACTTACTCTTCTTACTTACTGCATGGCGTTACAACCTAATATTCCTAATATACCAATCGATTAATATCTCTTCAAAAGATATTTTTGTATAGCGATTCGTCAACATTGTTGCATATACAATCTACCGCCACAAAATTCTCGTTGCATACAATGTGCATATTTCCTCTTCTACTGCACTAAAATTGTTGGACATTTTGGATGATAATTTACATAAATAAACTTAATATAAATAATAAGCAATTTAAATTATAATTTAATAAATTTTACTTACATTTAATCAATCATATTATAAATAAATTTTTATTCACTTCACAATCACAATAATAGTGTTTTTAATACGATATTCATTACACTATTAAAAATAAAACCAAAACAGTGTCCAGACACAGCACATAAATTTCTTTATAATATTAATATAACAGTTCAAAAATGTTTTTATTTATCTTCGTTTCGTCATGTATTTGTATTATTGCGTATTTAAAATAGTTACTATCTGTATTACTTTAGTAATATTAGTTCTGTATAACTAGTTCATTTTACACTAGTCGAAGAACTAGTTTTTATACGGAACTAGTTTCAAAATTTACTGCAAGGATATATGTGAATAGTATATATATGTTAATATATATTAGTATTTTGTATTTATATGGAAAAAAAAGGATGATTTTTTAAGCAAATATTTTTTTTTTTATGTAATATCGAAAGATTGTAAATATGAATATAAATAAATATATACAATAGAAATATAAATATACAAATTGTCTATCTATAAAAACAAAATATATATACCATATTTATATAACAATGTATAATCTATATATGTATAGAACTTTTCCTTATTTTATACCATCTTGTTAATGTAATAAAATAAAGAAAATTTTCTTATGTCCATTTCATCTTACAGTATTTATTTTTTTTTTGTTATATATTGTTGGTGTGTTATAGATATATGAATAAATATATGATTTTACCGATTGCCAATTTTGTTGATACATATACAAATATATAATATTTACTTTTATATATATTTATTGACATAAATATCACATTAAAAACAATATATGTATAATAAAATGTTGTAAAGGCAATAAGAAAAATATAGAACAAATAAATTCTGTTTCATATCCATTTATAAAATAATGTCAAATGCACAATAAATAATATACAATAGCAATATTATTTTAATTTTATAAATATACTCGTATTTATCAAAAGATTTAATGTTGTTGTTGTTGTTGTTGAATTATTCTAAGTCGGTTTTTAAATATGTTCATTTCATTTTATATGAAGGACTATAAAAATAATCTATTTTAATCCTTTATCTTTTATTACAATGATATTTTTTATGACAAACCTCTTTTTTTTTATTTTAAGCAATTTATTCAAATATATATTTTTTTATTGAAACATCTTTTCGTTTAAATCGTTTCGTTATATAAACTTTATATATTATTTAATTTTTACAAAAACGCATTTAATATTTGTGATTTACTATATTTTTTTGCAGTGAAAAAATGTTAATCAATTAATTGGATTCCACATAAACAATATTTGGTTGAACATAAATATTTGGTTTTTTATTAACATTTTATAGTCACGGTCTATTTTCCATTACAATTGTCACTGTATTTAAATTCTAATTCAGAACTTTTTATTTATACATGTTCCTGTCATCTTAATAGACTGAACACCAAATGGGTTTAAATAAAGTTCAGAATAGGTAAAAATTTGGTTCAATATAAGTTATTTTTATCTTATTTTATGTGCTATAATCAAGAATCTATATAAGAAAAAACTACTTAGTTAACCTAATTAAATTCGTTCACATAAATCACCAAAAAATAGATACAATTTATTGGCCATTGTTCATATTCGACTAACAGTTGACATTGCCCTAAATAGGTATAAAATTTGTTATTTTTTACATATAATTTGAACCTATTATGTTACTACGTGATGAGATGAACTGTATGCTCATCATATAACCGTCTAAATTTTGCATACAACAAATAAAAGCGCACGTAACAAATAATATAATCAATGTTCACTGCAGATAGCAAAACATTTGATCCATCCAATGACCGGCACCATCATGACGATACAAATATTTGAGTGCACCACAAAGGGATTCATGGTGTAATACATATTGCAGATAATTCAACATCGATAATCAGATGATATATTTCCTGAATACGATATTGTACCAATGGAACGCATATATACGCATATAATCCTATGAAATAGCAGAGTTCAAAATCAACGCATTGGATGATATTTAACAGATTGGCACAACATCATGTGTTATTATAAAACTTAAATTTAAAACTAACTCCATTTGTGTATAGTCATCCGACAAATAACAGTGCCAGAATTATAAATCATTCGTATACTATATGGATAAAATTTACCATAATTAGTGTGATAGTTATACTCATATAGTTGAAAGTATTTCGTATATTGTAGAACGAACATTTAATTTAAAATTTAGTCTATTTAAGATTACAATCAAAATATTATATATATGTTAACAATTTATAAAATAAAGACAAACCAATATATTCCCTATGTGTATTTGAAGAGTAGCAATGTTCAATTTAGCGTAAATCGTTAGCAGTGAGCAAGTTAATTTTTCTGCAATTACTTTATGTTATATACCATATCCTAAATATATTATAAATAATCCATTACAGACTTCAGTACACTCTTGCAATAAAAAATTTATATGGTACAGAATCTAAAGTGTACGTACATTTATTATAATTAAACAGTTTTCAAATTGCAACTGTTTTTTCCTGTATTTTAAAACCAAGATTGCATAAATTATTACTCACATTATTATTACATAAATACCTAGTATATTAAAACATTACATATACATATTTTACTTTATTTTAAAACATATACTAATACAAACACATAAATAATTATAATTTTTAAAAAGTGTATATAAAATGAAAGTATATTTTATTCGTACTTAGTATATGTACTTGTGTGTTAAACTATAAATAAAAACCACTTTAAACTGTACTTAGAAATAATAATATAAAGTACTATTTACTATATAATATAACATTAATAAATACATAACCACTACACATATAATATTGTAGAAAATATAATTATAAAATTTATATAAATGAAATTTATTAATTTTTATTAAATGTTCAATTATTGTGAACATTTTTTTTTTTTTTAATCATCTTCTTGACTTCATTTTATGTCATCACAAATGTTGTATGAAGTTTCAAGAGACAGTATTTATATATATGTTTATACGAATTATAAAATTGAAAATAGATAGAGTAGAGGAATATAATTCCGATCATACCGTAAACACGGTCACTTTGTAAATAACTGCGTATATAAATTATTAGAGACTTAGGTCGCTACATATATTTCTAGCCTTGGCAAAGTATAAATTTATTTAAAATTATTTATAAGCAGTTATTTGCACGGTGGTCATCGGATTTAGTGTACGGTCAGAATTAGGATCGTCTACCATAGATCACTGTATATGTATATCTATTATATTATACATAGTGGTAGTGGGCTCAATCCTTGCCTGCGATATTAAGAAAACTTTCATTTTGGACAATTATAACATAATAATCCCGAATTTAATTATATATGTATTAATTTAATGTTATTAGTTAAAATTAATTTAATTTCAGTGAAATAAAAACGTATTAATAATCTTGAAATTTTTATAAATTCAGAAAAATAACTAAAAAATATAATATACCAAATGTCCCAATATGTGTCGGACAAAAAATTGTATACGCACATGCTTGTTATGTTATGTGTAAAACTAATCTCTCTATATGTAATTGAGTAATTTCTAAACATTGATGAACGAGATAATTGATTAGTTAAATAATAGTAAAATTAATCAACCATTATTATTTTATTAAAATTAGGAAAATTCAATTAAGGTTAATAATAATGTTATAATAATTAAACGAATGGACCCCCGCAATCGCTGTCATGTTATGGAAACTTTGGATAATGGTATTCATTTAATAATTTTAAATGTGACAGTATTTTGGTAATTTAAATGCGAACAATCACACATTGTATCGATGCAAATAAAAAATCTAATTCATTCATAATATAATCCAGCGGAATAAGTTCAAAAATGATTGTAATTTGAACACTATGACAGAGATAGTGATCGCTACCTTATTTGAATAGTTGAAGTAGTTTAACAATAACAATGATATACAGTCACAAATTATTTATTATTTATATGGAAATTTTATAAAATAAGATATTTTTATTTATATCTTTTTATTAAAATTAATCTTTAAGAAAAATCTATATCTTGAATCGTGTATACACGAGTACAGTTGTGTTTTTTTTTATTGAGTTTGGCCTTCTTTTTCTTTTTTTATCCATTGTTATTATACATTTATCAACACAAACTTGTAATATGTATATTCTTTTATCCGCGTGCAATGAAAACTTTTTGATACAATATAAAAAACATTTATTATATTGTTTGGTGAAACAATAGGCATAAAATTCATTTCTCTTTGTGGCAACACAATATACACATTTATAATATGTGATGACGGTATTATTATTATATGTTATTTTAAAAATACATAACATATACTCGTGTGTGTGTGTGTGTGTACACGTATACAATATAAATAACGAAACAATGAATTTTCATGAAAATTATGTATTGTATTGTATTGTATGATACGGACCACCACCCACCCATCCACCCACCACACACACACACACACACACACACAAAATGTTACCTTTTTAATATCAATATATAATCGTATAATAAAATCTATTGTGTCATTATTATTTTACAGACTATTATAATACAAAAATAAATGACATGATAACGTCTCTGACAATTTTTATGCATACAATAATAATTATTATTATGGAATTTATTTATGATTATTATATTGTAACAGATATTTTTTATTTAATAATTATATAATGTACGGGGTTTATAATAGTATACAATTCGTATATTGCCTACGGTTATAAAAGTGTTATATATATATACAATTGTAAAATATGCACAGTTTTTAACGTCGATAATATTTTGACATATAATAATAATAATTTCAATATAAATAAATATGTTTATTCAAAATATTTATATATTGTAAAATGTAAAATATAATATATAAATAGTCAATTATTAACAATTGAATATAAATCTCATTTCCGTCGTTCTGAAACATGTAACATTTTTTTCATCGTGTTTATAATATATATATACAATACTTTTTTAAACATATAAATCGTATAAGAAAAAAATAAAATAAAAATAGCATTGTCATCATGAGAGATAAAAAAAAAATGATTATATGTGTATAAGGACTAACTTAATCCTTCCATGAAAATTTTGTTTTCATTATAAAATGTATGTATTTTTATTTCTTTGAAATATATACAAAGAAAAATCACAATAGCAAAATCTATAACAGAAATCAATTACCATGAGACTGAGACTGAAGGATTATTAAAATTTTATAGTTATTTTCTAAAGAATGTTTTCTTGCTCTTTTTTTATATTTTACATTCTCAAGTCAATACCATATATTCAAAAAATAAAAAAAATATGTGGAATTCTATAATTGAATATATTTAAAAAAAAAAATAAAGATAAAATTTAAAGAAATTCTTAACATTTTTTCTTCAATTTTCTATGTACTTACATATTTATATGAAGAAAAAATAGAAAAATAAATATAAAATAAATGTTATAATATTATTGAAAAGAGAAAATTTTCTATTTAATTAAATTTATACGTATTTATATAAAAATAGGTATTTAATTTGTTGAAATTGAAAATTGATAAGATTTTATTATTGAAGAAAGCTAATAATAATTTTTCATTAAATATTCTATTATTATATGTGTTACATTAAGAGTATATTTGTGTGTGTGTGTGTCTAATCATTTCTTATTATGTGCAAATTTAATATAGTCCCGAAATCTCGAATATAGACGAGTATATAGAATAAAATAAAATTGATTATATTTTTTGATAGATTGTTTATTATATAATGGATTGTTTGAACTCACTGTATAATGTAAATGATTGTCTATATAAGATTAATATAGATACGAAAAAAATTTAAAGTAAATGTATCGGCTATTTTTTATCAAATATTGTACTGTAAAAATTCCATTAAATTATCAAAAAATACTTGAAATCCATTTTAGTCTTTAATTATTTTCAAATTTATTTCTGTTACTATAAATAAATCAAAGAAACAAATTCTTCAACATATATGTATTTTATGAGATTTAAGCATTAATTTCTGTGTTATGGTTCGACATGATCAAATTAACATAATTATGTACACAGTATTTTCAATATATAACGACAATTTTTAAATATATAGAATAAAATATACATTATATTAGCATTCAATTATTCAAAATAGGTTCCATTCCATTAGCTTCAATGCAACGTGTGACACAATCAACCAGCTTATGTATAGATTTTTAATAACTCAGTAACATCGGAATATTATTTAGCACCTGTGTCACGGCTGCTTGAATGGCTGGTACATCATCATAAAATTCTTCTTTCATGGAAGTTTTTAGTTTCGGGAACAGGAAATGTCACACGGTGATAGATCTGGCGAATACGTATGATGAGAGACAAATCCATTTTTTTTATCAAAAATTAATTCACTTTTTTCGTCTTATGATTTGGTACATTATTGTGCAATAAAAACAGCTGCTTTCCTGATGAATATTCGAGGATAACTCGAACAAATATAGTGTCTATACTGGTACTTAATTCATCAGTCAACATTCTCACAATGAAATTTCCATCGAAAACAAAGATTTCACAGAATTTTTCCACTAATTCAATACGATTTTTAAGTTCTTTACATCCTGGCCTTTTGTTATCATTTCAATGCTCACTATACCATTTTTGAAAAGTAAAAATCAATCATAAACTTGTCGTTGAGACATACAATCATCACCATCAAATTTTTTGTAAGTCTCCACTTAACCAATTTAAAAAAAAACTAAATTTAATATTTTCTCTTTGTTTCATCGTATTTTTACGGTCCAAGCATTAAAACTACTGTCACTCAAATGCATATAACTTTTTAACATCCACTAACTATTTCCAAATGTTTAAATTACTTTTACGAAAGATGCCGAACGAAGTAAAATGCCGGCCGTATTTAAGTGGAAGAAAGAAACATCGAATGGCAAAATTTTTACTTCATCGACACAAAACGAAAGTCTTCTTTTTCGTTCACCGAATTATTATTCAGCCAATAAAAAATTAATGTTATTTCGACAAACATTACTTATTATATGGATAAATCACTTATTTAAATCTATGTAGGACATATTTTTTCAAAACAACAGTTGTATTTCTTCGAAGAAGTTTAAAATTTATCGTTAAACGGTTGACCTCAATTGACGACGATGAATTGTATCGATTCCAATATTTATTATTTGTCAAATAGATAGCAAAAATTTATTATTAAATTCATACATTTTGTTATTGTAAATGCTCCAGCATTATATTAATATTTTATTATTTTATTTATATACATATTCACATTGAAATTAATGAAATTCTTAAAAGAAGATTTTTAAAATTACTTTCTTTTACCCATAATAATTATTCTATAATGTATTTATTATATATACGTATAGAAAATTTTCCTTTGATGAAATTATGATAAAATCTTTGTGGTAATATACTTGAACTCTTATATTTATCTTCATTTTCTAAAATAAAAAACGAAAAGAAAAACGGAACGATAAAAAAAAGAAAATTTAAATAAAATTGAATTAATTAGATAGAAAAAAAAAACCATTTTATGGAAAGTATTTTAAATTTTGTTTACAGATAGATATTAGAAGGGTGCCATATGAGATTATCTAATTATCTTTAAAGAAAAATTAATATATTTTATTTCATCGTCAATATTCCCATATATACTTATAATGTTTGCATAACACTAAAAAATTCATAATAAAATAATATTTAAATATGAGGCGCGTACGATCACCTATACAATTGATGGCTAAAATGATTTTAAAATTTCACAGCATCAGTGCTATTTTGTGAAAAATTATTATATAATTTCGATAGTTTTATAAATTTTATTTAGCGAAATATAACGCTTTTGTGTTATTCCATCAGCTAAATGTGTCACTTATTGTTAACAATTCTTAACAATTTATGAACTATATATATGACTGCATTAGCCTGAGACATTATGTCAGCGCCGAAAGATGCTATTAAACTTTTAATAATAAATATATTACTTATAATAACTTAATGCTGTCAATAGATTTATATCAAAAATTTAAAATGAAATGTATCTTAAAATTACAAAATATACATTTTTTTGTATCTAAATCTGTATCTGTATCTAGATGATTTTAAAGTATCTATGTTTAGATAATTTTAAAATATCTGTATCTAGATAATTTTAAAGTGTCTGTATCTAATATCTGAAGTGTTGTAGTGATTATATTGATAAGTTCTATTGAATTTTGCCATACAAAGAATTTTTATTAATAAACAATTATTCTCCTCTCAAAGGAGGAATGGCAAAAATAAAACATTGAGTCCTCTGGGAAACTACAGGTATACCGACGGCTCCTTATCGGTATCGTTATCGGGTATTTGTGTTTCAGATCGGTTGACTCTGTCCATGAATATATATGGGTGAGTGTACTGAGATTTTTCAATTATAAGTTATTAACAGTTATTGAAAAATGTGAAATTGAAATTATTGAAACGATGCGAAATCTGTAGCCAAAGGTTACGTCCATATAAGAAACAATTAACATTTTAAAAAATTAAATGTATTTTGACTGACTTTTACAACTCAAAATGTTAATTTTTTGTCATTACACCTAACCTTCTTACCCTATCGATATGCGAATAAAATTATAAAAATTTGATGTAACTTATGCAGTTAAAATATTAGTTAAAAAAAAAAAGAAAAAAGAAGCTTAATTTATTTTAAGCATATGCAGGTAGTTCGTCGGGAATGTTTACTCCTTTGCCATTTTGGCACTCGTAAAGTATAGACGTGGAATATTTTTTATGGTAAAATATTCGAAAAATCAACGTGTTTTTATTAATTATTGTGACGACTAGAAGAAAATGAAATGTGAAATTATGGGTTTATTTTTACCCATCAAAACCCACTATATTTATCGTTTAGTGAATGGTTTGGAAGAAAGAGGTTTTTCAGCCGATAAGCAAATTGCCTGTACCACAACGTGTGAGAACATTAGCTGAAAACATTGCTGCTGTCCTAGAAAATCCAAAAAAACAATTAATCAACTTCAATTCGACACCGATGCTCAACGAGTTACGTTATCCTGACATGGTTGACTGACTTTTTGACACCAGAATTGGATGATTTGGGATTTATTAGTGTGTTGTTACAAAAAGACGATACCACTTCCATACACAGACAATATTATAATGGAATTATTGCGTAAGTAGTATATCTTCTCGGCGAACACCCCAATATTTTATTGTTATATAGCAAAGAGCTTTTAAGTATTAGTTTTTTTTTTTTTCTTCTTTCCTGAAAGAGGTCATATTGTATTTTCTTTCAAATATATTTCCGAATGTATTTCAAGTCCCAGTTCAATTTAATATATTATTGTATATATATTGTACATGTAAGAAAATGATTTATTAAAATTTTCTTTTTATTCACTAAAAAATGTATTTATATAATCATTTTAGATATATATACAAGTGAATATCGTATAGTTCGTTGTCTTATACATTTTTATTTATTTAGATAAGGCTCAATATTATATAAACTCTCTATAATAAAAACATCTTTTTTATTATTGTTATTTTCTTCTTATTTTTTTTTTTATTTAAGTGATATAGGCTATTACTGCGTATAATATATTGTACAATAAAACACAACACATTTATATTAAGGTTCATGGTAAATATTTAAATCAAATATATTACTTGAAAATTCTTTTAACCCACCCACATAATATTGTATACGTTACGTTCACATGAGAATACACACGTTATCATATATAATGTGAACAGAGACTCGACTATACCACATATGCATATGTATTTTCTATATATAGTTTCTTCATATGTAATGTTATAAATTATAATATATTATAAATAAGATCTTAAATTTAAATACATATAATATAAAACAATGACAAAAAAAAATACAAGACAAGACAAGAGTAACATTTATATATTGCGCAGTATTTTGTTTATTTATTCATAAAAATGTTAGCCGTAAATAATGTTCTTGCCATTTCTTTTACGACATCTCAAGAGTTCAAGATATAATTTTTTGAATTTAGTGTATAGATGGATAGAGTTGAGGTTGTTTTCTATGTATATAGGGATGATGATCATGATCATGATGATGATGATACAGTCTGTTGTGGAATAATATAAAATAGCAGAACATATATATATATTGGAGTATTTTGTCAAATTTACATATTCAAATTACACACATTGTATATAATGTTTTATATTTTATTATAATAAATAATATGATAACTTTACAATACACGAGTAAATATATTTTGCATTTCTGTGTATTATAAAAATAAATGTCTTGTTTAAGAAATTATTTATATTATGTCAAATTTTTTTTCTTTTTCACTTATTATTATTGTTTGGTTTTGTTTTTTTTTTTTGTAAATTAAATATATTTCTCAATAACATTTAGTGGCGCAGTGGGTATTTATATATTAATATATATGGTTTCATGTTATTCAATAATGAAATGACGATTTCAATTCCAGAAATTTAAAAATTTAAATTTAATACTGTAAATTTTCAGCAATGATTTACCATTTATTCTTAACCATTAGCTAGCTAACCACCACCACAATCATGTACAAATATTGGCATTAATAAGGAAACTACTAATATCTTTCGATAATTGTAAACCAATTGGTAAATTGTTATATACTGCAGTGCGAATTGTCTTAAATGTAGATGCCATAAGCCAAACTCGGAGTAAAATGATTTGCATATTTTAGAATGAATATTTATATATTTTTTGATAAATAATTTTACTAAAAATATAAGAAATGATAAAAAATGTGACTATTGTTAGTTGTTAAAGTTTTTTTTTTTAAGTAGAGGAGTGTTAGCTATTTGAAAAAAACATTGTAATTCTAATTAGCAAGTAACAACGAAAACTTAAGTTCTTATGGCTTTCACGTTGAACGCAGTAGTGGAGGGAATCGATAATTTATTAGCGTAATTTATAAATGGCTCACTAGATGTAGTAAAGTGTCATTCTGCGTTTATAATAACCATTCGAAATCCCACTCACAGTATGCTGAAAGCGGATTTTGATGTCCATTAAATATGTTGTAAAACTTGATAAAATAATATAGTATTTACGCGACATGTATTTTGTAGCTACCAAATTTCATTTTTAAGTTGATCGAAATTTCAACTATTTACAAATGTTTTTATTAATATTATTAATTAATTAATAATTGCTCCAACATATCCAAATTACATTAAAATGGGTTACCATAACAGCTGGGATACTTCTCTTTTATATTGTAGTTAGAATACTTATAGAACACTTAAAAAAGTATATTGTACTTGAAACATTCTATGAAAAAATCATCAAGGAAGTATTATTTTAAATATGTTTTTTTTATAATCATTTGATTTCAGTACTTCGCAGCCAAAATTGAATCTTGTCTATATTGAAATTGACCAAGCTCTTTTAATTTACCATTTAGTCCGATGGTCGGCAATCAAGTTATGTACAATATTTATAATGTAATTTTTAATATAAATTTATGTATTTAAAGATATGTAGAAGTATATAATAGATAGAAGGTGGCAAGATCAAAGAAGGAAAACCACATCTTCTAATAATACAATAATATTGAATAATAAATCTCTCTCTATATATACTTTTCGAATTAATCAAAAAGATTTTAATTTATTCAATATATATATTTATATGTATACTCATTTAATAACGTCTAACGTCCGTTTGCCGACTAATTATTCTATATGACTTAGCATAATTTAAATATTTTTGGTTTGCATATGGGTTAATAAATCATAATTAAAGCATAATTAAAAAGTAAAAAAAAATTTTTCAACTCATTTAAAATTAAATTAATTATATTTTACGCAAACATTTTTATATAATATGTACTCCAATGTATATATATGGTATACTAATAATACAATAATTAATTTATTCCTTCCATTAATCAAAACTATACTGCAGTTTTAGAAATACAATATTACAATACATATATTCATACTCGTACATTTCCATTTTTTGATATATATAAAAGCGAAAGAAAAAATGAATACTTTTTCTTAAACAAACTTGTAAAGAAATTGTAAAGTTTCACTTAGCACATTATTAATTATTTGTAAAAACTAAACCGACATCAGTCTATTCAAATATACATATTATACATTGTATTCATAAACATATATATTTATACTTATACTTATGTATCCATACAAAAACTATTATTAATGAAAAATTAAATATTTAATTTATTATGTAGAAAACCGTATAACGTAAAACTTTTTGTTATTATTCTTAAAATTAAAAAAAATAAAACAAACCTAAGTTTTAAGTGTAACTTGATGGCATTTTTTTTTTCCTTTTTTACCATCATCATTTCATTTCCACATTTTCTATTTATTTTTTTTTATATACAACACATTATATATATGTAAACATATAATTACACATATACACCTATAGTTCTAATTATAGTATACCATTTTTTTTCCTCATTTAGGAATATATATATTAATAAGTCTCCTATCTTAGATGCGGAACACTTCATTTGTTTCTCATTTAACGTGCAAATTTATAATACAAAACAATCATATCCCGAGTAGTCAATTCGGTCACGAAAGCATATATGCATTAAACTTATAATAATTAATATGTTGAAATTTTGTTATAAATATTCTAAATAATTTTTTATTCAATTTATTATATTTTCCAATTTGGTATAGGCAAGATAAATAAAAATAAAAATGTTCTGTTATGATGAATTAGCCATTAAAAATGTAATTGTAGTATTGAGTAAAGATTTTCCAATCAAGTGCTTTCAACCTTTCCTTAACTGCTTTTATACAAAACATTGTTGTTTATGTCATGCTTAGAAAAATCATTTTAGATATTTCCTTTAACACTCAAATTTACTAATTGTTATTAAAAGAAATTCATATAAAAATTTGAATCGTTAAAATAATCATTACCTGAACTATGTGCATAAAGATTGCTCAAACCAAGGGCTATCTATTATATAATAATGTAACCACATTATATTTATGATGCAGTAAATGTTTATGTGTATGTGTGTGTGTGGAATAAATCTGGAGAGCTTTTCAAAATACCGGTAAAGTGTACATATATACCTGTTTATGCGTATACAATACAATATAAAACTTGTAAAACAATTATATAAGTTATACCAATTCGCAAGTTGATGTTTTTAAAGGTTTTTTTTATTAAACATTTAGTTTATATAAATTTTCTTTCGCTTTTGTTATTGTTTTATAATAATTTTTTTTCTTCTACTGTACACTGTAAGCTATTTTTACAATACAATTAACTATGTGCAACATCGCTACTAAAACATTCTATTATATTATAAATAGTATTTATTCTATAATATATCTACATTTAATATTATACAAAAAAATGTTATATTTTTATGTAACTATTTTGTTACAAATAAATTTTTCAGTGACCAGAATATATTTGAAAATATATATGGTGCGTTGAACAACGCTATTCAAAAATTAAAACGGTCGCCACGCACATCATTATGGATTCTAATTACTCCTGTATTATTATTCACGTAATGGAATTAAGTTAAACCTCTATTTTTCGATAATTATATATACCAATTGGTGAATTGTTATTTACTTAGTCGCATGCAAATTAATTCACCAATTTGACTATAATGAATGTTTGGTATAGATGGCATATAGTTCCATCCGAAATGACATGACTTCATGATGATGATAATTAATAAATAATTACTACAGCACGTATTTTTTTTTTCAGTAAAATCGATTTAAAATAATTAAAAATATACCCAAATTTTTTAAATTAAATTCATAAAATTAAGATGGTGTCAATTGCGGATGAGTATAATACCAGATCTTTATATACGTATATCTAAGATTCACTTCATATTTACATCACATTCTTTATAGAATTTTTGTAAAGAAGTTCATTCACAATATTCCAGTTCCGCTCATGAACACTCGGGTTTTTGATCATTCCTTACTCTACCTATATACAAATTGTTTCATGTATAAATCTTGCTTGTGTTCACATTCCTGCTAACGATTTTTCGATTGTTGGACATGTAATTGCCAATTTTTACTGTATTTATCATGGTAAAATTATTCCTATACATATTGCAGTGTACATAATTTTATTATAAATGTATCTGGTTAAAGTTGAAGTTTTTAAAAGAGAAACGAGAAAAAAAAAATAAAATAAACAGCAAAATACTTCTTTATTGTGTTGTAGTAGGGTTGTGTTTTTCTTTATTAGTCGTTTTATTACAACATATAAACAATACAAATATTCAAAAGTAAATATATATTTTAATTTATATAATAAAATATAGTATACTAATACATAGTACGAGTAGATAGCAATACAAGTAAAAATTGTTTGTTGATAAGAAACCTTAGAAACATACAAAAACTTTCTTTAAGATTGTATATATACGGAAAAACTTTAAATAAATATACATGGTTAAGAGTGCGCATAAGGAAAACAACTATATATATATATATATATATGCATTCTTGTATACGTTTTACCTATATGATTACTATTATTATTTGAATATAATAGGTATGTATACAAAATATATTGTACATACAATACATTAGGTTATGTACATATATTTACTTTCTTATATATGTTAATTTTATATTATATGTACATAAGTTATTGATAATTTGTATGCAAACTTGTAAAGAGTTGCTGAATATAATTTTAATAAGAAAATTTGCTAACATCCAGACACCCATATATTTTACATTATCCTTACATTAATTTCACACTTGACTTAACTCATTTGTTTATATAATATTTTTATAAATTTTCATATTTGAACGTTTTATGTTTTAACTATATGCAATTATTTTGGAATATATGTTTGTCCTATACACAGGCAGACAGCGCATAGATTTGTGTACGAATATATGGAGGGTGTACCACATACATAAAATGACATATGTATGTATGCAAAAAAACTTCCTTACTTAAATTGTTTCGCTGAACTACAATATATTTTAAATTTTAAACACGCTGAGTTTAAGATCGCATTGCGACTGTTTATTAATTGTTGTTAATTGTAAACATTTGCATAAAAAAACAGTATTTTGAACAATTCAATAAGAATCAAACGGATTTCGTTGATAGATTTATAACTGTGGATTCATCACAAAACACCAGAAATTAAATGAGCAGTAAAAACACTGGATAGAACCTGGGATGGAAGTGCACCTAAGAAAGCAGTTCAACAGTTAAAATTATGCTTACAATTTTATGAGATACAAATAATGCACACCAACATTTGCAAGATTTGAAAGTACAAATTGTTGAAACATTCTATCTATTCATGACACTAGACTCCTTCCAGCTTCCATGCGATTACAAAATCTTAAAACCATTTCTTGGCACCAAGAGGTTTTCATCAAATGGAGAAACGATTACTAACAGTACAAAAGTATTTTGCATATAGACATTGCAGAAAATCATTATAAAGAGTGGGTTTTTGAGCATTGTTGAGTCAAGTGGTATTTGTTTAGTATAGTTGGAGTTTATTAAAATATAAAACTATTTCTATTAATATATAAAATATGTGTTTAAAAACGGCCCATTGTCTCTTGACAATTTATTTATCTTCATTTGTACAATCAAATAACGAATATCTTTGAAAATATGTTGTTGCAAGGACACTTAGAAAAATTATTATATAATTCTAATATCGGCGCACAAAAATTTAAATTAAAAAATCTGTTCGTTTATATTTTTTTTTATACTATTATAAAAAAAAAATGTAAAAATTTTGGTAAACGGAAAATTTTAAAATAACCTTCATAGATAATACCATTTTTAATTGAAATTAATTTCAGAAAAATAGATGATCATACAGATATTATACCGGAAAATAATTTTAACAAAATAACATTAAATATATTTTAATGCAAATAATTTTCAAATCCAGGTGTACACTAAACATCTATATAAAAGTAATGTGAAGCCTAAAAGGACCAAAATTATTGATTTATAATTGAGGATGTGATTACAATTTCAATTCTTAACGAATTTCTATTTTTATCGAAAATCCATACCTAGAATAGGATATTAAATTCAGAAAAATTGATAACAAGAGTATTATTTAGGAATCTGAACAATATGGCCATTGCTCATATACGATTTTTATCGAAATTGGTATATATATATATATATATATATATATATACACGGTGAGAATGCGATTATTTGTTGAGTTCTTGGAAATTTTTGGAAAATTCACCAATGGTTATATTTTAAACTTGGCTTATTGACATCTGGATTCTGGTCAATTTGACTATTTCCCATTAGATTTCCATGTAAAGGAAGTTTGTAAAATTTATATATAGGATAGGATTCCATATATATGGGACAAGTTTCAGGAACTCATATATCATTTTTCATTATATTTTGATCAAATTTGTTGAAATTTGATCGCCACATAAATAGTGTTTTACAAAAGTTCTGGAACATTGAAAACCATCAACAGTATTCTTTTTTATTTCCATTCGTGTACGAAAACCATTTAAATTTAATTGTTTCTTTGTTGTTTGCATACCATATTTTGAGAAAATTATATAATAAAAGTTATTTATTGTGGTTTGTATTGAACCAACATTTAACAACAATTTTTTTTTTTTTTGAATGTTAATTTAATTGAACTTTTATATTATATGAAATTAAAAGAAATTTTTGCCACTATTTTGTTAAATAAAAATACAGGACATAAATACAAATGCAGTGTTGTGTACGTTGACTGAATTTGTTATTGCAACAATGTGTGTAGTGTATATTATATATTATTATGTAAACATTATTAAAAATTCAATTCAATTTACATACATTTTCTATATATTTCTTCTAATATTCCGAATGTATAATAGTGAATAGAACGTATAGTATATAGAGAAAAGAATTTCTACATCACTTTTTTTTCTGTAACAGTTAATACATAACAACGTTCTTATTGTAATAAATTTTCTCTTTATATAATGCAATTATATATATATACCATAAGTACATAGCCATATATATACATAATTTGGGTTTGTATATTGAATTCGAATTTTTCATTTTACCAAATTTGATAAATTAAATAAATTTTCCTCATACACATATATACATATAATATAAAGAACACATACGTATATATATAGTAGTATAACACACTCAATTGAAGGTTTACCAAATTTACTCTGAACCATATTTACTATTTGAATTCTTTTTTCTTTATTTTTTACATTTT
Source organism: Bibio marci (assembly GCA_910594885.2). NCBI lineage: Eukaryota > Metazoa > Arthropoda > Insecta > Diptera > Bibionidae > Bibio > Bibio marci. The sequence goes on along the minus strand of OU343114.1, from coordinate 24,912,457 downwards.
ATAATATATATTTAGTTTATTTATTTTGTATTATATATAAGTTTTTGAATGGAAACCGTCTATATATAGCCACAACAAAGAATTTTCCATATATTTTAGCATCATACGTATGTGTGTGTGTATGGTATGGTATGGTACAATATAAAATTTAAATGGAAAATTTACACTGAACCTTTTTCAATATCCATACATTATATTTTACGCAGACATATTTTATATGTATTATTATATGTATAACTAAACTATATAGATTTTTTTTAGTATATATGTATAGGTATAAAAGAATTTATTTATTTTTATTCTTTTGCGTATGGTGTTATTTTATTATTATTATTATTTTTTTTTACAGATGCTTTCTATTATTTGTATATAAATGTTCTTGAAAAGGATCGATTGATATGAAGTATCATCATATAGTCATATCGAATGAACATATATATATATATATATATATATATAACACTACAATATATTGTACCTACTATGTATGGTTCTCTTATATAGGCTCTTTGCCATATTTGTATATAATTTTATGTACATTTTTAGGTCTCTTCTTTAGAATTTATGTAAATGAATTTTTTCCCCTATATAAACCACACACATATATTGTAATATATATATAATGCAGACAAAACACCATATAGCAACATCAACAACAATATGGAAAAGAAAAATCTAATATATGTTATATAAAAGTATCATTAAATCTAACAAAATATCTATTCTGTTAGCGACACATTTATTTTATGTATATATACTCCTATATAAAATATATGTTTTTCTTCATATGTATAGCTATTATATTTCATAAATATAATATAATAAAATAACAATTTTGATGAATTGTATAGTAAACGCATATCCATCCATTTATATGGTGTGTGTATATAATATATATATAGAATCACTCACATAGTTATACCTACTTTATATTGTTCTTTTTTATTGAGTGCGCATATACTACGTGCGGATAATAGTGCGGATACATTATGATGAAAAATGATTTTCCAAGTGGACAATTTCCAATTTGTAATTCATTCAAATTGAAGTTGCATTTGAGTGCTATACCCTATAAACATACACTATATATATTGTATATACTGCGATTGTGTGTATATATGATAAATAAAGAAAATAATAACACATCGTATTCACCATCATATAAGTCAATTTTTATAATATGTATCTGTCGTCACAAACTTCATAATCACCTACACTTAATATAAATTTGTTTAACACATTCTTTTAGTTATTTTTGAATTAAAATTAAATTTGCATAATATAAAAAGGAATCGATAATATATACTGCAAGATAACAAATTGACCTGATTGTGAATCTATCTAACGACAAATATTGCTATTATATTAGATTGATTCTATATTCTATAAAGAAATAATTAATTATAATTTGCCTGTATAAAAGTGATATATTATTTTTGAAATTACTGCGTACTATTGTGTATTATTAATAGTTCATGTGTATGATATAAAGATATATACCAAATGTTAATTATAGTTTATCAGCTTCTTCATATAGTATCTATTCATATAACGTTATATGTATTTCTTTAATAATAACTATCTATCTACAATATATTGATTGTAAATTTATTTTTTCTTGTTTCATTCAAAATATAATGTCATTTTATTTAATACGAATTTATTTATTGATCTAATATAGTGTTGTCAATCAATCAAGATATCACAATATTTTAATTCAATAATATATAAGTTATCTATTTATCTAGACATATGAATTCATAAAAATAAATTGATATTATTTTGAATGGTTGTCAACCATAAATATCCGTATATATTATTATATTGATAGTTTGAAAAAATATTTATACTTCTCTGATCCATCAGAATAATTCGAATTTTTGTGATATAAAATATAATATTATATTAATTTAATGTATCAATATATGAAGTTTTGTTTTTCAAAGAATAATCTTTGTATTCGATGAGTTCATATACATTATTGCTAACGATTTTGGAAACTTTTTTCTTTTCTGAAATTTTAAATACATATTCTTTGTTCTGATGCAAATGCGTTTTCCAATATGAATTATATACTGGACATTTCAGTACTGATAATCATAAGTCTATTATTCTATTGTATTTACCGTAATGAATTCATACATTTTAATGCAAATTATATTGCTTTCTTACCCATACATATACATCAACCTCTCACAATAGTGCCACTCGCATCTATCAAACTATTCATTTAAGTTTGGTAAATTACTCCGTATATGCATGAGTATTTATCAATTCATCTCAATTGATCTGTGTTTATGAGTATTTATTTAGATAGATGTTTTATTTATTTATAATTATTCTTAAATATGTAAATAGCAGCCATTGGGTTGTGTTACATTGTTATAATCTTTAAAGAAACAAATTATATTAATTATCGGCGAGTAGTTTATAGTTTAAAAAGTATTATTAATACCGAATACTCACCTACTTTGAATTTCATGAATTTTCGCAGTGTCATCAAATATCTATCTAATTGTTAATAGACGAATTTGCATCACCATTGATTTTATTATTTCACGAATTTTCATAAATTTTCGATAATAATGTACGATCACTATTACATGGATCATCTTTAATTTATTTTACGATTTTAGAATCCCATAAAAAGATGACATCTTGATTATTCATAAATTACCAAAAAATTAAGAAAAAGTTGTACTTAACAATAGTAATTTCATATTGGACGCATTGTATCTTATTATCAACATAACATTTATAATACTACAATCTATTTGTTCAACAATTTAGTCCGAATTGCAAAAGTAGGAATATGAAAAAAAATTCTGATTGTTTTTAAATTATTATAAAACGCTTACTAAAGGACGAACTAAACTAAAACTTGATGGTAATGTATATAGCAAATCATGTTACTCCAAGTAACTTAAGCCGCATTGGAGTTTACAACAATTCACCAATTATAATGCAATTAACGAAAATTGTATAATTGTTTCTTTCATTATTTTTATATGGGTGATTAGATTGATTAGTCCATAATGATGTTTGAATAGACATTATTAATCTTTGTGTAGTGTCCAAAACTACAATATATTTTCAAAGATATCCGTTTTTTTTTTCATTCATAAATGAACAAATGGGTTATCCAATTAAAAAATTTTATGATAGTATTAAAATAAATACCGAAAAATTTCCCATGTAAATAGTGCGAATTGAACCTGAAATGATTGAGTTTAATGGTATAGTAATGTAAATAATCTATTTACTTATCAATGTTCGATTTTGTATACGGCGGGGTTGGAATCATGTAAGGTGATAAGTGACAGTCACCAGGGTGATATTCAAAAGTGATCACCTATTTTTTTGGCATCATGTAAGGTGATCACTTTTAAACTCACCACAAGGTGATATTTATAATGTCATTCGTATCGGTGGTGGTGAGAAAGAAATATATTTTGACATGTTCTTTCTTTATATTACTGCTAAAAAAAATAAAATCTACAAATAAATCATAGAAATATAATCAAAATTAAGAAAATAAAATTGTTTAGTTCAGTTTCGATTGAATTATATTGTTCAGGGACGATGGAACACAATGGTTTAGGATTTATTTGAATTTGTAATCTTCAATAAAAAATTAACTATTTTAATAATAATAAAACCATTACAAATTTACGAATTAAAATAATTTGTAAACAATTTAAAATATTAAAATTGAATTTTCGGTCTGAATGTAGCAAATATTATATCATTATTTTTCTTTTAACATAAATATAGAATATATCTATATTGGTTATTGCCTTAAGAATATTGATAAAATATATTGCTAAACCATTAAAATATATTATTTCTTTGTTAATAATAACAAAAAAATTACGAAATGTATTCCTTGAATATAATATGAAAACTAAATATTTTCCTTTAATTTATTTTAATATTTTTTGAGTAGCACAGCGATTCACAACAAATAACAATGAAAGAATTTCTTTTTTCCCAAACCTTATACACAAAACGACAGCAAAAAAGCAATCACCTGAAAATCGTCACTTTTTAGTGACTGTCACCGGTGATATCGCCATAGCCGATGCAACATTTATAAAAGGTGACAGTGACTGTCACTTATCACCTTACATGATTTCACCTCGGGTTATTTTTAGTCAGAGTAGAAAGTTGTATTACTGTAGAAAAAATATATAGATTATTTCTGTAATAATTCTCAAATATGATATATGCAATTTCTGATTTGTGTGATTTCACCCTTTACTTTACTGATTTTCACACATTATTAAATATATATAAAATAATATTAGAAAAATTTCTTAAATTAAATCTTAAAAAACTATTAATTCATTGTATTTATTTTTTATTCAAATATAATATTCCTAAAAAAGCGTTCATGTTATATAAATTTAAAAAAAAACATAAATACACACTGACACAAATTTTACCATAATATAAAATAAATATTATTTTAATATAATATTCATTAAAATTAAATAAAATTAAAAGTTAAAATATTATTTAAACTTTTTATATCATAAATAATATAGAAATAATAAATTGGTTATAAATAATTCTATAAAGAAAATAAATTTGTATGATATGAAACGATCATAAAAATGAAACTTTTTTAATGTAATAATAAAAATATTTATCTCTTTTATATTATATATGTATTGGTTTAACATATATATATATAGTATTTAAAATAGATATATATATTTATATAATTTAAATGTAATTATTATATTTTATGATATTTTATTCGAACAATTAACTATAGATAGATCTTAAAATATGCATATAATAACATATTAGCTAAAAACCATCCATATTTTAAGTACATAAATATATAGATATAAATGAGGGAGGATATTCCTATAAATTTAAACACTCTCATTATACGTATATATACGAGTTAATATATATATATAATGTACATAAATTTTATACTCTATAAGGGCTCAATTTGTTTGCGTTTGATAGATGGGGAAGATTATGTCTAATATGTACATTATTAACCTTTTCTCAAACCATATTCTTTAAGATATCTATATACTAAATGTAGATATATTAGACAGAGTCACAGTGTATATATATATATATATAATAGATTCTCCTTATATCTAATATGTATATTTACATATATTTATATATACTTATAAAATAGACAATTGTAAATATTGTGTAGATATAAAGATATTTCTTATATATATATATTCTATAGTGTATAGTATATGTGTGTAGTAGTGTATATATAACATATAACATGTAAATATGGGGTGGCTTAAAAATTATATAACTATATATGAAGCGTTAGTATATAGATAGACTATGTATTATATAGAGATTTAACCAAAATGAATTGTATATAATATTTTTGGGATTTTCTTATAACATACAATATGTACGTGTAGTTATTTAATATACATATGTAGGTATTATATTTTATAATAAATATATAGTTTGGAAACAAACTATAATTTGTCATTTTGATTATTTGATTATCTTGTAGTCTGCGGTTTATATGTAATAATATTGTATATATATATACCATATACCATATATTGTATAGTTAGTACATATATATTTATATGTAAACGTATATAATAAGGGACCAAAGAGATTATACTATATATGTCATATAGTAAATATTGTATTTAAATAAATAATATTTTATATCACTGAGCATATGCCATTAATTAATTGTTAAATATATTATAATTTGTAATTCATAAATAATTAAATTCACATTGATTGTAAATATATAGCGCAAAAATAATTCCTTGTTTTTATTTTCACCAAATAGACACATGTTTATAATTTTCAAAAAATTTATAGTTTTTAACAATCTACTAAAATATTTCTAAAATTTAAGCAATGGAAATATCCTTCTCTTGGTATTTCCTCTCTCTGTATTGGTTTATCTGAAAAATATAAATATAATTTTGTCAGTCGTAGTAGGATTTTATTATTAATCAAATTATGGTAACAAATTGTTTAAATTTAAAAAAAAAAATGTTTATTATAATTCGATTCAACTATGTATAGGAGTTTTACTCGCAAATGCTAGCTACCTTCAAAACAAATGCGTTTTCAGGGACAAACGTGTATCTAACAAATGTTAAGTTTAGCTTCATAAATATGTATATGGGTAAAAACGTAATACAACTACATATTAAGTCGACTGTATCAGGGTCATATATCATTTTCTTTCATATAACGAAAAATTCTAATCTAATTCACGATACTACAATTATAACGTATCAATCTCGATTTCAGTCCGATGAAACATTTTATTTTATTTACTTCACTGAATAAACAAAAAAAACTGCGATGAACACTGATCTATTTTATTATTTTATGCTAAATATTGACAGCGCAGACATTTCTGCTATTACAACAGAAACTGATTTTTTTATAGCGTGTATGGTGTTGGTATAGCGTTAATGTTAATAAATCGTAAAATATAAATAGCAGGTTCAATTCCCGCTATTTATATGGGAAATTTTTCGATATATTACTACTGCAAAATTATTAATAAAATTATAATATTAAAATGTTATATTGTGTGTGGAGGTATGTATAACCAATTCATATTACTCCAAGATGAAGCTTATATGGTATCTAACAACATACAACATACTACTCCGCATCGAAGTATATAACAATTTACCAATTGTACTGTAATCATTATTAAAATATTATTTATTTGCTGAAATTTTATAATTTTTTTACAGAAATGCATACAATTTATATTTTCATTTCAATATTATTAAATATTGACAGCGCAGAAATGTCTGCTATTTCAGCCGAAACTGCGACAGAAAATTAACATTTACATGTAGCCATATCGGTTTTTGTATATACTACTAAAAAAAATTCAGTTATTTCTTGTAATTAAGTCTTCTAATTAGATATAAATAATATAAATATCCAGAAATTTGGCCCAAATTTTAAGCAGCCCTTTTCCTCATTAACTTGAAAAGAAAAAGTACACGGATCCAATTAAAAAGTAACGTCAAAAAATATTAACTAATTTTGCTCCAAGGAACACAAGGTTCATTGTTAAAATGAAATAACATTTATTAAATCAACAAATAATTCATTAAAACATAATATACGGAAAATGAATGTTTTTCAATGAATCACTACTACTTTGGTTTAAAGAATTGTATAATTGTTTTGATGAATATTATTAATTTTTTGTAACGTGTTCTGTTTAATATTTTATCATTCTGTGCATTAGTTAATTAATGATCGCGAATTCATTGATTCACAATAAACAAGTACATTAAGATAATTTTTAAAAATGAAAAATATTAATGAATTATTCATTGAAACAATGAAAAATGGGCTTATTCAACGCTATTCATTGAAATTATGTACTGTAATTTATTTTCAGTGTATATAAAATGCACATAAATAATCGAAAATAAATATTTACGTCAATGTATATTTATATATTTTTCAAAAATATGAACACCTGTCAACAAACTTGCGTGCTTCTGTGTAATCTAAACTTTTATCGTTATCGTGGGTGAGGTATTTTCTGCAATGAATAATTAGAAATTATGAAATTTAAAATTTTCTAATTCTAATTAACTTCCTTTTTTTTTTGGTCGTCGTTATTGTCCGCAAATAAGACGGTTTAGGGTTTACGCTTAAATTATACATTGTGTATAGTATATTATAGGTCCTGTTGTATCAATTGTATGAATTTCTGTAATGGAGTTGTATTGGGATTATATATATACAAACAAACAAACAAATGTAATAATATGTTAATTGTAAAACTATTTGTAATTTATATATATTTATTTATTTTTTTTTGTTTTTGTTAATTTAACGATAATAAATGTCAACCGAAAATGTTCATTAGTTGTATTTATATTAAATATTTATATTTATACGAATCGCGATTAATGTATAATTCAGTATACAAAGGTAAAGTAATAATATATATATACCATAGATGATTATACAAATAATTTTCATCAAAATATTATATCCGCATTTTACAATAAAAACCGGAATACAAAATGAATATATGAAGCATTTGCATATTATTAAATAAAATTTTATTTATACTATATTTTTTTATTTCATATTATTTTCACTCCCATATTTTATATATATGGTATATTTTTTTTATTTTTCGATGTACCATATATGAAAATGAAAATGAAAAATGAGAAAACTTAAAAACATTTGTTCTGGGGTTTTTTTTTTTTTCAATATTTAAAATCAATAAATAAATGTATGGGCTATACGAAACGCAAAAATATATATGAAAAATTGAGAATAGAACGCAAAAATTATATATGTTTGGCCATAAATTAAAATTTGATATATTGATTATTTACAACACACGCAGTCAGTGTATATACAAAAATGTAAACATATCAACTATAAATCAATAAAGAATTTTTTTTTTCTTTCTCACATCACATATACATAGAAAAATATTGATATTTTGAAATGGGTTTGCTATTGCTTCATTCATTAATCCTTATGGTATATTTATTTTATTTTTTTCTCTTTGTGTGTTTACATGTACTTTATATCAATTTTCACATCTTTTGTAAACATATATATGCAATGCAAAATGTTATCCAGTGTATTATACCTAAACACTGACAATGTATCTTAATGTTATATGGTATATATATAAAGTTGTTTAACAAAATAACATAATAAACGAAGAATATATGTAGGTTATTCCACTGTTACAATACGTATATTATTTCCATTTAATTTTTTCATTTTATTTTGGATATGAAAAAATAACTACCATTTGGATTTAAAAAAAAAATGGAAAAAGAAAATGATTTGAAACAAGATATTTATGGAAATAAAAAACAACTTTGAAAATCTTCTTCATATATATTATATAAAGTAAAATTCTTTTACAAATTAAATTGTAAATTTTTACTACCATATGAAAATTCAATTTTCCCGACTTTTTTTTTTTTTCACACTCGTACATTATAAATTTGTGAACTAACTATGTATGTCGTAAAATGTGATACATTTGTGTTTGCAGCACATACCTATCTACTATATATATATATATGGTACAATTTTGTAGATTGTATTCATGCAGATATTATTAAGCAAAAACATTTTTTTGTATCTAACCATATATGTTAAGTATGTAAGTATAAGAGGTATTCTATTATCATATACATATACTTATTTTTTTAAAATTGTTAGTAGAATATGTATTGTTGTCTGTCGACTAAATGTATATATATATGCTATGCTCGTATATCTTTTATTGTCTAATTTTTAGATATAATACATATATTGTCCCTACAGACATTTAAAGTGAAAACTGTGTCGTGCATCGTGGTGTCCGAATTTTCAGATCATAAAAATTAGGTGTCCCGTGTCACTTGTCAGGTTGTAAATTAAAAAATGTTGCGCTATGCAATATTTGTTGATATAATATGTGTTATCACTGGTTACTTTAAAAAAAATTGTGAAATGGAATTAAAAAAATATTGATATTATATAAAAATTGGCATATAATTTATTAAATGTTTTTGAAAAAAAATTTCCCATTCAAATAACCTATTTTTTATGTGACATAAAAATGCCACTTTTAATTATTATAAATATTTATATCTATCTAGATATAACATTATATAGGTAACCTAACAAAGTCTCTCTCTTTAATATATAGATCGTCATGTCAAAATAGGTCAAATTATTATGTAAAAATTACACTTAAATTACCAAATAAAATCATCTGTATACGCAGCAACTATTTAACTTATTTTTTTTATAGAAATAATCGTGAAATATAGTGGCTTCATTTTACGTTATTTACATAATTTCTGTAGTTTAATACTGAATTTTTTTAGCTGGGTAATCATTTGTTTGTTTATTGATTAAAAATGAATACGGGAGATATCAATGTCTGCAGGACCCGACCCCATCACTATAGCCTAATTACCCATATAAAAATAATAGAATTATGGAAACATCTATATCCTTCGTTTGTTATGGTATAATTGATGAATTGTTATATACTCCCATTCAAAGTAATTTACCGATTTGTGTGTAATAAATGTTTAGTAGATTCCATGAGATCCACTTGAAGTAATATAATTTATGCTATATAATAGGTATTTGAAGTAATTACATTCGACACTATAAGAGTTATATTATTATATTATCAATCAAATGAATATCTGATCGTATAATGATTGAATAATAGTATTTATTTATGTTAAATTGAATACATCGTGATTTAAATAAATGTGTAATCAGGTCAATAGATAAATTCAAGATTTAAGAGAATTATACATATTATATCAATTGAATGAGTATTGGACCAACAACAATTGAATACTAATTAATAATATATTCAGAAACACATAGTATGGTATAAACATGATAATATATTTAATTAAATGTGCAATTACGGCAACATATTATATTTCCATTAATTTATTTATTTTTAAACATTATATGTTGTGATTCAACCGTATTTATTCACAGAAAAATATGAAGTTATAATATATAATTTTGCTTCTCGGGTCACATTTTTAATATGTATATTTAGAATTAGTATATATATTATTATATTCATATTACTCTGTGTACATGTAGATATGTTTATGGTAATATACGTATGAATTTCGACATATAATATATTTTTTAAATTTTCATTTAGATATACGAATATATTTATGTATTATATTATGTATTGCATATATATTGTACCATATACTTCACATATTGTGTAATGTGGAAATGAAAAACGGGGAAAAAAAATAAATAAAATAACAACAATTTTTATTAGACTTAAATTTACCGTACCTTATACAATTCAAACGTATGTATTATGTAAAGAATGAATTCCAACTGAATAAACTCTCTCATCTCAAATAAAAACATTAGAAAAATCCTACAATACTTGTATAAATATATATATATATAAAATACATGTGGTATATGCTTTTACATACGAGACGAGTACATTTACCATACAATATGTAAAGCTATACCATAGGCAGTACCATAAAATAGTATACGCATATATAAGTCTGCCATATATAAATGATAATGGTTTTGTTATTCTCAAAAATAAAAAATAAAATGTAGTCTGAAATTTAAGTACCAATTAAATTATTTTATTGTAGGTAATTTAATGTATTTACATATACGGCATACAGTGGTGTCTCATAATATTAAATAGCTTTGAAAATATTTGTTTATTTATAAAATTTTGTTGTTAATCAATCTTCTAATTAATAAAATTCCTTTTTTTTTCTTTGTTTATTGTTCATTAGACATATATATTTTAAATTTATATTGATTCATTGACGCAGTAGTTAAAGTTCATGGTATTCAATCCGGCGGCAGTTCGATATTGATATGCCTAAATAAATGTTCAGTATTATTCCTACAAAAACTTGCTCAACTGAATTATCATTTATTCCTTTATTATGTACGTATTGTTAAATACTCACATATATGTACGCAATTCAAATCATATTGTATGTATCTGCTTAAAAATTCCACTACCATATGACTATAAAATCTCAGATGATGTTTATCGTCAAAATTTATTTATTTAATATATTAGGGCTATTTTTAACATCGATTCAATTTTAAAGTTCAAAATAAAACAAAGAAAAATTATTGTAATGTAAAATATCTGGCTACAATAGCGATGTCACTTAATTTTGAGATTAAAAATGGATTAATCTAATCTTAGCCTCGTCCTTGAATAAAATGTTTCTTCATAAATTTTTCGATATTCATTTCAAAATTTATAACTCAATTGTAAATTGTTTTTTTATTTTTTTTTAAAATGAGCAGTAATATAATTTCATATTGTTTTTTAGAAATTTGTAGTACACCGCATTCCTTACTATATGATCCATCAAATACAGACCATATATGGATGTTCAGTGTTGACAGTGATTTTAATGGATCTCTTTTGGATCTGATATACCTACTCGTATCCCTATGACTTTTTTGCATTTAGGATTGTAAAAGTAGATCCACAATTTCTATCACACCAGTTGCAAATACTTTCACAGAAATCTCATTCTTTTACAAACAATGGTTCAATTCGTTAATTCTTTTTAAATCTTTCGTAAGGTATACACTGAAAATAAATTTCTACATAATTTCAATGAATAGCGTTGAATAAGCCCATTTTTCATTGTTTCAATGTATAATTCATTAATATTTTTCATTTTTAAAATTTATCTTAATGTACTTGTTTATTGTGAATGAATGAATTCGCGATCATTAATTAACTAATGCACAGAATAATAAGTTATTAAACAGAAAACGTTGAAAAAATGAATAATATTCATAAAAAACAATTATACAATTCTTTAAACCAACGTAGTAGTGATTCATTGAAAAACATTAATTTTCCGTATATTATATTTTAATGAATTATTCGTTGATTTAATAAATGTTATTTCATTTTAACAATGAAACTTGTGTTCCTTGGAGCAAAATTAATTAATATTTCATTGTTTTGACGTTACTTTTAATATGGATCCATGTACTTTATTTTTTCAGTGTATAAACATTTGAAAACATCTGATTCAGTAACTCCTATAGATCATCTGCAACCTCCTTCAGTGTTTGAGCTTAGTTTCAATTCAATAATTCAAATGTAATTCGTTGTCGCTACGAACTTTTTCCTGAACTGTCCAGAGCTTTGGTTGTCATCGAAACCACTATTTTGAATCTTCTGTTAAGCCACTCTATACATGTTGATAGCTTGATCACAATAATATTTATACATACACATATTGAATTGAATGATGCAAAAACAAATATTTACATTTTATTAATATCTTTATAATGACTGTACTATCTATTTGCATAATAAACAAATAAACAAAATAATAAAATGTGGAAAATAAAATAAAATGTTTATTTTATTGTATTTTTCAAAAATATTGAATGGATGAATGAAAATACAAATTAAATTTTTTATATAATCATTTTATCAATTAATTAATTTAAATTGTAAATATTTTTTTTTTTTTGTAAGAATAAAACAAATTACACAAGAGTAAATAATAAAATAATTGAAAAATAAAACGCTTTCGGGGATAATATATTTTTGAATTATCTCTATATGGACCAAAAAAAAAAAAAAAACTATGGTATATACGAAAATTACTCGTATAATTTTTCTTAATACAATTTTAATTATTTTTTCATAATAATTAGTAGAAATAAACAAACAAATTTACGTGTATAATTAACAATCAATTTGTCTAAATTTAAACACAAATATTATTCACATATATTTTTCTTAAGATATCTCTATTATATATATTAAATATTTTTTTCTCTTTAAGTTTATGTGCTGTTTAAATCTGTTAAATGTAATTTGTTTTGAATTTAATCCTATTTTTCTTCTATTAAATTGTGTCAAGAGATGACAGTAACAACAACAACAATAACAACAACAACAACAACAACAACTACTACACAAAATAAATGTGATAAAAACGTAATACTTTTATACATATATTTTACTATATTGATGATAAAATGAAAATCAATATATGAAATACATAAAATAAGCTATAAAACCAATTTTCCTTAAAAGAAAATATATATTAATATTATAGATATATATATATTCGATAAATAATAAATATATTCCCAATATGTGTGTGTGTGTGTGTGTGTTGACTATACGTATACGTTTATGTATAATCATCAAAATGTGTATTTTTTTGCGGTTTAGGAATTTTATTTTCTACATATAAAGCCATTAAATAAACGATTTATATACTAATCTTTAATCTTATGTCTATATATATATATATATTTATTACATATATCTATTACTATAAATGTAATAGTCACTATTTATATTTGCCCTATATAGTTTTATAATAGTTTGTCAATAGTATACTTGAAAGAGCAACAGAAACCACTTTGAAAATTTACCATTTCATGATTAAAAAATTGTATGAACAAAAAATTTATTTATAAAAATTTATATTATACAAATATCTTAGAAATATTATATGTATATTTTAATGTGATGATTATTATGATCAATCAATTTATTGACTATTTTTTTTTGTATACAATAGAAGGATATAATGTAAAAATATACATATGCAAATTATTATAAAATTTTTGTAAATATTCGATACATATAAATAATCGCATATATACTCAATCAGTCAGTCATGAACACACACATTTCTTTCTTAAAATGGAATTGATTAAATTATAAATTATTAATTGTTTTCAATTCATGTATCAAAGATCTTTACAATCTCATGTGTTTTTCTATGAAGATCTTCATCGATTATTAACTTTATTTGGTCTTGATCAATTTCAACTGAACGTTGTTCCGCTTTAAGTGAAAAATTACCATAACAAAATTTGATAAACCATATTTAAAACTAAAATATTTTTTATGGATTTGTCAGCCTATACTTTTTTATGAACTTGTGATGCGTTTTTTCCTTCGTGAAAGCAAAAAAGTAAAATATAATGATAATCGTTATTTTCATTGTCCATTTTTCAACAAAAATTAATAGGCGGTCAATACAAATTTTTTTTTACGTAATCAAAATTACCAACTATAAAAACACCAAAAAAATATTGTTAGTTATAGTTTTTCAAGATAATTATGTAAATTTCTATTTAAATAGATGTTGTTTTTCAGTCTTCGTTTTATTCATCTATTTTAAATATATATAGTTCTATAAGTAATTATAGGTAATTATTTACATTTTCAAAAATTCAGCGAAAAGAGCAAAAAAACAACAAAAAAATTGAAAACAATGATCGATGCTTTTTTTTTTTTTTTCAACTTGTTTTCCTCTTATATAAATTATATTGTGCTGATAAAACACTCTTGTCACACTTTTGCTTATACCATATATACCCATGCAAGCATATGTACTCATACTCGCAAATACACAAAGAAAATATTTCAAATTCATCTATTTCTCTTCAAACTTTCAACACTTTTTCATTCCTTCATATACATATTACAAAATATAAGATTAAAGTTGTTTATAATCGGTAAAGTTTTTAACAACATGTTAAATGTAAACTCTTCCCCATATTATATTATATGTGTATACCTACACATTTTCTTATTATATATATTGTAATATATTGTAATGGAAATATACATATATTTTTAAGATATATTTAAATATATACACAGTGTGGCAAAGTATTTTTAAGACAATGGAATCTATAAAATAGAAATATAAACTAGTATTTAATATTAGGTTATGGTTTAGTACTAGTCGACTAATACTAGTCGAAACATTGTATCTAAAAATAACACTCTTTAATGGTCATTTTTAAATTTTGTCGCACATGGTACTAAATATGGCGAATACGTTTTATGGAGGCAACATGCACATCTCTACGATGCCCATAATAAACCGGATTGGATAAAAAATTATACAAAAATAAATATTAAATTTTCACAAAAACCATTTTATTTATTCAAAACAATGTTCATCAACATAGATATATATCGATTTAGATGTTCAACAAGTGAAATGACTTCTTTTTTTTATGTCTGTGATTAGAGGGCTGTTGAGAACGGTGGTCGTCGCCTTCAATTAATACAAAATGGATTTCCTTTCATAGGCAAATGAAATTTAGTGAATCGAACTTATATTGGGTGTTAAATTAAAAGTTTATATGGCGAATGATTATAAGCAAAAAAAAAAATTGATTATTAGTACAGATCATCATTTGGATGGATTTGGAACAAACTGATTTCACTTATCGTAGATCGTAGTTAAAATTCGATAAATTATTGTTTTCGATATTCCAAGCTTCATTTCAATGAATCTCTTAGACAATTTCACGAAATCACTCACTTTTTTAATGTTTTCTTCTGTAAATTTTTACAGATGATCGACCTGTACGTTCATCATCACTCATAACTTCTCGAAAAACTTGTGCTTGTAACAGACAATTATCACCGAATACGTGATTTTAAACAAATCATAAATGTTTACCAATTTATAAAAAAAAAATTAATATTGATTCCTTTTTATTTTTATATTCATTTTTCGACCGATGAATAAAAACATCTGTAACTTTATGTGTTGTGTATTATCGTTTCTATACTGAATGTAATGCCATAAAATTTTGACAATTTGTTGAGGAACGTTACGTGTTCTATGGCTTACATAGCCATTCCCGTTTATTATTGGGACAGAACAAAATGTGATTGTGGGTGTGTTATTCGCAGCAACAAACACTAACGCTATTCATCTCAATATTCTGAGCTAATACATTTTGGTTATCAAAAGTTTCGAACATTTAAATAATAACCATCATTGGCGAGACACTTTTTAGTTGCGTTAAATTCAATATATAATATATTCAATATGAAAAACTAAATGTCTAATAAACAGCCATTTGAGTTAGTTTAACAAATACGTTGAACAGTCTTAACTATGAATTGACATACTGTGTGTTTAGAGACTATATATATATAGTATGGGGATAGATAGATAGATAGATAGATAGACGCATATAAACACATTTAAAATATATTTTATAAGTCAAATCAATACTTTATAGGTTTAGAATATATATAGAAAACTTCATATATAAGGTTAACATAGTACAGTAGAACTAGAGCAGACTGTTTCACTAAATATATTAGATGTATTTTGTGTGTGTATATCTCTCTGCAAATGTATAATGTTGATACGTAATTTTGTGATATTATATTTTTCATGTATTTCTCTGTAACAAATCAACAATATACACTCAACACACCCCCATATATATATATTTAGAATACACACATGCGAGAGATATAATATATATATTATAATATAATCAATATACATATTATAAAATTGGTTGCCAAACTTTTATTTTCCATTTTGTGAAGAAAATATAAAAAAGGAAAAAGTTTTATTTTATTTTTTTATTTATTTTATTTTTTTTAAGATAATCAGCATAAAACACATTGAACATATATTTTTGAACAATTATCTTCGATGTAAATCAAATTTGTGAAAAATTTATTCGCAAGAATAAAATTACACATTTTAACTTTGTTATGTACTCGTATATTATGGATGGCTTGGGGAGTTCTAACAGTCACGTATTTTTATTTTTGTATATATTTCATTTTATTTTTTCTTGTTTTTCTTCTCTGTGTGTGTGTGTGTGTGCTTTAAACCTTCTGTCATTGCGAATATACCTATTCACATTCATTTATATACATATTCACTTTTCAATTTTAAAATCTTTAAACGAATCGACTTATTTTTCATTTGCTTCCTAAATATAGGAAGCATTTTTTTTTACTATTTTAACACGTTAATCGCCATGTCAGTCATATGTGTCTGACGCTAAGAAGTTCTACATGAGCCATGTCAGACATATATGTCTGACGTACGCGATCTAATAAAGTTACTATGTCCATGTGAAAATTTTTCTGATATTATCGTGGCGATTAACGTGTTAAAAGAGTGGCCCCAACTTCAATTTTATATTTTATAACCCTCCAGTCAATACCGCATATACCTGTGTCTTGTGTGAAAATTGGATAAACAGTTCTTCATTAAATTTCTCGAATTTGGTCTCATCGGTCAGTTTTCCTATTCGACAGAACAATGGTATCTTATATGGTTACTTAAAATCACAGAACTTCCAATGTTACTATCTCGTTTGTTTTCTATGAAATAATGTATAAAAATATTTATACATACCGAGGTATGTCAGCGGTATTGACTGATGAAGCGTAAAATTTGCATTGACAAAAGTGTTAATTCAAATACGAATTGTTATATATAGAATATATATTTTTGAGGTATATCTATAATCTACAGATATATATCCGTCGTATATGATGGCATATTATACATTCATATCTGTATGTGATGATCACATATCTTTCTTGCAATGTGTTTATATGGGGAGGGTTGGTGTAAATCAACAAAAAACAAAAATAAAAAAGAGTATCCACTTTTGCATACTTTGTTTTTTAACAAATAAAAATTATTATACGAAAAAAATGATTCTTTTAGAACAAAATTGTGTAAGTTTGTATTTTTTTGCCCCGTTCTATATACACGTTATATTTATATGTATGGATATTATACAAATTTACAATCATGTACAGTTTATGTACCTAATTTTGAATTTTTTATACGATATATAGTTTTTTTTTTTTATAAAAATTTGTTTGTGCAAAAAGGAAATCACAAATTATAAGGGTTTTGAAAGTTTAATGTTACAAAACAAGTACTACCTCTAATATTTATATATGATGTAAAGTTTTGCTAAGCACTTTTTTTTGCAATATATTTACATGTGTTTACGAGTAAATGTATGACGATTTTATGAATGTATATATTTACATATAATTATCCATTTTATATAATTATATAATATATTGTATAATCTACGTTACACACCATACACACCGTGAGATATTTTGTAAATACAGTTTGAATTTGAAAATTCACTTGTGAAGAGGAAATTTATTATTAATTGAATTCTCACCACTTTTGCTGTTGCTTAATATTTTTTAGTTTTTATACCATTTTACTAAGTTACTTAATTTTAAATTTAACATCACTGTCTATTAGGAAGATCCGATATAGCCATAAGTGTTTTAATCTTCTAATTGTTTTGCTGCCATTTTGCATTCTGTTTATCAATATATATATATTGAGCTATTCCGTTAATCAACCTCTTCGTTTAAGGAAATTATTCGCAGATCATTATATCTGAAAAGTGTAAAATGTATGGTATGCCATAGAGAGAAAGGAAATGCTCAAATACATTTGGAATATAATAACAAAGTATATATAGTGTAATAGTATATCAATACTGTATTTACTAAATAGCAATAGAGTATAAAGTATATAATAATTAATACTTACATTTAAATTAGAATATTTATTTTCCTAAAATATTAGTAACATATACCATTTATAATTGATATAAAAAAAAAATTATAATATCAATTTTTTTTTCTTTTCAGATTAAATCGACAAAACATCATTAAAAATTAAGTATGCATTATAAGTTGTCAACTGTATGCCATCAACTAAATAAATAGATAAATATCACATCAACAACTTAAATGCGAGTTAATTAATATAAATACATTACTATTATATATTATATAACTAATACATATATAATATTATAATAATGTTAATGATGTTACTAAGTAGAAGATATTACATAATAATGCTATCACAAATATGACGTTTTGGTATCCTCAATTGAGGCTTAAACAGCCTATTATTGAATGTCGGATGTTGACCCTTTTCATTTTCTTAATAAATACAATATATTTAACATTAGAAACATCAGAAATCGATAACATTCAATGTCCTAGCTTTGCCGATAATTCAGCATGTCCATGTTATAAATTTGAAGATGGTATGTATATTTTATTGTAAATTTTATGATTGTTTGCATGTGGTTGTGTGTGTGTGGGTGTCTGTGTTTATATTAATTATATAAAATGTTGTATTATTTTTTCCATATATATATTGTATGTATATTATATTACATGTATTATTTAGATAGTGGGTACAATGCATATGAATGCATAAATTAGATATGGAGGAGAATGAGAATTAAAATTTACATATTTATCATTTACATTTTTATACATATATACTGAAATATATGATGGTTTATATAGAAATAATAAAAAACATTCATATATATGTATATATTTACAATCTGACTTCATAAATCTAGCTCATACTAATATATGTATAGTTTATGCAAGTTCATATTAATTCGATGTGATGAGTTTAACCATGTTGAACTAAACTTTTACCACACCGAACAAAATTTGAATAAATTATAATTCACAATTATAAAATATAAATACTAATATTATATAGGATTTTGTTAATAGAATGTATATGTTACGTACGTATACATATAATTTAATTAATTGTTAAAATTTCAACATTAAACTATTTTCTATTTTCTTGAAATATTTTACTTCCTACAAAATACATGATGGTAGCTAAGAGTGCCATGGCCAAGTATAACATCGGTTACAAGTCTTATGTGTCGATCATAAAACCGTTTTGTAAAATTAAAAAACGTGTATTTTGTTAAAAAATCTATAATAAATATAAAAACTCTTTCAAAATTTATTATGCAATAAAGATTTGATAAATGCAATTCTCGATAAGTGTCACAAATTAATTTTATAATCGGATGCATATATAATTTCCAAAACCATTCTTGAAATTTCCTTGCTCCGTGAAATATATGTTATATACTCAATTTCTCATTTAATTCTCTTTCACATGAAGTATCGTACGTACGATTTCAAAAAATGTCCTGGTGGGTCCTTGGAAGTCCTTGCTCCATAAAACTTATGTTGTACTCAATTTCGCCATTAAATCTCTTTCCCATGAAGTTCGCATACACAATATCCTGGCATGAATCTTTAAAGTTCCTTGGATCCTTGGAACATCAATATACTCAAATCCTTGTTTAAATCTCGTTCGCATATGATGTTTTGCATGCATATAATTAAAAAAATTATATTCTTATAAAGTCTTTTGCTAGCTCATCTTTAGCCTTAAATTGACAATTCTACTCGATTCCTTGATTGGAGATAAAATGACAATGTACAAAATTTGATCAAAATTGGTGTGTAAAAACGAAAATTCTGCATATCTATAGAATGATCTGTCACAAAATCCGTCAGTATTTCTTACACTTTTTCGGATCAACATTGTACGGTAATTAATTATTAAATGTTTCAATTGAAAAAAAGGGAAAACATATTGATGGTCTAAATTAATAATTAAATTTTAATTTTTCAACTACAATATTTGTTTTCATTTTTTCTGCCATTATTTTCGGCATACTGCGGCAATAAAATTTTACGAAATTTTTGTCCGTTTAATTCGGCAACTCTCCATAAAAGTTCATCGATATTCTTTAACTGGATTGCAATTTACCTAAGATTTCATATTAACAAACGACCGTAAAATTTCAATGGGACACAGATGTCTAGCTACTATTTCCTTAATTTAAATCTTTATTTTGCAACCATTTTTGAACTATATTGTTGCATTATGTTTTGGATCTCCCATATTCTGTTGGTATTTCACAACATCTTTTAGTTTTGTAACCACATTTTTGAAGTATTGTTGCGTTATGCTTTGGGTCTCCCCATCCTATTGATATTTCACATCATCGATTAAACACCGTTGTGATTATACTACTTGTGGCATATGTTTGATGGGTGTTATAATTATCTAAATATTGTTTTTTTTTTCATTAATCCATCAATCCATATTAATAATATGCTTTGTGCCTGTTGCCACATACAAAGGAGTTGGGCCGATAATTCTTATTTATGGAACAATGAAGTAAGATCTATTATATACTATCTGATATCAATAACAAAAATACATCGCATTTTTTTTTTGATGTTCCTGGTAGTGATAGATGAATCCATGGATTTTTGAGCGAATATCTTATAATGAAGAATATCGTAATTCGATATGTAATAGATTTCTTTTATACTAAAAATATACTTAACATTTTATAATGGTTTCTAGAATTTCTGGAATCGGAATCCGGCTTCTTAAGGCTTGGTATTTGGTACAGCTAAGCTATCAATCTTTGGTAAACCATAAACATGATGACCTCGATCGATTTGATAAAAATTTTATATCGTATACGTATTCTAATATAAATATGAATTTTATATTTGCATACAAAATATTACTTTTGTCGTATTCAAATAAAAAATGAAGCAGATGTTTGAAATTATATAAATTTAGTTTTATATACTCGCATATATTATATTGTTTGTTCAACGACTATATTACGTATATATTTATATGCCATATTTGACATTACCTACAATTGTTTATATGTTACAAGAACATATATACACTGTCGCTCAAAATAATGTATGACTTCTGAAATAATTCTATAATAATAATAATGAAATGAAATCTTAACACAAATTATTATTTCTTGCATATAAAAGCGTTATAATTCGATTTGATGCCCAAATTATTGCTTTATTGTATTATATTGTTGTATTGTACGTATAAATGTATACCTTAATTTTATTACAGTCTTTACAAATTCTTAGAGAAATATTTCCATTAAAATCACTTTACCTATATATTTATATGTAACACATATGTAATAAGTTTCTATCAAATTATAACAACTTTAATAAACAAATTAAGGAAAAATTGTTCCTTTTCATATATACTAAAATAATTTAATAATAACCAGCAATAACTTATATATTAATGTAACGAAAATGTTAATTAAAAATCAAGAAAAAAGATTTTTTTTTTTTTTGAATCGGATATAATTTATTTTGGGTCAGACCAATATACTTTTACATAAATTTACTGTCCAATATATTAATCATAATATATATTATAATAAGTATAATGTGATTTCTGTATGCTCCTTGAAATTTGTCTTACACAGTTGAACGAACATATACTCAAACGCATACACCATATATAAAATCTTTCTTCTTATTATAATTTATTACAAAGATTTTGTAATATTATTTCTTAAACTTTAACTTTTATGGTATTAAGTATAACTATTTCTTATACATTCTATGTATATTTATACATTATATACACATGTATTTGGGTATGTACACTACCCACTCATAAAATGTTATTATTCTAATATATTCAGTATCTTTTCTTTTCGTAAACTGATGATGACACACATTGTGAACGTTTTGTAATAGTACTCTACTGCACACATACAAGAATAATAATATTTTATTTGATTTTGTTACAAAAACGGATAAATGTTCGTCGTACCAATCCATATGCATAGCATACCTAATGCTATATATGATATATCTACTAATATTATACACACACACACACACATATATTTATTTATCTTATTAAAAATTCAACCAAAAAAAATATGTTACATTTTAGATTTTATAATATATACTGTGTTTACTTAACCTTATAATATTTAAAAATACATATAAATTTAATGCTTATATATATAGATGCGATGAGAAAAGGCAATGTACGACCATGAATGAGCTAAGGGATGAAAATCATGTACGGGTACACACACTGTAAAATAAAAAAAAATTAAAATGAAGAGAAATGTAAAAGCAAAAGAAAAATATTTTTGTAAAACAAAACCTCGTTAGCTTAAGGGTTTTATATGTATACACATATAACCCACACCGAATAAAAGATGTTTTGGTTTTGTTTTTTGATATAACATTATTACATGTGTATATTGTGTCTGACGGCAAGGGTTACCAGAAATCTGAATCTTAACTTGGGTGTCACCAATGTGTATTGTTTTGGTCTGCATTCGCGTTGAGTCGTAGAACCGATGCCTCCTTCCCAAGTAACACAACAAATTGCACATAACAGAATTTTGATAACAAAGATATGTTCCGATATTTTTACTACATGTGATCAAAATATTTGCATTATTTCACTATTTGAGTGATCTATCATATAAATAAACTTATTACCTAACATTAAAGGATATCTATTTAACCCTAATGTAAAAATAAAAGATATAAACCATATTGAACCTCCAAAATAACTTAAACTATAAAATTTTAATGATTTATTTATAGAGTATAAAGAACTTAAAGCTATAAAATACCCTAAAATCCCCCACCCCCCCTACTAAACATACTAATAAAGTTAATAATTTTAAATAAATCGATAAACAAATTATTATAGGAGTAGGAAATATAATTTATCTTAATATTCTTCCTATTACAACTATTATAAATAATAAATTTACTATTCCTTTTAATTTAATTCATCTTTCAAATAGTTGAAAACATTTAAGGAAACTTGTGGCCAATTTAAATATCTGTTAGTATTTGCAAAAGTAATGTATGCTTACTCTATTGGTAATATTTGAACTGTATAAATAAACTGTGTCCATATATATGAGATAAAACTAATGGAACGTTGTACGCAAATACGTTCAGATATTTTTGATTTACAAAGTCTCAATTTGTTGAGAACACGATTAAAACTATTTAGAAAAATGGCTTCCTTGGCGGCCACAATATTATATTATGTTTATTTTGAAACAGAATTTGCTTATAATTTTCTTGATTTTGTAAAAATTGTTCTATGTTTATCAATATTTTCGACACCCATTATAATGTGCCTTTTTCAGCATAATTTTAAAAATTAGTATCGTTAATGGATTGCGCGAGTCATACTCCATCAACTGTCTCAAAATGAGCAGATAATTTGACCCAAATTCACACACGTGATCCACCGTCTTACCTACCAAATCTTAATTGTTTTTTGTAATACAAATACTTCCATAATAATGCCATAACTTTGGTCTATTGAGATAAGACCATATACCGTATAGTAAACCTATAGCATGTTGACAAGATAATTTAGTCAAACTTTACTACAATTTTACTCCCAGATTTTACTAATTATATACTGATGTGTCCCATACACTATCGAACTTCGGTGTCCACAAATTTATTGAATTGTGTTATTTGTTATTTATTTCTACTGTGTACTAACTGAAAGATGAGTCTGGTAACCCTTGCTCTGACGTATGAATTGAATAGAACCAAACATATAACTGATATATATTTAAGAATATTCTTTTTTTTCTTGTTTTGAGGCATCACTTTTTTTATTTATTTTGTATTTTTTTTTTTTATTATTTCTACAATTAGAACAAATACGAAAAAAATAGAAAATTGCCATAAAAAGTGGGCTATAATAAGTGCTTTTGAATATTTGTTTTCTTAAGAAAGTGAAATTCATATATAATTATAACAATATAACGATAAAGGCGAAGCTTATAATATGATAATCATAATTTCATTCATAACATTTATTTTATTAATATTTCTTTTAGATTATTATGTCACTTATTAACACGTTTTAGCGTCGTTTTTGTTTTTTATGATGAAAATATCACAACACTTTTTTTTTCTATAGATAACGAAATATCATTATATTATTAATATTTAATGATATATTATTATAAGTATGTAATGAGTAATGACGTCTATATATATTGTATATGTATTTATAATGTACAATTGTAATAAGGATTACAGAAAATTTGCACCTTTAACTGTTTTCACAAAATTTCAAACATTTTTCTAAACCGTCACACACAGATTCCATCGGCAGTTGTTTGAAAAATTCATATGGATAACCTTCTTAATTTTTGCCCTTTTAATCGCATATCTATAACAGCATTTACAAACCAATAACGTGTTAATAAATGTTTTATAAATTTGATCAATATCTATAAAAATTACGTTACATACGTTACGTGAATGTAAATATATTTACGAGTATGAAAATATAACTTAAAATAAAAATACGGTTAATAACACGGTTAAAAGTGGCAACAAAATTGGGAAATATTTTTTGTATACAAAATACGAACAATATTTTACAATATTTTTTAATTTGATAAATTCATCTTCTACAGAAAATTATTATTATTTTCAATATTCATTGTTTTGAGTTTTTTCTTTGCATATTTATTTTTGTTAAATGAAAATTTTGGAAATTGAATGCAAGAATAGTTTTTTTTTTTTTTTAATATTAATTCTATAAGAATTTTGTACTTAAAATCTGTATTCAAATTTTGCATTTCGGAAATTATTATTATTATTATTATAACTTCAATTTTTATGCAAATAATATTGAAGGAAAATAAAACTTTTATTATATTGCTTTAAAACTGATTTTCTTACACAAAAAATCAAGAAAAAACACACATTAAATTAGGAAAAAAACATGATTACAATTTTATTTTAAATAGTTTTCATCTATATGATTCTATAATCATTTGCCAATTTACAGGCATCCTATAAATGACTTCTATATGTTTCTTTATGAGTGAACGAATGCGCGATATCGATAGAAAAAATTGTAATCCGTCGATGAATTTTGCGTTGATTGGTGATAAAATTCACTTCCATTCAAATTGCATTTATTTTCTATTTTATATTTCACACCGTTATCCGCGAATCATTTGCTTTATATTGCCAATTCATCGATATGATATTTTGTGCTCGCTTCGAATAATTCAATTTCAAATGCATAATTGGTAAATACTGAAAACTATTTCGAAAATTATTTCTATATATATTATGCGATTGACTTCGAGAGTATCATAGGACCATGTGTACCCTATATTTGTATAAAAGTTATTAGTTTTATTACAGTTTTATATATCAAACAATAAAAATATTATAAGTTTACAAAAAAAAAATTATAAAAGATTAAGAAAAAAGAGAAAAATCAAACAAATAGAAAAAAAAACTATTTCCAAAAAATGCTTTTTAATTTTTTTCTCTTTACAAATCAAAAAGATGCTTTTTTTTTATGAACATAAATATAAAATAAACATTGCAAACTATCCTTAAATTTGTAATATACAAATTGCAGTCAAGGTTTGTCAGAAAGCTTCCATTTTTATATTTTTATACTTACTTATACATATACAATATAGTGCTTAGATTCATGGGGATCTCCAGGAAAATATGTGCAGCCTATTTATTTATTCTTGAAGGCATATAGTTTAATAAATAATTTATAGAAATAAATCTGGATTAAATTTTCGCGAAAATCGCTTTTTAAATGATTTTTGAAATATTTGAATTTCTCGCTGTAATAATATTGATTGGAATATCGATCATATTTTTTTTGAACGCGTAAAAAGCGATTTTAGTTTTATGAAATATTCCATAGAAATTGATTATATTTTCAGTATCAGTAATAAATTATTGAAATATAATTAACAATTTTGCGAGAAACTCAAATATTTCAAAAATCATAACAAGTGATTTTCCGGAAAATTTTGATTTGTTTTTCCATAAGTTATTTATTAAACAATTTGTGTTGCATAATTTCTAATCAGTATTTCGATATTAAAACAATTTCTTAGGTTACAAGCTCTTGTTAATATTGTACATTTAGTTTAAGTTTATATATATTGATTATAAAGAATCAGGCACATTTCATTTATTTTATATTAAAAAAATAGAGTTTTCTTAAATTGATTACTTTTTGAATATGGATATATTATAATTGGTTAATTTTTATATACTCCCATGCGTAGTAATTTACCAACTTAACTGTAATGAATGTATAATAGATGCCATAAGATCCACTCGGAGTTATATGACTTGCTAGGTGGATTTAATTGCAATTCATATATACAATTGTTGAAAGTTAATTGTTAAGTTATAAACAAATGAAGATTTATAGATTCATTTTTTTTTTGTGTTATCCGCAATTTCAATAGCACAATTTGCGGCGTTCGTGCATAATTTAATCTATAATTTACACGTTGAATTCAAAATGTTGTTGTCTGGTTCTTATTCAATTTTTTATTATTTTGTTCGAATAAATATGTATTTTTTTCAATATCTTTATTTAATTACGACCAGTATCGCTGAAATATATGTAAATAAAAAACGCATTATAATTGTATTTTAAAAACACGACGATTTATTTAAAAAAATTAAATCACCCAACAGACAATATTATTTTCTTTGTCATAGTCAGAAAATTATTGATTTTAATGTTATATTTTTGACAAATAAAAAATCCTTTTCGCATGACAACACACAGACACACCGTATTGTGCATGTATTTATTATTTATTTCATTTTTATTGTTCTTAAAAAAATGTTATAATAAAAAATATGTATATTGGTACAAACAATAAATATATGATGTTTTTGTAATTTTTTGCATATATTTAAAATATTTCTTCGAGTATATAAGACTATATTTTATGACTGATACTTTGATAAATAGACACAAAAAATAAATAAAAAATACAATTGACAACTGAAGAATATATAAAAAAATACGTGTGAAAAAAATATCTATAAAATATGTATTGAAAATACATTTTTTGCTTGAATATGGTTTTATTTTGTGTGGATTGTTGTATTTATATATATATTATATGGATGTGTGACTTGTGTTAAATATATGTATGAGGAAATCAAAGCTCTCTATATATATATATAGACGAAATGGAATAAAAAAATGTATAACATTTTTCTGACGTCCACATAATATTATATAATAAAATAAAATAGAATATACATATACCAATTTTATTTATATAGAATTTCTTTACTTATGTTTTCAATATATACACTACGAGCCAGAATTATATCTACCGCTATTAGTTACTACACCATTTTATTAAACAGCTCATAACTCAAAAACCAAATCATTCATTTATAAATACAATCACAAAATAATTATTTCAACGCAACAACAAATATAAAAAGTATAATGGATTAATTGTATTTACATTAGAATGCTACGTTTTATAGAATAAGCATCGAACATGAAAAACGATTAATTTGTGTGTTACAAAAAAAAATTGTGGAAAATCGAATATCATTATTGCAAAAATGTTGAATAGATGCAAATCCACGATTTAGGAAAGTATCTTGAAAGCTTTGAACAGCGAGAAAATAATGAAAATATTATAAGACCAGGTCGTTGTAAATGTACAACAGTGCCGGTAAATAAATAAAATTTATACGACGGCTTTAGTTAAAAATAATAATAAAATTATGTCATCAGTGCAATGCAAAAAGAGTTAAACTCCAAACAAATTCACAGATAAAAGATAAAAGAAAAATTAATTAAAATCGTTTATAAAAACTCACAATACAATAAATATTCTGTAAGTATCATTTGTATAAATAAGAGAAAAAAAAGGATTAGATGTTATGAAACATAAAATTTTTGCTACATTCATTATTATGAAATCTTGCACTGTGTTTGACGATGTATGTAACTCAAAAACAACTGTAGCATGGAAAAATATTTGTATGATGTAAACCTGGTGACCGATTATTGGTAGGCTCTTTACATTATAACGTATACGCAATCAATTAAATTATGTGTTTAGAAAGCGTTATATATAAGACGGGAAAATATTAATAGAATCTAATTTATTTTCAACAAGATTCATTAGACTAATTATTTTATCAAAAAAATGTTTAATTGACTACAAAATTAAAGTTTTACAATGGCTGTGCTATCAAAAATATGTGTGCGATCATTTGACGCTATAAGTAAATCTAATTTTTATACATGATAGTTTAGACAACTAAATAATGAAGAATATGGTATATGTAATTGTTCCTGAATATTGTAAATAATTAATTGAAAATATTATGTCACATCGATTATATTTCATTTAAATTATTTAAATACGATTATTATATGTTTTTCAATCTCATAAGAACAAAATGAGTATAAACATTCAATAAATTACATGTTAATAACCGGCGGTAGGCCAATTTAATTCTGGCCCGTAGTGTATTGGACAATTTATAATATGTGTATAAGTATAATAATACAAAATATATACTGGAATACAACAAAATGGAAAAATAATAATAACACACAACGAAAGGAGGAATATTATACAGTTTTCAAATTTATTCTTTCTCTCTAAATGGTGTGGCATAAGAGTTATAAAAGAAAATTGTAAAATTTGTTTGTTCATACCTTTTTTTTCACATTTTTCGTCTTTTTGTGAAAATACATTTTCCACACACATATATCTAACAATAACTAAACTAAAAAGATATTGTAAAATGGAAAAACGAAAAACGGAAAAAAAAAAGAAAATGTGTGTAAGTTATTACATCGAAAAAGAAAAACTAAGAAAACCCTTTCCTTTTTTTTCCGCTTTTTTTTTCTCATCATCAAAGAAACGAAAGTACATTTTTATATAGAAAAAATAAAATAAATTATGTTCTATTTTCAGATTTCTATTTATTGTATAAGAAGAAATCTTTGAAACATTTTATACTTTTTTATTTTTTTTCGCATTTTATATTTTATATTATTTTGTGTTGATTTTATTTTTACTTTTATTTATTTTTATTTTTTTGTTGCCTAAATGTGTTTTTGTTTGTGTGTTTGCTTTTATTATATTTGGTAAAAGATATATTATATTGAACTATTCAATATCACGTTATGTGTCGGAAACGTATAATTAATGAATCTTGAAATTATTTAATTTTAAAAGTATATATAAACCATTAATTTATTGGGTAATTACATTTACGGTATTGGTAAAGTGTTAACTAATTTTATTTGACATACATTTTGTTTGGATTTTAATTTGTTTGATGATTTTGGTGGTGGTGGTGGTTTTTTTTTTTTTTATGGTACATTGAAATTTGATTAACTTTTAATGATGAAACATTTAAGTATGGGGGTATGGGGGCAACCCAAAATAAAATTTTTCTTTAAGAATTTTTTTTACTTTAAACGCCTAAAATATCAAATAAAATATACCATTTTTGTACCCTTTATGTGAAATAATAAATTAAAAGAACTATAAGTGTGGTATTAAATTTTAACATTGTTTTAGCAAATTGTGATTAACTCTGCGTATATGTTATCCTGTATCTTGGAATTTGATTTGGAAAATAGTTCTTGATATCATTTTGCAGAAAATTTCTAACACAAATGTTCAAATATTATCTAATTTTATTGAACGATTTTGTCAATTTTGGCGATCGACTTCATCATATAGGCCTCGAATTTGTTCAAAAACTTTTTGCTATACATACCTATTACCCGAATCAATGTGTTCGTGTCGATTGCCAACCACATATAGAAAGTGATTTTTAATGTTGCGGTTGTAATATTTTCAATGGGCAATCTTTCTTTAATCATTATCATTTTGTCATTTTTTTTTCTTTTTATAACAATTCACCCTCAGGTTTTGTGGAAAATAAATATATTTGGAAAATTAAATTATGATCAGTATAGTTTGGTTAATATGTACATGTGCCTATATATATATTTCTATATCTGATAATAATATGTATGGGTGGAGTCTGTTATTTAATTTACTTTGAAAATACACACGTGTTTATGAAAATGGAAAAAAAATAAAAATAAATATTTTTTATAATTTGATTGTATTCATTTTTTTTTTTTACGTTTCACTATACTAAAATTTATACCATCAACTTTCAATTATATTTTGAAATTCAAATACAGATATATAGTAATTATATATGCAACAATGCGGAATGAAAATAATTAAATTCAATTATATTTTTAATAAGCATTTTTAATCAATCCATCAATAAAATATGAAATAAATGAAAATGACATATACAATTTTTAACAGATTTAAAGTTAACTTTTACAAAAAATTTTTCAATACACGTTTTTGTTTATTTATTTATAAATAGTATTATAATTACACTTTAGATTTTTAGAATAAAAATTAGTATAACATACTTGAATCTTATTTAATAATGTGACAACATGACATGTTTACATACATCCAAGTCTATAATAAGCTTTCATATTTAATATTTGATGTATATGACTTAAGTACGCAGTAAAAATGAATTTTGGATTGTTTTGTTACTATACCTGAAAGAAGATGTTTGATATGTGACATTCGGCGCGCAGTTTCCTCGTCATCCATTCACATTCATTGTTACTATACCTGAAAGAAGATGTTTGATATGTGACATTCGGCGCGCAGTATCCTCGTCATCCATTCACATTCAATATGTATCATCCGATAGGATTGCCATCACATTGAAACACCAGCGACAGATGATACACAATTTCCTATAGAAAATACAATAACTAAATAAGATCCAAAACAGAGTGAGTTCAATCCTATCCAAAATTTTGTTAAGTCTCTGGACATATTGTAAATCCGGAAATATACCCATGTCTTTGTACCTTCCATGCAGCTTGTTGTCTAGTGCAATAAGAATAATATATCGCCCCAACTCTCATCACGGATCGTCATCATCAAGTCATATCACTCCATCAAGTGACGAATATGGAATTTAAATCAATTCGTCATTAGAATCAAATTGGTAAATTCTCCGCATGGGAGTATATCATCAACAGATATTATTAATCTTCTAGTGGTGTCCAACTCAGCTGAACAAATTCAGTGTAAAATTAAATGCCTAATTCAAATTTTGTTAATTGATAATTTTATTATGGTATTTAAATTTGCAAATATTCTATAATGTTTAATAACGTTATTCCTCTATATAGTTTGTTACAATGGAATTGTCACCCTTTTTGTACAATGAACATCATAATACCATCCTTTGCATCGTCTGGCACCTGTGCATTTTCACCATCTTTAAAGATTTCATCTGGTAAGTTTTCTGATTCAGGTGATTTATCATTATGGAGCCTTAGAATAACATTCCTTAGTTTGTGTATTGATGGTTTGGCTAAAAGCGGCTTAACAGTTACAAATCACCCCCTTCCAATCACGATTATTTTTATATTTGTTAAATATTTTATATTATAATCGTCAAAAAAATTAAAAAGGTTACGATTCCTAATATTAACAACAAATAATAAAAAAATTCATCATCAATATCTATTAAAAATATACTTTTCAGTTTAACTTTGTTTAACAAATAAAATTGCAAATCGACTATAAACTCTATACACTTACATAAAATGTATAAATAAATACTGGCATCAATATAAAATGAATG
This sequence comes from Bibio marci, assembly GCA_910594885.2. Lineage (NCBI taxonomy): Eukaryota > Metazoa > Arthropoda > Insecta > Diptera > Bibionidae > Bibio > Bibio marci. The sequence continues at coordinate 24,879,912 of OU343114.1, read as the reverse complement.
CCAAGTATAAAGAAAACTTGGAAAAATTTAAATTAGATTTTACTTTACCCAAATACCATTATTATATATTGTATTATTATCATCATTATAATATATATATCATCATGAAAGTTTCCAACCTAATAATGAAAAATTAAATTGAACAAAATAGTTAAACTTTTGATGTACGCGTATATAGAGACATTATACTTTATATGAGGTGTTGAAATAAGTTTTAGTCACGCTTTTCTCTTTTCATTCGGTAAATTTGTTCAAATTTAGACTCAAATTTGTTTCCATAGATAATTTATAAAAATATCTGCTTTCAATTGAATGTATTCCTACAATTTTGTTTTATTTATTTTAATAATAATATTATTGCAAATTTGTATTTGTCTTCACATAGCATGAGTTCATGATTTTCTTGAAATATATTTATACATATTCAATATAAAATTTACAATTTTATAACGAATACTAAATTTTCATTAACGCCGCAGCCAGAGAAATGAAATTATTTTACTGGGCATATTTTGCTTCCCAGTCGGGCCATAACAAATATTGTTTTTAAAACTTTTGTTCATATAATGTTTGAACACCGCACTAATAGTGATTCAAATTAAATACAAGTTGAGGTGTATACTGATGGAAAATTTATTTCCACAACTAATACATAAAATGTATCTACTACATATATTTTAGGATTAAGTCGTTATTATAATATAATAAATATATGCATGCAAATAGTATATACGTTTTGCAATATTATCAAAGTATGTGTGTTTTATTATGTAATATATTAATGGTATATAATATAAAATAAGCTTCCTATTTAAATATTTAAAAAACATATTTATTTGCTTCTACATTTAATTATAATTAATATTCTTTTAAATTTTCTTTTTTCACATATATAGGACTTTTTTTGGAATGCCCAAGTACAACAGAAATATCTTTACGTTCAACATTACAACTTATATCATCACCTATACAATCTCTATCAATATATGATTTTGATCGTTCAGTCACGTCTCTGTCACAGGATTTATTCATAGTTGGTGTACACATAAGACATTTACAATTTTCACATTCAAATTTACAAATGTTAAGAGATAACAGTCTAAAGAATTTACGTGTCACTTTAGAATCACTGAGTATAGTCAACAGTAAACTGGAACAGGTAAGATAATTGAATAATAATATATATATACACTACATGATTATACTACATAACAGACTATAGAATTACTTTAGGAACTGTTTTAATAATCTCACTATATAAATCTACATACAAAATTTTATCGAAATTGATTGAGAAATATGGCCATATTCACCTGGATATCAATGTTAACCAGAATTTCTTTACGAACTATTCATAGAATCTCAAATTTAACCAATTTTACATTCAAAATCGGTTAAGAAATGATCAAATTGCTAAGATACAGGAAGTGATTATCAAAATAGTTGACGTAGTTATCGATCTCTCAAAAATTCGGTTATTATGTCTCACACAAATCTATGCATAAATTTTGGTAAAAATTGTGGAAGGCTCACTAAAAAAAAAACCATGATAAATGAACTTACGTATAGAGTGAGATTTTCATATAAATCAAATAATATAAATTTACTTTTAAAGGTAGTAAATTTTCATATACAATTTTATTTCTTATTTGGAGGAATTTGGAAAAAGATAGAATTGTCTGTACAACCACAGCCATTCATTTAATATTAATATAGAGTAATAATTAGTATTATTTGAGGAAAATTTATGTGAAAATTAATAAAATAATTATACCAAATATATAATATTTCATATCTCATATATACGTGTTTTACATATTGATAAAGTTAATTTTATCTTTTCACTCATATATACAAACAATCTATATATCTATAAATATATGTCAAATCCAACTAAAGTTGTGTGGTGGTGTATATACGAGATGAAAGTTTGAAAATTTTATACTCCTTTATTAATTATATAATAATTAAAATTTTGTTAAAAATTCATAAGTATTCAAGACGAAAAATTGGAAACGATATACGTACAATTATTTCATTATTTATTATTTATATTTATTTGAAAAATTTCCAACATTACATTATTATTTATATGTTATGATTAATTTATTATATACATGATATATTTATTTTGATATATTCTCATAAATTTGATAACAAATGATCACATGTAAATTCAAATTACTTATAACACGTGTATATGTCACATATGCATAGAGTCTATTTATCCTATATTATAGAATAATATATATATATATATAGAAATAGAGTACGTAGTATGATTTAATTTATTATAAAATTTTTATTTACCATATAATATATAAATAATTGTTAGGATAAGGTTCTTGAAATGTGTCCTTTATCTATCACATCAATCGTCATCAGGTTCATTCAATTATCATTAACAAGATATATTCAGCATATGTATTTTAGAAAATTATCCCCTTGTACGATGCTGGAAATGTCTTTTATTCTTTAATTCTTATAGTTCTTTAAATTTTCTGTTTGTATGTTCCTATCATAATAGATGTAACGTATTCTCCAGACCCCGATTGATATTCTGTTAACTATATATACGTAACAACTATTCTATACCCGAATACATGCTAATACTTAATTTCTTTAATTTTATCGCAACGTCTCACCAATTTATTATTAAAAACAAAAATGTTTCATAAAATAATCTGCTATATTATTATAAATTGATGGTTTGAAAATGAACTAAAAATGATATTAAAAATAGAAAATCTATAGATCACATTGAGTTTATTGCTACTCATTGTTGATCGCATACTGATTTTTATAACATCAACATATCATCAATCATCGCATAATTCAATAATAAGTTATATAATGATTTATAGGAAAACCTCTATCATTTACGGAGTACTATGTCGTTCGTATGTAAGGTCACTAATAATACATGTATATTATAACATAAATATGTTAGAGGTTTTCCTGCAATGCACCTATATACTTCTTGTATATATCAGTGTCATTTAGAAAATCATTGTTACCAACTTATTCAAAATATTACAGTGTATTCAAAGGAACATTTATTATTTTATATTCTATCCCATCTATCCCATCTATCTATCTATCTATAACAATGAAGACATTTCAATTTAATTCAATTTTATAGATAATGTTAACATGTTAAACATTATATCAACATATAATCAAGTTCAATACAGACTCTTTATTACAAAATATGTATTTTATTATGTATACATTATTGGATACGTACAAATACATTGCATTTATATTATATGTTATGTAAATATTATATGTATATGCAATGGCTCTATATATATGTTATATATTAGATGTTTTCATTACTTATACATATAATCTAAAATGTAAATTCATGTATACTGAAATATTGCTAACAATAAGTATGCATACATACACATTCACGTATACATAATATGTATAGATTGCAAACTGTATATTGGCATATCCAAATATAGTTGTAAAATTGCATACATTATATTCGAAGTATGAATATAGAAAATATATAGCAATTGTTATAAATGAGCTTATATATATATTATATATATCTTGCAAATTATATTAGGAAACTGGGTTACAAATTATCTGTAGCCTATGTTTATATATTGTACGATTACTTATATACATAGGTAGGTATATATAATTTATCAATAGATGCATTATTATAAAATTATTTATGATAAATTTAGATGATCCTTAATATATTACCGAAAGCTATACAGATTATAGATAGATATACATAAACATATGAGTGCATATTCAAAATATTTATGATAAAATATTGTTGTAATATATTATATGTAAAATGTCTATATATTTATTTATACAATCGTGTGCAATAATGATTTATAATTTATGTGAATTTTAAATTTAAGATTAATAGTCTCATAATATTAATATCAATCAATTTATACAGTGAAGATTTGATGAGGGGTAACCAGTTCATATAAACGAGATTTAAAAAAGAAATCAACTAAAATTAGTGTTTTCAGGATCAAGGACATTTCAAGGATCTTAAAAAGATAATTTTTGGATTTAAACATGCGACGCCTTATATGATTGGGAAACAAAAAAAAGAGCGGTATTCCAAGGATTAATGACATTTTCCATATATCTTATGTAATGATAATATTTCAAAAACAAGCAAGCGAAACCTTTATGAAAGACTTTACAGCGATGATTATTGTTTTTAGATATGCGACATCTAATAAACAAGAAATTATATAGACCCCAAGTTCCAAAGATCAAGGGTATTTAAAGAATTTGCAATATTTCACATGAGGTATCGTATGCGTAATTTGCGAAAAATTATCCATATAAGAACATGTGAATGTTATAATTGATTTTTTTTTAAAACTATTTCATCAATCATTACAATTACTATTCCAATTACAATTACAATTAAAAATATATATTTATAAAACAAAAATTGAATGTTATTAATTTTGTTTTTCTCTATTTTATTTTACAGATACCACAAAAAGCATTAAATGGAATGCAAAAATTAATGGTACTTGATTTCGATTCAAATCAAATAACAAATATAAACGATTACAGTTTCTATGGTTTACGTATCATAAAATTAAATATGAAAGGAAATCAATTGGAAAAAATTAATGAATTTTCATTTATCGGACTGGAAGAATCGATAGCCGAAATCGATTTATCGGAAAATAAAATAAAAATATTTCCAATGTCAGCATTAAAAAAATTAGAAAATTTACGTTCATTACGTTTATCGTTAAATGAAATATCATCATTGCATGGCGACGGTTTGGCACGTTTAAATTCATTAATATTTTTAGATTTAAATTCAAATCAATTTTATGAAATCAACGATGATTGTTTTCGTTCATTTCCCTATTTAAAAACATTATCGCTGTATTCGAATATCATCGAACAATTAAGTAAAAATGCATTTCTATCATTAAAAGAATTACAATCGATAGACATTAGTCATAATAAAATAATTTATTTAGATCCGGCTATATTTGAGTCAAATAAAAAATTACAAACAATTGATTTAAGTCATAATCATATACACTATATTAGTGGCGTATTCTCCAATTTACCTGAATTAAAAGAGATATTTTTATCCGATAATAATATATTAGATTTACCAATAAATTCATTTACAAATTCAACAAAAATTAATGTTATTTATTTGGAACAAAATGCAATACGACGTATTGATGGAATGGTGTTTAATACACTGAAAAATTTAGAACAATTATATTTAAGTTCCAATTTTATACAATATATACCACGTTTATTATTTAATAAAACAATGGCATTAACATCGTTAAGTTTAGATTCAAATCAGCTGTATGATTTAGAATCGGGTATATTTCAAAAAATTGAAAATTTACGTGAATTACGTTTACACAATAATCGCATAAAACGTATACGTAATAATGTATTTAATTCATTACAATCACTATTGGAATTACATTTACAAAATAATTTAATAAATGACATTGAATTGGGTGCATTTAAAAATTTAATGAAATTAGAACATATAAATTTGCAGGGTAATGATTTAATTAATTTAGGAAATGTTTTTCCAGTTGATAATGATGATGACGGTGGAGATAATTATAATATTAATATTGATGAAAATGAAGATTTGCATGGTGATGGTGGTGACAGTAATACTGATAATAATCAGATCATTAATAATTTATTTAACAATATACCATCTTCATCATTACTGTCCATACAATTAGATACAAATAATTTAAATATATTAAATAATGATACATTTAAGGGACAACATAATGTTCAAATATTATGGTTGGGACACAATCAATTGAATAAATTGAATCATTTATTATTTAAACATTTTTATAATATTGAACGAATTTATTTAATAAATAATACAATTAGTTTTATACATTCGTTGACATTTCGTAATATGAGAAAATTAAAAATATTGGATTTAAGTCAAAATAAATTACGTGTTATAAATCGTGATTTATTTATAAATTTAATTGAATTGGATGAATTGAATTTATCATCAAATGAAATAACCGAAATTCAATCAAAATCATTTTTAAATTTAAAAAAATTAAAACTATTAGATTTATCCAATAATTTGTTGATGACATTGACAAATGACATATTTGAATATGATTTATCAATAGCAACATTAAATTTAAAAAATAATACAATACAATATATTGCAATGGATACATTTAAAGGTATGAATAATTTAAATGAAATAAATATTGAATTAAATCATTTAACAATGTTGGATATACGAAAATTTGATATACCCAATTTACGAACATTATCATTGTCGTATAATAATTTTTCGGTTGCATATGATAATATATTTGATAAACTACCATCACTACAAACATTACAAATGGATAATTGTATGATCAATTATTTGCCAGAAACAATATTTAAAAATAATAAAAATTTAGTTAAATTAAATATTGGCTACAATCAAATAAAAACCGTACAACGTAATATATTTAATGGTTTAAATGTATTTAAAGAATTAAAATTAAATAATAATTTATTACAAGATTTTCCACATTTAGCATTATATAATATATCAACATTAGAAATATTAATGCTATCCGAAAATGGTTTAACAAATGTGGATTTTTATAAATTAAATGGTTTACCATATTTACGTTATTTAAATTTAAAAAATAATCTAATATCATCGTTGACCGGTTTCAATGCCGTCAATTTAACACAATTAGATTTTATCGATTTAAGTGGCAATAATTTGGTTACATTGCCGGGTAATTTTTTACAAAATTCTATAACATTACAACGCATCGATTTGGCCTGTAATCGTTTTCAACAAATACCAAATTTAGCATTATCGGATGCATCATTACCACGTTTGGGTTGGTTAAATTTAACTGGTAATCCATTACAACAACTATATGGACAATCTACAGATAAATATTTATTTTTACGTGAATTACATATTAGCTGTACAAATTTAACAATATTGACTAGCAAAGATTTTCAATCATTTTATGCACTGCAACATTTATATTTAATACAAAATCGTATTAATCGTATATCACCGGGTGCATTTATAAATTTACATAATCTATTAACATTGGATTTAAGTGTTAACGAACTAGAATTAATACCGAAAGAACGTTTACAAGGTTTAAAAATATTACATTTATTAAATATTTCACATAACAGTATAAAGGAGTTAGAAGAATTTACCGTTGATTTAGATCATCTAGAAATATTAGACATTTCTTATAATCAATTGGATCGTTTGGGTAAAACACATTTTAAATATTTATTACAATTAAATGAATTGTATTTAATGGGCAATCGTATAACAATAATATCATCGGATGCATTTAAACAATTAAAAACATTAAAATTGTTGGATATAAGAAGAAATTATTTTGAAAATATACCATTAGATGCATTAAAACCACTAGAGACTAACATCAAAATTCTGAAAATTGAAGGTAATTTTGTTTTTATAATATACATTTATTTTAAGTTGTATTGTGAATGAATGCATTTCGTATTTTGAATGTCTTTTTCGTTCAAATAGTGTTTTTCTTTAACTTATACATTTTATTTTATTATGTTATCACATTACACATTCCATTCTTGTCTTATATTGTGGTTTATTTTACTATATTATTCTTCATAGTATGGTAAGAACTAAACTAAATAAACATATACGTAATACAACTTTTCTAGTACATGTAGCTATAAAATTTTCTCCATATTATTATACACAAATATACATATATTATTATTAAGTATTTTATTTCACAATATGAACATGTAGTAGACTATATTTAAAATGGTTCGTATAATATTTTAAAAGGTTCTTTTTTTTTTTTTAAATTAATACAAATACACATAGGGTGTACTAAAGGGTATCAATCAACGACCCATGTGCATAAAATTTTGATTATTATATGGACATAAAGCTATGTTTATCTTTCAATAATTGTCAGCTTAATAATAGTTATACCAGACCATTATTTATAGATCCTTTTCGTCCTCCAACCGAGTGGACTACATATATATAATCAAGTTGGTACTCCACCGTATGTGCGAGTATATAACAATTCACAAATTGGTGTGCAATTATGTTTCGACGACAGACACTTTATTAATCCGATTATTCATATTATAGAGAATCGCCCATAGCGTTTGGATACATTGTTAATCTCTGAATAGCGTCCAAATAGAATTTTTTCAAGCTCTATATATATAAATAACAAAATGTCAGACATGATAATTTCAACTAACATACCGCATACAGTATCATCACGATTATTTCACGATGAATTTTTTATACACCATGTATTTTTTAAACTCGTATATATAAAAGTAATGGTGAAATAGTCAACATTTTACATTGAAAATGTAATTATATGTATCAACATTAATATAAAAGTACAAACGAATCTTTACATTTTAAATTTTCATGTATATTTTGTTACTATTTGTTATATGGTGTATAAGTGTGTATAAGGTGTATAAGTATACATTTTTATTTGTATTGTTCGGTTTTGTTGTACATACCACAAAAATTTGTAAAATTATATATTTTCTTTTTATATTTATTTAGTTATTTATTTATATAATTTTTCAATTCAACTTATTTGCATACACTCTATTATTTGTTTCCTTATTATTACTGCAGCAGAATGAATACAATAATGCAAATAACTAATATATATATATATATATATCAAGTATTCTTTTAAGTTGAGTTACAAATTGATTATAATTTAATAAAAATATTTTTGATTACACATACAAATTTAATTACTTTATTATACAGACAAACAGAAATTCGATGTTGATTATTAATTTAACAATCCGAAATTTATCGGTTATTTCAAATTTATTAAATTTTTATTTAATTACATATCACGATATATTTGGCACTATAGATCATATTGACAAATATTTTCAAATAGCTTTAAACTTTCGATTAAATTATATTCGAAAATTGTTTAAATTACATTCAATTGTACTTTGTATGCATGAAATATTACTAATAAAACAATAGATGCTTCGAAGTTAATCCATACAATTTAAAAATAATATTTATATTAGTACAATAAAATAGGTTAAAATCAATATATAGATAAATTCATAAATTCTTCATTTATATTCGAACAAAATCCAAATAATCATATGTATAACTTATATAAAAAATTGGTTTTCCTTAACCAATTGCTTAAAACTGTGGAACTATTCATATTATTTCATTATGCATACCAATAATAAAATTGTTATAGCTTAACCATACCAAAACCATACCGCACAATTCAAGTCAGTCAAGATACACACCTGTACTATATACAATTAATGTTACGCATATAAAAACAATTGTAATTGTAATAAAATATGTAAATATAAAAATACGAATATATAAACTAACAGCTGAGGTCAATAAACATTGCAAAAATATAATGTCTAGACATTGTGTGATAATCTTTGAGTTATATTTGTATTAAAATTAAATCCAAGTTAATAATATTAGAAAGTATGATTCAATTCAATTTTTTGTTTATTTTCAATTTCAAATTATGTACGAGTATTTTCTTTCTTTCATAAAATTGTCCAAGTTGAAAGTGCTTTAAAATTTTCGGTATAATAACTATTATATATATTTTGTATAATATTATTTAATACTCATGTGTATATGGTGTACGACCGGTACACACTCATCGTTCGTATTATATGGTATGTAATGGAAAAAAAAAGAAGAATGTCTGTTATTTTATATATGAGACCACGATGCTCAAAAAACATACAAAAATATAAAAGCTCCATATATAATAATACGTAGATAAACATATATATAACCAATATAACTCTAAAGGTTTCATTTTGTGTGATGTTCTTTTTTGTATTATGATATTATACAATCATTTTATATAAAATACATCGAACAAATATATACAGGCCAATATTAACAGCCAAACAATAGGTGGATGGATATACACATTTATTTCAAAAGGCAGATTTTATATATATTTTTATCTATTCTTGTAACTTCTTATCTTTATATATTGTATATATATGGGATTGTTAAAATGAAGATATAGTCTTTTTTGTTTTTTTACGTTATACATAAACTGTCTGTACATACCCATAATATATAGTAGTAAATAATGTGCTTGATGGGATATCTCTCTCTTTTATTATAGAACATTTTGATCTCTTGAAATTGACCATGAAAATGGTAAGCAAATAAAAATAAAAAACATCAACAAAAAATTAAAATAAAGAAATGACAACTTAAAACCAAAATAAAAACACAGGTTTTATAATACATACATTGTTGTCTCAAAATAAAAATATAGTACAAATAATAATAATAACTGTCTGTGTCCTTTATACATATATTAACTAACTATAAATATATATACGAGTATCAAATATGCGTACAATATATGTGAACGAATTCCATAGAATTTCGAACAGTCACAAAAACTATTTCATATATATTTTTTAGTTTTCATTTTGGGAACACATCCATTGATAGTAATAAACTGCTGAACAAATTTTAGTGTCAAAACAAGAACGTTTTAGATATGGAATTTAGTCACAAAAACTATTTCATATATATTTTTTAGTTTTCATTTTGGGTACACATCCATTGATAGTAATAAACTGCTGAACAGATTTTAGTGTCAAAACAAGAACGTTTTAGATATGGAATTTAGTTGGTTATCGGGAAAAAATTATTAAAAAAAATTACGTCTACATAAATTATTGTGGACTATCTTAGTGTCACTGTCTCATCTATCAAAATCGGCCCCATATCAAACCTATATACCTCTTCACGAAATACAATAGAAAAAAAAAACAAATCCGCCGTATATTATATTTTTAAAACATGATAAATAGTTCAAAATTCTATGGAATTCATCTGTATCCATGTAACACAGACAAGAATAATATTATATAAATTTGACCAGATATATAATAACATTACTTTTATTTATAGTGATTATATGATAGCAAAATTTGTGATTATTTTATATTTTAATAAAATTATTATTTAATATTTTGTTTGTTGAATTATATAATATACACGAGGGACTGTTCGATAAATTATATGAATATATAAATAGACAAGTATTAGGTGGCATTGAAAGTAGCCGTTTATTTTAAAAGATTTAATTTATAGATTTTTTGACAACAAAACAATTTCGTTACTACACACATTATAATAATCGACGTTGAAAGTTATCTTCGCATTTCTCACTTTACTGACAGACGTTGCAATTCGTATCAGCAACCAACTTATCGATATCTGAGTAGTTATTGAATTGCTTGTCTTTCAGAGCGTATTGATATGGTAATCACTTTGAACCAGGTTTTGTATTGGCACATGGGTTTTGTCTGCAATCCGGGATCCATCAGTGTTTATTTGAGGACTATAGTTCTCTTTGCTAATTATTGTCGTGTATAGAAAAATCGATTTATTAAACTCGAAATATTAATCGTCATTTTTTCAATTATCATTATCATTTAAAAAAATAATTTTCTGTTGATAACGTTTATTAAGTGACACCTTTTAGATTCCACTTTTTCAATTGAATGCAGTCAATGCCAATCAATGTATACATTCTGTTTTCGAACAGTACATAACATATAATATTATGATGTACGTACATTCAGTTTGACGACTAACTTCTAACTAATGTTTTTGATAGTTTTTTGCTATTTGATGATTAAATGTATTGTACCACACGTTCCATTATTTATTTGTTTTAATATTATTTGACTTTAGTAATATATATAATTTTAGTTTAACATATGATGTTGTATACGTAACTCTGCTATTCCACAGTACATAAAAATATTTATTGGATAACACATGCACGTAAAATTATAAATGTATTAAATTAATTAAATTAAATTTTTGCTTTTTTTTTCCTTTTTTTGCAATTATTATGCAATAAATTATTAAAATTATAATTAAATTTATAATATTGTGAAATGGACATTTTTTTTACAATGTATTTATTTACATAAGTCAATCAAAATTAGGGATTTTAAATACATAATTAATATTCGTAAATATGTGTATATGTTGAACGCATAAAACATATGTATGTTATGTATGAAAATGAATGTATATTTATAAAATTAATGCATAATTTATTTCACATTTTCTATATTCAATATATAAATAATAAATGAGAAAAATTCAATTATTCTACTCATCATGAATTAAATTTGCACTTTTTAATTGAAATATAACAGTCATATTTTATAATAGAATAAATGACTTTTTTTAAAAAAATATAACAAATTGTTATTATAGTACATGTTTTTTTAGTATGGTACATTGATGAGATTGTGCTAATAAAATCAATACCAATACCAATGGATAATTAAATTATTTTAAATATTTATATAAATGAAAAAGTAAACGTTAACACGCTGGTGTAATGTTTTAGAAACGCAATACAATAACGCCGTGTATCTGAATTTTATTTAATGTCTGTATTAAATTATGATAGGCGCACATGTGTATAAAAATAAGATAATTTAAAGAAACATCCACTAAATTATCCTTTATATATTATAAATTATCATCTTTATTCATTCATAATTATTTTCATTCATTCATTTCATTTTTGCAACAATATTTTAAGTGAAAATGAGTAAAAATCGATTATTATAATATATTAAACCAAATAACTCGATTTATCTTATGTTGGGCTTGATGATTGGTTGTTACTCAAAATATAGCTAAAATTAATTTATTTTTGAAACTTTCATTGCACTCATCAAACGCACAAAAAATGTGTATGTATTGCATAAATGTATACCAGAATATTTAACAAATTGAAATGCATATGAGTATGAGTACACATATAAAGATAATTATAATCTATGTGTATCTATATTGGTTTTCATATTTATCTATTATTATATCATAAATGTTCCAATTAATTTTATATCAATGTTACATAATTACAGATGCATATAAAGATAACTTTACATATTAGTCGTCGTGTTTATGTCTATAGACTGTTATTATACTCTTTTTAGTCATAGCCTATTTTTGTATTTAAATTATATCGACAAAACTTTTGAGATTTCTATATTTATTCTACATTGACAATAATTGCGTCTTTATTTACATCCAATAAACGGACAGATACATATTTAAGCTTTCGCATTGATGTCAATTCAGTTCAGTGTTGATAGTAAATAGTAAATTAAAGTATAATAAAATAATAAAGTATTGCTTCAAATGTGAAGAACATTATTAAAATATAGAAACAAACTGTGTGAAATATTGTTATACATAATCATTCCCATATATGCAATCGATTAGAAACATGTTATAAATCTAGATGGTAATGTTAGAAACAATTTTGTAGGTAGGACTCTCTTTATTTTATCTGTGCAACTTATGGAACAATTTCATATTCTCATAATTTTTTTCAATGAAAATAATATGTTATAATAATTTACATACAGTTGAGATTGAGCGCTATAAAATATGACATGAACTTCAAAATTGATGCTACAAATGAAAAATCTACTGCCATTTTTGTTTTGTAGACAAGATGTAAATTATAATAAATCAATTTAATTTACAATAAATCAAAACTATGTCATGATGTTATATACGATGAATTTATATTTTATTGCTGGAAGCATTTATTTTGCTGGTTTTACCATCATTTATCCAAATAGTTTATATGTTTTTTTTTCAATTATCTATCATCACATTGAAGATTATACATTTTTTTTTTTAAATTAATTTTATAAAAATATTATAAAAATAAAATTAAATTGATATTATGATACAAAATGTTTAAAGGCTACAATCAATACAATTTAGCATATATGTATTTGTATTTTGTATCATAATTATATGTATATCGGTATCTATGGTATTATTATATTGCAATATATTGTATATCATTACCATGGCATTGATCCATTTTATTATTAAATTCATATATGTATATTTAAATTTTAATTCAATTAAATATGTGTATATAATGAAACTAATAGATGGAATGTAATAATCATTTGAGATTATTAAATTTAATAATGCATATAATAATATATGTATTTATGCTGTAGCCTATTATGTATTATATTCTATTATTGAAATTTATACCTTTTCTGCATGTCTGTTTTATTTTATGGATATTTTCATTCGATTTATAACGTTATACATATATTGTATATACTATGCATGTCTATATAATATACATATGAACTATTATATTATAGAGATAGCAGACACATAATATATTATTGCATAATAATAATAAGGATTAGTTTATCATAAAATAAACATTTATGGTAAATTCTATTAATAGCCAAATTATCCTGGATAAAAATAGCATGTGGTTATAAAAAAATTGCGTTTCTATACATATTATGAAATTAATAACTTTTGTATGTGTAAGTGCCCTCAAATAATTTGTGAACAAGATTTGCAAAAATTGGTTTCACACTTTCGATAAATATTATGCTGATTGTACACTATGAGTTATAGTATTTTATAAATAAAGCCGTATTGTAAAACTTATATGTGTTTTTAATTTTCATTTACATCAGCTGAAATATAACATTTACATTTACAAATATGGTATAAGTACTGTGTGTGTCGTGTGTGTCATATTTATATATACCCACTGGAGTGGTATTTTATATTTACTATTTAAAAATCAATTAGGTAAATCAACCAAAAGATTCGACTGTTATTCTATTGTGCATATTTCGGACGAATATGATAGCCCAATTAATACCCTGTATATAGTCATATCACCTACTTCAACAAAACCATTAGAACTTATACCATTAAATGCTATAATTGAAAATTTCATGAAAATCTGATAAATGATTATTTACATTATTCTATTGAGAATATTTAGGTTCTGGTAGGCGTAATTTGTCAAATACACTCAATAAATCTTTATATCTAATTGTTAAATGTTTAAGTTCAAAATTACACAAAAAAATTGGATAAATGATATACTGAAGTAATTCTATTGGAAATATTTACTTCCTATAAGAGATCTCAGCATTTCGGATATTGTCATCTAATAAATAATATTATATTATATATATTAACAGATTATAAAAATTACCACATAAATTTTAGGCAATTTTTAAATTATTTTTTTTATCATATAAAATGTACTATCTATTTTAAAAAAAATGAAGTGCGTCAAGAGATTATAGATTGGATGGATTATTATATATAAATATATATATATATATTGCACTGATGTCCTGATTCCTAATATAAATTTTCAAAACAAGCATAACTCATATCGAATTAAAGGAAATTTTTTAGTAAACTTATTTTCAATTACTTATTTTATTCTAATATTTTTTTTACCACATAAAATCAAATCATGACTCTTAAAATACGATATTTATGAGTCTATGCAATACATATTCATGGAGAGAATTTGCCTCCAATTATAATATACAATAATATTTATATATAACATAAATATACATAAAAAATATAATACAAATTATGCAATGAATGTTCAAATACAATTTACTATTTATTAGATTTCAAATATGTTGTACATTGGATGATGTATTTTATGTATGGTACACCCACACCCCCTGTATACCAGTAACATTTATTCTAATTAATTAAATATTCTTTGAATATATGCGGTTATATAAACTGAAAATAATTATAATAAATATAATAGAAATTTAACATATGGAAAAGAACAATATTATTAAATGAAAAAATAAAATATAACCTCAAATTTGTCCTTCACCATTGCCAGAAGCATAACCGAAAAAACCAACTACTCTATACTATTGACATATGTACGTACAGTGCCAAGTAGTACGTACGTACGTACGTACAATGTATACTTATATATATATATACAACTATATGTAAATATATGGTATAGTTATCGTATACAAAACACTTTCATATATACATAACTTTTAATATATTAAATAGTTCACATATAAAGTTTATTTAACAAAAAAACAAATAGATAAATTCTGAAAACAGAAAGTTTTAATTTATTTTCTCAATAATCTCTAAAACACTCGCTATATAATATAGTCTCTATCTATTATATATGGTATTCTATTTTATATAACAACACACAGGCACATTTACATTTTTATATATATATATGGTACAATATATACTTTGTGTGGTATATAAGATATATATAATGTAGATATATAATAAGATATAGAGATGGATACATGCAGAACGTGAATATAGATATAGGACTTGTTCTTGTATATCTGATGTTATTATCTTTTGTTTTTTTTTTTTTTTATTTTTTGGTTTTTGCATAATTTATTTTAACAAAATGCTGTAATATTTTATAAATATAAAAATATATATATATATAGAGAGAGATAGAAAGATACATATACAATAAGTGTATATATAGTTACTTAAACGTATATAACATTGAGTATAGTATAGTAATTTAGTGTATATAATTTAATTAGAATTTGTGGTTATTCTAAATATGTTATATACTTTTCTCATCCCTATTATCATAGATATTTTATATATTTATACTTCTATATAGTTTTAGTATACATTAATTCCATATGTTTAATTTTACTAAATTGAAGAGATACGTATATATATATATATAGTAGCAACAGTACAAAATTTAATTCTCATATAAAATTTTAATTCTTTTTCTATATACACTTCAATAACACTTAGAATTAATATAACAAAAAATTCTACTTCATATGTATACCATATATAAAAATATTGCATTTAACACGTAAATTATACGTATACATATATAGTTGAAATTCATAAACGATAAGACAGATATTGTAACACTGTCTTTCGTATAACTTTGTATAACTAAACATTTATGGAATATACTTTATGTACATATGATGATATATGAGTATTTGTATAATTTACAGTGTTCGGATTAGATGAATTGCAATCATCTATTCCATTAGATAAGATAAAATTACTTTTAAATTTGTTTATCTTACCATTAGATAAAATAAAGATAATCATTTTTTGTGAAAATACCATTTTGGATAAAGATAATAATTGTCAAATTATCTAAATAAAATTAAATTAATAATTAATAAATTAAATTTTTTTCCGGTTTTGTAATTTAAAATTATGTCAAATTAAAAGAGGTCTTCTTATATATAAATTTCAAGGGATATCGAATTAGATCACACTCATACTTATTGTTAGGCAAAGTTATCCGACTCGTAATATTTCCTTTCACTTTTTACGAAATAACCATCTAACATTGCAGCAAATTTGGTAAATTACACCATGTGCGAGTATTTAATAATTTTCGAATTGGTCTTCATTTATTTTTCAAACAGATGATTTTGTTAATTCAATTATTCTTATTAGGAAATCATTGGGTATAGAGACATTGTTTTTTTTTTTCATTTTTCACAAAAAAAAAACTTCTTTTACTCGTATGGATAATTTAAACTGGAAATATGCTCTTTTAATTGTAGTCGAATGTTGTTTGAATTTGACATAAATACTGTCACATAAACAATTGCTATTGAAACCATTAATTTGATAAAAGTTTAATTTTAAGTACAATAACATTTCGATGTAGTGTGAATATTTAAAGAACTGAGCAAAATATGGTATTTCAACTGGCATGAAAAAGGCTGCTTTTGTATTATATTTTATGTATGCATACACTCTGGTACTTAGGTAGTAAACTGACTGACGGTTGTTACACATTTTGACTTATTATCCAAATGTGCTATAGCTTTATTAGTGTGAATAAATTGCTTATGTTGGATTTGGTATTATCAATAAAACGGCCTCCATTTCAACTGACTCATCACTAACACATTACTATCGCATATTTTGTGTATGTATTGATACGCATTCTATGACAATACAGCCAATTCGCTAAACTGTTTTGTTCATTGTTCATGTTCATTATGGTAGAACGCAATTTAACTTAAATTTTAGATTATAAACAAATTCCTGGATTTAGCATTGGCTACTGCAATTTTCAAAAATTCAATATATAACTTAATCATTTTTCTAAATGCTAATTAAAATTCTATCTATTATTTTTAGATTACAATATCACTATAGATTTCATGGTAGCCCAATTCAAATTAATTCACCACCAACTAAATTTTTGCAGGCAAATTGAATTTTATGAATTTTATCTTCTTTTTTAATTATATTTTGTTCTTGTTTCAATGGATTTTCAATTTTGTATATAGAATTACAAATTATAAGCAATATCCAATTTTATCGCTTAAAATCGTTATAGTATTTTTGGTATGGTGTGTCGCTGTCGGATAAATAAAACATAAACACTTTTGCAACACAAAAATTTCGTATTTTCACATAGTTTTGTACCATGTTATTATCTTTAGAAATAAGATAATGTATAGACACAATTTAGATACGATAAAGATAATAAATTTCTTGATTATCTGCAATAAGATAATGACGGTAATTATCTTTATCCTATAGATGATCATCTCTTATGAAATTTAATCTATAATATAGATGAACCAAATACTGGTACTTTATGGTATATGTAAATTGTTACTATAAAAACATATGAGATATGACAAACATATTCATTATTACATAAAGTCATTATTGTATCATTTATTAATATTATATATGTATGGATAAAAAAAAGAAAAACGTTATCACATAAGATCCAATGGGAATAGGGAAAAAAATTAGTAAGAATAAAAAAATATTTTCTTTTTACTTATTATGTATTTTATATCTACATTACATTATTTTATATATTGTAGTAAAAAATTATTAATTAAAACTTTTACACAATTTATACTTAACTTTTGTCGTGTATTGTTTGAATTCTACAATGTGTATGTGTGTGTGTGTGTGTGTGTATGTGTATGTGTTTGTATATATAAAAGCATATAATTTTATTTTATGGTTTAAAGTTATTCAATTATGAGCTATAAAATATATATGAAAAACCTTTTTATTAAAATTATATCTATAGTATTTTGTCTCATATACATTTTTCGCATATACTAAACTAATATTTTATATAATATAAATAACATTTTTTTTTGTTTGTTGTTGTTGTAAATCCATTGTATATTTTGTATTTTTTTGTTTTCTTTTTCCTTCTTATCTTATATCATTTTATCCTTATGCACAAATAGAAAATCCACTTCATTGTTCATGTGATACACAAGAACTATGGGAATGGTTACAAGATCATCAAAAATGGACAATAGATGATGATGATAATATGAATTATCTAAGATGTGAACAACCACATGAATTGAGAGGAAAAATATTTACAAAAATGGAACCCCAACAATTTTGTGATGCACCATTAATTTTGAAATTGGCTATTCAAGATATACAACCATATTCGGTACTTGTGTCGTGGCAAAGTCGTGAACATTCTGGTTTACATGGTTATCAAATTGTATATCATTCATTGGATGGAGTTGATGAGGTAAGAGATATATTTTTTTGTTTTTTATGTTTTTGTAAAATATGCAAAGTGTTCCTTTTTGTTTTTTCCTCTCGTTTTTTTCTTTGTACACGGTACAATGTATAATTACGCAAGTGGAAAAAAAAAAAGGAATTAATTTTTTTATTTTAATATTTTTTGTGTTTCTGAATGAAAAATGGATAAAAGAAAAATTATCTTAATAAAAAATTATAATTATATTTTAATTATATAAAATAATATAGAATATATATATAATTCTATATTTATATAACCATGATATCTGGTTAATTGTAATACATATACTATGGTATGTGTAGCATAAATACGTATATAATATTTAGTGAATTTAAATCGCGTACTTATCGCAAAGAATTCTTTTGAAAATTTATGTAAAACAGCAGAGGGTTATATATTCATATATAAATCACGAATAAAATATAAAACGAACATTTAAATGAATTCGTTATCGTACTCGTACTCATATATAAAATATTATAATTATGGATTTGGTCTATAATAATATCTAGATATGCACCTAAACCTATACGGTATTTTATTTAATTCATGAATAATTTTTGAAAAAAAAAAAAACCACCTTTTAACGAATTTATGTTATATAAAATTCTTATTTATAATGATTATAATAATTATTTGTATTTGAAATATATATAGTTTAGCATAAATATATATATATATAATACTGATTTATACATTGATATAGACTATAGTATAGTATTGAATTGTAATTTCCTTTTATAGCTCGATTAATTCAACAATTTTTTTATTTAGATAGCTTTTTTATAAAGTAAAATTTGTGTCCGCAAAATAATAAATAGTTTCACATTCAATTTAAATCTTTTTCCTTTGGCTCCCAGCTATGGACATGTGTTTGGGAATATAAAATAGTCGTTGGGAGAATGTTATATTTGTATAAAGATTACAACACTATATTCACCAAATCCTTGAAATTTTAAATGGAATTTCAATGTCTGATACAGGATATTATTCTCCAATAATATAGTTGGGATTCGTCGCATATTAGAATTGCCATCGGAAATTTCATTTTATATATACATTTTTTTCCAATTTGTGGTGTTGATAGATTTTGCTATAATCTGACATATTTATTTCATTAAATTTAAAATTTCGTATGAATAATTGCAATTAGAATTTGGTATTCCTCATCGGATGTTCCATGGCAGTAGCGAAGGCTGAGAAGTATCATTTTCATTTTCAACATCGCTATATTTTTCTTATAACCTGAGTGATATTAAACTAAATTATGAAAAAAAAAATTTGGGTGTTCACCGAATTAAATTTTCCGGAAAATCGACTTTTTTTTAAATTATCATCTTTCTTAATTACGGACCATAGTTTTAACGGATTTCCATTTTTGCTTACAGCATTTGCAAATTATAATCAATTTCAATTTGCAAATCTGATAACTTTTTTTTCAAGCTTCGCAACTGTTCAATGGAAAATTTCAAACATATTTTCTATGAATTAAAAAAATTTCATTTTCTAGCTACTGATAATTTTACATGCGTATTTCTAGTTATTTCGCAAATTTTTCAATAAAAGAATAAATCTGCTTTTTCATTGGGTTTTCTAAATTGATAATTTTTATTTACAATGTGTAATTATAATTTATTTTTCAGTGAGAATCCCCAAGCTATACTATAAATTAGGAAATTTATAACTTCAAATCCTCCTTTTTTTTATACTAATGACGTTTGTATTTTTTCCTACTTATGGCAAAGCATTGTTTGTCAAAGCAATCACAGCAATAACTTATTAAAATTTTGTATATACAATTTTTTTCACAAATGTAGATATAATGGAAAAATTTGTGCCAGATAAACAGTGTTTGAGTGAATTTTCACTTCCATATTATGTTACAAAGAAAAGTTCCGCATAAACGCATATTTTATTTATGTAGAAAAAATTGTTGAGTTGAATGATAATGATAAAGAAAATTAATTTGAAGATATACATTTGGAACGATTAATTTATGAAGCCACTCATGTTAAACACTCAAAGAATTGTCGAAACTATTAAATATATATGTGCAGTAATAGTCAGCCTCATTTCTATTAAATTCGACATTATTTTTAATTGTATTGTAACCAAATTATTATTATCCGGTATACAAATAATAATTGTGTGTCTGTATATAGTCAGTTCAAATGAAAATACAAATTGCTATATAGTAATCATTACTTTACAATTCATCAACTTCCTATATTGAATAACATATATTTAGCGCTATAATAATTTATATATTTAGTATACGAGTACGACAAATAATGTGCCTCGCTTTTCACTATAGTAGAACAAGCTCAATAAATTTAATGTTATAAAAAATTAATACTATAATACATACTTTAACCAATTTTATATCTCTTTGTACATATTATATTTCAGTTAAATAATATAACATATTTTCAGAAATATATTAATTGCGAAAATAAATTTAATAATAAATTCACCTAAAAATTTATAGGTATATAAAAAACACAAATTTCTATATACCATCGCATCTTTTGGAAGTTTAAATTTCAAATAAATTATGATAATTCTATTGTATAATATATTTTTTATATATATATTATTAAATATATCATATATATTTTCTTGTTTTACTTGCTGCAATAAATGTATAATACACGTACTCGCTTGTATGTACCATCATATTCCATATATATATATATATTTTATGTATCTTTAATACAATAACCCTTTTGTTAATTTTTTTATAATACGTATATATTAAAAAATAACTTTTTAAATAGGTATATATAAAATAAAATTTACCTTCATAAATTTATTCCACACAAATACAACAATATTATATAATATTATATCTTCTGTATATAGTAAGTAACACATGGGTTGAAAAGTTTCCGAAAATTCTAATAAAAAAAACATTTTTTTTGCAAAATTAAACTTTATTCATCAACATACATCCCTTCGCGGGGGCGATACACTGATTCCAACGATCTTCCAACTTTTCGATACCATTTTTATAGTTCGATTTCGTTTTTTCCTCAAAATAGGCTTCTGTTTCGGCGATCACCTCTTCATTGTTCTTAAATTTCTTTCCAGTGAGCATTCTCTTGAGGTCTGTAAACAGGAAAAATTCGCTGGTGGCCAGATCTGGATAATACGGTGGATGTGGAAGCAATTTGAAGCCCAATTCATGCAATTTTGCCATCGTTTTCATTGATATATAACAAAGTGCGTTGTCTTGATGAAACAGCACTTTTTTCTTCTTCAAATGCGTTCGTTTCTTAGCGATTTCATGTTTTTCAAACGCTCCAACAAGGCTATATATTAGTCACTATTGATGGTTTTTCCATTTTCGAGATAGTCGATGAAAATTATTCCATGTGCATCCCAAAATATAGATGCCATAACCTTGCCAGCCGACTGTTGTGTTTTTGGTCGTTGTGGATGAGGTTCGTCGCTTGCTGTCATGATGCTGACTGCCGATTTGCTTCCGGAGTGTAATGATGGAGCCATGTTTCATCCATTGTCACATATCGACGCAAAAATTCTGTTTTATTGCGGTTGAACAAGCCCTAACACTGCTCTGAATCATCGATACGTTGTTGTTTTTGATCGATTGTGAGCTCGCGCGGCACCCAATTTGCACAGAGCTTTTGCATGACCAAATATTCATGCACGATATATCCTACACGCTCCTTTGATATCTTCAGAGCCTCAGCTATCTCGATCAACATCCCTATACGTTCATCTAAAATTATTTTGTGGACTTTTTTGATATTCTCTGGAGTAACAGTCTCCTTTGGACGTCCACTGCGTTCATCGTCCTTGGTGCTCATATGGCATGGTTTTAAATTTTGCAAACCACAAAAGTACTATTGAAAGAGCTGGAGCAGTGTCGGGATAATGCTCTTCAAGCAGTTTTTTGGGTTCAGAAATATTTTTTCCAATCAAAAAATAATGTTTAATTAACGCACGAAATTCGTGTTTTTCCATTTTTTTTTTTCAAATAACAAAAGTAGCTACACTCACAAAGCAATATCTCTCACAAACTAATGGTCGGACTGCTATCAAATTTTGACTCGTATCGTTTGAAGGTTGGTACTAACTAAAAATCATATGAAAAAAATTCTAGTGGCGCCACTTCTTAGAATTTTCCGGAACTTTTCAGCCCATGTGTTATTTGCTTATTTTCTTATATACACAACATATATATCCCATACATTTGTTTCGGTTATATGTTTGCAATAAATTTCACATTTATATAAATATTATATGTACTAATCTTTTGGTTTAAATTTAAGTGTATATATATACAATATATAACATAAAGATTATAAATATAAAATTATATATATAATAAAATGTAAAAAATTTATAACAATAAAGTATTTGATTAGATTTTCCGAAAACGTTAACAATTCATGTTAGGTAATTTTCAAAAGAATTATTGTATATGTGTTTATTATTTAATACATGGAACATATATTTAATATATATAATAAAATAACTCATATGTATATAAATAAATATATATTATATATTAATAGTTACAGTATATCGGTATTGTATACAGACGGCTAATGTATTAACAAAAAATCTGATATTAAAATTTATCACCAAAATATTCACATAATTTTCTATATGAATAATCTACAATAAAACACAATAGATTGTTGTGTAAAATATTATTATTATACCGCTGCGCTATACTTCTTCCTTAGCATACATATAATTTTATACGCATAATATTATGTTATATTATTGTTATGTATATGTATATGTTACGCATTGCGTTGTAAATTATACATATATTATATAAAACACCATATATACAAATCAAAATCTGTTTCAATTTATTCATCCATAATTTTTCCGGAGCACAAAAAAAAACAAAAAAAAGGGATGATGGTGATATATATTTTGTAAATATATAATATATTAAATGAAAATAGGTATATGTTTTATATATATATTTTATGTATATGTGCGTAAGTGAATATTATAAAAACAAAAAAACGTTTGTATATACAATAAATATTTATGCCGACAACTGTAAACTCGATTTTTGTATATAGGCATTTTATATCATGCACGATGAAAAATGTCAAAACAGATTTTCTACTTAATAATACATTGTACAATATACAATATATATACCATATAATACAGACTGCTCTATGTTATTAAAATTATATAATCATAATATAATATGACAATTCAGCTTAAATATATACGCACACAAATTACACGCCAATTAAATTTGACAACTTTTATTGCAAAACTCTTTGACCACACAAAAACTTTAAATTTATTAATTAATTAAAACTGTGGGTTTGAGTCCTTGCCCATCAATTTAAACAAAAATCATATTATTTGGATAAGTTTAAATTTATTAATGTTTTGCTTTTTAATAAATTACTGTAGCATCGCAGTGGTTAACGTTTATGCTAATAAAATACGTGGTTCAATTCTAAAAATATACATTTCAGCTAGATTCCGAATTGTGCAATTATGAAATAAAAAAAAAAAAGGGATATCTTTGAAAATATGGTGCATGACGCTACTCAACTCACTTACAATATCTATACGCACTCATACAAATAATGAAATTACCTATACCTTTCGATAATAATTGCAGACGATGTGGATTAATTTACCAACTTTTTACTGTAATGCGAATGTTTCGTATAAACACCATAAACTCCAATTAATATTTTGTTTTATATTTTTTTGATTTACAAAAGCATTTTACAATAAAAAAATTACTATGCTGTTAAATAAATGTACGTTTAACTGGTGTGTTGCGCCTGAATTACCCCGAGGCCATATATTCCATATGTTAAAAAAAACAGGAAGATTTAATAAAATTGATGCAACAGATTTATGCTACTGTAAATTTATAGTTTGCATACATTTTGTTATTATACATATTCAATGCAGTACATTAACTTAGTTACCGTCGATTTGTTGGGCTGCAACAGTGTATCCTTAACCGATCTTATGGTGATTGACCGATGTCATATGCATGACTTTACACTGCTAGTTTCACAACAATTCTTCGTTCAATTTTTTCACTTGACTTTGGTAGCCATTGGCAATCCATAATAATCTCGTTTGGTTTTTGAATCATGTGCTACATTTGACTTTTTGTAAATGGGATTGTCAAAATAGATCTATTTTTCAGCACCAGTTATAATACATTACAGAAAATTCTTTCAACAACCAGATGTTTAGCCGATGGTTTCATGTAGAAACCAATTTCCTTCTTTTTGAATCTTTCCCAAGACATATAAATTTTAGTTGATAACAGTTTATTCAGTAACTATTATTAGCTCTTGCAGCTTTGAAACTAAATTTTCGTCTAATAACACTGTTAAAATTCGTTGTCATTGAATTTCGTTTGGCTGGCCATATCATGGTTTTTGTCGACATTGACAACAAAATTATCGTTATTAAAAAAAAATCAAAGTCTATCAAGTATCAAAGTATAAGTCAAAAGAACACTTTATCGCGTTCCATTTTTAACAGACACACACCACTGATATCATACGCTGACTGCATTTTATTTATAAAAATGTAATAAATGAGAAAAATAGATGCAATACCACCAATTTACAATCTAAAATTGTCTTTATCGCCATCTGCATCTGATGCATACCCATAATAAGTATTGAAAATCATTTTAATACAAATATTAATTATATACTTGCTCTAACTAAACTGTTGATGTTCTTTTTCGAAAGATTTCTTTAATACATGGTATATAACGATGACGATGTATATAAGTCCTTGTTTTTATTCTTTTATGAGCTTATTTCTAACCCTTTTTCAATTCTTTATTCTCTTTGTTATTTTCTATAATTATATAGCTTATTTTTTGTGTTGTTATTTTTTCGTTCCTTTTAAGTATTTAAAAATGTTTAAAAAGATGAATGGCAGGATTTATTTTACATTTATTATTCTTCTATTATTTTTTTTTGTGTATTTTTGTGTGTTTATTTAAATTGACAGATTTCAATACATATGAATATATATGTAAAATAATGCATAAAAAAACGTATATATATTTTTAATGATAAAACTATACAAAAAAAAACGTTTTCGTGACAGAACTATATATACGACAATATATGAATATAGTAAATAACTAAACATACAGAATGTATTGACAGTTTTCGGCCAACGCGATTTAATGCTGCTGCGCATAATAATAGGAAAAATATCTATTGCATATAATTCTGTTTGAAATTTACCTGAGCCAATTTGATAGTTTGACTATGGAATTACTGGATATTTACTATTTACCAAATCAAAAGTCATATTTGTTTTATTAGAAGAAATAACTGCTAATTTTTTTAAAGTATTTAAAACCGATTTAAAATTTTGAAAAAATTCTATCATCGAAACCGTATCTGCTGAAACATGTTAAATTTCGACTGTTAATGTAAAATTTCCTTTGTCACTTTCTAGCAGCAATTGGAAATAGTTCTGTGTTCATCGTAGATTTTGTTTTCGGTCCAAATTCATCATTGAATCAAAATGACATGTCGTAATTATTGTGCAAATTCAGGTACAACGACTGCGATTACATTTATATGCCCCAAGAATATACTATTATATATTATGTTTCAAATATAATATCTATTCTGTGCTGCTTTACTTTGTTATCATTACATTACATTAAATGAATAAACTATGAATTTACTAAATATTTTTGAATTTCATTTATTCAATTAACAATTTTAAAAAAAAAACTGGTATTGAATCCGTCGATACTTCCATCGAATTTAAATTTTATTGAACAGAATTTATATAAGTATTTCCAATATTATACAATAAAATAATATATTTTTACCGCATTTCTATATATACATTTAAATATTTTATCATACTTTAATATTTTACTACAATATATATAGCTAGCTATATTCGGTTGCACAGTTGAACAAATGAAAAATTGTATATTGCATATTTAAATATATATTTACAACGTATATATTACAAACACCTCAAGAAATATACAATATTTCCAATATAATATTTATTGAAAAATCGATGTATGCCGCCACAAGCTCAATTTTTCTTTCCCGTACCGTACACACTTTGCAAAAGGTATTTCATCTTTTTACCTACACGGCAGCAGTTATTTATTTGAATACATAGATGTAGAGATATATTATTTATAGGTGGAATGTGTAGGTACATATATATTTGTTATATATTGGTTGTACATTGTATAGAGAATATATATATCATAATTTTTGACAACACATAACAATAAACCTTTTGTTCAAAATATATACCTAAATATATATTACAGACATCACATGGTATATGTGTGATGTATGGTATATTTTGGTGTGCGAAAGACTCTAAATTATATATATATATATATATTTATTATAGGTGCTTGAAAATTTATGAACACTTAAAATAACCCAATTCAGTCACATTCGATTTAAATGTCTTTATATATTCTTTTTATATTTTTTCATTATATATGAGTATAAAAAGTAATTGTTGGTGTGTTTTATGATGTATATAATATATTATTATATAACATTATATATAATATATAAATATATGATGTGCATGCATTATATAGTTGTATTTAAACTGAAAGTATTATCATAAATAAGATATATAGTTTATATGTATGACATCAATAACATGGTCTCGTATAGAATGGCTTTTATGCTGGATTTTCCAGTATTTACAATCAGAGACATGTTGAGCTATAGTGGATTTCATGAATCCAACCACTCTTTCCTCTATATCCTCCTATATACTATTGAATATCCACTGTAATGCTCGCTTTATTTTAGAATTAATGTAAACCTAAAATGCAGCGTCCATTAATAAGATTTCGCCCACATTTAAATATGTTTTTATAATGAGCAATTTTGTGAACATTGAATTAAATTATTGAAAAGCGTAACTATATGCTAAATTTTGTATTAATTATATTGCAGAGTGTAAGCTAATAAACTAAAAAATGGCATTTACATATTTAATTTCCATATAACATTCCTGTAATTAAAAAAATTTAAATAACATCAAATACTTTAGATTTACACCTATTTCAGTACTTTAAATTTTATTTTTCGTCATATCCTTCAATTAATTTTATGTATTGGCCATATAATAATACAAGGAAATTAGTTTACAACAATGTCCTTTATGTTTGCTCATTAGTGCAACAGTATACGTATACGCAGGTACCTATGAACAATATAGTTTTGAAGTAGAAAAAAAAAAGACGGGTGAAAAATATTGTTAACGAAATATTTTATTTAAATTAAAATTGAAATAAATGTACAAAATATAAAAATAAAATTATTTTATTATATTTTGTGTATTTAATTGTGATGACAAAAAAAATAACATAATTTGACGAAATTATATAAAATGCTGTAAAATTCAAATTTAAAATAAAAACCGTATATGTCTAAATGGCAAATAGTACCATATAACAGATTAACTACAAATATACATTCATACATTGAAATTGAAAATAATAAATCATCCGGACACTGCAGGATAATAAAGAAGTTTATTTTATGTGTGTATACAAAACTATATAATTACTTTTTTTTTACTGTTGTCATTTAAATGCATTGTTCTTGTGGGTATGAAATTATTATCTATACAATAAATATATGATTGCCCAAATAGTTGACTTTGTCGAGAAAATATGTTAACTAAATCCGTACAGTACAATTATGAAGGAATAGAAAATATTTGAACGAAATAAGACATTATTGAATTGAATAGTAATGCAAAAATATTTTTTATATCCCACACAACAAAAAACTAGTAGGTAGAAATCTACCAGAAAAACTGCTTACAGAAATATATATTTATGTAATTTTATTTGTGTTGTGTACAGGCGTGTTACTTATTGTTTGTTTATTTAAAATATTCTGTTAATAAAATTAAATCTCTTATTTTCCATTAAATATTTGATGCCTTTCATTATTATTTTAATATATTGTACTAATTAACATTACAAATGCTTATGTTTCCTTTAATTAATAATGTATCTCTTTATTCTCTTTTATTACAGATTTTATCGGAACGATTAAATTATTTAGCACATTCGGCCAAATTAAATAAATTATCATCAAGTTCAAGATATCGCATATGTGTATTGGGTTTAGGTAATTGGATATTTTCACCAACAATAACAAAATCATCTTCGACGACGACAACAACAACAACGTCAACTACAACAATAACAACGACCACAACAACTACAACACTGGCGTTAACAACGAAAATAATAAAATCAACAACAAAAGCAACAGCAGCAGCAGCAGCAGCAGCAGCAGCGTCAGCACCAAATGAAAATGAAAACGATATATTTTATAGAGATATTAATCGTGATAATGGTAGTGGTATTACAAATGATATATTACTTAAACTACTGATGGACACATCAATATCACGTTGTACTGAAGTTAAAACATTAGATGCAACACCCAGTTTAATTACAGACGAAAATGGACTTGCAAGTCATGGTATAATACATTCAATATTAACCAGACGTTTAGGATTAATTGTTGGCTGTTGTTTAGGCATTATTGTATTTATTGTATTGATATCAAGTTTAGGTTATTTAAAATTAAAAAAACAAAGAATTGAAAATACAAAACGTGAACAACAACAACATCAACCACAATCATCAATGCCACCCGAATATATATCATATCGACATTTTTCTATACCACACGATGAATTAAATCGTGTTGGTGGCAATGGCGGCATTGTTGATGGTTGTCATCATCCTAATTTTATATCGGGGGCGGTAATGGGAACAACTTCGCTGAATTCTTAATAATGTAAAAAATGTTTTATTCTTTCTTTGCTGCTTTCCTTAAAAATAATATTATTATTATTATTATTATTGTATTGTTATGTCGTTCATGAAAGAATTTAAATCTCTTTTAATCTTTTGTCATCTCTTACATTTGCTAATGTTTAATTTCATTTAATTTTTTGTTTTAAATATATACATATTGTACATAATATAAATATTTATTCATACTATGATACTATGTTAATTTCAACAAATCTCATACACATGAAAGCACCCACGTAATTACTTTATTAATATAAATGAATGTGGATGTATGTGATGTTATGTTTGTCTTGTTATTTATTTATAAATAAATCTATTTACTTATGTATTTTTTTTTAGAGAATAACCAAGTTATATGAATTAAATAAAACGACACTGAGATTATATATTAATTTATAAAATCATTCAATCTCAATTAATTGGTGTGACTATTTTGTTGAGGCACAGGCCATTCGCAAATATTTTACCAATTGGGATGGGTAATTTTTTGGAAGATTTGTTAAATTTAATATATCAAATGTACGTAAAGATTTAAAATGTAAGATAATTTATTGCCCATACATATTTCGGACAAGTTACGTTTAAAAGATGTTCCTTCACTAAGGAATTGGATAAAGAGTTTTGCCGGAAGTTTTTTGAAGTAATCCCTCAGGTACATCTTTCTGATTTTCCCTAAATTACAGTCTCTCCTGCTGATGGCATATACGTCCTTCTAGTTGGAAGTGGAAAATGTTCTTAACATCTACCAACCGCTTATTCACCAGACATTGTGCTATCATATTACTTATAGTTTTTATCGATTTTACATTCGTTTTCTGAATAACAATTCAATTTTCATATAAGCCTTTTTTCGTCAACAAAAAAATCCGTATATGATGCGGCCATTATTTCTAGTAAAAATATAATCGTACATTTGTTGTAAAGTGGATGTGTTTTTCTGCAGAAATATTCGGCAACAACTTTCCAACACAACCATGTACAAATAATTTATCGTTGTAATGTATGTGTGTAGCTATATGAAAATTAATTATAGTAGAGATATACATCCGTATACTATTTTTAAATAACATGACACATTAAATTATATATAAATAATACATTTTATGTAATATCTAAAACACGACTGTAATCCTTTTATTTTATAAACATACGTGTATCTGTACGATATTATAGTATGAATATGGTGAACTTATAACCACACAAACATATACGCCCATACCAAATTCATTTTCAAAAGCATTAAATAAAACCTGTGTTAAACATTATATTTTCATATTAATTTAGAATACAAGAAATATACACGGTTATTTACGGTATATAAAATTATCTTGTTTTATATACAATATTTATCTTTCTATATCCAAGCAATAGCTAAACTTATTATACATATGTTTTGTATATCAAATTTGCAAATATATAGTTATGCGGATAAAAGTTAGTAAAATGCAAATTTATGTTATCAATAATAATAAAAATATTTGTATTTTATTCCGTTTTTAATAATTTATTAATTTTATGTTAAAAATTATTATTTTTTTTTATAGAAAAAGTTTTTTACCTTTTAAGAAATACCACAATCTTAATTCTTATTATTACATGTTACTTTTTCAAATACTTATAACTTGTTATATATAAAATATTATATTTCAATTTTAATTCTATATATACATTTTCATCTAATGTTTTAGCCTGAGTTATTAAAATTATATCCACAACAATAACGAATGTCATAATTTATGTATATACTTAACATTTAACATTATAATTATGTATTTGTACATTATTATTCCGATTTTCATTTACAATGTTCGACAACAAGAAGTAAATTTAAATCTGTGGATACAAAAGACTATTTTTTTTTATTTTGTTGTATTTATTTATTTTTTTCTGAATCTGTTGTTATTTTTAATGAAATTCAAAAATGTTTAAAGTTTAATTTAATTTTATGTAAAACTTTTAACTCTTTCTCTACGTGTTGTGTTAATTTGTATATATTATATTGTATATTATTGTTGTGTATATATTTTGTATTTTCCCTGTTAAATATCACTTGAGTTGAGAATATATTATACAAACGAAAGTCCTTGTTGCAAATAAATCAATTATGTAAATTAGTAAAAATTGCCTTGTCAATTTTTAAAATCACATTTATTCATATATATATTAGCTCTATCTTTAATCTTATGTCTACACCAAAGACAGCAATACATTGTAAGGTTGCTGTTAGTAACACAAATTGATAATTTGAAAATTAAAATAACAACTTTTTATAGTAATTTGAATTTTTTGAAATACATCTATAGATCCTATGTATATATTATAAATGCTTATATAACAATGTCATAATTTGCCTAGAGGTTTCCAATACTTGTATCAAAATATATATATATGAATATAAATATTTACAATTTGGATACATTTTCTGTAGCATATCTTGCACATTTCGAAAGCAAAATAGCAACAAAAAAAAATCCTACTTATATGATTTGTTGTGTGTTGAATGAATGCGTATACGATATTTTAAAAGTAGAATTTTTGTAACGTACAATTTTTAAAACAATAACAAAATACGAATGAAATCAATATTCACAAAATAAAAGCGTCTATAGAAGTAGACATTTTATGTCACTTATGTTCGTCCTTCAATTGGATTTATTTTTCTTCTCTTTATATTATTATTTTGCATTGACATATATCAATTTATAATATGAATCTTTTATTTTATTTACATTTTACATGTAGATTTATTATTCATTTCAATAATATAAAATGAAAGAAATGTCTTTATAGTTAGTGTTTTACTCATAACATATATTTGTTATTTCATATGCATTGCACCTTGTGATCTTACACAAAGTCACGTAATCATAATAAATATACTGTTGCCTATATAGAACATCGTTTGCAAATAATAATAGAGATCTTCTTTGGTAAAATGTCCGTCTGCTGTAGTCATTGTAGTGTATGGTTCAATAATCAATAGGGCGAAACATCAAACAGAATTAATATATGTTATGAAAATAATATTGAACTCTCTTTAATTATATTTTTATTGTGAGAAAGATTAATTATAAATTCTCGGCTAAATTAGAAATTGTTGATCAAATAAAAATTTTACTTCAGTTTACCAAATTTTTGTATCATTTTACAACAGTTTTAAATAATTTCCGACAATTGTTGATGATTTGCAATACAATAAGTAACAATAAGCACATATAAAAATACATTTATTTATAATTAGTAATTTCTTTAATGTATCATTTCAAATTACTTACTTAACCGTTTGAGTGCGAATCGTCTCTATAGCGACGAATAGGTAATACGCCAAAATTGCATAGCACTCAAACGGTTAATAATTATATGCTGTAAAAATGCGCTGTAGACAGAGATTTGTTTTACACCAACAACGCCTGAATATGGCCATGCACATTCATTAATCTTTCAACATCACAGAATGCTGAAGATGATACTTTAAATAATACAAATTATACTGGATACGTTATAGGAATATGTTTTTAATAATATTTTAGTGCAAATATCATAATTTCCATAAAATTAAATTGGAACAATATTGTTAACATTAATTTATTATTTCTTTATTCCATTTATTTATATTATTATTGATAAATTTGTATGTATTGTATAATCCAATAATCGCTAACGTTTCTACAGTTTCATTAATTTCGGAAAAACACACATACAATCTATGCTTTTCCCGAAGAAAAAGTTATATAAACTTATTGTTAAAACAAAGCAAACTTTCTTATGTTTACGACCACCTCAATGACCTTGTAGTCATAATTTACACACACGAAATAATACAAATTTGACAAAAATACGCACAATAAATGCTATTTGATTAAATGCAATTAAATAATAATAATATTGTAAATATAAATAAATTTAAAATATTATTTTAGACAAATATACTATAAATTTTTTCTACAATAGATCCATTTCTAATTATTGTACTGCATTTGAACCATGTATAATTTATATATTTCATAGCAATAATTGTAGGATTTTTATCTTTCATCATGTTTACTAATGCCACAAAGAAAATCTTCATTTATTGTATTTTCATAAATACCACAGAGATTTCAACATGAAATTTTAAAACGGGAATACCAAAATTTTTAATATTTTAAGGTCGTACGTAAATTAAAATATTATTTTTTCGTAAATCACACAGAATATTTTCATATTTCATTTTATAATTACCGCACACAACTTTAAATGTATTAATATCAATACAAATAAATAAATTAAATTTATTTCTCTATATTTTAATGTGGACAACAATAACAATTCCAACTAGACCGCTTTTATTATGAATTATAATCTATAATTAAGAAGGTATTGTTTCCCACTAAATGTTTATTGATTTTGATGCATACCATAAAACATATTGTATTTATTTGCCTGATCTAAAAAACCATAATTGATTTTTATCAGTAACGAAAATCAAAAATACATTATAACAAAAATGTATATTTTAATAACGCTGCCGAGAACTATTTTGTATATTTATGCGAATCTATAAATTTTTCGTCTTACCTATCTAAAATTCGCACATATTTTATTTGCTCAATAATCGATGATTAAATATGGGGGTTGTTATAATCTATATTTTTTTCCAATAATTAAATTTTGTATTAAAAATCGTTAATTTTTTTCTTAAATCTATTTATTAATTTTTATTTATTTTTTTTTCTGTAAATATAATTGTTAAATAATTATAGAAATAAATTTATTCTAATTTTGCAATGAAAAATGTTCGACGGCATATTAAAAAAAAAACTAATAAAAAAATTAATGAAAAAAGAAAGAAATAAGCAATTTTTTTAATTAAAATATTAAACATTATTATTCTATACATTTATAAAATTATATATAGATTTAATAAAATTTCAATAAATAAATCATATTTAGGCAAATTATACAACGATATCTTCAAAAATATAATTACTATATATATTGTTAAATATATTAGTTATTATCATTAAAAATAAAAACAATAATTTTCATTTTATAAATGATTTTAAATTTTATAGTAAAAATTTTTTTTTTTATTTGTTATTTATAAAAAGAAATTTAATTAATTAATTATTATTTATTAAATAATAACATACAGTTTTATCAAAACAATTTCAAATGTAATAATATTATAAAAATTATAATTAACTACTTTTTAATTAACACAATTAAATATAGACGAAATAAATATTGTATAAAATAAATTAAAATTTATAATCGCGATTAAAATTCTGTATATAAATATAATAATAATAAAATAAAATTAATATGTATTTTATATTATATTACAATAAATATATTAGTTATTATATAGTGTTATTATCAATAAAATGAAATATTATTATACCATATTATATTACACATAACAAACAATACAATACAATATATATTGTAATCAAAAATTTTATTTTCAAATTTATATAGGTATAATATGTAAATAATTATTAAATATACTGTGGTGTGTATGTACGATATTATATAATAATAATATAATAAAGTTTAAAATTAAAGTATATTATGAATATAAATAAATAAATAAATAAATAAATAGTATATATATTCTATTATTTATAATTGATACATTTATAATAGTAATTATATGAATAATATATTATAATAACTTATGTATATGCAGCAATAAATAAATAAAATAAATAAAATAAAAAAGAGGTAATAATAAATCATCAGATTTTATGTTAATGTTATTATTATTATTATTATTATTCTCAATAATATTACAAATATAATTTTTAATTTATTGCAATATATAATTTTATAAATAAATAATGTTTTCCTTTTTTTTTTCTACTACATATATAAAATTATGTTTATTTGATTTATGTATTTTAAAACTTATATTAACATGAACATAAATACAATATATATATTATTAATAATAATAAATAGAAATAATTAATTGAAAAATTTGTATAAACTTAAGTAATAATATTATTATTATAATACAATTAACTACATAAAGTATATTTATTTTTAATTTTGTAATATAATTATTGAAATATAATAACAATTATAATAATTTGTATTGAGTTTTTCATTTAATAGTTTCGATTATTTTTTTGTTTAATTACAAATAAAAATAATTTGTTGCAAAATATTTATGTATAACAAATATACAATATATAAAGTTATTTTATTTTATTTCCAATCCATTGACCAATTGATCAATATCATCAGGATCAGATAGAAAATCGAAAATAAAACAAAACAAACAATGGAAATGATTGATATTTCAATTTATATTTATATTTATTTTATTTTATTGCAACTCACTCTATCTAGCTAGCTCTGTTATGTGATTGTATATAAAATATAATAAAAACTTGATTATTTCAATTTACATATAAAACAATAAAATTATTTGTGTACAAAATAAATCTCAACGGATTCTTGTTTGCACAATGACCCACGATCGTTTAAGCTAATGTCCAGCCATTTTTTTTGGAAAATTTTTGGAAAAAAAATCGATGTTTTTATGTTACCAAAAGTTAGGTTATGTAATTACCTATCGTTTGATACCTATCCCACCCGCCTACCACTTCAAACGGCTGAGTTATAGCGTTTTTAAGAAATCCATAAAAATTTCCACTAAAATACCAGGCATTTTTCAGACGAAGTAACAGTCGCGCAGAATTAACAGGAGGCAAATTTTTTTTTTTTTAATTTTTCTTTTTCACTTTTAACCCACTTAGAGGCGGAATTTTCGAAAAATCTCAACGGATTCTTGTTCGCACGACCAGCCCCGATCGTTTGAGCCTATTTTTAGCCATAAATTTTCACGGAATTTTCCGGAATTTTCTTTTTTTTGTTTTTCATTTTTGACCCACTTAGAGGCGGAATTTTCGAAAAATCTCAACGGATTCTTGTTCGCACGATCACTCCCGATCGTTTGAGCCTATTTCCAGCCATAAATTTTCACGGAATTTTCCGGAATTTTCTTCTTATTTTTTTTTCATTTTTGACCCACTTAGAAGCGGAATTTTCGAAAAATCTCAACGGATTCTTGTTCGCACGATCACTCCCGATCGTTTGAGCCTATTTTTCAGCTACTTTTTGGAAATTTTCTTGGAAAATTTTT
The DNA here is from genome assembly GCA_910594885.2 of Bibio marci. Classification (NCBI taxonomy): domain Eukaryota; kingdom Metazoa; phylum Arthropoda; class Insecta; order Diptera; family Bibionidae; genus Bibio; species Bibio marci. The sequence continues at coordinate 24,842,447 of OU343114.1, read as the reverse complement.
GGAAAATTTTTCCATGTTTTTATGTTACCAAAAGTTAGGTTATGTAATTACCTTTCGTTTGATACCTATCTTTCCGTCCTACCACTTCAAACGGCTGAGTTATAGCGTTTTTAAGAAATCCATAAAAATTTCCACTAAAATACCAGGCAATTTTAAGACGAAGTAACAGTCGCGCAGAATTACCAGGAGGCAAATTTTTTTTTTTTTTTTTTCTTTTTCACTTTTGACCCACTTAGAGGCGGAATTTTCGAAAAATCTCAACGGATTCTTGTTCGCACGATCACTCCCGATCGTTTGAGCCTATTTCCAGCCATAAATTTTCACGGAATTTTCCGGAATTTTCTTTTTTTTGTTTTTCATTTTTGACCCACTTAGAGGCGGAATTTTCGAAAAATCTCAACGGATTCTTGTTCGCACGATCACTCCCGATCGTTTGAGCCTATTTCCAGCCATAAATTTTCACGGAATTTTCCGGAATTTTCTTCTTATTTTTTTTTCATTTTTGACCCACTTAGAAGCGGAATTTTCGAAAAATCTCAACGGATTCTTGTTCGCACGATCACTCCCGATCGTTTGAGCCTATTTTTCAGCTATTTTTTGGAAATTTTCTTGGAAAATTTTTGGAAAATTTTTCCATGTTTTTATGTTACCAAAAGTTAGGTTATGTAATTACCTTTCGTTTGATACCTATCTTTCCGTCCTACCACTTCAAACGGCTGAGTTATAGCGTTTTTAAGAAATCCATAAAAATTTCCACTAAAATACCAGGCAATTTTAAGACGAAGTAACAGTCGCGCAGAATTACCAGGAGGCAAATTTTTTTTTTTTTTTTTTCTTTTTCACTTTTGACCCACTTAGAGGCGGAATTTTCGAAAAATTTCAACGGATTCTTGTTCGCACGACCAGCCCCGATCGTTTGAGCCTATTTCCAGCCATAAATTTTCACGGAATTTTCCGGAATTTTCTTTTTTTTGTTTTTCATTTTTGACCCACTTAGAGGCGGAATTTTCGAAAAATCTCAACGGAATCTTGTTCGCACGATCACTCCCGATCGTTTGAGCCTATTTCCAGCCATAAATTTTCACGGAATTTTCCGGAATTTTCTTTTTTTTTTTTTCATTTTTGACCCACTTAGAAGCGGAATTTTCGAAAAATCTCAACGGATTCTTGTTCGCACGATCACTCCCGATCGTTTGAGCCTATTTTTCAGCTATTTTTTGGAAATTTTCTTGGAAAATTTTTGGAAAATTTTTCCATGTTTTTATGTTACCAAAAGTTAGGTTATGTAATTACCTTTCGTTTGATACCTATCTTTCCGTCCTACCACTTCAAACGGCTGAGTTATAGCGTTTTTAAGAAATCCATAAAAATTTCCACTAAAATACCAGGCAATTTTAAGACGAAGTAACAGTCGCGCAGAATTACCAGGAGGCAAATTTTTTTTTTTTTTTTTTCTTTTTCACTTTTGACCCACTTAGAGGCGGAATTTTCGAAAAATCTCAACGGATTCTTGTTCGCACGACCATCCCCGATCGTTTGAGCCTATTTCCAGCCATAAATTTTCACGGAATTTTCCGGAATTTTCTTTTTTTTGTTTTTCATTTTTGACCCACTTAGAGGCGGAATTTTCGAAAAATCTCAACGGATTCTTGTTCGCACGATCACTCCCGATCGTTTGAGCCTATTTCCAGCCATAAATTTTCACGGAATTTTCCGGAATTTTAATTTTTTGTTTTTCGTTTTTGACCCACATAGAGCCAGAATTTTCGAAAAATCTCAACGGATTCTTGTTCGCACGACCAATCCCGATCGTTTGAGCCTATTTCCAGCCATAAATTTTCACGGAATTTTCCGGAATTTTCTTTTTTTTGTTTTTCATTTTTGACCCACTTAGAGGCGGAATTTTCGAAAAATCTCAACGGATTCTTGTTCGCACGACCAGCCCCGATCGTTTGAGCCTATTTCCAGCCATAAATTTTCATGGAATTTTCCGAAATTTTCTTTTTTTTGTTTTTCATTTTTGACCTACTTAGAGGCGGAATTTTCGAAAAATCTCAACGGATTCTTGTTCGCACGATCACTCCCGATCGTTTGAGCCTATTTTTAGCCATTTTTTGGAAATTTTTTTGGAAAATTTTTGGAAAAAAAAATCCATATTTTTAAGTTACCAAAAGTTAGGTTATGTAATTACCTATCGTTTGATACCTATCCCACCCGTCTACCACTGCAAACGGCTGAGTTATAGCGTTTTTAAGAAATCCATAAAAATTTCCAATAAAATACCAGGCAATTTTCAGACGAAGTAACAGTCGCGCAGAATTACCAGGAGGCAAATTTTTTTTTAAATTTTTTTGTTTTTCATTTTTGACCCACTTAGAGGCGGAATTTTCGAAAAATCTCAACGGATTCTTGTTCACACGATGACCCCCGATCGTTTGAGCCTATTTTTAGCCACAATTTTTCACAAAATTTTCCGGAATTTTCATTTTTTGTTTTTCATTTTTGACCAACTTAGAGGCGGAATTTTCGAAAAATCTCAACGGATTCTTGTTCACACGATCACCCCCGATCGTTTGAGCATATTTTCAGCCCTATTTTTTTTACCTTTTTTGACCTGGAAAAGTATGGGTTATAACCTTATGCCGAAAAAATTTTTTTGCCCGTAGGACCTTCATATTTTCAGGGATTGTAGATCTCAGAAAAAAAACACTTTCTGTAGACCACTTTTTCCGATTTCCCTAAGAGGGCGGAGCTATGGCGCTTCAAAAGTACCAAATTGGTCACTTTTGAACCCCTATAACTCCGGCAAAACTCAATATTTTCTCATGAGCTTCTCACCAGCGATAGTCCTCATCGAGGGCTACAAATTATATTATGGGAGTGACTTTCTATCTGTCTGGGTTATCCGGCTATGGCTGCCGAAAGTTTGGAAAATCGTTTGCAGACCAATCTTAAGATACCTGGGGAATTGGCAAAAACTCAATTTTCCAAAATGTAATGATGCAAAAATGTAAAGAAAAGTTCAATCTAGGTTTTGAATCCTTTCTGGAACTTTCCAATGGGAAATACGGGTTTTCCAGGAACAACGAAAAACATCAATTTTAGCATGTTTTCAAATGGAAATTTTCCGGCTTTTCCAATTGAATTTTCCAATTTCCTATTTATCGCAGATAGTAGACTATATGACACGACTTTTAAGCCCCACCACAACTCTTTAAGTCTAATGGTTTTCCTGCAATGACCGACCAAAGTTAGGCTTACACGAAAATTTCCAAATCTTAAATCGGTCATAAGTCGGTCCACATATTTTTCACGGAAAAAGTCCAGAAGCTTTATTGTGCGCCTTAAGATCCTCTATAAAACGGCCGTAACAAAAATTGGCTATCTAATTTATTTTAATCGTGACCATCAAAAAGTTCGTTTTGAGATTTTCCTGAAATTTTCTCCAGTCCAAAGTTGATGACTTACAGATCTCTTATAGCCATGAATGGATTTAGATGGTAAATGTACTGAGGGAGTGGTACTGAAAATGTTTCCTAACTATTACATTTTTCCCGGAATTTCCCGATACAAATTAAAATTTTCCGGATTTTCCCGAAAATTTCCAGATGTCTTAATTGGAATATTAAAAACATTGTAGACCACTAGAGGACCCGAATCTATTTACGGGTTTTCCCGGAATTTTCATATAACGGTTTCATATGCATGGTGAAAAATCCATGTTTTTATGTTACCAAAAGTTAGGTAATTTAATTACCTATCATTTGATACCTATACCACCCACCCACCACTTCAAACGGCTGAGCTAAGCTGTTTACCGTGTACTAAATGTAACATCATTTTCCCACAAATTTATCTTCATTATTTTTGATTTGTCTTAAATTTGCCTATTATCAGTTTTCATCACTATATTTTCACGGGTTTTCCCATAATATGCATTTAAAGTTTTTAATATGAAGTCATTTCTTTTTATTTAACTTTTTCTTTTCCATTCAAAATAATGTAAACAATAAATTAAAACATCGTTGGTGTTTGATATTATCTTCTTCTTCTTATATTTTTTAGTTGTTTACTATTGTGTTGTATATTTTAGTTCGACCTTGAAAAGCAGTAAATCGTAATTGACACAAATTGATTTTGTTATTGTATTATTTTTCTACTACAATAAATTTGTAAATAAATAAAAATTAAACGATATTTTCACGACTATGTGATTCTGATCGCCTGATAACTAACTGGTCTCAAAAAAGAAGAAGAAGATAATAACAAACACCAACGATGTTTTAGTTTATTGTTTACATTATTTCGTATGGAAAAGAAAAAGTTAAATAAAAAGAAATGACTCGTTTAAGTCTATTTCCAGCCATTTTTTTTGAAAATTTGTTGGAAAAAAATCCAAGATTTTATGTTACCAAGTTACCAAGTTAGGTAATTTAATTACATATCGTTTGATACCTATCCCACCCGTCTACCACTTCAAATGGCTAAGTTACAGCATTTTTAAAAAATTCATAAAAAAATTCCACTAAAATAGTCAGCATTTTTCAAACCAAGTAACAGTCGAGTAGAATTACCAGGAGGCAAAATTTTTTAAATTTTTTTTGTTTTTCATTTTTAACCCACTTAGAGGCGGAATTTTCGAAAAATCTCAACGGATTCTTGTTCACACGATGACCCCCGATCGTTTGAGCCTATTTTTAGCCACAATTTTTCACAAAATTTTCCGGAATTTTCATTTTTTGTTTTTCATTTTTGACCAACTTAGAGGCGGAATTTTCGAAAAATCTCAACGGATTCTTGTTCACACGATCACCCCCGATCGTTTGAGCATATTTTCAGCCCTATTTTTTTTACCTTTTTTGACCTGGAAAAGTATGGGTTATAACCTTATGCCGAAAAAATTTTTTTGCCCGTAGGACCTTCATATTTTCAGGGATTGTAGATCTCAGAAAAAAAACACTTTCTGTAGACCATTTTTTCCGATTTCCCTAAGAGGGCGGAGCTATGGCGCTTCAAAAGTACCAAATTGGTCACTTTTGAACCCCTATAACTCCGGCAAAACTCAATATTTTCTCATGAGCTTCTCACCAGCGATAGTCCTCATCGAGGGCTACAAATTATATTATGGGGGTGACTTTTTATCTGTCTGGGTTATCCGGCTATGGCTGCCTAAAGTTTGGAAAATCGTTTGCAGACCAATCTTAAGATACCTGGGGAATTGGCAAAAACTCAATTTTCCAAAATGTAATGATGCAAAAATATAAAGAAAAGTTCAATCTAGGTTTTGAATCATTTCTGGAACTTTCCAATGGGAAATACGGGTTTTCCAGGAACAACGAAAAACATCAATTTTAGCATGTTTTCAAATGGAAATTTTCCGGCTTTTCCAATTGAATTTTCCAATTTCCTATTTATCGCAGATAGTAGACTATATGACACGACTTTTAAGCCCCACCACAACTCTTTAAGTCTAATGGTTTTCCTGCAATGACCGACCAAAGTTAGGCTTACACGAAAATTTCCAAATCTTAAATCGGTCATAAGTCGGTCCACATATTTTTCACGGAAAAAGTCCAGAAGCTTTATTGTGCGCCTTAAGATTCTCTATAAAACGGCCGTAACAAAAATTGGCTATCTAATTTATTTTAATCGTGACCATCAAAAAGTTCGTTTTGAGATTTTCCTGAAATTTTCTCCAGCCCAAAGTTGATGACTTACAGATCTCTTATAGCCATGAATGGATTTAGATGGTAAATGTACTGAGGGAGTGGTACTGAAAATGTTTCCTAACTATTACAGTTTTCCCGGAATTTCCCGATACAAATTAAAATTTTCCGGATTTTCCCGAAAATTTCCAGATGTCTTAATTGGAATATTAAAAACATTGTAGACCACTAGAGGACCCGAATCTATTTACGGGTTTTCCCGGAATTTTCATATAACGGTTTCATATGCATGGTGAAAAATCCATGTTTTTATGTCACCAAAAGTTAGGTAATTTAATTACCTATCATTTGATACCTATACCACCCACCCACCACTTCAAACGGCTGAGCTAGGCAGTTTACCGTGAACCAAATTTTCCATCATTTTTCCACTAATATACCTTCAAATTATTTCTTTAATTATTTTCGATTTGCCCTAAATTCTCCTATTATCAGTTTTTATCACTATATTTTCACGAGCTTTCCCAGAATATTCATTTAAAGTTTTTCATTAAGTCATTTCTTTTTATTTAACTTTTTCTTTTCCATTCAAAATAATGTAAATAATAAACTAAAACATCGTTGGTGTTTGTTATTATCTTCTTCTTCTTCTTCTTTTTTGAGAATAGTTAGTTATCAGGCGATCAGAATCACATACTCGTGAAAATATTGTTAAATTTATATTTATTAACAAATTTATTGTAGGAGAAAAATAATACAATAACAAAGTCAATTTGTGTCAATTTCTATTTACTGCTTTTCAAGGTCGAACTAAAATATACAACAAAATAATAAACAACTTACAAATAAAAGAAGAAGAAGATAATAACAAACACCAACGATGTTTTAGTTTATTGTTTACATTATTTTGAATGGAAAAGAAAAAGTTAAATAAAAAGAAATGACTTAATGAATAATTTTAAATGAATATTCTGGCAAAGCCAGTGAAAATATAATGATACAAACTGATAATAGGAGAATTTAAGGCAAATCGAAAATAATTAAAGAAATAATTTGAAGGTATATTAGTGGAAAAATGATGGTTCATTTGGTTCACGGTAAACAGCCTAGCTCAGCCCGTTGGAAGTGGGGGTGGTTTCATAGGCATGGTGAAAAATTCATGTTTTTATGTTACCCGAAGCTAGGTAATGTAATTACCTATCATTTGATATCTATTCCACCCACCCCACACTTCCAACGGCTGAGCTATAGAGTTTTTTAATAAACCAAAAGTATGGTGAAAAATCCATGTTTTTATGTCACCACTTCAAACGGCTGAGCTAGGCTGTTTACCGAGTACTAAATGTACCATCATTTTTCCACATATTTACCTTCAAATTGTTTCTTTAATTATTTTCGATTTACCTTAAATTTTCCTATTAGTTTTTATCACTATATTTTCAAGTGCTTTACCAGAATATTCATTTAAAATTTTTTATATGAAGTCATTTCTTTTCATTTTACTTTTTCTTTTCCATACGAAATAATGTAAACAAAAAACTAAAACATTGTTGGTGTTTGTTATTATCTTCTTCTTCTTTTATTTGCAAGTTGTTTATTAATGTGTTGTATATTTTAGTTCGACCTTGAAAAGCAGTAAATCGAAATTGACACAAATTGACTTTGTTATTGTATTATTTTTCTCCTATAATAAATTTGTAAATAAATAAATTAATCGCCTGATAACTATTCTCAAAAAAGAAGAAGAAGAAGATAATAACAAACACCAACGATGTTTTAGTTTATTGTTTACATTATTTCGTATGGAAAAGAAAAAGTTAAATAAAAAGAAATGACTCGTTTAAGTCTATTTCCAGCCATTCTTTTTGAAAATTTGTTGGAAAAAAATCCAAGATTTTATGTTACCAAGTTACCAAGTTAGCTAATTTAATTACATATCGTTTGATACCTATCCCACCCGTCTACCACTTCAAATGGCTGAGTTACAGCATTTTTAAAAAATCCATAAAAAAATTCCACTAAAATAGTCAGCATTTTTCAAACCAATTAACAGTCGAGCAGAATTACCAGGAGGCAAAATTTTTTTAAATTTTTTTGTTTTTCATTTTTGACCCACTTAGAGGCGGCATTTTCGAAAAATTTCAACGGATTCTTGTTCACACGATCACCCCCGATCGTTTGAGCATATTTTCAGCCCTATTTTTTTTACCTTTTTTGACCTGGAAAAGTATGGGTTATAACCTTATGCCGAAAAAATTTTTTTGCCCGTAGGACCTTCATATTTTCAGGGATTGTAGATCTCAGAAAAAAAACACTTTCTGTAGACCATTTTTTCCGATTTCCCTAAGAGGGCGGAGCTATGGCGCTTCAAAAGTACCAAATTGGTCACTTTTGAACCCCTATAACTCCGGCAAAACTCAATATTTTCTCATGAGCTTCTCACCAGCGATAGTCCTCATCGAGGGCTACAAATTATATTATGGGGGTGACTTTTTATCTGTCTGGGTTATCCGGCTATGGCTGCCTAAAGTTTGGAAAATCGTTTGCAGACCAATCTTAAGATACCTGGGGAATTGGCAAAAACTCAATTTTCCAAAATGTAATGATGCAAAAATATAAAGAAAAGTTCAATCTAGGTTTTGAATCATTTCTGGAACTTTCCAATGGGAAATACGGGTTTTCCAGGAACAACGAAAAACATCAATTTTAGCATGTTTTCAAATGGAAATTTTCCGGCTTTTCCAATTGAATTTTCCAATTTCCTATTTATCGCAGATAGTAGACTATATGACACGACTTTTAAGCTCCACCACAACTCTTTAAGTCTAATGGTTTTCCTGCAATGACCGACCAAATTTAGGCTTACACGAAAATTTCCAAATCTTAAATCGGTCATAAGTCGGTCCACATATTTTTCACGGAAAAAGTCCAGAAGCTTTATTGTGCGCCTTAAGATCCTCTATAAAACGGCCGTAACAAAAATTGGCTATCTAATTTATTTTAATCGTGACCATCAAAAAGTTCGTTTTGAGATTTTCCTGAAATTTTCTCCAGTCCAAAGTTGATGACTTACAGATCTCTTATAGCCATGAATGGATTTAGATGGTAAATGTACTGAGGGAGTGGTACTGAAAATGTTTCCTAACTATTACAGTTTTCCCGGAATTTCCCGATACAAATTAAAATTTTCCGGATTTTCCCGAAAATTTCCAGATGTCTTAATTGGAATATTAAAAACATTGTATACCACTAGAGGACCCGAATCTATTTACGGGTTTTCCCGGAATTTTCATATAACGGTTTCATATGCATGGTGAAAAATCCATGTTTTTATGTTACCAAAAGTTAGGTAATTTAATTACCTATCATTTGATACCTATACCACCCACCCACCACTTCAAACGGCTGAGCTAAGCTGTTTACCGTGTACTAAATGTAACATCATTTTCCCACAAATTTATCTTCATTATTTTTGATTTGTCTTAAATTTGCCTATTATCAGTTTTCATCACTATATTTTCACGGGTTTTCCCATAATATGCATTTAAAGTTTTTAATATGAAGTCATTTCTTTTTATTTAACTTTTTCTTTTCCATTCAAAATAATGTAAACAATAAATTAAAACATCGTTGTTGTTTGATATTATCTTCTTCTTCTTATATTTTTTAGTTGTTTACTATTGTGTTGTATATTTTAGTTCGACCTTGAAAAGCAGTAAATCGTAATTGACACAAATTGATTTTGTTATTGTATTATTTTTCTACTACAATAAATTTGTAAATAAATAAAAATTAAACGATATTTTCACAACTATGTGATTCTGATCGCCTGATAACTAACTAGTCTCAAAAAAGAAGAAGAAGATAATAACAAACACCAACGATGTTTTAGTTTATTGTTTACATTATTTCGTATGGAAAAGAAAAAGTTAAATAAAAAGAAATGACTCGTTTAAGTCTATTTCCAGCCATTTTTTTTGAAAATTTGTTGGAAAAAAATCCAAGATTTTATGTTACCAAGTTACCAAGTTAGGTAATTTATTTACATATCGTTTGATACCTATCCCACCCGTCTACCACTTCAAATGGCTGAGTTATAGCGTTTTTAAAAAATCCTGAAATACTAATTTTTTTATTATTTTTTCATATTCTCATTTTGAATTTATAATTTTATGTTTATTATTATTATTATTATATTATTTTATTTTATTTATAGTATTTTATTTATGTTATATTTTCCATCATTGATTTTCAAGCACTACTGCCTGATGATTATGTTCTCCTGATACAATTTCTTGAAAATGGTATGAAAAACATTGATTTCCAAGCTAAATACACCAAAATAAAATTCAGAAAGTACTACTGCCTGTTGATTATGCTCTACTGATACAATTTCTTGAAAATGGTAGGAAATACTAATTTTTTTGTTATTTTTTCATATTCTCATTTTGAATTTATAATTTTATGTTTATTGTTATTATTATTATATTATTTGATTTTATTTATATTATTTTATTTATATTTTATTTATTATCTTATCGTATTCTTCTTCATACATTTAAATATGAAGAAATTCTTCATACATTTAAATATGAAGAAATTCTTATTTTACGTCCATATTGTAATAAAATTTTATCATCACATTATTTTAAGAACATTTTTAATAAAAATTTATGAAAACGTCTAAATTTTAAGTACAATATAAAATTTATATCTTTATATCTAATGAATATACACCTACTTTTCACTAATAGCTGTTTTGTTGATCTTAAATATTTCTTTTCAAGTAAATTTTATAATAAGTATATAATATACATATTTCTACACTGGTATATAATATAAAATTCTATATATTATATAAAAATAAATCGTATACCTTTAAAATTTTAAACTTTCATTTTATATTTTTATACATATCGATAATACTTAAGTTTGTAATGTACTAGATTGTACTATTATTTTTTAAACTATATTTTATATAAATTATATAATATAATGAGAATATAATATACGTATTACGTAACCATTCTTAACCGTACACACACACATAAAATTAATCGATTTTCAATATACGTATAAGAAATGTATTCTCACAGTCAAAGTTCTATTTGATATTCTCTAGTGAAAAGAAAAACAAATTAAATATTTTTCTATAAAGCTTTTATGTGGTATGGTTTTTTTGGTTTTTTTTTTTTATCCATAGCAATTTTAGTTTTACAAAATGATACTTTACATTATTTTTCTATACTAGTGAATACTATAGTTATATAGAGCCGTTTAGAACGAAACTATAAAATGAAATTTAACAAACAAATAATATATTTTATGTACGTACAGAAGAAAAAGCTATGGTTAGCAAAAATTTTATATCCATATTCATTTAATTCATTTTATGTTGAATATTGTACACATAATACATATATATTTCATTAAATTTCTTAAATAATGTGACCTTTGAGGTCTTTTTAACATTAAAAATATGTTGATACGGTACCTATATCATTTATATCTTGTACACCTATTATATTAAAAGCAATATATTTCTTTGCATATACATGTGTTTGTTTTTTTTATATATTATATATTATATTATATGATATAATTATTATATAAACTACGGTGAGCTTTATGCATGTAAAATATATACCTAAGTATTATAAAAACCACAATGTATGTATAAAAGGAATTCACTAATTGCACATTATAAATCCATTATTAAAATATTCAATTCTCACATTTACATTTTACTACTAATGTACTATTATATTATTTAAGTACACAAATATTACATATATTATATATGTATATAAAATGTGTTATATATTTACATATACTACAAACATAGTGAGTGAAGTGAACCTTGCAGGTAGTTACAAAAGTTACTATCTATGGCCTATATATTGCTATCTATCGGGTAATTGATGGATACCCTTGTGATATAAACTTGGTTGTTTAGAGGAAAAATAGTCATCGAGGCATTTTCGGACATCTTGACCTTTCGCGAACCGTTGGCCAGAATTATCTGCCCAAGCCGAATTAATTGTTTTTATAGCTTTAGCAGCATTTTTTTCCCAGTTTAAAACAGAATAACATTGACACTCTTAAATATTACTTAGAAATATCCATCTCTTAAAAATTTGATACACATTGAATGATACCTTGTAAATGACTGAAACTTATTTCATATGTATAAATAACAATGACTAATCTATTGACATATACTTAAAATGGTGGGCTAATTGGATACGTATAAGTATGTTTGTTATTACAACTAATCTTAGTGCTATGTTTCCACTTGTATACCTATTATATTGTGAATTTAATATTTGTTTTTATTGGTATTATACATACTATATACTAATGTATTGTTATACCTATCTCACCAACCTGGAATTTTTCCAGATGATTTTACAGTAAATTAAATATATTATGGATGATAATATTTCGTATAAATGGAATTGTTTTTTTTTTTTACGTTGTTCAATAAAACTTTACCAAATAAAAAATTCATGATTCAAATGTATGTTGATATTTATTATGTTTATACTACACCATTACCATTATTTTGAAATGTAATTTCTTGTTATATAAGAAATATGTATATGTATGTGGAAATGGAAAATAAATTGAATGGATAAATTTAGTTTTGATATTTTTATTGCACACACATATTCTTGTATTTTTTATACTCTTAATATCATTAATATATTTATTGTTTATAATAAATTGATTTGATAAATAATCGAGCTTACACCATCTTTTATATTTGAGTAAAACACCTATAAGGTAATACTTACCTCATATAAGTTGATTGCCGCAATAAAAATCATATAGTGATATGTCATTAAACAGAAAATCAAATTGTATATTTACCGGATTATCGAATAAAATAATGCTTTCATTTTATATGAAGTACAACGAATCGGTTTAAACTGTTTTATGATATCATAAAGATAAATTTAAGTAAACTATATTATTATATTACGTTAACTATGTCATTTTTATGTATAGATTCCAGAAAAATGTATTAATATTTAGTTTAAGAATATTTAGAATATTACTATTATAAAAAGTTCCATCAAAATTCATTGTCAACATATAATTTTACTGAATATATTGCAGAACTAAGAATTGGATGAAATTGGATATGGGTGTCTAGAAGAATGGAGATATGCATCTATATTGTATTTTCTAATAATTTCATTCAAAATTCAAACCCTCACACAGAATCCAGACTACAGGTATAATTCGATAATTTCGACACTAAGCGGGTGTGAATAAAAAATTCGAAAATCCGGACACTTTTAAAAAGGTTTCAATCTTTCAATATATCTAAAATGCTGCTAAATGGTCGTAATGATTACTAATTTCTTAGCAAATACCATAAATTTTAATCAAAAAATAGTTTTTATATTCTATAACAGTTGAACATTTCGATCATGTCACACAGAAGCATCTCCTTTGCATCTCAAACGAAAAGTTAATTAAACGCATGGAATTGATTTTAATTAATGTTTAAAAATTTAAGGACACATTCTCATTAATACGGATAATTTTTGGATTTGGTGCATAATTCATTTATTCCTTAAATAATATATGAAAATTCATTAACGGTAAATAAAACCCGTCCTGTATATAAATGTTGGTGAAATTTATTGGGAAATATACAGTATACTCTAAGTTGGCATAATAAATTTCATACAAATTAATCAGAAAGTCATGTAATTCTCTACTAATATCTATAAAACTGGCTTGCCAGCACTGCAATCTCAATATCAATTTTAAAGGATATTGTTAGGAACTACATATAATTCCATTCTAAGCTCAGACACTCAGTTTCACATAAATAGTTTACAAGCTCATAGACTAATAGATTTTTAGTGGAACCGCCTTGAATAACAAATAAAAAGGAACTTGTTATCCGACCTAAATTTGACTTTATACTAACAATTAAACGCAATTTTTAATTTTAATTAGTATTATTAGTAAGTATTTATTAACAAATTCTTTAATAATTGAAACTCGAGAGTGTATGATATTCAAGTATTCACGGAATATAATACATTACATACAATTTAATGGAGGGTTATTATCAAAAATCATTGTGTGTGCGTGTGTCCGTGTATCAAATTTTTATGAAGGGATTATTAGGTTATTCTCAAACATTACCATTAATTTGTTATAAATTTATTATATGGAAATATGGTACATAATGATCAGAATTATAAACGAAATTCTAAGCTCAATTAAATACCATAATAATAATAAATAAATAGTTAATTGCAGAGCGCAAACTAAACTTCTATCGATGTATTAATAATATAATATAATACAATACGTTTTTCCTTATAGAAATAAAATATTATGTTTTCTTCGTTTTACATTTTCACAATTTTTATAATGTTTTTATGTTTTAATTTACTTATTTAAAATATTATATTACTTTCTTTGTTTTGCAAAGTTAAAGCAAATATTCTGTTACAAAATTAATGTATAAGAAAGATTATAGTGTACAAGAAATAAAGAATACATATGTTTTTTGTAAACATAAAGAAATATAAAGACAAAATTGTATACTTTATATAATTTATAATTTAAAAGTATATACAAATGCACAAAATCATCAACTATTGTAAATAAAATTGAAATAAGAATAAATGTGCAGATCGAATCCTTTTAAAATGTTTTTTTTTTTTTTTTTATAGAATATAAGGATTAATGATATAGTTTCTTTATTTTTTCAACTATAATCTATTTACGTGTATTTAATATTTTTTTCTTAAAATTGCACTGAAAACAAATTAAATACAGATTATAGATTAATTTTGTTTCGATATAATGACATTATAATCGTGTATGTATAAATAAATACCATAAATAACTTAAATTGCTTCAAAGTATATTTATCCATATCCGTATTAAATAAGAATCATTCAATATTGGAAATATTCATGTGTATTATATGGAATACATATGCGAAATACAAGAGGAGAGTTGTCGGAAAGATTTTCGACCTAACAATGAAAAATATTTTCATTTACATGAAATATATTTTAGATTTCACTAAAATCTCCTGAAATTTCAATTTACATTTATATCAACTTTATTCCAATATTTGAATACCATCATTAAAGTGATGTTCCGTAAGTTCAGCACAATATCCCTGCAATTGCTTCGTTATTTGTGGTATTATTGTTTTCTTGTTTAAAAACTGATAAAATTCAGAATAAGTCTGGCATTGCCCTTTATGAAAAATTATTGTTATCTTCTTTAAAGCAGGATATTACTGACGAATTAATTGTATCCAACTGATCCAAAAAGTTATAATATAATATTTTTTGAATTAATTTATATTATACCTCAGATAACTGTTACCATAACCTCTGCTTTTTCTTTGGTGAACTTCGCACCGACAAACGATTCATTGTTTTGACTGTCCCATAACTATGACCTCAATTCTTTTATACAAAAAATTGGAAATTGTTTAAATTTTTTGTAAATCTGTAAACAAAATGGAAATCTCTGTTAAAACTTTTTCGTAAAAATTTAATGGTTATGAACATTATTTTTTTTTATATTTACACATTTTTACCTTTCACAATATTATAATCATTACAATAAATTAAGATATTTTCCCTTGGGACGTCACTGATGATATATGTGTTCAACTGCTCTACCATTCTATCGCAGAATTACAATATTTTCACATGTATTATTCATCAGGTGTTCAGTTATTAGGTACATCAATGGTTTTGCTATAAATTGATATTTATATATAAATATACGTACAAATTAATGTAATTATTAGATAAAATTTTTTATCATAACAACATATATTTTTTTTAATATATTGTATGTGCATTGCACATAGGTCAAAAAACTTAATATTTAGATCTTAAATTAATATAAATGCACCAGAAACAGTTACAGTTTTGAATTATATATAAATTTTAGTTTCTAGATTATCATGTCATCGTGTACCCTTCTCGTGTACTCTTATTTTACTCATGTGTGATATGTATATTAAGCAAAATCTACTGTCTCTAAACAAGTCTTTGTAATAATGTTTCCTTTTATTTTGATGTTAATATTATGTTTAGTATATAGCTGCTGTTCATTGTTATAGTTGAATACAAACAAAAGAAATAATGAATCAACTAAAACATTAAAAATTAATTAAACATACCATCCACACACGAGCGAATATTATAAACAATATAATGTTGTTATGTATAGATAAGTTTGTGTACATAGACACACATTACACACATATAAATATGCACTAAAATATATACTAAGACAGTGAATTAATTTTGAGGATTTTTTTTTGCTAATTCAAAGATTCATTGTGTTGGCTTGCTTTTGGGATCATAACGAGTGCATGTAAACGTTTGGAAACTATTGTGCTATCAACATCATTCAACAAATCTGTAAGGTCACCACTTTTAAAACGACGAAACCAATAGTCACATATTTTTAGCAATGGAGTATGTTCACCGTAAGGTGTCAGCCACACCCGATGACTTTCAGCGACACTTTTCTGTGAATTGAAGAGAGAACGTAAAACTTACAATTCAAATGGTTCGTATTTTGTTGGTTCGTAATTAATTGACATCTGATAAAAACACAAAATAAAAAGTAAAGCCTAATGACAGAGATTAATATGGTTCCAGAAATGAAATTAATTCACAGTCCTAACATATACTTATCTATATTAATAATAAATATTTATATATATCTATATATAGTATGAAAAATATAATAACATCTATATATGGTGAATGAAAACACAATGTGAGTGAAATATAACAATGTGATGGCTTCTAGCTTAATTTTCATTTATTATATTCATGACATGTACAAATAAAGTTGATATATATACAGTACGCAGAGTTATATATGGTTGTATAAAGAAAATATGCATCATATTGACATTTCAATACGTTTTTGTTCCGTATAAACAACGTATAATGTACAATATATAAACAAAGTATGTTATATTGTAAATGAATTTTCTATATACATATTTATCTTTCATCTAACAATAAGTACATATACATATTTCGTTAGTGTATATAGAGGCAGAATATAACATAAAATTCTAAATTTTCTAGCCAAAATTGGATCTAGAAAAGTATATTCTATATTAATGTAGTGTAGATAATATAGAAAAATATATAAATTAATCCGGTTGCGGGGAATAAAAAAATTTTACACATAATATTTCGAATTAATACATGTTTCCATTGCAACTATAGAAAGTAACTCTGTTGAATGTTGAATTTTAGATAAGAATATAATATTATTAAATTTTATAATATTATTACTAAATTATTGCTATTATTATTATTATTTAAAAAACATATCATTTTGTTGATTTTGGTTGATTACCCAGTCAACTATGATGCAATGGAAATATAACGATTATGTATTTGTATTATATTAAAAGTTCACACAAAATATAGTTGTTTAGTAAGTATAGTTATAGTAAATTATTAAAACATTATGTATTTTTGTTCATGGTGCCAGACTTTGCATAAAACTAAATTTATCATACAAATTATCTTGCTAAATTTTTGCTTTAATATTATAATATTTTAAGATTTTTGTACTAAACCCAGTTCATTTAAAAAAAAAAAAAATGCAGCATATATCGACATTATATATACTTTGAATTTATTCATTCCGTTTAGATTGAATAATTTACTTGTTCTTGTTGTTGTATATCTAAACAAAATTCTTTATTTCTTTTTATATTTATGGAACAGATAGTATTTTAATTAATCGTCGATACATTGACAATAATCGTTCCAACGAAATTCAGAAGAAACTTCGAATGTCATCGCACAAATTCCGTAATTAAAATTCAAATCAGTCGTTGCATTTGTTCTAATGTTTTTGTGTCATATAGTTAACCATTAACCGTGGCCACCAAACTATAGAACCATACAGCATATCATTGCCGTGTAAAATCATAAGTATATCGATCTGGTTTAAAATCTCAATTAATATATCAAAAACCATTCGACGTTGCATTAAAAACCACATCTGTCCTACGTATTTTATTGTGCAACTTCCATAGTTAAGCTTGATATCAAAACATTAAATCTCTAATATTTAACTTACTGTTTACTGTATCGAATTTGTTTAAACCATGATGATGGAAGTTAATTGAAGTTCGTTCTATTGATAAATAAATAGAACCGTATATATAGTTTTGTTTTCCAGTTTATGAAGTAATTTACGAAGTGTATATAATCATGGTTCAATAAATGCTATAAGATTCATTTGGACAAATGTTGAATTTCGTATAATATAAATTATATAATAAATTAAAATATAATTTCAAAATTAAAATCGTTATATAAATTTGGTGTTATAAAATATTATTAAACATTAAATTTAATTGAGATTTTTAAAATTATAATTCCATATTTTCGATTTTGCTACTAATCTACTCGTTCTCTTCACACTCCATGTACCAACACGCGTAGTATTCATACATATATTGTTATTTTTTTTAGTTTCTAAACAATCGGTCAGATAAATTGAAAACTTGACCTTAATAATAAATAAAAGTTTTTTTGGATATTTCTTATGTTACTAAATGTTTTATTAACAATATCGTCTTCTTATGGTTTTTGGTAATTTCGTAATATCAAAAAAAAAAAAAAATATCCATAAATAAATACTAAAAATACACAATGAATGTACACACAATAATATAATATTATAAATATGTATGGTATAACCCTTATTCTGGATATGCATATAATAAAAAACCTCAAAAGAGGTACTTCATTTGTGGTTGAATTTAAACCCAAACATATAGTATATGTGTATACCTACGAGTATATAATCTAATATAGTTCATTTCATATATATAACCATAACCCAAAATTATATTTATGCATATATACAATATATTACCTACATATAACAATGTAACAGAATATAATGTGATATATATATATATATATACCAAGTTACTTGATATATTTTTATATATGTATATATATATGGTATATAATATAATACATAACACAACATATGTAATATATATGAATATGTATATTATAATATATACAAAACCTTAAGGCAGGTGTTTTGAAATCAAAAGCAGAAGAAATAATATGTTATAGTTATGTTCGTACTACTCGTATATGCTATTTTCTTTTATATTTATATGCATATATAAAATCAGGTATATTACTTATTATATATTATACAAATATATATATATATGTTTATGTAAATTATATATACAGCCACACACGAATCATCCATTCATACTTAAAGGAATAAGTGCTTCCTTAAGAAAAATGCATATATTTATGCATAGCGTATATAAGGTATAGACACTGCAAGTCTTTAATCTTAAGTTACGCCAACTTTCAAATAGAAGATAAAATCGCATATTTACCTCCTCCTTTTACCGAAAAAAGTATATTATAAAATTGTGAACAAATCTGCTCTAGAAATTGAGATAATGCAAATTAAAACATATGTTATGTATGAATTTAAACTGCATACGAAAATATATCATAAAACTATTAATATTTTAAATTTTGCCCTATTTCTGTTATCGGTTTTGCCTTCTATTTGATTGCCGATAATATCTAAATGTCTTCACTAGTTAAATTAAATTTCTATATTATAAAAACTTTCACTTTTCGATAATATTGATCCCGAATTTAATTGAACATGTATTACTTTAATTTTAATTGTTATTAGTATTTTCATATCTTATTTTAATTTCAGTAAAATAAAAACGTATTATAATCTTGAAATCTTTTTAAATTCAGAAAAATAACTGAAAAATGTCTCAATATTTGTCGGGCAAAATATTGTACACTCACATGTCTGTCATGTTATGTGTAAAACTATTCTCTATGTTATTGAGTAATGTCAAATGAACGAGATAATTGGTTATTTAATCAATGATAAAAGTAATCAATCTTTAATGTTTTATATAAATTAGGACATTTCTATTTAGGTTAATAATAATATAATAATAATTAAGGTATAGTCGACCTTTTCCGTGCCATGTTTACGCAACTTTTACTTTGTACAATGGTATTAATTTAATAATTTTCAAAGTGATAGTATTTTGGTAAATTGAAATGAACAGAATTAAAATTGGTGTAGTTTTTGCATTGTAATTCTAAAAACTTTTTATAGTGATTCTGTAAAAAAAATACTCACGCTTCCTGCCTATTATGTGCATATATTATATTAAATATATACATAACACTAAG
Organism: Bibio marci; assembly: GCA_910594885.2. Taxonomy (NCBI): domain Eukaryota; kingdom Metazoa; phylum Arthropoda; class Insecta; order Diptera; family Bibionidae; genus Bibio; species Bibio marci. Next base: position 24,822,523 of record OU343114.1, on the reverse strand, counting down.
AATATAGGGTAATAGAGAGTAATAAAGTTAACAACATAAGTTAAAAGGTTCTTGTGATACGTTATACGTTATATATATATATATATATATATATATAATAAGATATAGTCATAGACTAACAGCTTATACATAAAACATATATATTATTATGTGCATATATATATTAAAGAATATGATTATATGTATATAAATATATGAATATATGAATATATATATATGTATTTAATACATTATATATTCGAGTATTTATTTTATGTATAGGTACAAATTATGAATATATATTGTTAAGTTAAAGAAAATTATATTTTCAATTCACAACTTAATTTTTTGTATAATTTTATATAAAATGAGCCTATTTGTATATTTATTTACCTACATGAAATGTATCAAATTAATTTGTTTTTCTTATCCAAAATTTACAACAAATACTTGTTTTTATATCGTAGTTAAAAGTATTAAAAAGATTTACATTTTGTAATATACAGAATTCTGCACTTGATTTTTCATTGTATTTGCTCTCAATTTGGTTCAAATTATATACATAACAATATATTATAATATATAACTTTAATAGGGTGAATATTCATGGTTTTCGTTTATTCCTTTTAAGCGATTACAAATACACAATTGACGCTTTCATTTATTGCTCTTGTGGAACTTATGTCATTGTTATATGACACATGTTCGAATATTGCTTGGTATAGTATTTATGATTGACAACAGTCTACTCTTCTATTTTATAGGAGAACGATAGTCATCTGTCAAATTGAGATTGTTTGTTTAATACTCATAATATAAATGTATACCACAATTCATCAGTATTCAGTAAAATATTATATCGATCATCGGTCGTATATAATTTTTGTGTAAAGTTCGGTTGAAAAATGGAAAAAAAAAGCAAGCAGTTTCATCATAAATATTTTGTATTTTATTTAATTAACACAAAAAATCCATCGCAAGTTATACGCTGTGGATGTATAACGAACTATCATTTATGCAGAAGAAATCATCCAGTTATATGCCATCTAATCAATTATAACTGAAATTGTAATTAATTTTAAAGAAACCTATGACAAACTACCCGTATAAACTCAATCTAAATTAACATAATCTATTTCTAGCAAATTGAACAAGATATAGATAATTCTATTTGCACAAACATAATGTGGTCTTGGTATTTTAGGCAAGTCGATTACATTTTAATTGTTTTTTTTTAGTAATACGCTATAAATTATTCACATCAATTACAGCGATATGGAATTTACTAAGAATTGGATTATAATAGGAGATATTGTTAGGCATTTGACTAGAATACTATTAATCGGATCGTTGTATATCGCAATACAATATGAAAATAGTAAATTGGTACTGATACTGCGTAATTGTTCTTTATATTTATTTGATTTTGTTTATTTAATATTGATGATGCAAATCAAATCAAAGTATATAATTTATAGGGATGATGTCAACATTGGATTTTGGCTCGGCAGTTTAACGAGTATAACCGATACCTATTATATATAGATACGTTAGAGACGGTCTAATTTTTATTCAATTCCGTTTTACAAATCACTCATTTTTTGGGTATTAAATTTGTGGTAGATAAATCATTTTTAATGCGTTCTCGTTATCTTACAGTTAGTATGTATAGTAATGTGTCTTATTGTTAAAGGAGTTAATAAAATGTTTATATATACATTAAGGATCCTACACTTTTTATGTTATATACACAATGTGTATGTGAATAAATGAGCTTATACTAATATAATTTTATTCTATTACAATATAATATAACTGAAATTTAAGTATATATAGTTATTTTTTATTTTCTCAAACTAATAATCAGAATAAATGCAATTTCTTTTGAACACTTTATATATGGAATTGTGTTGATACGGAAACCAGATATGTAGGTTGTTATATAACATATTTACTTATATATATATATATAATCATAAACGATCTATGTATAGTATATACAATTAAGTACATGTAGTAAAAATATATATATAACAGCATTATATTTATCATTAGAAATAAAAGCTTTTATGACAGATATACTTATTCGAATAAGAAAATAAGTAACCATATAATATATATTTTCTATATGATCTAGCGGTATTATTCGTATTTCATATATTATTTTTTTATGTATGTTGGCTATAGCTACTCTTATGAAATTAATTGAACACATTAACAACGCTAAAGCATATATTCTTCTTATACTATATTTATATAAATAATAAACATATATGTTATATTATTATAATACAAATAAACTTATATAACCAACACACAGAAATAACTAACATATAATTTTTGAAACAGATTTTTTAGCTGAACTTTTACCATGTTCAAAAAATAGAGACTCCAACTTAATTAATATTTATAGGTCAATTTCAGTTTTAATTATAGTATTATATAAATAGACAACAATATGTCATTATAAATAATCTTGTGTCTTGTTAGTGTTTTGGGTTCACCACCATATATATTAATGATTTGTCCAAATTAAAAGGTAAAGTATAGAATTATAGATTTATTAATAATTGTTCAATATTCTATAAAAATAAGTTGTTTTATTTATTAGTTGAATGAGAATGTATAATGATTTAACATAAGCTTTTGAAAAACTCATTTTGCTTCATGACAAAGCGAGAACAAATTGTTGGAAATTTTGTTAATCAGACATTACTCCAACAGATTACCACTTATTTCGTTCACTGATATATATTAGAAAGAATTGGATGGAAATTATTTCAAATAAAAATACATCCATAAGTTTTTTCTAAATTAATTTTTCATTTTTTGTATAAAAGAATCTTTGCAAAATTTATGTGTACAATTATTATTTTGAAATTATACGAGTAAGTGTTGTACAATTTATTTCATACAGCATTAAAATCAATATTAATAGTCGAAATAATATAATATTTATTTTTAATATTATATTCATTTCATATATAACGTTGTAACATAAAACTTTAATCTCAATAACCCATTATTTTAGTTAAAACCTATTTAATACCTGATAGTAGTTTTGCATATAAAATATGTATGTACATAGACACAGTCACATTTAAAAGTGCATCATTTGAAATAATAATAACTCGTCTATGAAGCACATATAAACTAAGTGGTGAAAGAAGAATTTTAAATAATTTATTCATAAGCATAATCATTTCACCACCAAACAAATAAATTATAACATTAAATCACCTTAATCGCACTTTAGATTACAATTTAATAATTTTCAAAAATAATTACCGAAAATAATAAAGAATTGTTCCAATTTTTTACTATGGAGAAATTCCTGTTTATTATCTGTTTATATCCTTCGCCATTGGATAAGAAGAAAACATTGTCTTGGCCGTTATTTATTGCTTATGTTTGTCTCCAGTATAATTGTATAGAATTCAAAGACAAATAAATTTATTTAATTACCATTAACGTTTTTGCAATAACTTTTTCAATATAATTATTATTTTAAACAATATTCTAAAATTCCTAATTTTTTTTCAGTTGTGAAATTGCTTTTGAACATGACTGTCTTGAGTACTTTCAGTATACTATATATATTGTAATTAGGCAGTTTGATAAAGAAGGTAAAAAAAATCTACCAAATATCTGACATTTATGTCAATTAAGAGTTTTATTTTAGTTAGTCAGTCATTGACAACAATTTCTTTATACATATTTGTGGAAATGGAAAAAATATATAGCACGTTATGATAAACGAACTCCGAGAGGTCGTCGATTAAAATGATTCATGAGTTATTTTTTGAATTTCTTTATGGTCGCATATACAAACACTCACAGAAACCATATATACCACGCCACCAACAGGTCGCCAAATTTCTTTATCAAACCATTACCATTATATTTTTTACAGATTTGAATATAGTGGCGATTAAAATGCACCATTTCAATTGCTAACAACAATTTATAAAATACAATAGTACATATTAATATTATAATAATGGATTATTATACACTTGTATATATATACAATACGTTATACATTGTAGCTAGAGCCGTATATACAAAATATGATACAATTTTATGTATTTAATATTATTTACATTAATATATATGTTATATTTATAATATAGCTAAGCTATAGCCATACTGCTAATAAGTGCCCTCACAAAAAAAAAAGAAGGTAAATAAACCTATTTTGATTCAATCTGATATTATGTGGTTATAATTTCGTTCTTCCAAAATTCACATGGCATTTAGTGGCATATGGAATAAGCATAATATAATAGAAATTTGATTATTGAATAAGCAGATAATGATCAAACAAAATTTATATGTGAACATTTTGTTCATTGATAGAATCATATTTTTTGGTTAAACAGGAAAAATTATGAAAATTTCTATGACTGTTCATTACATCCATACCAATACTAAAAGTAAAGGTTTTGTATATTATAATGCTAATGACATCATTGTATATTTCTTTCAAATTATTGAAAAAAGAGAACTCGTTACAGTTTACAGCATTAAATAAAATGTCTCTTCAGATCAATGATTAAAGAAAACAGTATATAATTTAAGCCTATATTTATAATTATTTTATAGACTTTGTTTATGACGCGTCTATATAATAATTAATTGTAAATAATTATTACAAAATTTCTAAATATGGTGAATTTTATGGTATTAAAAGACGTTAAGGTTAATCAAATAACTTTGAAGATCAAGAATCATATCTTTAGGGACCCAAATAATGATCGGACTCGTTATGTCCTGCAATATTTATAAATTAAAAACATAAATTGATAAATTTTTAAAAAAAAGTGTATATTATAAGTACATTTGATTGTTATTTGTATTATATAAGAAAATGAGAAAATGTCTTTTCCAATGATTTTCAAATATTTATTTAATACGATACGGGTCAATCACCTCTAAATTGCAGTCATTCACAGTGGTATATTATTCACATTAATTTTTTATATCTATACCGTCATATAAGTTACATATGATAACATAATATATATATATGTATTTACGAAAGTATGTATAGTTGAATTTTAAAAATCAATATTATAATATGTGCAATGTACTTACGTACGTATAGAAAAAAATTTAATATAAAAATAGAGAATAAAATAAAATCAGATTTTGAAACATATTGTAAAAAAAAAAAAATATCATCGTAAATGCCTCATTAAAATTCAATTTCCATGTGAACATGTTGTATTCATCTCAACTTTGCTCATATGTACATGTTACATATATGGTATAGATGTAATCGTAATATATTTAAAGCAATTTTACGGACATCAAGGAAACATTTTAGGAGAAATATGCATATATTTTTAGTATACATTTTTTTTATTTTCACGTTCATAAAAACATTATTATTATTATTATTATTATTATTATATTTATATTTAATGTGTTTTATGGAAAACATGTTTTATACATATTATAATAAAAGTAGACCAAAATTTTATATTTATTATCCCATATATAACATGTATTTAAGTGTATATTTATGCTAGTTTAATTAAATTATTAATATATTTTTTAGAGTTTATTCGGTTCCTTTATTTGAGCAATTGCATTTTATTTCTTATATAAATACAACCCATTACTTAGGAAAATAATAATAAAATAATAAAATTTATTTGTACTCTTATTCAGTTCTTTACTTGTATTTGTATTAAAACATATTGCAGTGTCCTTCACTATTAGATTGTGTAGATAAAATTCTTTTCTTCACATAATTTTATTTAATCCTATATTATATTTACATTTCCATAAGTATTTTACTTTAATTTATTAATCTATAATTTATAGTAAACATGTACTTGTCAATATATCTATTAGAGCTATAAATATCTGATGTGTTCTAAGCATGTAGCGCAAAACCTTTAGAAATGCATAAAGGGCATGATGGTTTCGTGTATAATTAGATGCGAATGATATACATTTAAAATACATGTATGGAAGATCAGAATACTGCAGCCTAGTTCGTATGGCTTTAACAAGCAAATTGTTGATATTTGTCCAAATTCAATAACTACACAAAGATGGGGATTGATTCAGGTTGCGTTTTTCAAACAGATGCTGTAAATGACGAGATACGATTTACAATTTTTATACGTACATTTAAGTTATATGTTACGTGCTCTTTATCTCCTATATATTTATCTCCTATGATACATTGTCATTATAAGTTATTAAAAAGGTTAAAGTCAATAGAAGAATAAAAAAAGCTCATCATATTTATTTATAGTACAATAGATATAAATATATAATTTGTATTATATAAGTAAGTATATTTCATATATTGTTTTGCGTATTATAAATATATATGTTAAGTATGAGATTGAGTACATAACTAGCACAAATCCATATTTATATTGTATATTCATACTACACTAGTTCTAATATATATGTATAAATAAATAAAAGAATGGGTTTGTAGCCCCAATGTGGGAGCTGTTGCTTCATGGCTGGGATTATCGACGAACAACTTAAGTTTGGTTGTTCTTGTTGGGTTGCTTACACGGAACTGCACACTAAACTATACCCTTCACAAAATGCGTTTGGTCACAACACATGAAATATTGCATGCTTCTACTTTTTAATTTGTGTTATTCATGTCCAAATATCGTAAAAATCAAGGTCAGAAATCTGTTAAGAAAAAATGTTTAAAATTCCTTGAAGTATAACATTTCAGAAGCGAAATACGAATTTAGTTATAATTTCAAGTGTTCAATTACTGTTAGTGATATAAATTTATTTTAATTTTATTCTAATTATATATATTTTACACTATAGAAATAATTTCCTAACAAATTATTAATATAAAGAATATTTTCAATAGGAATTGACATGATGACAAAATTTTCTTCATACATCTTATACTAGTACATATGGTAAAGAATTGGTATTTTTAATTTTCTTTACAATGTTAAAACACAACAATTTAACTATTTTCATCATTTTTAAATGACAAAACCGGAAAAAAAACAATATGGTTATCTTTAATAATTTTATCTAGATAAATTTCAAGTTATCTTTATCTAAGATGATATTTTGTAGAAGATCTGTATCAGTATATTATTTGTATGTAGATAAACAAATTTTTATTGTGGGAAACAGAACACGAGCTTTAACTTCAACCTCATCCAAAACTTTGACGGCAGAAATATAGTTGTTAGTAACAGAATGGAAACTTTGGCTGAATCCATATTGTTTGTGTTATATAATTAAAAAAAGAGTTTCCCAAGTAACAAATTTGTGCATACTTTAAAAAATGAGAAATATTTTCGTGGAAAAAATCCACATACGGAAAAGATTGGAATTTGTCCAAAGACTGCCCATATATTTTCGACTTAATATAATAGTATTTTATTTAGAATTTAGATCAATTGAAATCTTTGGATTGTCAGAGTAATATTTCCAACATATATCCGCGGTATTGTATTCATAATTTTTTTCACCAATTAACCAAGACATTGCTTCAAATTATGTGAATATTTCGTTTATCTAGATATAATTCTCACTCTTTTTAATTTATTTTCATAATTTTTAAAAAACATCCAGCAACTCAAATTGATATATTTCCGAGGAATTTTGTAAGACTTTTCATTTGATTTTATCCACGGTTTTTGTTTCTTGTTTATGTAAGCGTGTTTTATTTGCCAAATTTCTACAAAATTATACTATAAATTTATTAATTTAATCTTACAATTAAATTATTTTTTACATTAGAAAATATAAATATCATACTTTTTATTTATTTACTACAATAAATTTAGTTTCAACAAGTTAACACCTGTTATAACAAAATGTTTGTGCGAGTACACACTGTGGATCTGCTCACAAAAAATATGAAAATAAATTTTACAGATATTCTGTGGAATAATAGCAACGAAAAATAATGCTAAGGAGAATCCGTAGAAATTATCATCGAAAATATACAGATTATCCAAGGACATTTTTTCTTAAAATCCATGGACAGGATTGCACTGATCATATAAAATTGCAGTGTGCATCCGTCAGAAATCCATAGATATTTCTTGGGATTGAAATTACGGGAAACTACGGACAGTGTTACTATATAGGGTTTTAAATATGAAAAACGAAATATTCAATTTTAAATTATCGTTGTAATATCAGTAAAATTTTAGTGTATGTGGTGTATTAAATTGTTTTATAAATATGCATATATATATACAATATATGTAATAATAAAAACGAAATAAAATGTGACAGTATGGCTTATTGAATTATATACATAATATATAAATATACAAATACTTATATACAATTTTCTATTTTAAAAAATGCATATATAAATAATATATGTAAAACTAAACTATATTCGTATTCACAAATAGCGAAAATATCTCTTTATAAAATAATAAATAAATATTCTATTTGAATACTGCAACATTATACACATTTATACTTTATATATAATAGAAAGAAGAGGATTACGAGAAAAGTACACACCATATCTCTTTATGTTATATAAAAAATAAATATATTCTTAGAGTATTATGTATTGTATTACTATATAAAAAATACTAAAATATATAATAATAAATATATAGACTTTTACTAAATGATTGTGTATTTGAGGGGATTTTTTTTTTTGTCTTTATATATTCGTATACATAAGATGTATTACGTAAGTGCAAAATCTAATTTGTCATTTTGATTGCTTGATTCTCTTCCATATACAACATACATTATATACATATATGTTTATGTATATTCTATATACCATATATACCATATATATATATTCTTATATACTCCGTGTGTATATGATATAAATATACCATACACATTTTTATATACAAAAAAGCTAGATAGAGTATATATAGTTTTTAGGACCATTTGAAGCTATAACAAATTACAACGATATAATTTTATTACAGCATTTTTATAAATGTATATTATTATTATATATATTGTCGTTCGTTTATATTATATTATTACAAAATTTTTTATTATTATTATATACCTATTATTTATATTATTTTATGTTTTTGCCTACGCTGCATGTATTGTATGATGGGACACATATAACGTACTGTGTTCTCCACTCCATCCGTATAGTAATAACGAATTGTTGTCAATTCTTCTTTTAAAATCATACATAAATTATGAAAAGAAAAAAAAAATTTCATTCACAATAATTTAATAATAATTTTTTTTAATATAAATGATTTTGACAATTTGTATCTATATAATTTTAAGATTCCGTAATGTGATGAAGCTTAGACAGTCGTATATAAAATTTCTTAACAACATTTTAACATGTTTATGTTCAATTTTTCATTTTCTTTGTATCTACCAGGTATTGGAGTATGAAATGAGCCTTTTTTAAAGGAAGAAAAACACATTATTTAGCATAGAAAAATCAAAAATATTTTATTCAAAATAACTTCCATCGCTTTCTACACATTTTAACCACCTTTCAGGCAATTTTCGTATACCACGTCGAAAAAATGGTGTTGCTTTGGACGAAAACCATTCAGATAGCCAATTTTCAACTTCTTCAGATGTTTTGAAGTGCTGTTCTTTCAAAGCATGTCCCATCGATGAAAACAAATGGTAGTCCGAAGGAGCCAAGTCTGGTGAATAACGCGGGTGTGGTAACAGCTCCCATCCAAGCGACTTTATCGTATCCTGAACTTGTTTTGCTTTGTGTGCTGGTGCATTATCATGTTGCAAAATTACCTTAACAGATTTTTTCTTTCTTTCTGTCCATTCTGGTCGATTATCTAATAATGCATGGTTCAAATCGATTATTTGTTGTATTAACAGGTTCACCAGGTTTCAGAAGTTCATGATACACCACACCTTTCTGATCCGACCAAACACAAAGCATTCTCTTCTTACCGAATCGGTTTTGGTTTTGCAGTCGATGTTGCTGCTTTACCTGGTGTAATCCATGATTTTTTGCGTTTAGGATTCTCAAAATATATCCACTTTTCATCACCAGTCACGATTCGATGCAAAAAAGACTTCCTTTTGTATTGTTGAAGGTGCAATTCACAAATGGTTTCTCGATTTTCTTGTTGCCTTTCAGTCAATTCATGTGGAACCCATTTTCTACACTTTTGAATCTTTCCCATTGCTTTTAAACGATTAGAAATTGTTTTTTGATCTACATTTAAGGCTTTTGCAAGTTGTTATTGAGTTTGTGTATCATCTTCGTCCAACAATGCTTGCAATTCACCGTCTTCAAACTTTTTTGGTGGTCTTCCACGTTCTTCATTTCTCAAATCAAAATCTTTGTCTCTAAATTGTTGAAACCATTTTTTGCATGTTGCTAATGATAGAGCATGATCACCAAAAGCTTCTACAAGCATTCGTTGAGATTCAGCTGCGTTTTTCTTTAAATGATAACAAAAAACTAATGATACCCGCAAACCGTTTGTTGAAGGCACAAAATTAGACATTTTTAACACGATAAAATTTTATGTTGTTGTATTACAAATGGAATTTGCCACACTGAATGTTGTTGAGAGATGTCAAAACAATAAAAAAATCATCGCATTAAGGCTCTTTCACAATTACTAATATAAGTACAGCCATTTATTGGCAGCGGCTCACTTCATACTCCTATAGCTGGTATATAAAATAAATGATATGTTTTTTGTTAATAATAGTAAGAATAGTTGCTCAATTAATCTATTGCAAAAAAAGAAAATTAATAATTCGGCTATAATTTTTATATTTTTTATGCAAAAACGAGTCTTAACATCTGATTTGATAATATATACGATACAATTGTTATAATTTGAGTAAAAATATAAACAATTATGAAATATATGGTGTATATTTATACCTAAAGAATATTCATAGTTATGGCTTTCTGTATAATTATGTAATTATTATAATAATTATATAGAAATTTATTGGAGCAATTTTAATATTAGATTGCGTGATGTAAAGTATCAAATATCTGTACGAAAAATTCTATATTTGTTTAAATATATACTATTGATATGATATTCTCATACAAATTTAAATTTAATTAAATAAGAATGAAAAATGATATTTTATATTTGACTTGAAATAATAAACAATGATAATTATATATTAATATGTGTTTCAGCCTTTAAAACTATTTTCATACAATAGCTTTAATAGTTTTGCAATCCATAGCGCTGCGGACATAAATCAATATTTCTTCACAAATTGGCAAGATAACTTTCATGAACTCAAATGATTCAAATCTGCAGTGAACTGGAATGTCATTTATTCTTATGGTCAAAATATTGCAAAAATTGTCATTGTACAAAGTTTGAAACATATATATTTGGTTTATATGAAGCACCGCATTCTGTTGAAATGCGGTGCTTACATTTGAAAATTTGGTCAATTTATCGCACGCAACAGTCGTTTGTTTATAGCACTACAGAAACCATGTGTAACACCGTACTTTAATATCTTGAAACATATTCTCTGGCACCACCTCAATTGATCGAAACCGACAATACCCTGTTTGACCATTATGTCAGTAGAAATAGCATTCAGTTTTCAATATCACTATATTTTTCTTATAATCTGTATGAAATTAAACTAAATTTTGAAAAACAGTTAACAAACCAAATTAAATTAAAATTTAACAGATTTCTATTTTTGTATGCCGAATTACAAATTATATAATCAATTTCCACAATCATTCATAGAAGAGATTTTTAAAATCGATGCACGCGATCAAAAGATATGACCGATTTTCCAATTGTTGTGTCAGATGTTAAAACTATTTAACAAATTGGGATTTGCATATTCTACTTTGGAATATTAAATCATCAGTCATGTTAGCAGTGTTAGCATAAGAAAAATTAGAAATAAAAAATGTATGCTGACGACGTTAAGATTTATGGAACTATAAAATCCGTTAATGATTTGCATTTATAACAGTCTGATCCAAATGCATTGAATATGATTAGTTTCTCACATTAATATAGAATACTATTAAATATTGACAAATGTGAGGTGGCATCATTTCGCTGCCGTATTGTTTGGAACATAATTGACAAAACTCCTGATCTGCCGGGTAAGTGTACATTGATTTTAAATTAAATTATAATTCATTTTTGGTAGACGCAGTGCATTTCGCTTGTAGATACATAACATATATATACTAAACAACATTTCATACGTACAAAAATTATATTAAAATTTAATTTTTTAAATAATTTCTAATTTAATTAATTTAATTTAGTTTAACATAATATTTAATCGGGAGACTTTCATATATCATATATAATTATACTAATAAATAACAAACAAGTGCGGTATCATAAAGATTTTATGCAAAATTTGTATTTTCGTGAAGTTGACATTAAATTTGTCACTATTTTTTTCATTTGTAATAATTTTAATAAGTTCACAAAAATTATATGGAATGAAGAATGACAAATGGTTGCATCGTTCGAGTTTACTACGGTCATAGGAGAATGCAATGTAATATGATTCTACTGTTATATATATATATAAAAATACATAAATATATCACATTCTGTATATAAAAACGCGTATTATAATAATATATTCCATAAATCGATAAATAACTGCTTATATAACAATAAAAAATATTTATACCTACCCACCATTATTAAAAAAAGAAAAAAAAACCAATAATATATATATCAATTTTATTATAAACATTTTGTTAAATTATACCCTTGATAATCATATGTAAAACAAACTAATAGAACGATTTATTTCATATAAAAATAGTAATCATTCATTCGTTCATTCGAATATTTGATATTATGTATTATATATTATTATGTGTTTCGCTTATATACATTATATGTTGTATATATATATATACTCGTTCATAGATATATAGCGCTTCGAAAAATGCTTACAAAGAGTTATATTTTTATTCTTTATTGCTTTCTTATTTTGTACACGCTAAATAATATACAGACAGCGGTAGTGATGGGAGGGGAGAAAAAAAATCAAATTTGATCACGTATATTAGATTCTTTTGAGAAATATATTATTTGTTATCGTGAAAATATTTTCTTAAATTAATTTTATATTCTATATACACAACTGGCTGGAAATCACAATTTTTTTGCTTTCACTCCTGCCTCGCCCGCCACTCTTTATTTTTCATTTTACAAATAAATAAACACCAGTACCAAATACATATACGTAATCAAAATATGTTGTCATTGATTAAACACGTATTTATTTACTTATTTATATTGTTTTTTTTCTATTTTTTTTGCCCAATTCATTTCTAATTTTACAAACAAAAAATGTGTATTTACTCTCATTTTAAAACTATATTATATACGTATTTAAAATATTGCCGCACAATTGGATTGCTAAACAGCTGTATGTTTTGGTCTCTATAACTATATACTTGCAATTCGCGTAAATATGACCAAACATATAATATCTACATAATATATATGTTTGTTTGGTGTTCTAGTGTATACAATATATGTAGATTCGAATTGAATAAATAATAATACAAAAAATAAAAAATAAAATAGAGTGTATATTACGAAACATAACAAAAATCAACAAAAGTTAAATTATTCAAGATTACATTACAATTTATTCTTTAAAATTTTTCTATTTCAGTTTGAATCGCATCACTATCAGCAGATTCTTTACTTTGGCTATTTGCCATTGTACGTGCTTCGAAAACTTTTTTTTTTTTTTTTTAAAGGATACACAAAAGTATAGTTTTTATATGTTATACGTACATTGTGTATAGGGGAGAGGTTGGATGCAGAGTAAACAGAAACTATGGTATAATATCACACACGAATAAGGAATAATAATCCTACTGTTAAACCGATTACTATTTCAAATTCAGAAACTATTAATTTTTCCTTTTAAAACCATAAGGCTACATTGCCAAAAACCACTAGCTAGAAAAAGTAACACCAAACGTGAAAGCGGAAAAAGTCACATAAGTTCGACTGAATTTGTTAGATGTCAAAATCGATACACATAATTAAACCATCGGTAATTCCAAATTACTTTCATGATTTTTAGCATGTCAATACAGTCAAGATTCCATAAATTGATCACCATAGCATTGTAATTGCCGGTACATCAAACACACAGCATTTAATTCCAATAACTTCCATATATAAATTTGTCTATATACTTTTAAAATGTTAAATTGCAAATGTTTATTAATTTTTTGAAATTTTTACTCTTTTTTTGTATGCTTCATGAATTATTCCTTAGTTGTACAAATAGAAACATTATATTTAATACATAAGCATTTAGCAGAATTTAAAACTTGTATGATTAAAATTAATATTTATTTATTTATACGAAACAGCTTACTTTGTCCCTCGGTAAAATCGACTTATATCGACTTTATCCACCTGTTGTCAAATATTCAATTTACGGATTCCATCAAATTAATATATTCTTTCATTGAAAGGATTTAATAAAAAAAAAAAAATGAAATATTCCAGTTATGAATTTGGAACTAGATATCTGAGATATTGTCCTAAATTGAAAAAGTGTCTATATTTATCTACCCCCTCGCCCCTATACATGTGTATATATGTAATATATAGTTAAAGTTAGGTATATGTAGTTTCATGTACACTATTTTACATACAGTACTTATACTCTAATATCTCTTTCATTTCATACAGATACAGATATATATATATATACGGGAGCTGGTTGATAAGGGAAGTAAAAATTAAATATGGTAATCTAAACAGAAGTCAATTTATTTTTCAATATAATTTCCTATTAACTACAACTCCATACATTTTTAAAACAAAATGCCGAACATTTAACAACCTTTGGTTAAGATTTTTATTTTATTATTTCATTAATATGTAATTGTTTAGTTTTCGAGTATAAAAACGTTAAAATGTAAATTTTTACTAATTTAATTTATGTAATTTCTTTTATTTAATTTATTACATTTTCATTAATGAAACAGTGTTCAGTTAACATTTATCAAACTTTACTTTAGTTTATGTGTGCGTCACAAATAATTTATCAACAGCTGTTTGGCTGTCAAAACAAAACTAATTGACATATATATCTGTCCGACATTTTGTATTAATTTACAAAATGTCCAATGTGAAACATAATAAATGATTTGGTGATAACCGTACCATTAAATTTTTACGTTCCTTACCAACCATCACCCTCATATATAACACACAACTAAAGATTTTTGTTCAACTTTATAATTTAACAGATAGCAATGTGAATTTGATATATTATACATGGTTTATAAGAAAAAAATACAAAATAAGGCAACATATGAATAATTTCATCCATCATAAAATTTAACATGTGCAAACATATTACCCAAAACAGCACAGTCTTATGCATATCATTCTTTTTTTTTTTTTATTTCGTTTGCTTTTAAATTTATATTTGTATAAATTTAGTTCATATATCCATTTACTCATATATTGTATACAATATTACACATAAACCACCTACAATAATAAAAGACACATGAAATAAAAATGTATGTGCTATTTTTATGTTTTGCAGTATTATGAAAAATGACTTAACTCAAAAAAAAAAAAAAACCGTCTCATTGATAATACAAAAATTTATGCCTGCATATACTTTATTCAATCATAAATAATAGCGTATGCATCTACCAGAATTAGAAAATTAAGTATTAAAAAAAATATGGTTTTTAAAATTTTTCAAATACATAAATTTAAGAAATTTATGCGGAGTACCTTATCCAAATTAGTTTTTTCACAGTGGTTGCTTTAATTTTGTAATCGTAAACGAATGTTGTTAATGTTGTTTGATTTACATTTATCACCTTCAATTTAATTACAATTCATTTATCATAAGTCACTGTAGTTGCCTGACGTCTGACAAAAACGAAATGTGTAAAAGACTATCAAATATCTTTATCCAAATTAATTGTCAGTCAATAAATGGCCTTAGACATTATTCATTCAATTTTAAACATAAAATTAATATTACTGTAATGTTGTCTGTATGATGAATAGCACAGAACAATGAAATTTTAAAATATTAATTAATTAATTACAAATTTTTTCTTGATTGTTATTAATTATTCCCAAAAATTGCAATGACACGACATATACAATTTAGCAAACGATTCAATACAGCCAGGTAATACAAGAAAATGACGATTGTATGAATTTATCATTCGAGATTTATTGAATTTCCTTCATTTGACGACCGTTCCACATTCCTCACCAGTTATAATAGTTTTTAAAAGTCTTATGGAATGATCAATTTGGTACAATTTTTTATTATTATTCAAACTAATGAAAAAAACTTTAAATTCACCATCTGTATACCAATTTTTTTCTGTTACAATCTCATGAATTGAAAATTTATTGCTAACTTTCACGAAATAACACCACTTTTTGGATGTTTAACTTCAGAATTGTTGTTAATTAGACCTGGAATGGTTGATGTTCATTAATGATTTGAGGACTCTTCCAAGTAATAAATCTAGGAAAAGTATGAAAAATAGATGTGAAAATTTGTACTGTATTAGCTTTGACCATATATTAGCATTTCTTCATTACACAAATTTGGCTGTGTACTTGGTGACTTATTTCATTTCCGTTAACATTTTAATTTAATTAGTCACAGTTCAATTTTTACATATACTATAACATATAGCCACTCGATCCGAACAAACAAATATAAGTGGTAGATCGATGGAAATTAAAAAACAACATTCAATGAACAAAAATTTTGCTTTGTAGTAAGCTATTTTTTTGCTAATTTACCATGCTGCTGTCCATGTCGTGTTGTATATTATTACCTTTGAAATTACTTTTATATATATCCATGATTTAATTTCTTACTCCAATTAATAACACTTGTACAAATACAAATGTTACACAGTATATAGTGTATTTTTATCAATTAATTTTCATAAATCAATTTATCAGATTTTTGAACTGCCCACACACAAATGATACATAAATACCCAAACAATTTTCCCATTTTCATTACATCAATACATTTTATTAATATAATAAGATTTATCATCGCCAAAGGGTTTATAATAAGTATTATTTGATTTTTATATTAGATACTTCATTTCTATATAATATTTGTATTTCTGAATGGTAACTGTAGTAACTGAACGTTTGTATATATGAATCTATATATAATAACGTATTTTATATATACTATAAGTAGCTTATATTTTAGATAATATCGTATAATATTGTATGAATATATTGTTTCCTTATAACAAAATTCAATAGTAATTATAATTACCATTTTCTTACTGTCTGCTTGATAAAAATTAAATCATATAAATATATAATTAATATCTATAAATTAATTATACTTATGCAATATATTAACTATATGCAGTAATTTCATTGAATTTGTTATGCTAACAGTTCGACTATAGAAGTTACAATTGCATTGGGTAAATATTTTTCAGCTACTTTTATATGTAGATAGATAAGGAAGTATAACGATTACCTATGTATATTTCTTATTCTAAACTTATGTGTATACATACAAAATTTCAACAAAATTGACAAGAAAATCAGCCAGTCATGCAATCAGTTAATATTTCTTAATTTAAATAACTTACTTTAAAAGATTTCATCATTTGCAGCAATTATAATTATTCTATATTTTTTATATTTTATTTTACAATAACTATAACTTTAACTATAATGGTAGAATTACAATGATTATTTATTTATCTAACGAAAAACTTGTGCTAATTAAATAAATATAATATTTTTAAATTATTATAATTATGTACTCGTAACCTTGATTGACAAACTAATGTTTGAAGTTTGGTGAGATATTTTGTCACAAAAACGTCATTGTGGAAGGTCGGAATTCACCAGCGCAGTAAACGTAGTGAACTCATTGCAACGGCATTGGGGTTCCATAATGTGTATGCTTTACAAGCTTTATGCTGCATAAATTACTAAAAAATAAGATTAAACTTAAAAATGGTATTTCAATTTATTGTATACCAGCTGTGTTATGTTAAAAGATATATGGAATTATCAGGAAAATATTTATATTTCGATAATTGCAAATCAATTGGATGAATTTTTACAAAAAATACAGATTAATTTACCAATTTGTCTGCAAAGAATGTTTTTTAGGTGCCGCATATGCTTCAAATGGAATAACATGAATTGATGATGATGATCATACTGATAATATATATATATACATTAGGTTAACTATAATTATCAACCCACAATGCATTCTGTAATAAATCATTTGTGATTTGTGTCACCAACTAAAAATTTATAAATTATACTCATTAATATTAACGATATTATGTATATAAATAAACCATAACCATCTATCTATCTATAAGCAGTATATATTTTAATACAATAGTTCAAATGTCTATCAAAATAATATTACAAATTTGAGTATGCGTCGAGGTACCCATACGATACATACATAATTTCATATATAAATTATTTGTATTATTTGAATGTTTATAATATTGTACGTTGCATACGTGTAACAGCGCATCATATTTCAATAATAATTATTATAAAATACGTATTCATTATTGTTCTTTATTTTATTGACCACATAAACACAATACACCACCATATGATTATAAATTATCATAAAATATATGTGGTGGTGCACATTTGAACTGGGAATTACAAACGTAAATGAAATATAAAACTGTACTCGTACTCATATAATATACGAAAACTTTTAGAATTATTATATTATCATGAAATAATAATATATTTTGAAATTTATAGCAAATATTATTAAAATTCTATTTTCAAATTATGAATATATAAATTTAATTTATACGGGTTCTATAATCTCCAGATATAAATACGATACAAGTATTTATAAACAATAATTATTAAGCTATTATATTTTATTCGTATACAAATTTATGAAATTATTTATATAACATCAAAAATTAAAGTTGATTATAAATATTATATAATAGTGATTTAATGAAAGTTATGTTAATGCTATATATTATATGTATGTACATACTTTCATGTTTATAACTTTCATTTAAGCTATATCAATTACAAAACTTTAACTTGATAATAATACAAAGAAATTATATAATAGTTAAATGTTCTCAAGATTGCTTTAAAATGGTATAATGTTGGTGCTTTAGTACGGCGAATATTAGTTGTAGTAGCTAAAATTATTAACATATTTGAATTATTATAAAATCAATGGATATATATTATCCTACAATATGTTATAAATAATATATTATACTATTAATTATCCATTAAAACTTAAACAAATTCTATCAATACACAGATACGTGTGTTATAAATTAAAATTGTGTATTCCTTCTATATTAAGAATAAATTTATATGCATAAATCATTTGTAATTTATTTCAGAATATAGCATACATATTTAATAAATTATATTAATTTAATAGGATTTCATTTATCACCAGAATGGTTATGATATGATGAAATAATCTTAATGCTTATAGGTATTTTCAATTTTTCAATAATGATATAAATAAGTAGTATACAGTGAAATTACATAAAAAAGCTACACACTATGAAGACATCCTTTTTCTTCTAATATTAAAGCATAAATACAGTGAAGGAAAAATTTAACATAAGTAAAAGAGAATGATTTATACAAGTTAGATTACAGACATACATATAAATGAAATGATATTGTTTTGGAAATGTATGATGATTATATATCATCTAATACCTCATAATACTGCTTCAATTCATCAAGAAAGTTTAACTATGTATTGATAAAATTACTGAACTTGACTTTTATCATATAGATTAATTCAATAAAAATTGATAATGAACCTTATCTAATTGCATTGCAATTGTACAATTTAATATTTGCTACAACATCATTATATTGTTTTAGCCTTACTCTCTCGTAATAATTATGTAGGCGATGAGAATTTTAACTATGGGATAAACTTAAAATTCCATTCTATTGGTAAATTCCATAGCATTATGAAATTCATTAATGATTATTTCTGTGGTTCTCATATTGTTTTCCTTTGGCTATATTGAGACAGTGCGTACATAATATTGTTCATTTTCTATTAATTTTAATAAATTTTTAAACAATGGTATATTTCCAAACATTTAAACATATTTTTACATTATTCCTTTGTACAGATGGCTTAAAAATTCATATCTTTAAGTTATCGTCGTGTATATGATGAATAAGATTTTTGATACACAATAATTTATGGAATTATGTAAATTTTAATTCTATTGTAAATCCATCATTTGTACACAGCAACATGGATTTGATATAGTTCGTTCTACGATTACTAAAATTCTGGAATTTGTCACAAATACTATTTTGATAATTTATTTGTATGTCCCAAATTTATTGCATTTATATCGATTTTAGCAAAGCTTGGGTTCAATTCTATTAAATATATCTATTAATGATCTTATACGATTTTATTGATCTGTCATTGAAAATTCTGAATGTACAGTTTATGCAGATGATGTTTAGCGATTTATAGAACGATTAATAATTTATGTAATTCTAATAAAACTTTAGATGTCCGTGTTTTTGTTGATAAAAAAAATGGAATTTTAAATGTCACAAGTTTTTATTCTTCGTGAGGGTGACCTTTTAAGACTAATATACTATAAATTTGCATAAGATGGAATTTTTTCATATTATTGTCATATATTTACATAACATGGTCGATATATGGTCGGTAAAAATTCTATATGTTAAAATTGTATAATTCCATTAGCAATGGTAAAAGCGTTGCATCGCTTTTTAGGTTACATTTGTATATAATTGATTTATTAGTTGGTAAAACTTTGTGCGTGTGACAAAAGAAAAACAATAATATATTTTTATTTTCCTTATTCTATATGTACAAGGAATATGTGATTCCATCCATATATAGTTGTATTTCTTAAGAGCTCCCAAATTAATTATTCTTTTTCTTAACATCCTAATTTTTCCTATGCTTTAGCCCTAAGAATTTTCACTGTAATAAAATATATAAACTGTAAATTATGTATTTGTTAGTGTGTTTGGCTGGAAACCGAAAAAATAAAAAAATAACTTAAAAAAAAAAATCAATATACAGAATTATATGTAAATAATCAGAACATCAGGGACTCATAAATTTCACAGCCAGCACGTAAACAGTCTGTTTGATCAACTAATGGAGGGTGATTATCGCATTATCTGCTCCCTTGTGTATGTCTTTATATATATATATATACATATGGTTATAGCAGGTTATAGTAACATTTAGAAGAGATATATGTATATTTATATTTATAAACGAGTCGTTTATATGTCGTTATATAAAATGTATTTTTAGTTACATATATTTAAAAACCATAACAACAACTTAAAAAAAAAAAAATGAGATTTTGATGATTCTTATGTGTGGGTTTGTGTGTGTTCTGTAACATTTTTGGAGGGTATTTTTGAGACACGTATATTTATTTTCTATTAGTACGGGATTCGATATTTTATAATTTATATACTGAGTTTAAACTATACTTACATATTACGTTTGAAAATATATGTACAATACTCTATGTAAATATTTATATATATTAATTATATGGAATAATTTGTGGTGTTGGATATAAATTTTAAATTTAATTTATTATTGCATTATATTATTTTGGTTCTGTAATAGCTTATTTTTATGTATAAGTATGTGGAATGATATGATATAGGGTATTGTAGTTTTGCTGCTTATTGAAAATATTGTAGTATTTCCACTGGAATTCGTTCGATGCGTGATTGCGCTACAATCATTACTGCACTATGTGGTTAAATATGGCTAAATTGTATTAATTAATAGTCAATTCAATTTCTCAAAATAGCATTATAATGTTAAATTTATTAATAGAAAATAGGAGAATTTTTAGAAAATTTCGAGAAAAACTAAAAAAATTGTATGTCTCGAAATGTTGGTAAATGTATTTGATAATGTATGTGTTAACTACAGTTTAGGCATATTATAATGGATATTATATAATATTATGTACTTTATATTCTTAATGGACCATAAATTACATATATAGGTAAATAAAATAATGACATAAGTTGATTTATAGAAAATATAATTATTAATATTACATATAAATTTATAAACTATTATTGAAAACTTATTGAAATCTTTATACATACACTTTGAATAGAAAACACTAACAGAAATTAAATACATAGGAGTATACACAGTACATACGCATACACATATGTATTATTATGAAAGGTATATATATATAATATATATTGTATGCATAAAATTTATATTAACATAGAAATTATTGTGCATAGTAGTAATATATATATAGTAAATCACACAACCATCTACATAATATATAATATAATATAATAGTAATTCACAAAAGGTTTTAATTACACGAAACAGTAAATTTCAAATAGAATTTTACTATATATTGTATATTTGAATATTATATGAACTACCAAAATTATATGTATGCTAGTAGTGTATTCTAATAATATATACCAAATTAAGAATCGTTGAAATACGTGTATAGTATTTCATAGAATTAGAGTATGTACCAATATATATATATATAGAACATAGCATTGTATAGTAGCGTTAAAAAAAACTCAGTATATTGTGATAGTATGTAAATAACTTTAACTTCTAATGTAGTAAATGGCTTTTGTTAGTAAAATATTTAGTTTACATGTAATAAGACAATGAAATTATAATTTTATATACAGGTTGGCTATAATAATAACTGTCCACCATTAATTCATATATTGTATGTATATTGTGTGATTATAGCGTAATGCAAAAAAATGTAGCTGTTTGATTGGATTTTTAAAATACAAATGAGGTCTATGCAGTAGCAACTACTATGAAAACGTTCATATGTAAGATTTCACCAATAATATTATTGTAATAACTTTCCCAGACATCTGAATGCTATTAGACATGAAAATGGTGACACATTTGAAAATTTTAAGAAGTTAAGTTATCCAATTTATTTATTAAAATTGTTATTTAATTAACTTATTTATTACCGATTTCCTATTGACTTTAAATTTGGAACAGTTGTTCTTAAACACCCTCTGTATAAATGTATATATATGTATATTATAGTTATATACGCTAATAATGCACAAATGAATTACCTAACTTTTCCATTTTATGTACAAGTTCATATTATGTTTTGTTTAATTTTTGTATACCTATACATATTATATAAATATAATATGTAAATGTACGTATATGGTAGAAATGTGAAAGACTGAAGTACTTTTGAAAATTATAAAATTTTATTAACTGCATAATATGCTGGTGTTATTGCATATATATTTACAGTATGTTGTATTGTAAATATATAAATTACATGACGACTTATCACATCACCACATCAACATCTACATATATATTTAGTATCATGTTATACACAAAGTGGACACCATACCATTCATTATAGTTGAGTTAGCAAAGTTACTCCGCAGGTTCATCAATTGGTCTACAATTTTAGAATATAAGTAGATGTTTCTTTTGATTTCATTATTAATTTTATAATTGTGATTAACACATCGATTTAGAAGTTAGCCGGAGTAAGAAATTTAAGATTTACATTATAATTTATACTTTATAATTTGTGTACAACACTATAATTATATCTTTAAAAATACACGACGAAAGTTAAATTAACTAACGACTGTCGTTGCATTGCATAAAAAATATAAAAACTTTTTGATATTATTCTCAGTTTCTATATACAGTTTCAAAATAATAATTTGGGGATCCATTAATAATTTGGCGAAAAATTCAAATATTTTTATGATAACTACTCGATTTTTCACCGTATACACACCTGATTCATATATTATTTCATGGTACGCAGTTTACACACAAAAAAAAACGGAAAATATTTATCTTTTTTCAATTCAGTTATCTTAAAAACAAATTTTCTTCTATACATATATTGCATGCATTTATTCTATGATATAATTTTTATAAAATCTTCAATAATACCATAATTAACAGTCTAAACTAAACAATCCGTTTTTAGAGCTTTAATTTTATAATAAATGTAATATTGGATACACAACTAATTTATATATTGTATACACTTTTTTTTTTCGTCATTTATTTCAAAAAATAAAACTTGTTAACAAAGTAACATAATTCGTTTGTCTATAGTATTAGCATATAGTATAGTCTCGTCTCCACATATACCATATATTTCTTAGTTAAGAATATAAGGAAAAGAATAAGGATCATCTCTTTCATCAACAACATATTTCACATTTAATTTAATTATTTTTATTCTGTTTTCTTATTCCGTCTGTATATATCAACTTATACAATTTTACTACTAAATATATTTATGTACTATATACAACTCTACAACTACATACATATTATTATACATATACACCTCTATACCATATATATTTATATTTTAGAAATGATAATACCTCTAAATTATACCTATCTTTACTATATATCTACTACCATAAATTAGCTAGTAAAACATTTATATGTACTGGAAAATGCGAAACAGGTTATATGTACAGACTCAGCCTCAGATAGATTATACGAATGCATATTACATTTTTCTTATTATGTGTATTTAGATTTTAAATGATATAAATATAGAGGAAAAAAAAAATATATTTATTATATACAAAAATTGGTTGTGTTGTTTGTATAAAATATATTAAAATATTTGTTGAATTTTGTGGTATAATACAACTACTATATTTAATTCAAAAAATTTATTCTTATAAAACGAGCATCTCATAAATTTTCTTTATATAAACACAAATAAATTTAACCAACATTCACATTTATATAAAAGAAAATTTTCTTCTATTTTCGTTCGAAAACTTATTTGCGAAATCCTATATTATAAAACCGTATAAGGCAATATGCAAATAAATATCCATGTCACATGTATTAGGTGTATTAGTTAAACTTAAACAGTTAAAATATATCATTTGATAGAAAATTAAAAACAAAAATAAAAATTACCATTTTAAATACCGATAGACCGATTTTGCAATAAATAATTTTATACATGCGGTTATTTGTGTTTAAGTTTTACGATATAAAAATAAGATTTACATTATTACTTTATATGTTTTGCCAAAAAGGTCACAATTCAAATGTGTCTCTGTATTTACTTTGGAAAAAAATTCAATTGTCGGTGTGACCGGAAAAAACTAAAAGTCAACTGGTATTCTATATTCTACAATAAATGAGTTTAACCTTTGTATTTATTCAAATGCTATTATCTGGTAATATATCTAATTCGCTATAATAATGGTAATATATTTTAATAATTTAACCAATATAGAAGAAACGTTTTATAATGGTGATGGATTAACTTTAACATATAATAAAACTTGTCTGGAAGTTAAAGCGGTTTACCTTTAATTCTACCTTAGTATATTACTTATATTTTCAAAACCGTTTCTTTCTAACCAAATCCGTAAATATTAAAATTTGTGGAAAATATCTAAAATTATTCTTATTCACAAGTAAAATTGGGTTTGTCTTGTTCCTTCGATTTGAGGCCTATTATTATTTTATCTACTCTTTAGAAGGTTAAATTTATATAAAGACAAATTAAAATTTTTTTATGAAATCCAATCCTGGTTTTAGTATTTCTGCTTCGGTGACAACTAATATATTAATGACAAAATGTGCATTAATCTTCTTTTGTAAGAATTTTCCAGAGTTTTTGATTCAATGGCTATTTCGCATATATGCGAAGTTACCAAATCGTTAATACTAATGGCAAAATTTGTTACTCTACGCAAATGTTTAAATTATTTGTCACGTCATTAACTTGCTGATGATGTATAGAGGTTGTTTGTATTGCATTGAACTTATTAATATAGGATCATTATTCTGTACATCATTTGTCATCCGTTAATAGATTTTAGATTGCAATTAAATGTATCGGAGTCGAATTCTATACTTATATATATATAGTTATGGTCGTATTATATAGCACTATATAATTTGGCATCACTTAAATTTGCAGAAGCATCTATCGGCTACTCTGATCTTACTAAAAACCACTTAATTAAGGACATTGACGTGTTAGCAGGCTTTGAGCAGGTTTAATTACAGCATTTTTACGCATTATATTATAGTTTGTGATAGGATTTTGCGACTTTTATATCTCTGAATGAAGAAACAACGTCCTTGGGGCATTTTAATTTTTTTAAATTCATAGGTATTTGTTAATTTATACGATCAAAATGAACACTTTACCTATATTTGAATGCATTTGATCTGGTAAATTACTATTGGGTCACAAAACCTTATTGTTCCTTTGAAGCATAATGTCGTTTCTCGCCACCTCTCTTATTTTGTTCGGATAACTGTTTTATCTATGGGCCAGCTTGCCATTACATAACGATAACGAAACGTCTTCCATTGCGTTTTTAGAACAATAAATTTGAAATAATTTGGTTGTTAAAAACGATAAAATATATATTCAATTTATGTAATTAATTTTAGAAATTGCTTTCCAAAAAATTGATTAAATGAAATATTTTCAAGTAGGCAACCACCGAAATTGCGACAACGTATCCAATAGAAAAATTTACATTCACATCTGATATTCATTGTAAAATATAAACTTACCATTACTATATATTGTTACAATAGGAAAAACATATAATAAATACATATAATTTCCTCAAACCAATTTCATATTTTGCTATCTTTAAAATTTAAAATTTAATTTATTACTGCGTTTAAAGTATATACAAATACACACATTGTACA
Organism: Bibio marci; assembly: GCA_910594885.2. Taxonomy (NCBI): domain Eukaryota; kingdom Metazoa; phylum Arthropoda; class Insecta; order Diptera; family Bibionidae; genus Bibio; species Bibio marci. The sequence continues at coordinate 24,795,793 of OU343114.1, read as the reverse complement.
TATAATTTTTTTCCAAAAACTTCCCCGTATCGTATAACAATTTTACAATTTTTCGATTCAGTAAATAAGTCATAATCATGTTGTCACAATGGTCGGGTGTGTACTGTTTGCGTACAAACGTGCACATATCAAATTGAGATATAAATCAGTATTGACATTTTCGTCTAACCCCATTATTTATCTGGTGAATGACAATATTATATATATATATTTTGAACCAATTCAGTATTTTGAACAAAATTAAAAAAATAAAAAAGATATTTGGAAAGAATTTAATGTTTTGGATGAGAATTGCAAAGTAAAGGATTTTATTATTTTACACGTACATACATGACTTGTATATGGTAAAATAATATATGTATAATACATTTACATAGTGCGGTTACCCCATATCATCACGTGTTATTCCAAACATATTTATAGATTTGAAATTTCTTTCCTTTTTTTTTTTTTGTACGATATCTAAATCTTATATCTTTATTTATTTGTCATTATATTATATCATTTTTGTATTTATTTATTGTATTACGTAACGATAGATGACATATGCATTTTTAAATATTTGTTATTTAACTTAATATTTGTTTCCATATTATATTGTAAATAACACATAAGTATGTAAACATACAATAATGATGATGATTATAAAAGGTAGAAAAATTAATTTCCGACACTTAGCACCATAGAAAATCCATTTTGTACTGTCCACGCATATGAAATCAGAAACATTTATTGTGGAAGGATACAAAGTATGTTCCTGCAAAAACACTTTATTTTTATATTATTCGCATACACAAAAGTAAATTATGAAGTTGACAGTTTTTCATTATAATTGTACATAAATCAATCTTAATTTTTTCCTATAGGCATAAAACTGTGCAGAAGTAACTACACCCCTTCCCAACACAGAATTACTTATAAGTAATAATAAATTAAAATCTGTGGATGAGCCAATATTCACCACATATTTTTAAAGTAAAAGCCAGGCATTGAATATGTTCAGCAGACGAAGTAACATTATAGTAATCAATTTCAAATAAACATACAAATTATGATCACAGCATTCATCTTGATTAACAGAAGTAATGTCACATTAATAATTTCTAATGTTCGATTTCAATGCAACAATTTGATATTAACATTGTCGCTGACAAATGGATTTTATGAGATGTTGTTTATATTTACTTCTTATTTATTATAGTATCTAATTAACTAATCAACAGAAATTTATTCAACTATACATACCATACCTATAATAGATAGAAAAAGACGTATTTAATTTTTATAAAGAATATTCTGGTTTCAAAAATTACCTAAATATTAAGTATATGCTAAAACTTCTGTTCTTATAACCCATGTACGACGAGTCTGCAATATAATTAATATATAACATTGCATATAATTTATATTGCATATATATATTTTGTGTAACTTAAAACTTATATTAAATAGAAGACAACCAGAAATGGGGAATTTTATAACATACAAATACAGCTTAAGGCAATCGGAAGTATATTTTAGGATAATTTCATTTTCAACATAATATTATATATGTTATATATTGCATATAAACGAGTAAATATATAATTATATATAGATAGATTAGATTAGTATAAGAATCCAAACGCTTGTAATAACGTCGAGGTTTTTATCTTTTAAAATTTTATACATGATTATATACTTTTAATAAGAATATTTAAATACTTAGATGTATCTTATTTTTTGTTTACATATATTACATTTTATATACGTAACTTACGTATAGGTTTCGTAAGATAATGTGATTTTTTATGAAAAATTAATAAACATAAAACATAGTATACTCATATACATATGTTATATTAAATAAAATATTTAACTTTATATGGTTGATATAAAATTTATAGTAAGTCGTTTAATTTACGCATGAACAATTTTGTAAGCACGTAATTTAAAAATGTTATTTAGAAAATTATTGTAGATATTGTGCCTTTGCCACGGTATAGCCGTATAGGCCAAACGATTAACGGACCAACAAAATGGAAAATTATTCTAGAACAATGTACAATATTAACCCTATATGTTACACTTTTAACAATTTCAAATTTTGCTGTTTCACGTATGTCACTGAAATGATCGTACGATTTAATAAATAAAACTTGAAATTCAGTTCAGTAGTTCTCAAGTTACTAAGCACCAAACAATTAATTTTTACAATTTAATAAATTTTCGCCTTTTAAGCAAAATACTCATTTCGTTTGGAAATGAAAATTACATAAATGAAATATATATAAACCACAAAAACATATTTACACTAGAAGTGAGTTACTTATGTATTTCGAGCTGAAACATGATTGTGTTTAATATTAAATTTCAACTAATTTTTCAATAGATAATATGTGGTGTCACATTAAAATTATACTTGAATTATCCTCACCATGTGAAAAATATAACATTTTCATTTTCACATATATTTTCATCAACTGTGAGTAATTCATTGTCGCTAGAGAGAGGATAATAAAAAATCGACAATTTCCAATCTTATTCTCTCTATGTGTAAAAATAATATAATTTCCATTTCTACTTTCACTTGAAGTGAACAATATAAATGATAGTATAGAAAACAGAATAATTAAGTTCGATAAAATTATAATCTTTTCATTTCAATCTATTCAATATAGAAAATATATTAGCGTTGTATTTAAAAAAATATTCATAGTATTCACGTATATTATACCAATTATTATACGAAGGATGCATGAAAAATTCTCGGCCTGCCAATGAAAGGCAACTCTTGAGGACGTGTGTATTATCATATTTATTTCTCAGTAATATTTCCTGAATTATATATTCATAGTTAATTGTTTAACAGCTTTCTGAAAATAAGCGATCATCAAAACACAATTGTAATACCACAAAAAAACTGTTAACGCATAGCGCATTTGTTACTAATGTACCAGTTTTCTTCTTCTCTGTTGAACTTCCATCGGCGGTTTATCTTGCACAAACCTTTTTCATGTGTACTTTAAGCTACTTTCACACATCGATATAGTCTAACACCATATCATAACACTTATTAAATAATTAGTGGTGTTGAAACAGTTTTTACCAACGACCATTGCCACTGTATTATATGCAAGATTTGTACTATACTAACGCAGAAAAAACAGCACAGTTAATATTTTCACCGAGGAAAATTCAGATGATGCTTATTTAAAAATTATTGATGAATTTCTGTTAGTGTTACAACTATCCAAAACAAAGAATTTAATCACTGCACAATATAAAATTAATATATGTTTCAGACCGAAAACTATTTGGAGTGCCTATATATTTTGCATACATATTATAAAATAGATAACGGATCGAAAACAATTTTAACCTTTCAGTAATCTTCATCGTGGAAATTGAAAAAAAAAAAAAAAAATAAAGATTGAAAACAAAAGTTAAACAATCAATATCCCTAAAGTTATTCTTTTTTCTTTATCATAAAACAACAATCTTATGATAAAAAAAAAATCAAAATGTATTCCACACATTTAAAAAAGTTGTTTTTTTGTTATTTTTTATTTTATAATAATATATTCATTATAATGGATATAAATTTGCAACATCCCACGCATACACACATTCATTTATTAAATATAACCATAAAAAATCAAAAGGTTTAATAAAAAATTAAGTAAATTTAAATTTTATAATAGCAATATTTAATTTTATCGTAAATATTCTTATTATGGATTATACGCAATATTATAAGTTATAGAATATTTTTGATTTATTTATGTATAATTTCTATTATCAATATTATTAAGTTATACGATTTTATGTTGTACTCGAAGTGTAGATATATAATTCTAATTACTTATAAATTATATCAGTTAATTTCCTATCCTTCTGATTCTGAATTAATGTTTTATTTCCTTTTTCTTATGTTGGTTCTTTGTTTTTTATGTTATGTTATATAGGAATAATATTATAAAAGTTAAGTGAAAATTTACCGTTTAATATTTTTCCATAAGTTATTTAGTAGAAAACCAAAATAACAGTTGGCCTCCATTTTATTTAAGATAACCCATTCTTTAAGCCACATACATAAGAATATAATTTTTTCTTCCAACTTTCTAACTTTATTAAACTATATATATTACTTATAATTTATTATATCAAATTAATTTTAAGATATGTAACACCTATACGTACCTCAATAAACCAAAAACTCATAGAAATAAGCATTACAAAATAATCCGTCATTGATTTTCAAACCGTTATTCTGGATCATAGTTTATTGAATCTCAAATTTTCATAAAATTTAGTATATTGATGTATTATTACATAATGGGATTATAGAAATAGGTCCTATTGTACTTCTATGATGTCGTTAACATCAAACCAATTACCAATTTTAATCAATTTAATTACGTACAGATGTATAATAGGATGAAATGAATCAGAATATGATAAATTACATAAAATCAGCACGTTACTATAGATTCAAAATTTAAAATCGAACTTAATAAAATACCTGCAGAAGGGTATGTATAAGAGTATAATTTTGTTATGAATTTACATCTTTCGGAGATATTGTTCAATTTCTCGAAATTTCTGTTGTCATTACCATTTCTTATATATCATATATAATATCGGCTATGTTATTAAATTTAATTATCTATTAAATATAATGGTCTTCACAACTTTCTTACCTGAAATTTATAGAAATAATTTCTTTGTAGTCATTTGGCCAATTTAAAAACTTTCTCTGTGTACTTAAAAAACATTTTTTTTCTATAAAATCAATAATATTTTTTAGAATTTTATAACTGCGGGAGGCGGACAGGCTGTTATTGGTATATCGTATCGGTAAAGAGTTTTTAAAGAAATTATTGATGTAGTTATAGTTACAAAAGTCGTAAAAACTGCGTAAATTTAATGGAATTAACGTTAAGCGAATTATATCAGCATCAAATAGTAATGAAAACAAGAACTTCCTATAGAAAACAGTTTCATTATTTTTCTAATATCAAAAATAAAAAAAAGTATCAAATATTGAAAATCAAATTGTTATATTAAATATATATACAAAAACCACTATGCTCATATTTGTATTCCTTCATGTCTTCTGTATTATATTTCTTTTATCCTTTCATTTTCAGGCTATTTTTATCAATTTATCTAAAAAATATATGATTTGGGCTAAAAAGAAAAAAAAATTAAACAAAATGGAATACATAAAAATAGGATCTATGCCAAAATATTTTATCTATTACTAAAAGTATATGACATTTTACATTTACAAATGGATCTTATTTATATTTTTGCAGTATATTAGTATATGTATATGAGTTTATACCATTATTGTATTATATTATTAAAAATATATTTAACTTTTGTATCATTTCAATTTTTTTTATTGTTAAAAGAAGAAAATAAAGTTATTATAACAAAAGAAATACATAAAACCTATATATATTTAAACAACGTTATTTAATTGATTAATGAGAATTTATATCTTCATAGATATGGTATAGAAGAATTCCTTAGAAATTCTCTCGATTCTTGGAAAATCACGATTAAAAACATTGTTATTCTATTGTATTCATTCGGCTGTGCTTGAAGAACTTTTAACTAATAAACAATTAAAGAAAACATGATTGGCATTGTTGAATTCAATGCCAAAGGGTTTATAATTTTATAAGTTTTTGTATTTTATTACATATAATTAACTAATGCCTGGTAACAGGATATTAAGTGACCCTATTTTGTATAATGTGCGGATTACATAATTATAAACTGTTCCCATTAATTATAATAAAATAATGTAATTTTGGAAACGTGTATTTTTCGATAATTTCCGATCATTGAAATTGTTATATACTTCCATGCGAACTGGTCAGCTAACAGCTTGCTATTTAAAGTAACATTTGAAAAATTATTACTCATAATAAAGCGGATTAAAGAGTTAAAAAATGTTCAGAAATTAAATTTGTAAGCATTGACTTTGATTTATTGTATTCATGTATTTTATGAATGCTGTACACATACATATAAATGGAACAATGTCACTATTGTCATCATCACACAATCAGTAATATAATTATACACAAACATAACGCACAAAGTTATGTATTGTTTTATCCAACACGTTGTCGTATATGTATTATATAAAAACTTATTTATGCATTTATTTATACAATAATAATATACTAATACACATCAAAAATACTTATGGTTAAGTTTTATACAAACAATATATAAAATGAACTTTTACAACATTGTCAAATAAGTAGAAATTTAACCTTCATATAACCCTCAACAAACCATTTATTAAGTTTTAAGAATATATATGTTAAATATGTGATGTGTATATTTGTATATTATGAAGTTGTTCTGGACGATTTAATAATACATATATTTCATATTGATTATATAAAATTAATGTTTGACTATTTGATGTTTAAATATATAGCCAGAAGAAGAAGATTATTTAATGTTATTGTTATAATGAAAAAATTATATGATATTAATCTGACGAATGTAATAATGTAATAAAGAAAAAAAACAAATATATAACAGTCAATGCCAAATTGTTGTAAGCGATCGTCAATGATACTGACAACAGTGTCATATATAGTCTACGTCGCACTTTATTAATTCCACAAAAAACACAACATTTATATCTATAAACTTCTACTCCGTTAAAAGTAAGATAATTAATTAAAATTTTAAAGTTATATGTTTTGCAACATCAAATTTTACATATTTCATGACATAAAAAAAAAAAGATTTAAAATTGAAAAATGCATAAGAACAATAAAAAATATGAACAGTATCACATGCGGTGTTATTGATGTGTGATTCCCATAGAATTGATCGCGAACGAAAGCGCAAAGCGTCGCTATTCAGGGCTAAGCTAAAGGGTAGTACAGAAAAATAGAAGAACCAATATCAGTACAGACTTTGGTACAACAAATATGCTTTGTGTATTGCTTTGGTGTATTAAATTCACGTTTGCTAAGCCCGTATTCGTCATGTTCAACCTGTATATTGAGAGTTATGCAATTGGCGATTATTACATAATAAAGTAATATTTATACTAAAACTCTAATTTATTGGATTCAACTTTCACCTTATTAAGACGATTTATCACCATGTGAATATTTATATTCCTTAAAATTCATTTGCATATCAATTGAAGATATATTATTGACAGTCAACGACAATCCAATCAGCTACAAAAAAAAACTTACTTGGATTACATTGAATTATGAATTATATTTAAGTACTGTAGGTGTGGTTAGATTTTAATAATTCTAATCAAAAATATACGTGCAATATAAAAGGAAACATATATAATATGAGAATGAAACGACTGAATTTTTGGCGAAATATTTTAATTTTGTAGTTTATTAATAATTTTACAAAATCAAATACCACTATAGTTAATTTATCATTTAAAATTGTCTACATGAAATTTATTATAGAGAATTTATGATTGGGATAAAATTACCGTTTGTTAAATTCATTATAAAATTATTTATATGCGATCACACATAAATAGAACATAATATGTCTTATAGAATATATGGATAGAAATTTGTTCTATACTGCCATATATTTGAATAATGATTATTATATAATAATAGTATGTATTTCATCATCATCATCATAACTCGTCATACATACTCTAATATAATAATAAAATATTGTTTACTATCATATATTCTTATTTATGTGTGTGTATTGTGATGTATTGTATATATATATATATTCTTATTATTATGGTATATTATAAATATATATTAACAACTTTGCAAAACCAAAATAACCAAAACCATCATATAAAACATTATAACCAATCTTTCATATCTAAAACATCACCATCCATATCTATCCATATAAATACTATATATATATATATATTGTGCAGACATAAAACTAGCAATTCATTATAATCTATGACAAGAGTAATACGAACTCATTTCATTCTGTTTTCAGATAGTTATATATATTATATATTATATATATTTATGTATGTATAAAATTGGCAAAAGAAAAAAAAAATAACCATCACCAACAACAAACCGCAACACTCCTCATCATCTCTGCATATAATACTATATACTGATATACAACATAAATAAAATTAACTTCATCGTAAAAATGTATTATAAATATATATAATACTTTCATTCATTCATATACATACATAATACAATATAACATTATATACATACTAAATATCAAATAATTGTACATACCATATATATAAAACATATATTATATACAGATGGAGTACCAGATAAATAATAATTTTTACATATTTTGGTTGTAATGAGTAAATAATATATTATGTAATAATTTACAGTGCAAAGAAACCATATTATACTACTGCGTACGTATACACGTCGTATACCATATATATATGTACTTGCGATAAACAAGAACGACATAAATACATAGGATATAAAAAATATAACAACATGAATGGAAAAAATTGTTGTTAAGGAAAAATGTCTTCAGCTTATAATAAGATATAGAGGATATAGTTATTGCGAAAATGTGCCCTCTTTAAATTAATGGTGTGCACGTTTATCTTTATTTTTTTTTTTTTTTTTTTACAAGGCAATATAACTAGGGCAATTTTTTCAATCTGTTTCATGAAATATTTTTCTTGACATAGTTTAGTAAAAGATTTATAATTTTGGTGTTCTCCTGCGTATACCAGTGTTTCTTTTATATATGTATTTATATAATAATTGTAAATAAAATGTATGTAACTACAAAATAATGTATGGTATATATAATAAAACGATAGAAGAATACTTTACATATTGTACTATACTTGACATACACCACACACGATACGATACAAAATCTGTGGTTTATTTGTATTTTTTTTTTAAATTTTATTCGTTAGATTTATTATTAAATTAACAAAACTTATTTAAATTTATAAATCAAATCCATTTTTATCCAAAAAATTAAATTATATTTTCAAATATTTATAAAATTATATACGTTTTGACATTGTCACATTAATCATTTATTAAAGTTTAAGTTACATATGTCTAAATTGTTAATTTAATATACAAATATCGAAAGCTAGATTTATTTCATAGCATTTTGTTAAAACCATGTATTCAAAAGCTATTATTTTCTTTTCTATACATGCACTTTTTAATGATTTTTTTATTAAAATAATGTTTCACAGTCACAGGATAAGTACAAACGAACAAAGTATGCAACACAAGTACTCAATTTGACTATTTCGTTATGATGTGTGTTATGTGCGCGTATTTATATGTTGTCTTGTTGTGTATGATATACTAATATTTTAATTGAAATATATACAAGTTTTTGCCCACTCAGGTAAGTAATCAATGGATAAATTTGATTCATTGTAAGGAAACATTAATTTGTGCCCAAGAAAAATTACTCCTGTATTTGATGTATATGGTGGATTTATTTTTAGTAATAGAGTATTTTACCGATAGAGCTCAATGCCCTACAATTATTCCTTTTTGAATTAACTAAGTATTTATCACTATAAGAGGAGGGGGTGATTATTTAAAAATACAATCATTTTTTTTAACCAATAAGGTATGGCATGCACAAGCTACATGGATGGAGAGCTCAACCAAATCAATAATATTACCGGATTCTTAAATCCTATATTACTGATAGATTTTTTCAAGTATAAGACATGCTGAGAGAATAGCGACAGGTGTACTTGCAGAAAATTGTGTGAAGAATACAATATAAATAAATTAAAATAAATTCACTTAACAAGCAATATACTATAGACTGGATTGGATGCTTTGGTATATTAAATTAAATGGAACCAAATCACCACATATTAATTTCACATATGGAAAGAATACTACACACGCTGCCCATATTTATTCTTATACGAAAATGGCTAAGTATCTTGACATGAATTTAGACACCAAACTAAAGTTAATAAAAAGAGTATAGGAAAAAGAAGAGAGAGGAGTTACACCAAAAATTCAAAAAATTATACTGACATAAATCTGAACTTTTACAAAATTCTATATCAAAAACAGTAAATTCTAACATACAAACTGTGACACTGAAAGATTCAGAAGATACTTTAATAATAGGATCTTATATCTCATCACATTACTATATGATGTGTATGTATTTCATATATATAAGGTTATCAATCGTATATGATTAAGCGTAGCTGAAGTAGTTTCTGCTTTAAATTTAGTTATTCATACTTTGATTTAATGTAACACGTATTAATAATTATAAAAAATTAAATGTCTATAATAATATGACTAATATATCAAATATTCATGAATTTACATATATATATATCGTAAGTATTATGTACTTGTTGTGATAAAACGTTTTCATTTAATATTATGCGATAACCGCACTACAAAAACCAATATTACCATGTAATTGCACAACACACATAATAATAATTTATAGCCAATATATTAAACAATGTAAATGTTAGTATTTTATATAGTCAAATTATATATTAATGATATAAAACGTATTACGTACAGCCGCTATGTTTTACCAAAATTTGGCATAGTTAATTAATAGAAATTACAATAATTTATGCGCTGCAACTAGCAAATATTTTTTCTCATCATTTTTTTTTTTTCCACTGTACGCATACATATTAGTGATATAATTACAAACAATCACAACCATTTATTATACAGTCAAGTTGACAAATTATACTTTGCATGGGAATGTATAACAAATTCATTAATAGGCTTTCATCACATCCCTTCTATTACTATATATTTTTTTGCAAAATACAAAACAATTTCAATATATAATAGAAATTCAACAACAAATTATCTATTTTGGACCAATGCAAAGATTGTTTATGCATATGCAAAAGCATTTTTAGCCTAAATTAAAATAGCTATACATATATATATTTTTAAAATCATAAAGTTTATATTTATAAATATCCGCAGCTATACAATTTATTGAATCAATTTAAGAAATTATGAATTTCATTCGTTCATATAGAGAGCATCATACTATAAATATTGATTTTTTTAATATAATGTATTCGGTATATATAATATACAAACTATAAATACGTGCGTATATAGTCGAACTATATATATAAATGGTATTGTATATGTAGGAATAAATATATATATTTGAATACGGATCAAATTATTTAATTCAATTACCTATACTTGTATGAATTTGAATTTTTATGATTTTGCATCAGTAGAGTGGAAATATTAGCATATATTGATATGCATATACATGTGAATAATATGTATAGAATATTTTATATTTTTGCAAATTTTGCGTTTGTATTTATAATTGAAAATAATAATATAATGTTATACAAAACAATTGGAGAAATGTACATATATTCGATCATATATAGGTACACTGTATGCATATGTGTATATATAGAATGTTGTACAGACTATCAATATACTATAAGTGGCAACTGAACTATAATCACTATATATAAAATATTGAATATTACAATGTTTTGAAGAATAGCAAAATAAAAAAAAATTGAATCCTTTGGACAGTTTTTTTAATCAAAAATTTAATGAAAGTAATTCCTATTTATACAAAAATAAAAACAGTCCGGACAATTATATGACCATGTTAACATACATCAACAGTTTTTTAAAAAAGATGTATAGTAGATGGTAGAACGAAGTACTATCTCGCATAATTACATATTCAGATGCTAACAGTATTTGTAGCGAATTTATATATGGCCTTAAAACTGTTTATTTGTATATTTCTGGTTTCTATACCCATTGTTAACAATCAAAATATATTTGTGTTGTATATATTCTAAACTAAATTAGCTAAAATTTATGGTATCAACAATTTTTTCCCCTATTTTTTCTGGGCTACTAGGACTTGTTTGACCCATGACAGATTTTTCCACCATAGATAGAGTGCTCGATCATTTTTGTATGTTTAAAATACAGTCAATAATATGCGAAGCAAATTTGGCAAAGCCTAAAAATAGAGGCGCGTATCAACTGGAAAAAAATAGTTGAAAATTTTCAATTGTTATGGTCACTGGACAGTTGATAATGAATACCATATTATCGGGGGTATTTTTTCGTATTTTTTACAGCATGTTGATAAACATGCACAAAATTGTGTACTGGAATAGTGGTTATAATTCAATTGACACATACAGTAAATTTGTTTACGTTTATGTGTTCCATAAAAATTATAGTCAAAAACAATATTATATTTTATTAAAGTTTAAATTAAAGTTTTGATAAATTCAAACGATTATAATTGTACAAGTAAAATTTATAATATGTATAATAATAATAATAATAATGCATATATATGTGTATTTTAAGTTTTTCATCTTAATGTTCAACTTTTTCTGTTATAAATGGAACGTATTATGTGTATATAGATGAAAAATGTGATGCTGTTACATTAAGAATCAGCTCAAAAAATAAACTATATCTTTAATAATTTATTTCAAATAGAAAAGTTTATAAATATAAAATAATTATAAGTCCTATATTACACTGACACACACATATTTACAATGTTTATAAAATATCCACTTGAAAAGATTTTAAATATATTTTATTGAAGGAGAATAAAATTCATTCAAACAAAATAATTATCTATATATATAATGATATATAATTTAAGAACATTTTAAATATATATTAATGTGATATCATCATAAACTAATAATAATTATAGAAATAATATAATCAATGGCAGCAGGAGAGAGAGTTTGATGAATAAAATGAAAAATAAAATCAATGGACTTTGTTTTAAAATCTTATTTAGACATTATACAATCAATATATTAAAACTATTTTGATCTCATTTAACTTAATAAACTAATAAAGCCAACTTTAATTACAACTATTTGATATTTCAAGCATATTATAATGCAAAATGTAAAACTTTTGAATAACTTTTATATAAAATACGTCTATAAATGGTATACAAACAAATTTATGGTATTTGCAAATTGTATAATGAATAATTATATAATATATTGTATTAATGTGTAGGTAATGTGTACTGATTTCCACCATATCCAATAAGTAACATTCAAACAAATATTTACCTAAGGCAGCTAAAAGTTAGCTGTATTAACGAATTGTAACAGCAACCATTTTATTGTTAGACAAACAAATAACAGCAATTTTAAACTATACATATTGTATAGAAAATTATTATATATCCTAAATAAAACTGTTCATATCATTCATTTCCCAGTCAAACATCATCTATATATAAATTCGGACATATCAGAATGACCTAGAAACTAGTGATGTTTCAATTCCGGATTCGGAATATATAAAGCTGAAAATTATACCTACTAATTATATCTAAATAACTGGAAACGACAGAACGTGTACTCTGTCATACTATGTATATATATATATATATTGAATCCGGACATAAATCTCTCTTTAAAGACGGACAAGAAATAGGTACACGTATAATTTGTATTTGTATATTATATATAGAAAATATAATACATAATTCTAATTTATTTTTGATTGAAAAATCGATACATTTATAGCTAGTTATTATTTTATTGTAAATAAATACAATACATATTTAAGTATTTAATTACATATACGACATTATAAAATGAAAGAAATAATTTAATAAGAAAATAATGTAATTCCATTTTGTTAATAATATATATAAGATGATTACCATCGCACAAAAAAAAACCTATATATATTTATTTATTGAAAGAAAATTCATTTGTTATTATCAATCTTTATTTTTACTTTTTAAGTTTAAAAATTAATTTAAATTTTCCTATTGATTTTGTTATATAAAATCTTTTTATAATATTAAATGATTTACAAATGATTGGTTTTATTATTTTTTTATTTAATTTAAATTGAATTTTATGCTTTTGTTTGTCATATTTTAATAAGGTTTCGAGTAACTAATTTTTCGATTGATATGATGTGATGCAAAATGAAGGAAAAAAAAAATGTGAGAAAAATTTCATTTTATAATTATAATATTATATATAATGGTATTTATTACTGCAGAACCTTCTTTGTATAAATATCAGGCACGAAGCTAGAAAAATATTGAAATATACATATCATCAAATATAAACAAATGTTTGGAAAACCTTTTTTTTTCGGATAAATGCATTTTCTTTAATATTAATGTTTTATATATCGCACGGAATAAAATGTAAATCGCAGAGAAACTTAAAAGAAAATAGAAGATTTCCAAAATTCCACAAATTGTTCACAATCAGTATGAGCAAGGTGTTTTTATTTGATCAATAAATGATAGTTTCCCGTATATAATTATAGTTTTGAGGGTTGTTATGTGTGAAAATCGTAACACCAACAATCAAATTATTATTTGTCCACAAGTATGTAAATAATCTCTCACCTATAATGGAATTGAAACATCCAATTTCGCATACAGATTGCACCCATAAGTATTTTATTAAAATGTCTACCTGTCTTATTTTTCCAGTATGGTTAATGGTTTATCGTAAAAATGCAAAAAAAAATATTGAATGTTATCAAAAGTGATCAGGTGGTGCAGAAAGAATGGCATGTACAAAATAGAATATCCGCAAAACCCAAATTATATCTACCATGGCAAATAACATCTGGGAGTGTCCAAAGTAACTCTTAATAGCAAACAGGGTAACATTTGTTGGTGTTTGCCCCTAAAGAATCTATTATTATATATTTGGACTAACAAAATAACAAATAAATAAAAATAGATTGGAAATGCATTGAGGTGGACTCCGAAGATTGGGATAAAATTAATTTCATAAAGTAAATTTTACAGGACAAGTAGAAGGTTGACATAGACTGTAACGACTATTATACAAGGCGTATAACTGTAATTTCATGGACGAAATAAAGTGAAGTGTTTGGCTCAAAATAGGACAACGTGATACTGCATTGTTTTGGTGTCATATGCTCCGTCGAGGAATAACAGAAACAAATAATCTAATAAATATATTAATACTACTATATACAGATATACTACTCAATATACACATTATTGTATGTATTTATTTATGATCTTTATAAGAAATAGAAATGAATTTATAGTAAATGTTTGTACTAACGAAAAGAAAAATTTTACAAATATTTTAACGATTTAATCACCACTTTAAATTTAGCAAATCATTCACTTCTTTGTCTGTGTTTGTATAAAATAAAAACGAAAGGTAAGAAAATTCTATTTACTTTTAACACTGCAATATTTAACATGTTACAGCGCATCTATTAGGTACTTTTAATATGGAAAATAAATATAAAAGTTTTCGACTGCAAAAGTTAAACTTAAAAAGTATAAAATAAATGTAATGTAATAAAATATATTTATTTTTGTATATGCACAGATTTATACTCTAGATCTCTAGCTAGAAAGAAAAATATGGAAATGTGTAAACAAATTTTTAAAATGCTATTATTTTTTTAAAAAATTTAAATCATTTATTCTTTTTATGTATGTGCACGTAGTATTAGTACGTACATATTTATATTAAATTAGATTATTATACGGTAAAAGACCCAAATTTCGGTCAATAATAACTTTAAATGTACAATCTGTTCACGTGTAAAGTTATATAATTTATTATTTTAATACATAATTTCATTCTAATTGACTGAGAAGATCACATATTTTCTAAAACTGGCTTAAAATAAAACCAAATAATTTAAATTTATTGCAACATTAACAAATTCCTCAAATTCTGGCTACATAAGATTCCTATTTCTGGCCAACAAAATAGAAACTTGTATATTCAGTATGGACAAGTAATTTCATTTTTCTAAACTTTTTAAAATCAAAAACAAGCTTCAAAAAAGTGGAATATCTAACTCTTAAATTTTACAATTTTTATTCTTTTATTGTGTATTATTATATAATTCTTTCAATTTTTATCCAATATGGGTACCATATCTTGCTATTAAAATAAATACGAATTTATCTTTATGATGCTGTCTCGTAGAAGTATGTTTAAAATTGTTTATAAAGATCATAAATATGAAATATTTAATAACTTTCATTAAAAAATTGTTTAAATTTAATAATTAATTAATAAAAATATAGAAAATTTTATGATTAAATTAATAATTTGTTATTTTTATTAAGTAATTGTCAATATTAAAGAATTTATTATTGAAAAAATATTTACAATATAATTATATGAATTAAATAAATTACTTACCAAGCGAAATTAAAAAGTTATATGGGCACAATAAATAAATTAATTTTATCATTCAAAACGATACATCACAAACAAGTTTTTTCTATTCAATTGTATTATATTATATTAAATAAAATTAATGAGCAGAGCGAAATCGAAGGTCAAAATAACACTATTTGATTATATTGTAAGTAATAAATAATTTATATAAAATAATTTATCAGCAGTTATTTATAGAGACCGGATTTATAGAGGGTACGGCCGGAATTAGGATCCTCTACCTTATGTATTTTTTTAAACTCTTTTTGATTTACACAACATCGTACAAATCGTACATATACTGCACTATTTATTTTTCTGCATAGTTTAGTACATATATAAATAGCGAATTCCGTGAGAAAATTTTAAATTAATAAATTAAAAATATTTTTTTCTCGTATTTTAGCAAATGAAAAGTAAATAATGCTGCATATAATAAATTGCAAGTTAAAAGTACTAAACCAAAAGAATTTTTATAAGGTAAGGTATATATAGATAGAGTTTTGATGTTTGTGTTACCAATGGTAGTGAACCAGTCTCCCGTCCCTTATATGACGATAAAGTACTTACGTTATAGTGAACTAATGTTTGTGATATTTTTTGCTTATATATGGGACTGGAGACTGGTTGGGCTGAGTACTGGTGCCACTACTACCCAATACGAAAAATTTTATTTTAATATATATCTAAGAACAATATAATCGTAATATCTTTCAAATGCGATCTAACAATACCATTCTCAACAAAAGTCTCAATAAACTTGTTATATATCATTTTAAAACAGGTCAAAAATTACATTTCCATGCGAAATTGCATATTAAATAATAAAAATAATAATAATAAAATAAAAAAAAAAGAAAACTAATTATAATATAAATTTAAAATCTTTTGAAAAACTTTTCAATTATCTTTTGGCAGCTATTGTTTTATTTCCAGATGCTTTATATCTATAGTGTGTGTGGTGTATGTTGTGTGACTGTAAAGTGATGTATTATTATTCAAATGAGTTTTTTTTGCATTTTTAAATCTGAAAAGCAGACTTTTTTTTCCTTTTTTCCATATCATTATATTTTTATTTCAAATGTTCTACACTCTACAATACCAAAATTGAGAATAAAAAAAAATCATTCATTTATTAATTAAAATTTACATCAAAAATAATATGCATTTTTTCAATAGATTTCTATATAATAATTTTGTTGTTTTATCACATACAATACATTCAACTGTGATGATTGTAAAAATAAATAAATATAGATCACACACACGTGTACAAATCTATAATGTATTTTGTAAAACATTATAGAAATTTATATAAATAATTTTTTTCAGTAACGAATTCCCAATAACGTATGGTAATTATAAACATATAAAAGTCAACTGGTATTAAAATTCTTAATCCTTATGCGAAAATTATGTGTTGTCTTTGTCTTGTAATTTCTATATGTGTAAAGTGGAGTATTAAATTTATATTGCATTTCAAATGCAGTGTTACATTGATTAATGTTGCAATCTCGTAAAAGAATGCTTATTGATCGGTTATAGCTATATACTCTTGATCAACCTGGATTGTGGTAACACATTTTATTAAATTGTCATTCATAATCGCATGCATTCGTTCTTGTTTTGCCTTTAGAACAATTCTTAAAAAAACAGTGTACGTAATTATTACATATTGCTTATAATGTATAAACAAACTAAAAATTAAACTGGCCACAAGTAAATATGAAAAGTGGAAAAGTTACGGGATGGGCCATGTAGTGTTAAAAGATTCTAATTTTAATCATACAAGAAGAAATTGGCTCCAAATTAACTTGGACAGATAAACCAAAATGGGGATTTATTTGCAGATTTGTGGACAAATAAAAATCTGTTTGTTGGTGGTACTGTTTGCCAAATAACAACCTTCATAACTATTCTATAAGGAAACTTCAAATGAACTAACCAAAAACCTAGTATATCACACATTGCAATAAGCAAAAAGTGGAGAAGGCTGACCTGAGATTTGCAAAATATATATTATTATCTGTATTAGCTGGGCCCAATCGACTTAGAAGCACCTCGATTTTACCGATGTTATTTGTTTGTTGCACATACGCGGAGTGACATATAAAATAAAGTGCAACCTTTTTAGAAAGAAACATGCGGGTCTTACCATCAATAAATCGCTACAGAACTATTTGTAATATTATGTTAATTTAAGAGTATTTGTTGGAGATTTTTGTCTTTCCATAAATATGGCCAGTTTTTCAAATAATATTTAATGGAATTTGTTTATAATTATAATATTTTATTATTTTAGAATAAATATTGCCAAGGATATTGTATGTAAAAATATACAATTAAAATAGTGTAACAATTGAAAACAAAATTTGATATATTTTTTAAAATTATAAACAAAATTTATTTGATAAAATATAATATAACGTATGAACCATATTATTATATTATTAATATTATTATTACTATTATTAATATCATTATTATTATTATTATTATTGTTATTTTATTTTTAATGTTATTATTATTATTGTTTTTGTTATATTATTGATATTTTCATTTAATGAAAAGAATAAAGGTAAAAATCCATACTTATTTTTTAAAAGGTCATTTACATTTTCGTATTTTGTTAATCTGTTTTTAATTTTTAATCTCTATATGTTAAAATATAAATATATTTTTACTTTTTAAATAATTTCTTTAATTTTATAAATTTAATATTTGTATTTGAATTATTATTACTATTTTTTTTTTTTTTTTTTATTATTTTTGTTTATAAAGATTTTACACAAAAATTAGCTAAATTTAAATCCTTATTATATTACTTCTTTTTTTTTTTAATTCGTTACTTTCTTTAACTTTAAGTACTGTTAAATTAAAGAAATTTAGTTAAAATCCATTATTATTATTATTCACATTATTAATTAAAAATAAATATAATTGCATTTTATTTTTATAATATTATATTTATAATTGAAGATGATATAGTTTATAGTTTATTTTATACATTTCTTTAATTATTAATTATTAGTATAATTATTTATTTCCATTTTTATAATTTAAAAAATTAATCAAATATAAATATGATAAAATTATAAATTATAACTCATTTAAATAATTACGGGTATAATTCGATAATCGAATTAAAAATTCTAGTAATAAGTTTAATTATTAGTATAAAGTCAAATTTAGATCACATAACAGGCTAATTCTTATTATGTATCAGGAAAGTTAGTTTACTAATAATTGCATTTAAAACTGATACTCAGAGAAGTTCCACCGATCAGATTGTAGTGCTTGATGATTTTCTGCTTAATTTAGATGGATTTTGATAAGCCAATATTAATTGGAATTAATCAGGCGGTTTTTGATAAGTTGTTTCAAAATTGGACAGTTTCGTTCACCAGAACAGTACAATATTTGGATCAACAAATATGATAAACACGAGCTTGAGTAAGGGATTGCACCCGTAGTACCTGCCAAGATCCCTCAAAAGTGATATTCAGAGCAGTTTTACATAGACGATATTATAGATTTGGATGACTTTCTGATTAATTTGTAAAAAAAAGTTTGGTGTATGGGCTTAGAAATTATACTGGTATTTCCTAATTAATTCCTCCAAAATGTATATTCTAGCTAGTTCTACTTACCATTTATTACAATGATGAATCTCCTGACTGATTTGCATGTCGAGCCTATACATTTAACTCTTTGCAAATTCTTCAAAAATATTTAATTAGTTTATTTTATCTAATTTGTTATTTATTTATTTTTTTATTTAATTATTTCTTTATTTGTATATTTGAGATACATACAGTAAATACAGTAGTGCTACTCAATACTGTGTTTAATTGACTTTCCTTGAAACATTAATTCTGATCAATTCCCTGTTTAATTATCTTTCATATGAGGTGCAACACGACTAAATGAGAAAATTATCCTGGTAATATCCTTGAAACATCAATTCTTCTCAATTTTCTGATTCTCTGATTTACCATGAAGAATTGGTAGCTTGTCCGTTTTATTTTCACCGCTTTGAGAATAATTTTAATTCTTTTAACACTTTACTATTTATTAAATCTATATAAAAAAAAAGAAGAAGCCACTTACAAATTGCACAAAATTTATTTAATTTATTTATATATATGTTATTTCGTGAGAGGTCACAAATCTTGTTTAATTATGTTTCATATGAACTACTAAATCAAAAAATTATCGTTACAGGGTGCTGGAAATGCGCTTGATTTAAACTTGCATTTTAATTTTTATTTCTTGATTTATTTGGGTACTTTACTTTTATCATGAAAA
Source organism: Bibio marci (assembly GCA_910594885.2). Classification (NCBI taxonomy): domain Eukaryota; kingdom Metazoa; phylum Arthropoda; class Insecta; order Diptera; family Bibionidae; genus Bibio; species Bibio marci. The sequence goes on along the minus strand of OU343114.1, from coordinate 24,775,284 downwards.
AAATTGCTTACTTCAAATTCGTACATGTAATATACGTATACATATAATAATTCATTAAAAATTAGATCTTAATTGAGAACCGTTCAAGTGTTACAGATTATAGAAATTGTTATTTGAATGCTTCCCTGATGTGGTGTTTGCTAGCAAATGAGCAATCCTTATGACTTTTTAACAATATTTTTGTTTATTAAAACCTATTTTAATGTTTCCGGATAAACGAGTGTTCGAATTATCGAATTATACCCGTGTTATTTTAATTGAATGCATGTTATTTTAGTATGCACCTCAAAATTATTTTTAATTATAAAAATAATAAAATCAATAATTATTCTAATATTACTATACTTAAATTTTATTTGTAAAAGAATCAAAAATTAACATATTTTAAAACAAAAAAAAATAATAATAATAAAAGTTTTTATGTGATAATACATATATTCTAAAACTTTGTCTATTGATGAATCTATCTATATATCAAATTAAATTTAAATAATTACCGTGCATACAAAAATACATATTTCAATTTTTATCTCTCATATATAAAGTTAAAATTCTTGTAACTTTTTTAATTGATAATTTCACGTATATTCCATAACTTTAACATGCATTTTTTTATGTTATTACACGGTTACGTATGAAAATGTTATTTATTTATAGCAAAATTATATATTACATTGTATATTCAAATTAATTAAATTTATTAACATAACTTAAATTCATTCTTGCATAATACAATTACAAGTGTTAATTATAATAAATTTCATTTCCATATGACAAATAAAATAGGTATGGTTTTTTAAATGAATGAAATAATATTTTCAAAAATAAAATAATAGATTTTTCCTTATACATAAATGTTTATAGATATATTAATGTTTCATTTTAATATTTCTAATAATAGGTATTTTTAAATTTATTTAGTATAAATTTATTCCTATCAATCAATGTTCCGATGTGGTGGCATTTGTATTATTTTTAGATGGAGTATACCACCATAAGAGCACAGAAAAAAAATTATTATATTATTTAATGCCGCAATAAATTTTATAAAATTTGTTATTTACAAGTACATATTTCTGCATCGAGCAAATCATGTATTTTTGGAGATTAAAAATAATGACCTTAATCACATTTACTCTATTTTGACAAACTTGAATTCTTTGAATAATGTAGCGAGAAATTTTCATGGTGGAACACTTTCCTTAAACAGGAAATTGAATTAAATATCTTGAATGCTTTCAATATTTTGGCGAAAAGTTTTCATGATGGTACGCTTTTCCTTAAACAGAAAATTAAATTACTTAAATTCTTTAAATATTTTGGCGAAACATTTTCATAGTAGTACGCCCTTCCCTTAAACAGTTATTGTAATTGTAATATTTTTCACGTTGAAAAATTATAACGAAATTTTGAAAATATCATATCATATCATATATAATATGAAAATTAACCTAAAATTATTTCCTTAAATATTTAAAAAAAATTCAAAATAAATGTAATTCATGTTTATTGTATACTAACGGGATTTTAATAATGTAGCCCCATTTTATTAAATTTTATTTTATTTGTTTCTTTTTTTTAATTAAATTATGCTTTGTAATTGCAAGAATTTCTTCATCTCCATCCTCATCATCATTATCTTCTTCATTTTCACCGACGACGCTACCTAGTTTTTCTTCTGGTTTTTCCATTTCTGATACTGTATATAAAAAAAATAAAATTAGGATTACATTATGATAAAAATGTTAAACTATTTAAATCTCTTAAATATAATATTAAACATACATAGACATATCGTCATCGTATTTTTTGGCATCACACTAAACGAATAGAATGAAACTTTAAGGTTGTAGTTTAACAGTACATCTCCATATGATATAGAACATTTTTCATAACAAAAAGAAACGTATTAACTTATAAAACAATGCTTAATCAATTTTTGGGATTTGTTATTTGTTCTCAATACAAAAACACATATGGAGATGAACTATACTGCGTAGTTCGTTGAATGTCATACGAGTTTTTGATAATATGAACAAGATGTTTTTGGTAAAGTTTTGGTAATTATCAACTTCATTTAAAAACTTATCAGATTATAAATCTAACTAAGGTCGAAAATTACTCAATGAAATGAAATTTAAAAGTACGGCCAAGGTATTGTAACTTAAAAATAATAAAATGTTAAAAGAATATAAATAAAAAATTAAAAATAATAATTATGAGTATGGGAAATAAGAACGCGAACGATTGCGTCTTTGCTATAAACAATTCTTTTCTGAACTAACAAATGGAATGCAAGTATTAAAATTAGAATATATTCTAACATATAAAACAAACTTAAAATTACCTTTCCGTTTCTTTGTTAATTTATTTTCAGATTCTGAATTATTTTGTTTTCCTCCTGCTTTTCGTTTGGCAGATAAAATTGCTGACGACGACGGTACATCTGCATCAGCTAATTTATTCTGTTTATTAGCTTCCATTTTTTTTTCTGATGTTTGTCGATTTTGTTTACGCTGTAAACGTGAAGTTGGTGTTTGTTCAGATGATGATACTGATTTTGCTTCAGTAATAGTTTTTGAATCATTCTTTTTTACATTTGCCTTTTCAGTTGTTATTTCATCTGATAATGATATCGATGATGGTGTTGTTGCTGATGTTAATTTACGATTTTGAGAACGTTTTGTTGGTGTATCTTCATCATCATTTATATTTTTTATTTCTTTTAATGTTTTTGAATTATTTGATGTTTTTGGCTTATTTTCAGAATTTCCCTGTTCTTCCTTTTGTACTTTTTCATTAAGTGACGTTATAGGTAGCCCCGTTGCTATTTTAATATCAGAATCATTATCAAGAGTAGTTGTTATTTTAGTTTGAACTGTTAGGGAAGATTGTTTAAAATTTTTTTTTGTATTTACAATTGTATTTTTTTTATTTGATGTTGATGGTAGCGATGATATTTCATCTGCTTTTAATGATTGATTTTGCTGTTCTTTTCCTTGCCGCTCAACTTGTTTTTGTACTTTGTCTTTACGTGCTGATATCACTACAGTTTCATTATCATTATTATTATTTTTATTTTTTGTTGTTGATGTTGCTGTAATTGTTCCTTTCTAAAATTTAAAAAATTTCACATGAAGTGAAAGTTTAAATGAAAAAAATATGTAGTAAAATAACCGATAACTGTAATGATATCCTTTCCCAATCAATTTATACTTTGGTAATTATAGACAGGATTATATTTTAACTTTATTTCTCCTTATTTATCAGAAATCAAAATTATTATTATTTATTTGCATAAAAATTAAACTGTGTGTGTTTTTTTTTTTTTTGTATTTTATTATTGATTATTGATTTTCAAAAGAATTCCCATATAAATTTCGATGAACAGGATTTTTTTATTAAACTAATAAAGTTGATTAGTAGTTAAATGAACGTTTATGATACATATAATAAAACAAAAGAGATGAAATTCAGGTTTGCTGTAATTATTTGAAAAATAATAATGGTTTTCTTATCAGAGAATAATTATGTTAAAGATTTATTTTGCATAAAAATAAATTTGGAAAATAAATAAATTTAATTATTTAAAATAAATAAAACTTTAACAAATAAATAAGATTGCAAACTAACATTTAAAATTTATTTTATATCATTGAAGCATAACAAAATTGTTATAGAAATTCCAAATAATTTTACTACATAATTAAATTAAAAATAAAAAAATGTCGAAAATTTTAATAGCGTAATTTGAAATTATTATGCGACAATTACAAAACTACAAATTAATAGTAACCATAAAAAATAATTTAGTAATTTGTAAAATACCTGATTTTCACGTTTTTTTGGAACTGTTTGTGAACGAAGTAATGCATTCGTTCGACTTTTTGCAATATTTTTAATAGAAGGATGATAGTTTTTGTCATCATCATCATCATCATCATCATCGTCATCATCATCATCATCTTCTGCAGATGTTCCACTATGTATTTGTGATGTTAATGATCTTTTACGTTTTTTAACATTTTTTGATTTTAATTTACCACCTTCTCTTTTCGCACTTTTACTACTACCACTACTTTTACGTTTTTCGTCTGGTTTCGTCTGTATTTGTGATTCATTTGTATATAATGATAAATCCACTGAAAATTGATTTAATAATTAACAATCATTTTTTTTTATATAACAATTGCATATTAATTTTATTAAAAAACATTCTCGCGACAATCCTTAAATTGTAATTTATTACTTTATTTACATTCTTATACATTTCAGTACAAAACTTATTATAAAAACAAATAAACCGAACTATGCTTGGTCGATTGCTTGTTTTAAAGTAAAGGTTCAATATAATCGACTTGTTAAATTACAATTTGACATCTCCATATTGATATATATTAAAAGCAAAATTGATCACATACACATAATGCGCAAACGAATAAAAATTATTTAATAACGATATTTCCTTCGCTTTATAATTAAATATCAAAGTTAATATAATAAACGGTGCCTTTAAGTAATTAAAATGTTTTCATATAAAATTTATTATTTAATTATTACATTAGTACCAATCAGTTTTATATATGAACTGTATCTTGATCGTTCGCATTTGTAAATAATAAAATTATACATTATATATGAATCTTTCAAGTGGATGGCAATTTCAAATTGCAATATAATATGCATTAAGTTAGATTCTTACGAAATTTGTAAAACTAGGCAGTTCTTCCATAAGACGGGAAGATAAGTTAGTGACATTAAATGAAATAGCTTTTTCCACTCCTTATTTTTTATAGTATATTAATGAAACAAGCAATGTTACTCCATTAGTGTGCCGGTTTAATGGTATCGATGACAATGTGGAAATCTAATGAATCCTTCATATTTTGTTATAATGATAAAACAAAATTTACTGCGCAACTATTGTGATTCACTATCTATATAATTTCAATATGAATCTAATATCTAATTTAGAATATAGAACATCTTAATATGCTAAAAAAATTAAATTTACCATACAAAAATAAAACATTAAATTATATAAACTTACATCCATCTGGACTATTAATAGTAGGTGTTGGACGTGGTAAAACACCATTTTCAACATCAATTGCACGTTGTAATATTGTTTCAATACGTTTACGTTCATTTATTGTTAACAGATAATTAGTTTTATCAATTTTTTCTAATTGAATTGATGTTAAAATACAATCAATATCAGTTTTATCATAATAATCACCCACATAAATATCTGGATCTTTTTCAGTTAACCAACGTATACGAATAGAATGCGATAATTTAAAAACATTTTGTAATGTTTGGCATAGATAAAAACCACATTTTTCATTACGTACGGCCAAAAATTCACCTCTGAAATTAAATATATTGATTAATTACTTTTCTTTTTAAATAAATATATATATAATTCATTCAATTACTTATAAAAAAGTGTTAATTTTTCTTCATTATTTTTTGAAAGTGGTGATTGTTCATTAACTGATAATTTTGCAATTAATGCTAATTCAGGCAATGGACTTTGAAATAATTTTGTTGTAATCTTAGATCGTCTTGGACGATTTTCTGATTTTGAATTTTGTTTAGTTTGCGATTGTTTTCTTGTAGGTGTTGCTTCAACTGATGTTGATGGTTTTGGAAGTGATGTTGATGTAGATGGTGTTGTTACAGCTGTTACTTTAGGTGTTATTAATTTGTTTTTAGGTGTTTTTGGAATGCTTGCTTTATCAACTTTTTTTGCAACCGATTTATTTTTATTAGGTTTTGTAATGACACTTTTATCGGGTGATGTTTTTGTTGGTGCTTTGATAACTTCAGTCGGAGCAACTGCAGAGTCAGTTTTATCCAGTGTTGCTGATGGTGATATTGTAGTTAATAATGGATCTGATTCATTTTCAGTTGCATTTACTGTAAGATTTTCAGATGTAACATCATCAGAAATAGTAACTGTTGTAATAGGAGTAATTTCAATTACAGAAGAGTTAGTAATTGTATCATTAACATCAGGAATTGTGGTATTTGGAGTTAAATTTATTGGTGTTTTTAATGGACTACTATTTTTTCTAGGTGATTGTTTTGTTCGTGGTACTTTTAAAGTCGTATCATTTGTTGGTGGAGTTTTTGGTGATGGTGTTACTGTTGCTTTCGCATAAGTTTTCAATTCAGTTATAGATTTTTCAGATTTTGAAGAATCAATTGAATTATCTGTAACTGTTTTCAATTCAGTCATAGATTTTTCAGATGTGTTTATTGAAGCATCGATAGTTTTTACTATTGAATCGGAGTTTTCTATCGTTGTTTCTTTATTTAATGGTTCTTTGTCGCCTTGTTTTTTATCTACATTTTCTAGCATTCTATCAACTGGTGGTTCCGTTATTTTCTTAGATTCATTTGTATCGGTTTTAATTGGAGAAGGTTTTACTTTATTTATATTATTTTTTTCTGATACATCACTTACTGAATCTATTGTTGTTTGCTTTTCAGCTTCAGGTAAAGTTTTAGAATTTAATAATTGTTCAGGTGTTTTATTATTAGCAATAATATTATCATTATTGTTATTATTATTATTATTATTATTATTATTATTATTACTATTATTTATAATATTATTATTACTGCTATTAATATTAATATTATTATTATTATTATTATTAGAAATACTATTAATATTATTATTATTAGTATTACTATTATTATTAAAATTATTATTACTATTATTGCTTGATGTTACTGTATTTGTTACCGTAACAACTGGATCGATAATAGATTCCGAAGTTTTATTAGTTGTTGCTATTGGAGTTGATGTAGAAGTTGATGTAGAAGTTGATGCCAATATAGGTACAATGCCTGTAATATTTGTCGCAATAGGTAATTTTGGTACAGATACTTCAGAAATAACATTTGCTGTTGATATTGCAATCGTAGGAGTATTAATCGTAATAGTCGGTTTTGTTGGTGTATTGGGCAATGTAGAAGGTACAGTAAGTGTTTTTGATACAGGAACTGGAGATATAGATCCTGGTTGTGGAGTGATTGGTGATTTTCTTTGATTTACTGTTTGATGTTGTGGCGGTAATGTTTGAAGTTGTGATTTTGAAGATATTAAAGGCACTTGTTTACTTTGCTGTGGTAATTGTAAAGGTGATTTTGACGGTAGTAGTTGCTGCTGTTTTTGCGATAATGTTGGAGTTATAATAGGACGAGTTATAGGTGTTACAGTTGTATTTGAAGGTATTGAAATTTGTTGTGGAAAATTATTTGATGATTTCTGTTGGTGCTGTTGTTGAACTAAACCTAATATGGATGAAGGTAATGTTGTTGCTGTATTAACATTAACAGTATTTTGTTGAGGTGATAATGGCTGTTGCTGTTGTATTTGATGTTGCTGTTGCTGTAATGATGCTTGTACAAATTGTTGGAGTTGTGATACAGATCCATTTGTTTGTATTTTACTGTTTTGCATCTCAGTTATAGATGTTCTAGTTAATGCTAATGGTAACTGAGCAGTTTGTTGATGTGATGCTTGTGATTGTTGAAATTGTTGTTGTTGTTGTTGTTGTAGATGTTGTTGTAGATGTTGTTGTTGTTGTTGCTGTTGTTGCTGCTGTTGATGTTGTTGTTGTTGTTGTAGTTGTTGTTGTTGTTGTTGCTGCCTTTGAAGGAATTGATGTTGTATAATTTGTTGTTGCAGTATTGCGATTTGTTGCTGTTGTTGTTGTTGCTGTTGTTGTTGTTGTAGTTGTTGTATATTAATTGGAGATACATTTGGTGATGTACCGCCAGATAAAATATTTTGAACATTTTGTATTCCAGCAGCTGATTGATTAAATTGCGCCAAACTTTGTAATCTTTGTTGTTGTTGTTGTTGAAGTAGTTGTTGTTGTTGTTGTTGTTGTTGCTGCTGTTGTTGTTGTTGTTGTTGCAAATGAGGTAATTGCAATTGTTGGCCTTGTGATGTTTGTGACACATTATTTGTTGGTGCCGAACCAGTTGACAATGTTGATCTTGGAGAAAAACTCATTTTTACCTGCACTTAAATGAGCATGGATTTTTTATTATAGAAAAATTAAAAGATAAAAATATTATTATTATATAAAAATTGTTAATTTATTAATTAATTATTATTAAAAACAATTATTTTATAGTAAAAAAAATTATATGAATAATTGCCTGTTATGTCAAAATATTGATGATGTGTTCACCAATAATTTAATGAACAAAATGTTAAAGAATATAAAGTTCATTGAACTCAATTAAGATTATGTTGGTATATGAAAGACAGAATTCCATTTTACACATAAATGGAAAAAATAACAATAAAACGAATTTGTTGATGTAACTAACTATTTATATTTTTTTGATTTTATTTACTTGCATATTATGTTTTATTTATCGATTTAATTATTTGTTTATATGAACGTGGAAAGTTTTCTTTTTTAAATAATCTTTATTTTTAAAGATAAAGGTAAAAGAATAACACAAAAAAAAATGTAAATTTAATTGCCGAACTAAACAATATACATTTATTTAATTTACCACACACATAACACACATTTTAATATTTTTGCTTCAAAATAATATTTAATTAAATAGATGAATTATAAATTTAAATAGAAACAAAAATAAAAAGTAAATAGAAAATACTACTTACAGTTACAAGCTTACAAGTACGTTATTTTGCACAGTAATGAATTTCTTGGTTGGCTCTATTTTCGGATTCGCCAGTTAAAAAAAAAAAAATATGACAAACACAAAAAAAAAAAGTTTCACTGTATGTTGTTTTTGTAATATAAAAAAAAACTTCAAAACGGGCTTTAAACAACAGAACTGATTGACTAATCTCTTATTATTTAACACATATTTTCATTTTCATATTATAATTTTTTCTCATTTTTATTTTCGAACAAATTATATATAATAAATTGTTGACAAAAAATTCTGCATAAATATATTTTTATTATTTTTATTCTAATTAAATAATATAATAAACTTTTCAGTACTTCAGCAGGCGTCCACTCCACTAAATTTCTATATATTCTTATTTTTTACCCCGCGCTCGCTTACCTTACCTCCTCACCTCTTCTCGACACCTTCTTCATCTGCCAGTTTTGGCCAGTTTACAGTTTGAATTACTCTCTACGATCTCTAAGCCTTTCACTCAATCTCTTTTAACTCGGTATGTAATTTCACTAGTACACCGCACACCTTGCAACCATCTTTTCACTACCAGGTACCAGCATTGCCTGTTGTAGCGTAATTTCTTTTAAACACAAAAATTAATGTGTCTATATTGAATATAATTTTCATTGCATTTGCATTTACCTAACTTTTTACTAATGTAGCATTTACATTATGCCTAATTTTTGAATCTAGAAAATTTCTAGGAAAAATAAAAAGAGATAGTTATAAAAAAAATATACTAAAGTAAGAGCAGTAAAAAAAATACGAAAATATAATCTGACAATTAATTTTATAGCAAATTGACAATTGTTTTTTTTTCAGATAATAATAAAAACAAATAAATATTTATTAATTATTACATTTTATTTGTTTTAAAATTACAATAACATAATAAATATATGTATTTACATATGCGTTTAATATTTTTTTTAATAAATACCATTAAATTTTTTATATTTTTACTAATTTTAGAACAAATAAAATGTTTATTATTAAATTTGTTTTATTACTGTCAAATTATATTTATATTTTATTATAGTGAAATGACAGTTTTTTTTTTTTTTTTTACAAATTAGCAATTCAGCTATAAAAAAAGATGAACATGTTCATCTTTGAATCTAGTTTTTCAATCTAAATTATGGCTAGGCCCATAATTAGATTCTAATTTTTTATACTATTGTGCTCTTCTAACTAGTTTGACATTTGTATGTTATATCTCAATTTTTTCTAGATTCAAAAATTAGGCATAATGTAAATTACCCATAACTTTATATTTTACCATATATTAATATTAATTTTATAAATATTAATTTGATCGTTTTTTCTGTGTTGTTATCAGTTTTACAGGTAAAAATGTTATATCGATATTAACATAAGATTCAATAAATTCAACATTTTGAATTCTACATTTTTATTTTGTTAAATACCATTAAATTTTAGTTTTACAAATGTTTTTCAAAAAAATTCTTTCCACACAAAATCCATTAAATTGGCAATAGTTACATAAGCAGTATGGAAAAAAAATTGGCAAGTCTGACATGGCAATGTATAATTTCGAAATTTCAATGGGATATGTCATTAAAATTTATTGCTATCCCACTGAACTTAAATCGGTGTCAAATGTGACATTTCGTATTTGATTTGATAGCGAAATTGAAATAGTTTCATTTTCCAGAGATCGTGTTTGTATGTAGAGTTGTACTTGTAGACAGTATTCAATAAAGCAATACGAATTTCCGTCACAATTCAGCCAATCCATTTAAGAGCCATTTTTCAATAATATATACGTATATTTAAATTTGTAAATTATATCTCTATATGGTCAAAGCTACCAGGAGTATAAATTAATAAATAATAATAAATAATAATAATAAATTATATTAATTAAAGTTTTAGAACATAATTAATTCTTTATTTCTTATTTACCAAATCACATCAAAATCATTAATTAATCAAAATTATCACAGTTATCATTATCTTAAAAAAATATATGTGTTATATTATAAAAATATGTAAATTATTTATATAAATGTTTAAAATATCGCTGAGGTACGTACATATTAATTATAAATTATTACCTCTATCTTATATATATAACATATGCACTAATTCTAAATACATAGATTTTATACATATATATTTTGAAAATTAAAATTATATATAAATTAATGTTAATTATAGTTAAATTTATTTATATAAGAAAAATTTTAAATAAAATTTTCAGTCATTTTTTTTAAAGCTGATAACATTCATACGTTAAAAATATATACTTAATATATGGTTTTTGATTAAAATTAACATAATTAACTATTACCAATATATAATTCTTTCACAAATCTTTACTTGAAATATCATATATACATTGGTATTGAAATTATATAATCTTACTTTCATTTAAACACCAAAATTTAGTTTATCATCTTAAATATATATATACACATATATTTGATAGCGCAGCTCGGCCCCGCACACAAATATAATATATATCTTACAACTATAAGTTACAAACTTTTTACGGTAGTTTATAAAAATTGAAAAAAGGATCACGCGTATTTTCAACGATTGTATATGTTGGTAGCCCGGTGGATACAGCCAAACAATAATCATCATCACTTTTTATATAATAATATTCATTTTGACAACCATCAGACGATTTAAATTTTTCTAATAAATGTGCCTGCTGTTGTAATGTTAATAATGAAAACGATGTTGATGATGGTTCTATAGATATCATTGTTGATGGTGATGATAATGATACACTATAAGATGATTGTATTGTACCATATGCAGTTCGTTGTTGTTGCTGTTGTCTTGATGTTGTTTGCAATAGATTAGAATTTTCATTTACAACATTCGATATTGTTTCTGATGAACATAATGTTTCTGTTGAACATAATGTTTCTGATTTATTATCATCACTTAATTGTTTTCCATTTCTTTCGAATATAAAATAATGCATTATATTCAATTGCGGAAATGTTGAAAACATACCAATGGAAAGCATCATTAATATTAAACCTGAGAAAAACAAAATTTAAAATGAATTATTATTAATTTTAATTATGAACTAATATAATTTCACAGTTTATATATAATAATAAATTAAACTATTAGTAAATTTATATTAAAATTTCATGCTGGCAATAATAATACGTATATATAATAGATAAAACTGATATCCTTTAATTTATATATATTTAAGCAAATTTAGATATAGTAATAGAAATAGAATAGATAGATAGTGTTTGTGTGTTATTTAAATATATTATTAAATACATATAAAATGCAACAGATTTTATTACATATTTAATTGAAACGTGCATTCTTATACTACAATCTATATTCTATATGTATCCGAGTACTAAATATATATTTATATAATTACTATCTACTATTACAACTAATACTCTACTACTAATTAATTAATTAATTTTCAAAGAACATAAATAATGACAGTGTTAATTGTTAATTTTTCCACAGAATTAATAAAATTCATTTTAATTTAACTACAACATAAATGGTTTTTCCTAGCTCTTCATGTCATTATTGGATTATAAATTATCAACCCTTATCACATTATATAAAATGTAAATCGAACTAAATTAATGTACAACAGTTAATTAGAATAAAACTATTTTTAAATATACATATTAATATATACTTTATATTTGCTTATATATGTAGATTGAAATTTTTAATATAATTTCACCAATAGTTTACCTCTTACAATCATACCTATTATAATAAAAATGACTAAACAAATTTTATATAATGAACGATGTATTTGATTATTATCATCACCAGGTACAAAGTCACCAAAACCAATTGTTGTAAATGTTACAAAACAATAATAAATGGAATCTAAATATGTCCATGATGTTTCCAAATAGGTAAACACGAATGACGGAATTAAAATAAAACATATAAATATGATGTTTACTATATAAATAAATAATAAACATATATTATTATAAATTCTAATATTAATATAATTACAATATATATTTAGAATTATTTATATGCACTTACATAGCATTAAGAAGAATTTCAATCTTTTATTAAATGATAGAAAATTAATTTTATAAAATAATAATATACGTTTAACAACAACACTTAAAAAGAATAATGTAAATGGTATTCCAATTGTTGCATAAATCATACAAAATATTTTACCAAATTTTGTAGTTGGTGCAATGTTTCCATATCCTTTTTATATATGTATATATAAAATTTAAATTATTTGAAAAACAATAATTAATTAAAAAATAATAAATAAGTGGCGAAGTGTGAGAAGTAGCATTCAGATTTCAGTGTCACTATATTTTTCTTAAAGCATCTGATGGGTACAAGTAGACTAAATTATGAAATATAATTTGGGATTATATACGCAGTATCATATTATTTCATACAAAATGTTACTGATATCGAATGGAAAATCGAATATATTACTACATTTATAAATCTGTAAACAGAAATGAAAATCCGTTAAAATTATGGTCCGTCATTAAATTAATGATGAATTCATAAAGTTGATTTTTACGGAAAATTTAGTTTAATTTTTTTTTTTTATAATTTAGTCTACTTTATAATCTGGGTATAAGAAAACTATAGTAATATTGTAATCTGAAAACATATACGGTTCGTCACTGTATTAAGTAATGACATAAAATTACCAATTGTTGTTATTACAGTAGTTGCGAAAAATATAGCCTCTTGAAATTGCCAATTATATTCAGCTGTAAAATTATTTTTTAATGCACTAATTCCATTATTACTAGCTGCAATTATGTTTCCTATTAAATCTTCAAGATCATCGTCTATAAAAATATTATTATTATTTAGATATTTGTGTTTTTATCTTGAAATTACTATGTTCTTGCACATAACATTACATAAAATTATACGTTCAGTAAATTAATTGTAAAGAAATAGTTTATCTCTGCTAATATTTATTTATTGTGTATACTTTTTACAAATTTGACTATTAACTAAATCTGTGTAAATATTTTTTTTAATTATGCCAGAGACAGAGTTATAAAATAGGTATACATAAAATATATAGTCTAAATTGAATACTCAATCCTGCGCGACGATTATAGGGTAATTAAAATAGGCCAAACAGAACTTAGAATAGAAATATTGATATATCTCTATAGTATTAACCCAATTTCTTTGAATCATAAATGTATATAGTTAATTATATAAGGCAAATAATTAATGTTTGTGTACATACATGAACTTAATATTTATATTTTACGAATTAATTGTGATAAATTTAAATAAACTCAATAATAAAAAAAGAATCTCTCCATACATACAAAGCAAATACATACATACCATTTACATTTGGATATTTTGTTAAAAATGTAGATCGTAAATTTTGTAAATCTCTTCGAGTATTTTGTTCTTCCGTTAATTCAAACATTTCAAAACCAAATCCACCAATTAATATATAACATATAAATAATAGTACTAAATATAATAAATTAACATTTATTTGTGCATTCATTGCTGCAAAATTAATTATTGGTATTCGTTGCTGATTTAATATTGGTTTTCCCAATAATGGTTTTTTTTCATTTTCTGATTCTATATTATCATTATTATTACAATTACTACTATTATTAATTATTGATTTATATTCATATGGTTTAGATTTTTTTTGCATTATTTCATTTTCCTTTAATCTACTTATATCATTATTTATTGATGATGATGACGATGATGATGATGTACCTGGTAATACATCATTATATTTACCCATATTACTATTTTCATTGCAGGAATTCATATTTATTATTTTTTATTCTGAATTTATTCAATATACACAGCAATTGTATATTTGCGCTTTTCCGTATATTCTTGTATATATCTTTCTATATATGTTGTTAATTAAATTTAATTACAATCTAATAATTATATAGTTATGTGTCATAAAAAAATTTAATAATAATAAATCATGAAATTTCCTCCATAAGTGTTAACTATTAATTTTATTATATTTTCTATATAAATAAATTAATTTATATAAATTTGTCTTGCCAACAATCATAATTACAAGTTTAATGTCTTTGATTTATAATTTTTTTGTTTCAACCTATATATTTTATAAATGAAATAAAAATAAAAACAAATAATATTGATTAATTTAACAAACAATTAATTATTATAAATTTAAATACATAAACAATAAGTTACTAATATAATATTTAATATAACAAAGATAACTAACTAAAAAATAATTAATATTTACTATACTATAATATATAATCAACCGTTAATGTTAGTATGTGTCGTGTTAATGGGATTACTGAATATAATAATGATTAATATACTATTAATATAAATTTCTTATAGATGTATTAATTATAAGGTCGCGTCACACAACTGGTGCACTTGCCAAATATTTGTTATTGGTGAAGACTTGTCAATACATGTGGATGAAATATTACAAAACTTTTTTGATATTATATTACTTGAAGTAGCATATTCAAGCAAATTTAAAATATACGCAATAAACTTATACGTAAGTAAATTATATAAATTTTACAATATTTCTTAATGCAATTTATTTATCTAATCTTTTAAAAATTTGATTACAGAAAATAATAGCTATTTGATACGGAAATGATACGTGAAAAATTAATTTTACATCATCAAATCAGTGGTTCTGTGGCGGCGCAGTTGATAAACAGCGATGGAAATAATTAATTTTATATCGATATCTATAATAACATTGCTGAAAATGTGAAATTAACAATTAATGTTATATAAAACAAAGCAAAATATAATACATAGACGGTATGCATGTATGGAGGGACCTAATAATATGTATACGTAAGTGCAACTACTTAATGTTGCAAAATTATTTTTTGAAGAAACCTTCATATACTGCTTGTGTCTTGCACATTATAAAAGCATTGCATTTGAATAATAACTTTTCGATAATATAAAACCTATTATCATGTAACAAATATAATTTTTCTATTTTGAATTTAAGTTGACTGCGAACTACCTATAGCAACATCTTTTTATATCTAAGTAAATATATTGTTCGATAACTAAACATTCACTCTACATATTAATTATATTGGGTTGGCAATTAATAATAATAAAAATTAATAATATAATACATTGCACTTTTTTTTTTAATGAAAATAACACAATATTTGATATAGAATGAATGAACTTTATTCAGTAATGTATATTGTCCTGTTCGATGACCCTTTGTCATCTTTTTGGCAACTTAACTCATAGAACTCTTCTAGTCGTTATCAAAAAAAAAAAAACCAGGAACCAAGTGAGTTTTGACATCAACATCTTTATTGAAATTTTTACAGTTTAAGAAGTTTTGGAAATAAATGGTAATCTGATGGTGCAAGTTCAGGACTATATATAATTTTGTGTGTTTGTTTGCGATACGCTTTTTCCTTTGTGGAAGCATAAAAAGAAACAAAATTTTGATTTTGCATTTTTCAACAAAAACTGAGAAGTAATTTTATTTGAATAGTGCGATTTATTTGTTGCTAACCCAATAATTACATTACACAAATTATACACATTTTAATAAAAAAAAAAAAGAGTATAAGTTCATCTATATCACAGAATAAATAATCTTGCAGAAGTAACACTACATAAACAATATATGATTTACTTATGTATATTTATATCAGTTATATAAATACTACACATTTACTATATACTGCAGAGCTATTATGTGTATATTTTTACAACGTTGTCACTCATTGGAGTCAACCTAAAATTACTTCTGTAAAATTGTGTATTCTGTGTCTATATGGAATCTAAATAATACATGCGACATTATATTATCGGTCCATTTAACTGATTAAATATTATTATCAGTGTTTTTTTTTTCAAATGTTATAGTATAAAAAATAAAAATGTAAATAAACAATAGAAAAAACTTTCACTTTTAGTATATAATTTAAATAGATACAAATTTGGTATTTATTTACTTTTGCCTCGTGCCTATTTTTTTTTTTTTTATAAATTCATAACATTATTATTGTTCTTTCACTATATATTACAGCATATTTTCACAACATTTTAGTAAATTCATTTTAATTAATTAAAAGCACAATAATAACTGATAAGTTAACTTATATGAGAACACAATAACAAGGCGATATTTTCTTTAAATATATATATATATGTCGCTAACTATCGTTAACAACTCTTTACAATAAATCTCCTCAATTACAAAAATAATCTAACATTTACAAAATAAATTAATAAATGATTTTAATAAATAATTAAAATAATTAAATATATTTATAAGACTTATAATATGATTTTAAAATATATTATAAAAATACTGTAATATTTATATGTATATAGAACACAAAGAACAGATAACAATTATTCGATTTTGGTATTTATAATAAATGTAAAATATTATTTTTATATTTGTGCTAACCAAAAACTAACACAATTGTACAGAGATACATATATTATATCAAAGTATCAAAACATATACTCATATATATTATTATATTATAAAATAGATATGATAAGTAGTAGGGTATATTTTTATAGTGTGTAGACGATCGTGGATGGTTAGGTTAGCCTAAAGTTTTCAAATTAGTCTGAAATTCAGAAAAAAATTTGTTTTAAGAAATTTACTGTTTTAACATAATGATCATTATTATGTTGTTGAAAAGGTTTTAATTTAAATTTAAAATAATAAAACCTGTAAAGAAAATCAAAATGTATTTGATGGAATTTATTATAATATTAATAAATTACAGCAAACAATTTTCTCTTCATAAGACACATCAAATAGGAAACCTGTTTCTATACGTCAATAATTGTTGGATTTTCTTATACAAAATAATTACAATAAACTGGAATTTATAAAAATTATTGAAATAGTTGCGTATCCCTCTGTCTACTATACATTTTAAAACAAAAACTTCTTTTGCATATGTATTTTACAATATATAAATCATATTTACGAACATTTGTTGTAAATATATATGTATTTATATTTATATGAATTATACATTTATGATTACATAATAAATTTGTTATTATTTAGTGATAAGAATTATTAAATACAATACATGTTTATTATAATCAAATTCATTAATTTGTAAATGTAGTGTTAATATAGTTTATCTATATATATGGTCAAATAATTATTTGTATATAGGTTAGATATATAAAAAACTAGATGCTCAAGCAAATTTTGTTTTAATTTATATGAAAATTGTAAATTATTATACTCGAATTTGATATTATAATAACATGTAACAAATATCTTCTACACTAAAACAGTTGAACAACTGTTACTGTTTAATATACCAAATTCTTTTGTATCATTGTTAATTTATATCGGAAAATTCTGTCCGTTCCGGTTACAACAACTTTGAAAAAGTATGCGCATATTCAGTTTACGTATATTTGGCTCTCGTTATCACTGAATGTATACATACTGACCAGTGACCTATGAACTAAATCAAAGATGATTCATGTTAGTATTAAGTGAGACGCGATCGTGTAACCATGCAGCTACTGATAAAGTTCATTTACGTCACTATATTTTGTACGAATGCCAACAAGGAAGAAATGCTACAGAAGCGTGTAGAAATTTATTGAAAGTGTTTGAAACAAAGAATTTATCAGACAAGCACTGGTTCAATTTTTCGCCTCTAGGGATAAGGCAATTTTTAAAAATGGGATATATAAATTGCCATCACACTGGCAAGAAGTCAGAAATAATGATGGATATTATTCAATAAAATTTATTTAAGGTACAACAAATGTATTGTTTAGTTTTTTTCTAAAAACGGACAAAATTTCTCTGTACACCTACTATATCGTATATTTTAGTATGTTTGTTTGTATATACGTGATAATATAATATAATATAATATTATAGTAAATCTAATAGTATTTTTATCATCATCATTATACAAATCACAGATGAAAGATCATCCAAACATATATAAGTATAAATTATTTTGGAAAAAAAATACAAACATAAAAATATATAAATTATAAGAAATGACACACTAAAAGATATAAAAGATATACATATACCAGATAAAGGAAACAATATAAAATAATAATATTTAAGAATAAAAAATATTTCTCTTTATGCATCATTTTGTCAAAGTTAAGTTTGTATTCGTAAAATACTAGTTTTTGAATATAATAATGTTATGTTTGTCTCCTGATTTTCAGTAACACAACAATATATAAATATAACGAAAAATTGAATTAATCTGCCCGCATATATTTTTGAAATCTTTATTCCATGGTCTTATTTATATAGTAAATTTTATTGACTTTAAGGGCTTCGGCTTAATTATAATAATGTTTAATCGTGTACAAATGGTAAAGATGATTTCAATTAATATATATCATCAATGTTAAAGCCTGACTTGTAATATCATAAATTAATAATTTATTATGTAAAATTAACCATTAAATCCGTCTTTAATCTTTTAACGATGTTTATTGGAACAGATTATTATTGAATAAATTGTTCGTTGGAGGACAATTGTGGATTATAGGCATATTGCCACAATAAATTGTCATTTGATTATACAAAAAAATCGCTTATAATATGACGGTTTAATTATATATACATGTATAATAAGGATGCCAGTAATTCACATTATAATAATTATTTATTAAAATTAATTTACGGGCATTGGTCCTTAATGATGGAAAATATTCAATGTATTAAACTAGATACCCAATATCACATCATCATATTCTAAGTTCAAATATATTGAAATCCATAGAGATGTGTGAAGGTGCATATATTGTGTTGAATGTATAGATTAATATAGAATCAATTTTATAATTATTTTATAGTGAAAAAATATCGTAAACGAAACTTAACAAATTGAATATATTTTCCATCGTAATAGACCGATATTCACCCAATAACTAATTGCATAACAATATCTACGGTGGATAAAAAATTTAACTGAATAATTATTTATGTTCAAGTATTTTGTTAACAAAATTGTTATCCTTAATATGTTGTATTCATATTATATTTAACTAAAAATACAATAATTTTATGTAATTATTTATATAATGAATTATTAAATAGATTGATGTAATTGTAATAATTGTTAATATTAAAATTAATTTGAAAAATCGAACTACGAACGATAGTATGTAGATAGGAACAAACAAGCAGAGCAACATGCTACACCTTATTATGTTACTTTTTTAAATCACTTAATGTATGACTAAACGACATATGCTACTTGCTCGTTGTGTTAACCTTTTAGTATTTGGTACATTATAAATTAATAAAATATTTGCTCGCATACGTTAGTTACATGGTTTAAGATTCTGATAGACTTAATAATAGTATTAAATATTTAATAATACATATTATCATAATAAATACATGGCTATAGTTTTTAATTAATTCATTGCTTTTTATAAATATATAATTATAATCATACATTGAATATTTGATATTATATATTATCTAGTAAAAACAAAATTAATAATAGTTATTATTATTTATTCCAATGTGTGGCAAATATTTGTTTTTTTAAAAGGCCAACAATCTTTATTAATATACCAATTATAAAATTCAGTAACATATAGATGAATTATTGTAATTTTGGTATCAATGGATATTGTTTTTGAACAAATTTTATTACCGAATTGTAATATATTTTCAGATTTTCATAAAACAAAAATGAATAAATGAAAGAATTAATTCCTTTTGATTTCGACCGAGGAAACTTAAACAACTTAATTTTATAATTAATATTATTTTTAATAAGATTGAACACGGAAATGAACGGATTAAAAGAAAAAAAAAACATTAAAACACATTTTATCTTTCCATAATTATCATTTTATGACTATTATAATATAATATTTATTTATATAATTTATCAGTTTTCGTTTCCTTTTGGATTTGTTTTTGTGAAACATATGTGTAATAACATTTAAAATAATACGCATATAAGTTCATATATTTTTTATATTATATTTATATACACTTTTAAAAT
This sequence comes from Bibio marci, assembly GCA_910594885.2. Lineage (NCBI taxonomy): Eukaryota > Metazoa > Arthropoda > Insecta > Diptera > Bibionidae > Bibio > Bibio marci. Next base: position 24,754,576 of record OU343114.1, on the reverse strand, counting down.
CTATATTTATTTATATATTATTTAGTTAATTGTTTAAAACATATTAGAAACATTTTATAGAAATGAATTTTTTTTTATTATCCAAAGTTAATATTGAAATTTAAATAAAATTTAATTGACAACATATTGTTTTTAAACTGAAAAATATTTAATCGTTATTAAATAGAAATTAAGGAATAATTTTATATTAAACATTTAATTATTGATAATATTAATAAGTATATGTTTAGGAAAAAATTATATTATTTATAGATCATTTTAATTTTTTTTTATAAATTAATATTTTAAATAAGTTTAAAGCAATTCTATTTTGCCTTTTTTTTTTTTTTTTTTTAAATAAATATAATTTTTATATTTATAATAAAATAAATAAATTTAATTCTATATTTTTAATTTAAATACATATATAAGATTTTTAATTTGATTAATAATAATATAGTTTATATTTTATTTTATATTTTTAAGAGTTACACATAAAATATAATTATATATATTTAAAAAAAAAAAAAAATTGGAGAAGCATTAAATTTATTGCAAATATTTTTATTAATTATTTAAAAATTACATTGGTAGATATCACTAATAAATTTAAAAATATTTTGTTATTTTAATTTTATTGCAAAACATATATAGATTAAATTTTTTAATATATTTATTTTTTTTTCTTTTTGTTATTTTTGTTATAGTGCATTTTTTTAATTTATATTATTTATTATTTATTAATATATGAATAGTAATTTTTATTAATATAATTTATTCGTTATAATTAAATATATTAATGCGATTATTATGAGTCATAAATACGTTTTTGAATATAAAATAATTTATCATTTTTTATCAACATATATCATCGGTCGGTCGGTCGGTCGGTGGTAGTAGTTATTAGGATGTTTTCGGTGTAATAGTGCAGCATTATTGTGAACTATGACATATATATTACATGAATTAGAAGGACTTTTAATTCAACTAATTTTATTTGATATTCTACGTTATATTATTGTACATGTGAAACCTTTATAAGGATTGTAAAGTAAATATGGTGTGTGCAATATTTTAAATAATAATTAATAAGATTTATAAAAACTATTAAAACGATTCATTGTAAGAAATGGCAACTTAGTATGGATAATAAAGTAGGATTTGTGGGTGAATGGTACAATTAAGGTTAGACAGCAAAATGGCACCATTGCGTGGAATACTTCCGTTTGATACGCACACCCACTATTGAACACCTCCAATTGAAATATATGGATTTATAATCAACATAAACACCACCGACAGACACATTTTATTCAATTATAATTTTTCATGATTTCGCATCGCCTATAATTTACTATACATATTTTTAATATAACATGTTTTTGTTTCATTTTATAATTATAATATAATATTCTTTATATAGTGTAGAAGGCACTAGGACTCAGCCGCTAATCAGTCTCCATCGCCTTATAAGAAAAAAGAGCACAAACATTAGTATACTATGTTATAAGGGACTGGAGACTGGTTAGAGACTGAGTACAGTTGCTTCTATCCTATATATATTTATTTAAATATTTCTTAATCTGTTTCCAAAAAAATAAATATTTTAACTTTATGAATTTTTAAATAATTTACTTATCTAAATGGTAGACACTATTAGACACACATATAAATATTATATTTTTGAAAAATCATAACTTATAATAAACTTTACACAATTATTATTTTATTTATTGAATTTATATTTTAATTATTTTTTGTGTTTTAGAAATTACATCAATATTCTGAATATACATATTTATTTTTAATGATTAAATTTGAATTCCAATGTAAACATTTAATGTTTTTTGTTTAGCTATTTGACCACCAATAATAAATAAAATATTTATTTTATATTGTGGGGTTATAATTTAAAAAGTGCAAATATTTAATAATTTTCATAAATTTTTATTGGGTACACTATTAATTTAAATTTAAAAATTAGACTTTAATATATTGAAATCGATTTTCTAATATTTTTCGTGGCTAACTATTTATTAACAAATGCTATACAAATACATATATATTTTACTTTAAAATTATTATCAACACATCATAATTCAAATATTGGAGAATAACCTTTACCGTATAATATATAAGGATTAGAATAAATACCAATATTTGTAATTTTACTAAATTCTACTGTAAAAATGGAAAAAATGGAACTGCTCGAATATGGAAAGAATATTTTTAATATACAATTCACAGATAGTCTCACAGTAACACATATCAATTGTTTTTAAAATTCCATGAGTGAAAATTGAAATTGAAAAAAAAAAATTGAAAAAAACTATAAAAAGAAAATATTTATTGCTAATTTATAATGAACAAATTCAATGAATTACGAAACCATATCATTTGTATATATGTTAAAATATGTATAAATTATAATATAAATGATTTATTGTATTATTAGTATATTATTATTATTTTCTACAATAATATATATATATATATATACTCGCCTCTCTTTTCATATAATTTAATATTTTTAATATTAAAATAATACTTTTTTAACGCTTTATATAAATTTCCTAGGAACAATTAAAATCCAAGATATTGGGAAATATTATAGTGTAAAATTGTAATCAATTTATATAAACGATAATAATATAATGAAAATTTATAAATTGAACAAAGTGTAAAATTTTATGTTATTAATTATGTTACGTTAATCGCCCATATAAAAATTATAGAATTATGAAAACATCTATTGGCAAATTGTTACATACTGCCATGCGGAGTAATTTATCAAATTGGTTGTAATTAATGTTTAGTAGATGCCATAAGCTTCAGTTGGAGTAATATAACTTGGTATAATTATGTTATCACGCGTTCATTTTATTTTACATATTTATGTATTCAATAAACGTAAATTTACTAATTATTGAAATAAATTTATATTAAGGGAATTATAGACCATTCATAAAAAATACCAAATATACACGTAATGTGCGATATTTGTGGAAAGAAATTATAATTTTACTATTACACACATATGAAAATAGATTCATACAGTTTCATTACAAACCATTTTTTTTTTGTAATAATAACTATCAGTAATTTAATAAAATACATGTATGTGATGCAGTAATTCAAACATTAAATTGCATATTATCATAGGGTTGGGGAATGAATCTTATGCATGTAATATAATAATATTAAATTTTTTCAAATATTCACAAAACTAAACAACAAAAATAATATTGAATGCAAATTAATATATGAGTATCGCACATTCTACATATACAATTAAGGCTACAATTGTTTCTATTAAATCGAATTCATTGAATTGGATCATAGTCAGATGCTATTTAATGGATGTAGGGTGTGTATCCATGAGAATATCTTATTTTTCAATAAAATACAAATTTAATAAATCAACCTAAATATCATTTTTACACTTTACACTCGGATATTAATGTTGTTAATAACAGCAAAATTCTTTTGTACAATATTAATTCTCATTATTAAAATATAATAATTAATTATGGATACAGTCAACAATTAATTTATAATTTTAATATTTGTTTAATTATAAGACATTATGGGCTAAGCCTAATTGTATTATTTTATTATTCATATTATAATATTTATAATAATCACAAACATAAATTATAAGTTTTATAGTTTAAGTTTAAAAATGTTTGTATTTGTTCGTTTATAATATATATTTCTTTCGATTCATTAAAAATGAAAAGAGATTTAATATTTTGTTATTCATATAATTAATATCAAAATAATACTAAATTTTTTGTCAAATTTGTGACTTACTTTACATTGTTGAAATAATAAAATAAAAGAATTTATTAGAACCCAAGGACTAGGATCACCCAAAGAACAATTGGATCAATAACAAAATTATAAACTATATATACGTGATTATAATCAAATATAGAATTGAATATTCGTATATACGATAGAAATTGTATGTGATGTAATAGTAGAATTCGATTATAAAGTAGCTATGAATTTAGATTTAGATGTATTAAAATAGGTTGTACCATTGAATATTTGCTATTATTATTATTATTATTATTATTATTATTATTATTATTATGACGAATTTACCATCAGGCAAATAAAATATAATATCATATTAAATAATTGTGTACAATTACAGAAATGGATATTATAATTATTATAAATTATTATCATCAAAATAAAAAAAAAAAAAAAAGTGGCAAAATAAAAAGTTCAGTTCACATAAATGGAATGCCAACTAAAATACTTACTCTATATATATTATATAATATAATAATTATATTTAATAATACAATAGTTATATTTTACATGAAAAATAATTTTCTTCGAATTTTACTGAAAACATTCTATATAAATGAATGTTATAAATTCAATATAATAATTTAAAAATATAATTTAAAATAAATCACAGATTACAGTTAAACGCTTAAATGAAATCGTATTATAAAATAAAAATAAAAAAAAATTAAAAAAATATATTTATGTTGGTAATTTTCGTAGTATAATTTATTATTTTTTGTTATCTCTTTTTAATTGAATTAATATTCACAACAAACAAATCATGATCATATTTTTCTTTTATCATTATATCAAAATTAATCAATTTTGAAATATAACTAATTATTTTTTAAAACTAATGGCAATTAATTAATTAATGTACGAATAAGTTTTTTTATTTTTTTTTTTTTTTTTATAAATTAAATATAAAATCATTTAAATTTCTATTTTAAGTAAACCATATAGAAAATATATATTCAATGTAATTATATATAATTAAGAGTAAACTGAAGAAAATAAAAAAAAATCTTAATGTTTTCAAATTTAAAAAAATAAATCAATAATTCCATTTATGTGTATTTATAAAAATTTAATAAAAAAAAAATTTTTACTATTTCGAAATAAAATTGTTAAAAATAATTAATAAATTAATTTATTTATTACCTTATTGTTTTTTTAAGATAACTATGCAGCAAATATATTTTGTTGGGCTGTGTCATTTTCAAAATCACTCCAAGCATTATTTAATTCCATAAACACTAATTTTGCAACATTTTCATTTGGAGTTCCCATTTGCTAGAAAAATTAAATTATTCACATAAATAAGACGTACCAATGTGTTTAATAATAATAAATATTTTGTATTACAGGTAATATAAAATTATAGTTACCTTATCCGGATGAACGGCAAGACATGCTTTACGATAAGCTTTTTTAACATCAGATGCACTTACAAGCTGATGCATTTCATATTTTGTCCATTTTGCATCTGACCATAATATAGTATGCATCGAACATAAGAGGGCACGTATATTATTCTTTTTACCATCAGTCTGTAAAAAATATTCAATATATGTATTTTGATTTTGAAATTACATGTTTTAAATAAAATACCGAAACCTACTTATGTTTATCTAAATACAAACTCAAGTTTATCTAAATACAAACTCAAGTTTATCTAAATACAAACTCAAGTTTATATATAATACAAACTACCGTCAACAGATTTTGAATTACATTTTTATTTAAGATTTAATAATTTATAATATTTGATTAAGTTAAAATATATAATTTATATTTTTAATTTTATACAGTGTGACATCATAGGGTTGTAGCATTTAGTCTCACTGGTCAAGATTTGCATATAATCACCTAAGTCATGCCAGTATACCAAATAAAAAATAAATTTAAAAAAAAAATATTTTTTTCAGTAAATACAAATATTTAAATAATGATTACAGTACAATTGGTAAATTGTTATATACTTCGATGCGGAGTAGTATGTTGTCTGTTGTTAGATACCATATAAGCTCCACACAATATAACATTTTAATATTATAATTTTATTAATAATATTGCAGTAGTAATATAATATATCGAAAAATTTCCCTTATAAATAGCGGGAATTGAACCTGCTATTTATATTTTACGATTTATTAACATTAACGCTATACTTAGCATAACCAGAAAACGGATGAGATGGTTGTTTGACCCACAAACTAGGTTGCTGTTGACTAATAGCCTACTCAAGCCAAATCAATTTATTAACCCAACATCAATACAAAACTCGGATGAAATGGATGACATTTTAATGGCAACTACATTTGGTACACGTGCGAACATTGCTACAACCAGCAACTAAATTTGCTGAAATGGTTCTAGAATTTCATATATATACCAAAATAAAATTAGGTGGTTGAATTGATGGTTTATTCTGTTATTCATGTAAAGCTCCAACCCAAGATAGTTAGTTTTTATTATTATATATACCAGATGTGATTTAATTGAATGGTATATCTTTTCTTACAGAATAATAACAGCTGGATTTGAAACTCGAATCAGAAACATTGTTTTCGTTCAAGTGTATGTTACAACAAATCCATCGGGCAGTAACAGGACGCATTCATTAAACCGATGTAATATTCTTAATCGAAATATTCCATCGATCGTACGGATTTTCTAAATTGGATAGACGGAAAATGATTGGAAATAATGAAGAAACAGTTGCTAAATCTGGACAAATTGGCAATTGCCAAGGTCAAAGGATAGATGAAAACCTGGAGAGAAGTGAAGATTTTGTCTGTAAATTGAATAAGATGGTGTTGTTTTATAGAGGAATGACAGAATTTTATGATCATGATGATGATTGCAAGTATAGTGTAGAAATATGTTATATGTAATTGAAATTTCCCATGGAAGAATAGATCACGAATTTGTACTACTTATAACAAACTTAAAATTAACTTATAGCTTAGAAATAATGTATGGTTTGTTAGTCATAATTGATTATAGCTACAGTCAACCACTTTTATTTTTGTAAATATAAAATAAAACTGAATATATTCACTTACCCATTCCAAAATTTTTAATTTTTCTGGATCCATATCTTTAATTATTTCTTCTTTTCTCATTGCATTAATTGATCTAGGTCCTTGATTTGATTTACTGGCAAAATTATAGCCTTGTTGTCCTAAAATATCAGCAAAAATATCACCACCTACACCAGCACCTGCACTACCAGCAGCAGTAACACCACCTATTCCCGTAGAACCACCAGCAGAATTGCTAGTTCCAGCAAAATGTGAGCGACTATAGTCTGGTTTAGACGGATTTTGAGGTTCACTTGGACTACGTGATTGTTGATGGATTGGTGTTGATGGACCGCGTGATGCAGGCAATTGCTGATTAACATTATTAATATTGTTATTTGCAAATTGATGTGTTGGACTTGAAAATTGTGTTGAATATGGGCTAGGATTTGGTGTTGTTTTTGTTGTTGTATTTGATGCAGAATTTTGTCCCCAATTCATATTTAAACCTGATGCTAAATTTCCAATATCAGCAAATGGGTCTTTATTTATCTACGAGTTAAAGATTTACATTATAATAATAATTAATTATAAAAATAAATATAAACAATTTACTTGGGTTTGTTGTTGTGGTGAATTTTCTTTACTTGGTTGTTGAGACGTTGAATATGTTGTTGGTTGTATTGGAATTGTATTTGTATTACCACCAAGTGGATCAACATTGTTATTAAATTCAGTATATTTACTATTATTATAATTATTATTATTGTTAAGCATATTTTTATTATTATTATTATTATCATTATCATCATCATCATCTTCACGATCATCATCATTATTATTATTATTATTATTATCACTATTATATTTATTATTATTATTATTATTATTGCTAATATTATTATGATTATTACTGTCATTATTCCCAGAAAATGCATCAAATCCTAAATTGAAACCATTAAATTCTGATCCTACATTAATATGGTTGGTTGAATTATTTATTGAACTAAAAATATCATCTAATCCCGATGATTCTGCTGGTACGGTTGTATTTCCTAATATATCCGGTATTTCTGTTGTTTCTGTAGTTTCAAAACCACCAAGTAAATCAAAACTTGGCACTTTAGTTGAATGTTGTTGTTGTTTCTGTAATTGTTCCAATTGGTCATCTATTTCTTCAGGTTTAATAGAATTACGACTAAGATTAAGTAAATCAATTTCAGGTTCTATATGTTTTGGTGAATTATTTAAATCTACTTCAATAATATTGCTATTATTATTTGCAGATGATATATTCATAGATTTTTGTTGAGGTTGAGGTGATGGTGGATATGTTGGTCTAGGTGGTTGAACATGAAATGTACTATTACCATTTCCACTAACCATATTTGGCGCAACGGAAGGACGAGGTGGTGGATGTTTCCCTACACTTGTTGAAGTAGGTTTCGTAACTGAAAACAATTATTAATGTAAAATATAAAAAAATGTATAAAAATATTATTTAACTTACTAAAATTATCCACATTTTCTTCATATTCTAATTGTGTACTGAATAATGTCATTGGATTTCGATGTGTAGTTTTATGTGTTAACCACGGCGGTTGTGTTGATGGTGGTCTTTCATTTTCATTTACATGTATTGGCATTGAAATTGCAAATGTCATCGGAATATGTTCAGCATCTGGTAGGTCATCCAATTCCGTTTTATCAAGACTTATTAGGGTTTCTTGTTCAGGTATAAAACCGGTATTCATTTGAAATTGACATATTTTAATACCCTGTGGGCGACCCATTCCTTTTAATGCATTTCTTGCATGATATAATGTCAAAGTGAAATCACCACATACAATTGCATTTAAATTAACTGTAATTTTTCCTTCATTTACGTGATACAATCTGATAATTTTAAAAATATCGTTATGTATTTACAACAAATAAATTAAAAAAAAAAAAAAAACACTAACTTCATTTTTTCATATTCTTGAATTGTTGTAAGTATAATTTGATCATTACATGCAATTTCAACAAACATTCGACAACCATTATGAGCTCGTGTCATTCGTGGTATTGGACTACATGTTACCGATATTAAAGTAATTGGTTTATGATGAGGGAAATGTGGTGTCGATCGTACAGTATCACCTAAATAATGTAAATAACGAATTTCAGATGGTCGTAAATTTGGTGGCATACGTTTTACAGCATATATTTGCATTGCATCTTCAGGCTCAGTTACTAAATTTCCATATATTAAAAGTGCACATAACTATAATGAGAAGGAGTTTGTTAAACTTTAATATATAAATAAACATAAACATTAAAATTAAGCAATTGTCACCATTGTTGCAGCAGTTGCACGTCCATTATCAGCACTTTGTATAATAACAATACTTTTTGGATCAGCCGACAAAAAACCAAACATATCTTCGGCTAATGAATACATGCCGTGTAATAATGGAGCACGACATTGTAATGGGTATATAAAATGGCCTTCAACTGTACGAACAGGTGGAGGTAATCGTGCACTTGTTTTAGGACCTAAATTATAAACACTAACTTTTCCTGGTGGATATCTACTTTCTATATATAACTTAACATCTTCTATATTATTGGTTTTATATGTTGATTCTAAACCTTCTGATGGGCATGGCATCACTAATATACGTGAAGTTATTGCATTTATATCTAAATCAGTTCTAGCTATGGATTGCTGCATAGTTTGCATAACCTTCGATGATGTATCTTTAAGATTTTTTAAAAAACTTCCAGCACCACCTTTTAATGATGAAAATAGACCACCACCGCCAGAACCCATGGGTGGTTGATAAGTATCATTTGAATTTATTTGCATATGCAATGATTTTGGAGGATCCATAGGACGTTGTGGTGGTTGAGACATTGGTCGATGGGGAGGTGTAGGTGATGGACGTGATGGCGGTGGTGGTCTGTTCGGTATATTTTGATATTGTGTTTGTTCATGCTGTATTTGATGAACAGGACTCGGCGACGGTGTTACAGCGGGTGGTGTATTTATTGGTTTTCCCTATTATTGAAATTTAAATTATTAATAGTTGTAATAGTCAAAATATACACATATACATACTGTTAATCCTATAGAACCTTTCAATGGCCAACCTTTTGTTTCAGATATCGCACCTAATCGATCCAATATCATTGAAACATCAAAACGTTTATTTGGATCTATCTGTAAACATCCTTTTATAACATCATGAAAACAAATATATCTTGAATCACTTGGTAGTGTAAAATTTGCATTTATTATACGTAATTTTGCCGAGTCTTCAAATGGATGCTTTTGAAAACATAAATAATATAATATACAACCAAGTGCCCAAACATCCACTTTAACACCAATTGGATAATTATTCCACGTGTCTAACTGTTCTGGTGCACGATACATTGGTGTTGTAATACTAGCCAACTATAATTTTATTTTATTTTATTTTATTTTATATTAATTGAATTATTATTATATTATTTTATATTTATATATATATATATTACCTGATCTTCTAATTGATTTCTTTGTTGAGCATTCCATGTTATATCTGGATAAAATACATCTGTTGTTGCTGAACCAAAATCACAAAGTTTTAGTAAACCATCAATACCCAATAAAAAGTTTTCAATCTAAAAATGAAGAATTTAATAAGATTTGTGAAATTTCCTATAATTACAAAAATTAATGGAATGGAGACATTACTAACTTTAATATCTCTATGAGTAATTGGTGTACTTTGGGAATGTAAATGTCCTACAGCTTTTGCAGCTTGGTAAATTACTTTTAATATTATAGCTGGATCTAATGATGAACCTAAACAATCTATCAGTGTTCCGCCTTTACATAACTCTGATACTAGTAAATATTCTGCATTTCCTTGCGCTGTATTTGTTCGATCAATAAACGATGCAGCTACATATTTAACAACATTAATATGACCAGAAATTTGTTTGTGTATATTAATTTCTCGTATTATATTATTACATGCTTGTTTATCAGCTCCAATTAATCTTTTTAGTGCATATTCAGTTCCGCTTTGCGTATCTTGAACAACATATACAAATGCAAACCCTCCTAAATACAATAACAAAAAAATTGTAATATAATAATGATAAGAATTTTTTTATAACAGACTTTTTTTTATGTAGCGATAACAAAGTTATTAGTTACAAAATTATTTATTCATTTTAATTTTAAATTGATTAATATTAAAATTATTTTCATGTCCTGTGTTATATAATATTATGTTAGATCGTAGGAAGGACAACAAGAATAAAAACGAAACGTCTAAAAAATTAACAAAACAGATTTTAAATTATTTTATTAGTTTGCCCATTCTGCTACTATAATCAATATCTTAAATTATTGAATAACATCCTATTTGGAGATGATGGAAAGTATATCATATGTAATAAGAAAAAACAACAAAGGAGGTAGAATTATGATGCAGGCAGGTTATTGATGGCATTGATTATATAAAACAAGAATCTATTGACCTATTCATTTTATCAACGTATAATTTTAAAATAAATATTAAATAATGTTATAAAGATAAATTTAAATCTAAATCTTATCTTGACATCTTGTTTTAAAAAGATATTTAATCCTTTGATTATAAAGTAACAAATGCATGAATAATAAAAAGTATATATTAAATTGAATCATCATCTTTTGTTACTTTTAATTCAATCAAATATCTTTCTTTTAAGTTGTAACTTGAAGTAATTATATATGTTACTCATTCCTTTGTCATTAATAGGATTTTGGATTTGATATGTAGCAAAACACATTTCATGAAAAATTAAATGAACCACATACTCCACAGCAAATTGTGCCTACTTTTCAGGCAAATGTTTTTATATTATATATAGAACATAGTATACAGAGTATAGGAATAAGATATTGAACTTACCTTCGGCAATCACACGTTTAACACGTAATTTAACTGAACCAACTTCTATAATTTGACCAATAAAATCGTTGTCAGATGATCCATTTGTTCCTGTATTAAAATAACCCATTGCTGATTTTATAAATTCACTCATTTTGATATAATTTATTTCTTTTTACACAAAAACAGAAAAATTAAACAATATTCGTAATTCAATCTGCCATTTTTGAAGATATACACTACACTCCCACTATATCCACAGGGTGATGATGCTGAACAGAAAAATTAGAAGTTCGCTAGTTTTGACAATGTTATTGGCGAAATGCTGCAAAGTGTTTCTACCTTGAAAATTAAGATCAGAACGAAAATTTCGATATACATTGTACTTCTGATTTGTGTAAAATTAAATATGTATATAAACTAATAGTAAATAAATTTACTGCACTAGCAAAACGAGACACAAATTATAATTTGCATATACAATTTCTTGTAGTTGTCTATTTGGTGGATAATTTATTTGCGGTGAATTTCGATATTTCGATCATTTTTCAATGGATATTATTTTTATTATTTTGATATGTTGACAGTCTGATTTGTGACATTCATGATATTTTTTTTTTTCATTTTTTCGTCACTTTTTTTTATTTTATTTTCTGTTGGTATTTAATTTTTACTTGAAGATTGAAGATTTTATTTTCTATTGGTTTGGTATTTAATTTTTACTTGAAGAAGAAAATTTTGCAATTTACCTACATTCCCAACCTCCCAACGCAACGAAAATTAAAAGAAAAATTCAACAATCATAATATAAAAGAAAGTAGATATTATTTTTTTTACTGTGTTTCTGCTTTGGAAGTTTCATTAATTTCTTTTAAATTTATATTATAAAATATATGCAATAAAAACAATGTCACATCAAACTGGAATAAAAGGTAATCCGTGAAAAAGAGTTAAAGAAATAAGAGAATTTTCATTTATTTTCATATTCTTATCACAATTGATTTATTACTGATAAATAATATTGCTTTATTTATTTAACTATGTGTATGTATGCATATTGTAAATAACTAAAAAATATAGAAACATTTATCATTTTGATATGTTCAAGTAATAATCACTAAAAGTAAATACCTATGAAAATTTTTCGTAACAACAAAATACATAAAATTTATGACACATTTTAATAACATTTTTATCAATTTCCAGCAAATGATGATTTACTGAAAGCATTCAGTAAATGTAAAAATGGCAAAATTAGACTGATAAAAATTTCCATAAACAATGGTAAGATAAATATTACCCTGATGGATGAGTATTCTTTTTATTCTTACATTATTATTATTATTATTATTTTTTATTTATTTATGTAGAAGAATTATCATTAAGTGCAATACAAGAAGTAAAAAAAGATTGGGAAAAAGATTATGATAAAATGATAATACCGCTAATTGAACCAGATACTCCTTGTTATATGTTATATAGGTAATGGCATTAAATATATTTGTATTGATATATTTTCTAAATAATTATTTAATTAAAGTACAGATTGGATACAAAAACACCATTAGGATATTCATGGCTTTTATTAAGTTGGATACCAGATACATCAATAATCAGGCTAAAAATGTTGTATGCATCAACAAAAGCTACATTAAAAACTGAATTTGGATCAGCTCATATAACAGAGGAACTACATGCAACTTCAAAAGTATTTTATTTTAACTTATTTATTTTATTAAATTAATAAATCAGTTACAATAGTATTCGATACTAGAACACTCGCCACATTCAAATTGTATGAAATGTTCTTGAACCATTGCGCCGCGTTCCACCTAAGCCACGCAATCAATTATAACATCCTAGTCTTAAACATTTAAAGAAACAAATTCTTCGATTTTATAAATTCTTGATGCTTCATTTTTAATTGTTTTTCGTCTCATATACATCTCTTTTAAAATAATGTATCACTAAATAAGATTATACTTGTACATATTTATTTTATTCGCATAATCATTTCTAGATGTATTGAAAAAATTGTAATCTAAATCAATTATTATTTTAATGTTCAACATTACTAGGACGAAATAACATTATCTGGTTATTTTAAAAATAAATCGGCATTTAGTGCGCCAGCACCGTTAACAATGCGTGAAGAAGAAATTATGGAGTTGCGGCGTACTGAAATAAATACAGAAATAAGTACAGACACAAGACAACAGACGTTGGGTGGAATAAATTGTCCAATAACCGAATCGGCAAAAAATGCAATAATTGATATGATTAAAGGTTCATATAATTATTTACAATTTAAAATTGAATTACAAAAAGAAGAAATACATTTGGTAAAAGCAAATAATATTGATCTATTAAAATTACCATCAGAAATACCAACAGATCATGCAAGGTATAATTACATTATTTATTTTTTAATTTATTATTAACTATTCGTGTAAATTAAACAATGGTTATCACTAAAATTTTAGATATCATATTTATTTATTTAAACATACACACGAAGGAGATTATTTAGAAAACTTTATATTTATTTATTCAATGCCTGGTTATTCATTGTCAGTTAAAGAACGAATGATGTATTCAAGTTGTAAAGGTCCATTTTTAAATGTAATAGAAAATTTAGGATTAGAAATTATGAAAAAGGTATTTACATATGAAATATAATTAATAACGATAATAAAATAATGTTAATATATATAATATTTTGTTAGCTTGAAATTGATTCCGGTTCTGAATTAACAGAAACATATTTACAAGATGAACTACATCCAAAAAAAATTTTACATCGTCCACAATTTGCTAAACCTAAGGGACCACCAAATCGCGGTGCTAAACGTCTAACAAAACCACAAGAACAACAATAATAATTGTTGGTATGTGTAGAGAGAAATTTTTAGTGATTTCACCGCAATATATATATTTAATTATTTAGCTATTTTTACTTTTTTTTTCAAACTCTTTCTTTAATTTATTTGTTATTTAAATCACAACGTAAATAGATATTAATTTTATACGAATAAAAATTACAGCATATTCGTATATAAAGTTTTTAATTAAATTAAATTATTTTTACTTTATTATTTATGTGATTATGAAGAAAACTATGAATGATAATTTAAATTTGATATATTTAATCGTATTTAGAAGATATTAATGTCAAGTTATACTTCTTTTTTTTTCATAAATACATACAAATTTTTTATTTAAGGCATTATAAAAATAACAAAATTTTATTTTTGTAATTATTTTATTTGCAATTTTACCATGTAATCTTTTGATGGTGTTGCGCAACGATCAGATAATTAAAATTTTAAAATAAATAAATCGTCAGTTGTGTACAGTTAATTTCGATTTCTTCATTACAGTATTGTGAAATGTTATACATATTAGAATTATTTTTGAAAATAATATTTAGCTAAATATATCGGTTATTATATATAATTGAATTGTATAACATATTTTTAAACAGGGATTTTTATAATTTCTTATTATATAATTTCATAACATAAACAAATTATTTCAATGTAAACAATTGTGGTTAAAATTAAAATAATTATCAATTATATGTACAACATATCACAATTAATTAAAAAAAATTTGTGTTGGGTTAGCAATATTTATTTAATATTATGTTTGTTTGTTTTTCGTTTTTTTTTTATTTCTAGTTTTTTAAGCAATTTTTAGTTAAATTTATTTATGTATTAGTAAATATTTCGATTGATTACTATATCCTCGATATGATAGCTTATTATTTTAATAAATCGTATTTTAGTATGAATTTAAAAAAAAAAAAATTACTTCATCACATGTTTTAAAATTAATTCCTTTGTTTAGATTTATGTAAATTATATATTTATTTTATAATTTTAAGTTTTATATGAAAATACAAAGTGTTCGTTGCTACTATAATTAGATACAGCAGAAATTTGGAAATTGAATTAAATAATTTACTAAAACTATAAATGTATGCATTAATTTAATATTAATGGAATAAACATAAAATCTTGCCAAATAATCACAATATTGCATTTAATCAATTAATAAAATATATATTAATGTGTAATTTATAATTAAGAAAAATGAAATTAAAAAGTTAACGATTCTGCTCAAGTCATACTTATTTTTTTTTCTCTTGAAAAATTGTTCATATTTTTATATATATTTTTTTTTGTTTTATTTTGAAATAATTAAAATATTTGAAGATTGATGAGTAATTTAGTAAAAAAAAAAAAAAAAACCAAGATATTTAATCTATCGTAGTTAGAAAAAAAGTGTATAAGTGCAATAAAATAATATGTGTACAGATACACATAAATATATTTATTGTAAATATCTTAGATTAAGAATAAATTATGCTTAGCCAATAAATGAAACTAAATGAAAATATTGCAATTTAATTATGGTAAAATATAAAGTTATTGAATTAATTTTATTCTTGTTCTAATAATAATAATATAGTATTAATAATAATGTTTACATTTTAGAAGCTTTCTTTAAGTAACATATTTAAAATCCCACTATTTTATGGCAATAATTAAAAATCAAAATATAAATTTATAAAAGACAAACAATATTTTTTAATACTATTTTTTCTTATATATTTTTTGTCAATGAAATTTTACTTTTTTTTTTGATATATAAATAAAAATACAAATATATATTGTTAAAAGAATCAAGTATGTAGAAAATTATTTTTAATCAAATATAAAATTTCAAGCAGCAAAATTCTCATGCCGCCAGATTTAATTAATACCAATCAACTAGGTCAACCCAATAAATTTTCAATCTATAGTTATGGGAACGAGTGGTAATTCATTCTTTTCCGAATTATTAATTAAACAACTTAGGGGTATACCTTCGTTGAAGTTATCTACTTAAGCCTATAGTCCATATTGGATTTTTGTGTAGAAAGAGACATTATTAATCTATGAATAAAAAATGTTCTGGTAGTTTAAAGTTATTAACGGAAAACATCAAAAGTTACTGGTTTAAAATGAATTACTAGAAATTGTTTTTCGAATGTTGAGGATATGTGAGTTATTTTATTCAAATCTCGCGAATCTTCGCCAGGTAGTGTATAACAATTCACCAACTAATCTGCAATAATCAAAAGATAAAAAGATAGACGGTTCCTTAATTTCATTAGATTTATATGATATATGACTAATCAGTCCCATAATATGAGTTTTTTTTTAATATACATAAATTGAAATGATATGTTAAATGAAATGTTAATAAGTTCAAATTAATAAATTAGTTTTTTTTTTTTAAATGAAAAATTTAGATTATTGTGAAATATTTTCAAATCTCATCGAAATCCGAAAAAAATAGAACTTCGAAAAATTAAATTATACGTAATTTTTATTACCACAAATTTACGTAAAAATGACAAGTAAAATTTATGTATTTATAATAAACAGTGTATGATTTGGACCAATCACATTAAGCCATTTGGTTTTTCAAATACACGTATATATTTTGCAAAAACCGCTGCTCCACCACCCCTTTTTATATATTAAGTGGTGAGTGTGCGTATATTTTTGGTCATTTTCATTTAAGAATTTGTCACTGTCGTTTGGTGAATGAATTTAGTAAAGAAAAGTTTGAATTAATTTTATTTTTATTATTATTAGTATTTTTTTTTTAAATTAAAAGTAACACACATTTATTTTAATTGAATAAGTATTAAAGAAACAAATACTGTTTTCCAAGAAAATACAGGAAAAAATAAAAGATGAAATATCTTTTATTACTCGGATTAGGATTATTTCTGCTTGCAGGTAAATAAATTTTCTTATTCTATTATTTTCCTTTAATCATATTTGCATAATTTTATAAATTAAAAAACATATATATATATATATATATTATATCATTTCAATAAAACATTTTCCTCATTTGTAGGCATATCAACTGTATCAGCAGATAATTCAAAAAATGAAGATTCAATTGATTTAGATTTAGGTGCAAGCCGGGAAGGTTCTAGAACAGGTACTGTAAAAATATAAATGTTTTATTTCACAATTTAAATATTAATTATAAATTAAAATTTATACGTTTGTTGCTGTAATATATTCTATCAATAGATTCTGAAGCGGTACAAAGAGAAGAAGAAGCGATCAAAATAGATGAATTAAACGTGGCACAAATAAAAGAACTTCGAGATAAGGTAGATTCATTTACATATTTTTTTTTTTTTTGATAAAAAAAAGTTATCTGATTTATAATTTAAGTAATCAATATATTGTTAAATTATAATTTTTACGATAAGAAATGGAATAATTATGATTTATTATTTTTTTTTTTTTTTAAACAACCCTCCAAAAATATATATTAGATAACAAATATTTAAATTGTTATATACAAACAAGTTTCTCTTATTTTATGTAATTCATTTACAATACATTTTAAAACGGTGAAAATATATTTGATTTATGTTTAGAGAAATTATTTTATTTATACTGTTTTTGATGACGTTAAATAAATAGATTTTAATATATTTTTTTCTTGATTTTGCAGGCTGAAAAATTCACATTTCAAGCGGAAGTTAATCGTATGATGAAGCTGATTATAAATTCATTGTATAGAAATAAAGAAATTTTCCTTCGTGAATTAATATCAAATGCATCGGATGCTTTAGATAAAATACGTTTAATGTCATTAACAGATGCTAGTCAATTGGAAACAAATCCTGAATTAGTTATCAAAATTAAAGCTGATAAAGATAATCGTGTATTGCATATTATTGATACTGGTGTTGGAATGACACAAAAGGATTTAGTTAATAATTTAGGTACAATTGCAAAATCTGGCACAGCTGATTTCTTATCAAAAATGCAAGATTCTGCAACAGAAGGACAAGTAAGAATTCATTTTATATATATATATATATATATATTGTAGTAAATAAGTATTAATTTTTTTTGGAAAGAGATTAAAAGTATACTTGTTCTGAAATGTGTGCTACCATGGTTATGGTATCTTATATACCTTTCATTGCAGCCAAGTTGGTAAATTACTCCGCATGGGAGTATATAAAAATTTACCAATCGTACTGCGATTAACGAAAGATAGATATATTCATAATGCTATTATTTTTATATGGTCCATAGTGATGTGTGTGCAGACATTGTTAATCTTTGAGTATCGTCCAACACTATATTTTCAAAGATATTCGTTTTTTTTTTCTTCAAAAATTTTCATAATCTAATGATTACACGATTCACCGAGAAATTTACTATCTGAGTTTGCATTCGAGTGTGGAAGTATCTTTTTTTTTATTTTGTACAATATATTATATATTATAAAATTTTTGTTTGCTTGTTTTTTTTTAATAGGAAGACAATGATATGATTGGTCAATTTGGTGTAGGATTTTATTCTTCCTTTTTAGTAGCTGATCGTGTTGTTGTAACAACAAAACATAATGAAGATAAACAAATTATATGGGAAAGTGATGCAGCTAGTTTTACAATCGTGGATGATCCACGTGGTGATACATTAAAACGTGGTTCACAGATATCATTATATTTAAAAGAAGAGGCACAAGATTTCTTGGAAAATGATACGGTGAAAGAATTAATAAAAAAATATTCACAATTTATAAACTTCCCAATTTATATGTGGACCAGTAAAACAGTTGATGAAGAAGTACCAATTGAAGATGATATTAAGGAAGAAACAAAAGACGAATCAGATGAAATAGAAGATGCCGATGAAGATGCAAAAGTTGAAGAAGATGCTGATGATGATAAACCAAAAACAAAAAAAGTTTCAAAAACTGTATGGGATTGGGAAATTATGAATGACAATAAACCAATATGGACAAAAAAAGCAGCTACTGTTACTGAAAGCGAATATAATGAATTTTATCGTAGTTTAACAAAAGATACATCCGATCCATTGATTTATACACATTTTGTGGCTGAAGGTGAAGTAACATTTAAATCATTGTTGTTTGTACCGAAAGTGCAACCATCTGAAAGCTTTAATCGTTATGGTACAAAATCAGATAACATTAAATTATATGTTCGTCGCGTATTTATTACCGATGAATTTAATGACATGATGCCAAATTATTTAAATTTTATTCGTGGTATTGTTGATTCTGATGATTTACCATTAAATGTTTCACGTGAAACATTACAACAACATAAATTAATAAAAGTTATAAAAAAGAAGTTGGTACGTAAAGTATTAGATATGATGAAAAAAATTAATAAGGACGAATATCTTAAATTCTGGAAAGAATATTCAACAAATATAAAATTGGGTATTATGGAAGATCCAAGTAATAGATCACGTTTAGCCAAATTATTACGTTTCCATTCCTCACACGATAAAGAATTAACAAGTTTAGAAGAATATGTATCGCGTATGAAATCCAAACAAGAACATATTTATTGGTTAGCCGGTGCGAATCGTGCTGAAATTGAAAAATCACCATTCGTTGAACGTCTATTGGCACGCGGATTTGAAGTATTGTATCTAGTTGAAGCTGTTGATGAATATTCAATATCTGCATTACCTGAATTTGATGGTAAGAAATTCCAAAATGTTGCTAAAGAAGGTTTTACATTAACTGAAAGTGATGACAGTAAAGCTAAATTTGAAGAATTAAAATCAACATTTGAACCGTTGACAAAATGGTTTAGTGATATTGGTTTAAAAGATTTGATAACACGTGCACAAATATCTGAACGTTTAAGCAATTCACCGTGTGCATTAGTTGCTGGTATGTTTGGTTGGACTGGCAATATGGAACGTTTAGCATTGTCAAATGCACATCAGAAATCTGATGATCCACAACGTACATATTATTTAAATCAACGTAAATTGTTAGAATATAATCCAAGACATCCATTAATTAGGGAATTATTACGTCGTGTTGAAAATGATGCAAATGATGATGTTGCTAAAGAAATGGCTACGATGATGTTCCGTACGGCCACATTACGATCTGGTTATATGTTACAAGAAACATCTGAATTTGCTGAAAGCATTGAACGTATGATGAAACAAACATTAGGTATTTCGTTAGATGAAGAACTCGAACAAGAAGAATTCCTCGATGATGACGTTCCCGAAGAAGTTGATGCAGATGATGACAAACAAACAGAAGATACAGAAGATCCAGAACATGATGAATTATAGAGTTAGTAAAAGAAAATTAAAAACAATAAAATTAAATTGTTAGTGTATAAAAACACAATCAAAAAATTAGAAAAAATAATCGTAAGTTTAAAAAACATTCGACTGATATTTATATTAAGTATTAGTACATTTATTTACAAAAAAAAAAAAAGTATAGGTTCACATTAAAGAGAAATGTCACGTTGTACAAGAAAATAAGATAAACATTACATTTAAATTATTTGTTTTTATTTTATTTTATTTAATATTTACATTTAAATGTCATCCAAAAAACAAAGTAAAAAGTAATAATAAAATTATTTCTAAAAAAAAAATTATATAAAAGTTGCGTTACGTTTATATTTTATGTTTCTTTACGAAATTTTATATAAACAGTAAGCCGCAGGAAGGTATTCTGTTGAACATTTAGTCAATTTGTCTAAATCTTTCAATAGATTAAGATAGCTGGGACACGTATTACGCATGGAGGAGAGTGTGCCGAAAAAACTGTTGAATGGTAATCCAGAAGGTAAAAGAAGAGGCGGAAGACCTAAGGCAAGATGGCTAGATGCAGTAAACTGATATAAAGATCCTTAAAATTCGGGATTGGAAGACATTGACTGCGGATAGGTCAGGTTGGAGAAGGTTAAAACCGCACCTGGGTTTTAATGCCATGGAGTAAGTAAGTAGTAAATAGTTAACGTAAAACATACAAGGAATGGAATAAATATAAATGTATTATATGAATACTCTATATTAAGATATAAACAAAATAATTCATATCAATTATTGATTAATAAAAGAATTAGATTCGTTTTTACTGCCATGGGTTTTCAATTTATTATTTTCATTTCAAAGGAATAGTGATATTACATTATTTTCAGTATATATTTGTATAATGTAATGAAATTGTTGTAGTTTATAATGTATAATTTAAAAGTATTAACTAAATTTGCGTCATTTTTGTTTGTTTTAGTTTAGATATATATATAATTTGTATAATTAAAATGAAATATTTAGCTCAGATTGACTTGATTTTAATGATCCGTTGTTAATTATTTTATTTAGTTCTTCTATTTTATTATTCAAATTTTTTAATTGTTTTTCGGCACCTAATTTATATGCACTAAATTCAAGCAAGATATTTTTTTTCTCTTCGAGTAACTCATCGATTAATTTATTTTTTTCTAGTAGAATATTTTCATTTTCATATGTGGGCAAATCGATTTGTTCAAAATAAATTAATTCTTTTTCGTTTACCGAACATGCTTTCAAGTCCAAATCAACCGATTGTTTTTCATTTATAGATGCATTTTCAGGAACTTTTGTGTTATCTGTTGTACATGCAATTTTACTATTCGCGAATACAGAAGGAATTGCTGTAAGTAAAGTAAACATATTGTACACATGATCATATGATATATATATAATAATACATGTTTATATAACACATAAGAATATATAAAAATAAAAATAAAGGTTAATTTAATATCGTTGTAATAGAGAACTATGATATTACATACCATTTTCATTTAAAAGTGGACGATATTTTTCTCGTCCTTCAGTAATTTTTACTTGAAGAAAATTTTTATAATCAGTAGGTAAGAAGTGTTCCGAACACACTCGTAACGAACTTTTATTTGGATCATACTTTAATTTACAAAATTTGTACCACTCCTTTTGAATTTCTATATTCTTTGGAATTGTGTGAAATGTTATGTTTCTGTGATTATCTTTTCTTGAAGTATTACTACAAAAACTAGCAGCACAATCATTTGGCATTGTGATTATATAATTTCAGTACCCTTAAATGAAAAAAATGATTTAAATTAAATTAAAGGATACATTTGAAATACATTATTTATTGAAATAGAAATAGAATACATTAAATAATGTAAATAAATGAATATATTTTTAAACCGAGGCAACAAAAAGAATATATAAATATTTTATTTTATATTTTATCTTCGCTTCGCTAAAAAATTACAAATCTGACAACCAACAATAACAGAATCTTACCGTAGGTCATCCTCTTATGGATGGAAATGAAATGACAAAATCACAAAACATAGCACTTAAGTATAACTGCGACAATAAAACATGAGTGGAGCTTCTAGAGATCACGTTATTATAGACTGGCAAGTTATTTTCATTATTTTACTGTACTAATTAAAGCTGAACGAAAAGTTACTATTCGATTCGAAAGTACTCGTTACTCATTTGGAACCCAAATAACGATTACTAACAATCTGATGGATTTGTTGAAATATACTAACAGTAAGATTATATTACTGAAAGAACAAATGAAAAAGCCGTGGTGGTGACATGTTACGCTTGTGCAGTGCCAGTGCTTTAATTTCTTCTTATTATATATAACCTCGTAGAACATAGTTTTGGTTCGGTTTTCTATTTAGTTGTTTACATTTTTTTTGTTTGTGTGGTACGTATAATTATTATTCAATTATTTGTTAATTATGTAAAAAGAAAATGCCATAAGGAAAATTAAAAAATAAAACTAAAGTGCCAGATAATATAAAAAATTAAAATAAATCAAAATGGAAAGCACTTACACATCGTTCGAGTGAGTAATTTTTTGTAGTTTTGTGTGTGATGCTAGATCTAGATTACTTTACTGACTCGATTGGTATTCTGTAAAGTTAATTCTATAAATATTTTAACTTTTTTTCTTTAATTATATTAAAGATGCAGCTAAGCAAAAAGAAGTAAATTTCTTGAACAACAAAAGTTAAAACAAATTGTATCAAAAAATGTAAATAAAATTATGGAAGAAGAAATGCGGGCAGAACAAAACACACACGCAAAACCAAAAATATTTGCACAAAAATATATACGACTTACTTAGCGATAATAAAAAGCGGATCAACGTCGTGATGCTGCCATTTGAATACGTGCTTTTATTAAAGGTTTTATAACGTAATGATAAACCGATTGGTTATAATGACTCATTTATTGCACATTCAAAACGTTTATGGTTAATACGCTTATCGAAAAATTTACCACAAAATTTGCTAGATAATACATGGATTTCATTTTCGAGCCATTGTGCTGAAGCATCATTGATTGCTGTTATGTTAATTATATCGGCGTCATTTAGTTCGCCTATATAAACGTAATTTAAGCCACGAAAAACGATGTCAATTTGAATTAAAAGCAGAAAGTTTATTTAAAGGTAAAAAGAAAAAATTATCCTGATAGTATTGCACCGTGGTTTATTGATATTTTAATATTACAAATGCCAGAAATTATTGAATGTTGTATATGGATTATTGATGTTACCGGTAAACGACAAAATGTGAATAATGTTGAAATTACATCGTAAGTTTATTCTATTACTATATATATTATATTATATTATATTATAACCTAGAAAATATTTGTATATTTTCAATGAAAAATCATATGAATGTATTTAATCATTAATAAATTGAAATATGATGGATGCCAATAACGTAATAACAAACTCATTGAATATACAAGTATATTTACGACTAACATTATTTGAAAATGCATTGTGGGCTATTATACCTATCTTATTATTAATATACTTTTATATTAGGCAATCATTCATAAAAAATTAATTGAATTTGAATTAAGAAAGCATCTATCGTTTCATCAAATTACTATATACTCGCATGAGAAGTATTTTGGCAACTTGATTGTAATGAATGTTTGATGGATACCATTATAAGTTCCACTGGAATTAACATGACCAAAAACTATACCCTACTAAAATTAATAGGTTTTTGCAGGAACTAAAATTATTAATGATTAAAAACATGGTTTCTCATTGTTTAATTGATCATATTCTACCATAATAATATCTGGGAACAGGGGAAATGCTGTCATAATGCTTAAAGTAAATCCATAAAAATTTGGTCACGTGGTCACGTATCTCAAAGTATAAATAAAATTCAAAATGGTTGCTTGCTAAGTATCTCGTTTGACATAACTTTGTTTTTGTTTTATTAATTATAAATAAATATATAATAAATAAAAAATATTAATATTATATGAATAATATAGTTAAATAAAAAATTTGTGATATAATAACAATTACTAAATGTAAGTTTAGATCGGGTGCAATACATTCTATATGTTTAACCGCAGGAAGAAATAAAAATGATAGACAGCCGGTCAAGTATTTGACTGCAGTTCATAAATGCTTGGAAATGAATTTATACAAAGATGCAACACAAAAGAAAGATCTAAATGTATATAATTACAAGCAATACAATTCCATCTGAAGGTTTTGTTGATGGATAAAATTGTAAGTATAAAATAAATAAATTTACCAAAAACAAAACGAAAACTATTGTTACCTATTGTTAACGTAAAAATATTTTTATTTTCAGCTTTTGGTGCCTTCCATGATAATCAATTATCACCATTTGGCTTCATTATGATATAAGTAGATACCATATTCAAATCAACGTTAACATTATAAACTTTTTAAAATGTGTTACAAAATACGACATTAAAAAAGGTATTTATTATTATTTTTAATTTTGTCTATTGTTCACCCGGAGAGTTTAAAAATTAATTGGTGTTCAATGACCGAATAATGTAATATCTTTTATACATTCATTCATACCTGTAATAAAATATATGTATTATTATATAGTACTATTATAAACTAATTCAAAATTCAATTCATGTTTATTGTAATTTATATTGTAAAACGCTTAATGATCAAATAAGTGGTTATCTCTTTTAACTTGTAACTTACTGATAAATAGAAGAAAAGAGTTTGAAATTGTAATATTACATACACATATATATATTGTATAATACATAGTAGTAATATTACGAATCGCCCCATAATTCCTCAATTCATTGTAAAGTGAGGAAAGAACATTGTTAATAAAAAAAAATTAATTCGGACTCTAATTGTAGACAATGGCATAATATTTATATAATAATGTGATTGAAATATATAAATATACACTAACCAAATTTCAATAATTCCCCTATATTCTGTATATTATATTAATTATAATATATTTTTTATAATTTTTTGAACAAATAAAAAAGAAGTGTTTACATATACTATTCATAAAAAGTTAAAATATTCTAAAGAAAAATCAGAACATTTTTGAATCAGTTGAATTGTAGAAGTCGATTGAATTGTATCTTATATTTTTATATAAAATGATTTTCACTAATTTATATTTATTTATATTTGTAACATTGTATTTCGGTAGTAGTGCGGATGGCACTGAATATATTCTCGACCACGACGATATTGTTCGTCGTGATAATGAAAACGATGATGATATCGAAATTACAGCAAGATATGATAATTATAAAGTGTATAAAGTAGTTCCAACTAATCAAGAACAAATTAATACATTACAATTAATCGAAAATACAAGTGATAGTTATAAGTTTATTGTTGGTCCTGGTAAAGTTGAAAATGATGTTGTTCTTCTTGTTGCCCCACATAAATTCACTGAATTTACAACTATATTACGTACACATAATTTTTTATATAAAATATTAGATACAAATTTACAAGAAAAAATTGATGCAATGGTAAAACAATATCCAAACAATTTAGAATTAATAATAGCTGGAAAATCATATGAAGGTAGAGAAATACGTGGTATTAAATTATCATTTAATAATAATCCAGATAATGCAGCCGTTTTATTTGAAGGCGGAATGCATGCGCGTGAATGAATATTACCGGCAACGGTAACCTTTTTATTAAATGAATTAATCGAACAATTAAATTCACTTTCGACTGAAAATCATATTACATCGTTATTTCGAGCAAATTCGGCAAATATAAATTGGTACTTCTTTCCGATAATAAATCCAGATGGTTATGCGTATAGATTTCAACGTAATCGATTATGGCGTAAAACACGTACACCATCGTCAAATTTTATTTGTTATGGCGTGGTCTCAAATCGTAATTGGGATTTTCATTAAAATGAAATTGGTTCAAGTAAATATCCATGTGCTGAAACATATGCTGATCGACGAGCATTTTCTGAACCTGAAATGTATTCATATTCTCAATATTTAACAACAATAAGAAAACAATTAAAATTATATTTCGCATTTCACTCATACTCACAAATTCTATTATTTCCATATGGAAATACGGCTGTACATACAGAAAATCATGTTGATTTATTGGCAATTGGTATAAAAGGAATTGAAGCTTTAGCAAAATGTTATGGTACTCGATATAGTATTGGTAATACATATGCTGCAATTTATCCAGCAACTGGTTCTAGTATGGATTGGGTTTATGGTAATTTATCGATACCGTTATCATATACATTTGAATTAAGGCCGGGCAGCTATAGATATTCGAGCGGTTTCGAATTACCAGCGGAGCAAATAATTCCAACAGCTGAAGAAATATATGATGTTGTTATGACAATAGCACATGAGGCAAATAATTTAGGATATATTTAATTGATTTTTTTTTATTTTAATTCTTATGCGTGCAGGATTTTTACAATTAATTAGTTTAGCAATTAATTTATCAATGCATAAATAAATATTAACATAAAAATGTAGTTGTACTTAATACATGCATATTTTGTTATTTTGAATTACGTTAACATTCTAATTTAATTATATTTTATTGCAATTTTCTTGAGTTGTTGGTTTTAGTTAAATTAAATGTTGATTATTCTCCTCTGGTGCAAATTCTTAAAAAACCATGGTCTGAAACATTGATTGCTAAGTTCTCAAATATAACATAGAGAAATTCTGAAAGTGAGCATAATCTATTTATTTATTATATATATATTTATTTCAAACCATTTTTAAGAATTCCTATCTGCAGGCAGCGGTATTTTCAGTTTCATTATTCAATCAGTATTGCAGACCGTATACAAGAATTCGTAACCAGTGACATGATTACTCCGATATACGGATATATTGTTAATCTCTGAATGGCGTTCGACACCATATTTTCAAAGATTCGCTTTTTGATTTCATAAACGAATTAATGGTAATTCACTGGAGTAATTTTCAGTATGAGTTAAACTCGCACCCTCTGGATTTGATGAAATGGACCTTGACCACTACCATTAAATCACTACATAAAGTTGATAAGTAAAATATAGAGTATGTTCGCTTTTTAAAATCAATACGAAAGAAATCATTTATTTTAGCTAAAATCAGTGTGTCCATAATTATACTAACGAAATCAATTAAGTATTATTGAAAATGGAATTGCATTAACGAATTCTCGAGATAAAGTCAGAACATAGAACACATGAAACTCACTTTCAAAGTAAACAAATATATATCATTTTGATTTTGCATTACATATTTTTCGACTTAAAAACAATTGTTTTTAATATATATAAAACCAAAAATTTTGATATAGCAAAGACAACATCTTAATATGACATTTATATACAATAATTTTTTAATATTTACATTTGTAATGTTTCTTTTACTTATCTATATGTTTATGTGTGTTATTGTATGCTTGGGTGGGTTTATTTGTATATACATTATTTTAAAAGGAAAAGAAAACGATAAATAAAAAGAAATCACTTGTATTTGTTGTTTTCATATATAAATTTATTTTTGATACAAGTTATATGAAAATTATTATTATATATTACAGTAACATTAAAAATTTTCTTTTGCAGATAGAAAAACACACACACACATACACAATTAATATAAAAAAAATGGAAATTGGGAAATTTAAGGACAACCGAAATTACTTAAAACAAAATTTTAAAGGTAAATTAGTGTAAAAAAATATTATATATTTGGGACACGGGAAAAATCATAGCTCAGCTGTTTGAAGTGGTAGGATGTTGTGATACATATTAAATGATAGGTAATTGAAGGACCTATCTTTTTGTAAAAAAAAAACTTGGGTTTTTCACCATGAGTATGAAAACATTTTCAGTACCACTCCCTCAGTACATTTACCATCTAAATCCATTTATGGCTATAAGAAATCTGTAAGTCATCAACTTTGGGCTGGAGAAATTTCCCGGAATTTCTGAAAACCAGGTTTTGGATGATTTCGAAAAAAATTTATGTGTTAGCCAATTTTTGTTACAGCCATCTTGTAGAGGATCTTAGAGCGCACAATAAAGCTTCTGGACTTTTTTCGTGAACAATTTATTGGTCGACTTATGACCGATTTAAAATTTTGAAATTTTCGTGTAAGCCTAACTTTGGGCAGCCACTGTGGGAAAACCATTTGACTTGAGGAGTTGTGGTGGGGCTTAAAATACGTGGCATTTAGTCTATTATCTGAGATAAATAGGGCATTGGAAAATTCCATTGGGAAAGCCGGGAAATTCCCATTTGAAAACATGAAAAAATCGATGTTTTTCGATGTTCCAGGAAAATCCACATTTTCCACTGGAAAATTCCAAAAAAAATCTGAGGATAAACTTTGGACTTTCCTTTACATTTCTGCATCATTAGATTTTTGGAAAGTCCAATATTTCCCGACTTTCCAGTACTCGGAATATAGGTCTGCAAACGTTTTTCCAATCTTTGGGCAGCCCTAGTTGGAAAACCCTTACAGATAGAAAGTCACCCCCATATTATAATTTGTAGCCCTTAAGGAGGACTATCACTGGTGAGAAGCTCCTCCCGAAATATTGAGTATTTCCGGAGTTATAGGGGTCCAAAAGTGACCCATTTGGTACTTTCGAAGATCCATAGCTCCGCCCCCGGAGGGAAATCCGGCAAAGGGGTCGACAGATCCTGTTTTTTTTCCGAGCTCTACAATCCCTGAAAATCTGAAGGTCCTACGGGCAAAAAAATTTTTTCGGCATAAGGTTATAACCCACACTTTTGGGGGTCCAAAAAAATATGGCTGGAAATAGGCTCAAACGACGCGGGGTCATCGTCCGAACACGAATTCGTTGAGATAACTCGAAAATTCCGCCTCTAAGTCGGTCAAAATGGCAAAACAAAAAATGTGGAAAAGTGGTAAAAAAAAAAAAACAACAAGAGATTTCGTTGGAATTTCTCGAAAATTAAAAATTTATTTTCTTTTTTTGTGAAAAATAAATTTCGGTATCGGCGAGAAATCGAACCCGCACCACTCACATTACAATGCTATTCACACCCAGTAACTCTCTCCCGTACACTATGCTTGATAATAATATTAGTATGTCGGTTGGGATATATAAGGTACAAAAATTTTGAAAATATTTATTTCGAATAGGGTACCACATTAAAGTTGATCGATTTTTTATTATTTTTTTTTATTTACAGGACACTTATTAGAGACTCATTTTTTTTTTTTTTCTTTTATATTGTGTAGGTGTAGAATTTCGTATATGAAATATTAATTTTATTTTATTTATATTTTTATTTTGTACTTAACATTTTTTTTGTTGTTTTCTTTTTCTCTTTTCAGATTTCAATGGACGGAAGTTAAAGGTTGGGGAACTATTGATGAACGTCATAAAATAATTAGATAAATATTTTTTTTTTTTTACATTAAATTAAATACATTTAATAAATATGTAAATTATTAATACATTAAAATAAAGATTCACAATTAGTGATAATTAGTATATATTTATATTATTTTATATTTATTATTTATATTATTTTATATTAATCTTCAATATAAAATTCTGTTTTTATTAAAGCAACATTTCTTCTGCTGATATTAGTAAGTTGTTTGTATTTTTACTTGTTACTTGTTAATAAGTCAACACCTGTCTATAATCTCATTCCAAATCTTCATACCAAATTGGTACGAAATTAGCCAAGCGATCATTAAGTCGTACAATTAATTAAGATTCCCTAGGTATTAATTTTAAAGAAAATTGTTGATAAATACCTGTATAATCCTATTTTGAGAACCTTTTTATACAAAATTTTATCAATAAATTAAAATTAAAATTGTTCAATAAATGATGCAGATATTTCCTTTAACAGAAATGCATAGCATTACGTACACGCATTCCGACCCATAAATACAAAACACACAACTACATAAACAGGCCAAAAATTTCAAAACATAATCAAAATATATTAGAATTGTTATTAGGCAATCATAACCACATGATAGTGAAAATATTGTTTAATTTTTATTTATTGTCGGCGGACGATAATACAATAACAAAGTTGTAATATATAATAAATATATATATATAAATAATACAAAATAATAAACCAATGATTTGTTATTGAGTTGATTTGCGTTGTTGTACACATATAATCATTTTTATTATATTTTTTTGTTCCGCCTCTAATGATAGAAGACTTTGTATTGTATTACCAATAATTGTTTAAATAAATAAAAATTAAATAATATTTTCACTATCATATGGTTATGATAACTATATAACTAATAACTATTCTGAAAAAATCGTATATTTTGGTTATCTTTCAAAGTGTTTGGTCTGCTTATGTAGTTGTGTGTATTGTATGTATACGTAATGCATTCCTGTTAAAGGAAATATCTGCATCATTTCTTGACCAATTTCTCGAAATAGGATTATACAGGTGTTTAATTACTTGCAATAATTTTCTGTATGTCCTATCAAATTGTACTGATCATTGTAGTCAATTAATATCGAATTATTTTTACAGTATATACATAATTAATTTTTACTTATAATTATATATAAATATCTTATTTCTATTGTTATCTATTATTAATTTTAACCCTTTTAACATGTATTCAGTAAACATAAAGGAATTAACTTTATATTTATGATGACATCTTAATAATTGCAATACTTTAAATGAATTTTAAATAACTATCTGTTGTTTTAACAAATTTATTTTAATATTTTAAAATTAACGAATTCTAATATTTTAATTTAAATTCAATAAAAAACAATCTCAGCGATTGGTTTTAAAAAAAAAAAGAAAAACAAATTCTTGAGAGTTCTATGTAAATAATAATAATAATAAACTTTATAATCATGAAATTAAATTCAATTATAATAAAATGAAGCTATTTTTAACATATTATAAATCTTGGTAGAAATTTTAATTTAGCTAATTTCATATTCAGTTTTAATGTATAATATAACTTCCAATACGAGTATAATATTTAATTGTGATAGTTACAATATACAATTACATTTAAAATTTAATCCATGCTTAAAGCTAAAACCTATTTTTTTTATATATTTGTTAAAATATCATATTTTATATCATCAATTTGATAGAATGGTGTGTTGCTAATAAATCATTTAATAATACTCTGATGCCAGAAGTAACATAAGTTTGTCACAATTGAATAATTGAATTATGTGTAGTTCCAATATACTTTTTTTTAAATCATCTGCAAATATAGAAAAAAATTGAGATTAATATTACAGAGAATTTTTTAAAAAACATTTGATATTACCAATAAACAAAACAAATATGGGGCCGAGTAATCACTCAAATAAAATATAATTTATAATTTGCGGTAATTTATTAAAGAACAAGTTGTGAATTGTTATAGATTCCCATTAAGTCAAATTTATCAACTTCACTGTAATGATATGTTTTTGATTTTATATTATGTGCACGTGTGGCATAGATTTTTGTTGTAGTTGTCCATCACAAATAACTGCAAAAAATGCTATACATAAGCTTCCATTGCTTGTGGTCCAGTAGTATATTTAATAATTATCATCAATGGTATGACGAACGTAATAATTCCAATTTATATTTTGGTACATCAGCATCTATATTTATTTTTATGATGTGATTGCATCATATGTGCAGCATATGTTTATTTTTGGTCTTTTTATGTAGTTGTGTGTATTGCATGCATGGGTGAGTATATGTATACGTAATGCTACGCATTTCTGTTTAAAGAAATATCTGCATCATTTCTTGATCAATTTCGATGAAATGTTGTATAAAAAGGTTCTCGAAATAGGATTATACAGTTATTTATGAACAATTTTCTTGAAAATTAATACCTAGCGCATCTTTATTAATTGTGCAACTAAATATTTTAACGTAATATTGAATGCGTAATCAATATTTCGAAATGTCTAAGCAGTCTAATTGTTTTGTTTTCTGATATGGTACGGAAAGATGTAATTTTAATTAATGTTCCAACACTAACCTGACAATAATTGACACCATATAATGACTATGTTAATAACTCTGATCTCTGCTTGAAGTAGCATTACCATAAATATTCTTCAGCTATAATATTATAAATTAAATTATTATTATTAATTAATAAGCTACATATTATTATAAAGAATAAATTACCTCTGATCCGATGCAATAAATGCTCATAATATGCCATTGATTTAACACGTTAATTTCAATAATTGGTGCTCAGATTCCAGAACATTTCATCTTTCTAAATCTGTTTAAAAGCGAAAAAAAAAGCCGGAATATTAGTTACAAAGGAAATGTAAGTAAAATGATATGTTTAATAATATATTTATTTTCAAAGATATCGGTAATTTCCCAAATTAAAGGAAAAAATTGAAATTGAAATACCAATTTGTTGTTACTATAAAAGTGCATCATATAATTTTGAAAATATTGGATTTCGAGCCAATAAAGAAAAAAAAAGTCTGAATTGCATGTATTATTCGATATAGACGGTATACAAATTCAAGAACAAAGTGGTAGGTCAATTAAATATAATACCCAAAGAGTTATTACTGCAAAAGCTTTTAAAATTAATTTTAATTTTAATTATAATTTATATAATTTGTTATTATTTAATGTCAACTTTAAATAGTCATAGAGAAGCTTAGCATAATGAAGGGAAATCAATTCAATAAAAGGCAAATAGAAAAAAAAAATGAAAATGTCGCAAAACGATTTCTTGCATAGAATCGTTATGAATTTTGAGAATTTTACGATGACAAACGCACTTTTAATGTAACAGGTAGCACTTCAACAATTTTGAAAAACATAATGAATAGTCTTTCTATAAAAACTTTTTGTTACCATGCATATATACAAATTGTCTATTTAATAAGTTCTATGTCTGCATCTTGGAATTTTTGTATTTTATTGCTGATTAATCGGATACTATTTACCTATGATAAAAAATTTTGTTGGAAAATGCAAAAAGAAAAATATTCTCAAATTGAAACATTTTTATATTTTTAAATTATAGTATTTTTCTTACCTTATATTAAATTGTGTGATGCTTACTGATTTTATTAAACTAACTATTATGTACTGGATCAACTGATAATTTTGCAAGAATATAAATAGGTGTAGCTACATATTAACTGTATTGTTCATGTATAATTTTCGCTGACATATTTGTTTCTGTACTGACATAATTTTTAATATTTCATTGCTTCTTAAAATAAGTCAATAATTCGGTAATGAATAGAAATCAATTTCTTCCAAATTATGTGTATATTGCATTCATTATCAAAATTTTGAAACTGGTTACGCTACATATTATTTTCGATTTTCTTTACCTCGAACACCAAATCCACTACTAAAATAATCATTGGCTGCAGCTGAATCCTTTATTTAACTAAAATATAAATTAAATTTTATTTTTAATTAATTTAAAATGTTTTACTTTTTTTTTTTTAGAGGTTATGTTACATGAGACATCTTTTAAAAACACAATCTTAAGATGGATATTATTCCTTTTCAGTTGGATACCGCAAAATCATTAAGAAATATATAATCACATTTTTTGCAATGGTAATTTTTATAATTATTTATGATAAATTACAAAAAAAAAATGAAAAAAAATTTCTTTACATCACTTTCTACTACAAAAATTGCTTTAATTTTACTTTTTGTTTTTTATTAATCTTTTTATTGAATATGATTTTCCAAGCAACCATTTGTTTCCTGAAAAGGTTTTGTACGTTTACCGGTGCACGTTTCGATAAAGTTGAAAAAGTGAACAATAAAATTGAAAAAGTGAATATATAAATGAAATAATTATTAAAAATTACATTATTATTTACTTAATTTTGCTTACACATTTTTTAAAACTTTTCCGATGCATCAGTCCTTGTGTAAAAGTATATCAACAAATTACAAATTTACAAAAATGTGTAATTAATATTCATACACAAATCTGAAAAATCTACGTACACGCACTTATAGGTCTATAGGGTAAGCTATCTAGCAAATTTACTATTCATTTTCAATAAATTTTGACAGTTATTGCAATTTTTATTTTTGTGGTGATTGCAGCGCATTGTACGCATTTTTACAAAAAAAAAAACCAACTAAAACGAAAAGAGAATGAAACCTGTTGAATTGAAGTTGGTCCTGTTGGTTTGGTTTTGGATTTGATATTTGAAATCTTTAAATAAATTTAATTTAAAAAAAATATAATTCTTTCTGAGTTTTCATACAATAAAATTATTTCTGGTAAGTATAATATATACATATTTTATTAAATAACCAATTACTAAAATTCCACGTATTTGAAATGTATTTACAGAGTAATGTAATACAGTAAATTTGCCGGCACAATTGTTTTGTGGCATCTTTACAATTTTATTAATTTACCGTAATTTATACACAATAAATTCTAAATAAAAGATTCTTGAATTAATTTTAAGTAATTCTATTTGCTGATCGGATTTGTTTCTTTAATAGAAATAATATTTCTTCATTAAGTTTCCATCGTTATATTACACTTGATTCGCTTATGATATATAAATAAATGTATTAACATTCATTAACATATTAATATTATTCTATTTTTGACAATTTCAATTGAAATTAATTGAATTTAATAATATAACTTAACTAAAAATACGTACTACATCTAATTACTATTAATATTAAGTAAACAAACGGGGAAATGTTTTTCAAATCAAAATTTAAACAGCTTGTAAATTTGATCAATTTCTATGTATTATATTACTTAAATTCTTATTTGCGTTACCAATTATTCCTGAGTAAGTTATTATATAAATAAAATACATTTATCGCAAACAGTGCTAGTAAAGGTTTCTTTTAAATTCAAAGACAGGCCTATTGTTAGGTTTAGTTTCATACAAGTGCTCATAGTATGTTAAAAAAATTAAACATTTCTAAAAACTCTGCTCTTAAACTTAAACAGCTGTTTGATAAATTAATGTATGTATTAATGTAATGTAATTAATGTTTTAATGTATGTGATGTAGAATTTCGTTAACAATTTTACTATTGTATTACGTATTATATCAACTCATTTTTGAATAATCTAAAATTATCAAAATATCCAATTTATGTTTTTAGTACCTAATATATATATTGCCAAACAAAATAATAGTATTTTCAAAAGAATATTGCAAACTATAAAGATGCGACAAATTGGCATTAATATGAAAACTGAACTACTTGATTTTCTACAGTTTTTTGTTATTCTTGATCATTAAACTATTATTGATTTATATTAAAAACTCATTTAAAAATATGAATACATATTTTATACGGTATGAAAATATACTACAAAGTTACAGACAGATCTTTTAATTACGAATACATGCTTTAATGTAGACAAACAATATTGTATCTTTTAATAAGAAATAAACAAAATACGTCACATAAATTTAATTTATTTACTCATTACTATTATACTTCATAAAAGAAATTGTAACAAAACGCAATAATACAAAACAACATGTTATTGTATTTTTTAGTTAATCTGGAAGTTAATATTGATTTAACCTTTCTGTGATCTTTTATGTAAAATTACCAATACAAAGAAATTTATAACTCACTTCAATTGATAAAACATATAAATAGAATAATAATCTTTTCTTTCTCTTGTGTAGAATAGTTACTTCTTTAACAATAAATAAATTTAATTTCAGTTGAAATATTCCTATAAATTGATAAACAACAAGAAAAAATCAATCATGTCGAGTAAATTTGGTAAGATATTCCTTAATTAATTTATGAATTATACATGTATTTATTACTTGTATTTTAATCAATTATAACATTTATTTATTCTATAAAATAGCATTAATTAGTGTGTCGGATAAAAGTGGATTAACAGATTTTGTAGAATTTATAAATACTTTAGGATATAAATTTATTGCAAGTGGAGGAACTGCAAAATTTATACGCGATGCTGGTTTTAAAGTTGAAGATGTTTCAGATATCACAAATGCGCCGGAAATGTTGGGTGGACGTGTTAAAACATTACATCCAGCTATTCATGCAGGTATTTTAGCACGTAATATTGAATCAGATTTAAAGGATATGAATAAACAAAATTATAAATTCATTGATATGGTTATTTGTAATTTATATCCGTTTACTGAAACAATATCAAAACCAAATGTTACACAATCTGAGGCAATTGAAAATATTGATATTGGTGGTGTAACATTATTGCGTGCAGCTGCAAAAAATCATTCACGCGTTACTTGTATTTGTGATCCGAATGATT
Organism: Bibio marci; assembly: GCA_910594885.2. NCBI lineage: Eukaryota > Metazoa > Arthropoda > Insecta > Diptera > Bibionidae > Bibio > Bibio marci. The sequence goes on along the minus strand of OU343114.1, from coordinate 24,717,372 downwards.
ATAGTTCTATTATTATTGAGTTAAAAAAAGAAGGTCATATATTGGAAGCGACAAGGTACCGTTTATCATATATTTAAAATAAGTTAGTATTTATTAAATATAATTTTTCTAGACAAAAGCTTGCTTTGAAAGCATTTACTCATACTTCACAATATGATGATGCAATTTCTGATTATTTCCGAAAACAATATTCTAATGGAATTTCACAAATTAATTTACGTACTGGCATGAATCCACATCAAAAACAAGCACAAATATTTATAACAAACAAAGAACTGCCGTTAAAAGTTATAAATGGTTCACCAGGTTATATAAATTTATGTGATGCATTAAATGGATGGCAATTAGTTAAAGAATTAGAAGCAGCACTAAATGTACCGGCAGCAACAAGTTTTAAACATGTATCACCAGCTGGTGCGGCTATTGGAAATCCGTTGTCAATGGCACAAGCACGTTTATGTATGGTTGATGATTTATATGATCAATTGACACCATTAGCAACAGCATATGCACGTGCACGTGGTGCCGATCGCATGTCATCATTTGGTGATTTTATTGCATTATCAAATCGATGTGATTTGATTACTGCAAAAATAATTGCACGTGAAGTATCTGATGGTATTATTGCACCAGATTATGATAATGATGCATTAGAGGTATTACGTAAAAAGAAAAATGGAAGCTATTGCATTTTAAAAATTGATAAAAATTATAATCCAACATCATTGGAACGTCGTACATTGTTTGGTGTAATAATGGAACAACAGCGTAATGATTATATTATCGATAAACAACTATTCACAAATATTGTCACTATCGATAAAATTACTAAAAAAATTGAAAAACTACCCGATGCAGCTGTACGTGATTTAATTGTAGCCACAATTGCATTAAAATATACACAAAGTAATTCCGTTTGTTATGCTAAAGATGGTCAAGTGATAGGTATTGGTGCTGGTCAACAATCACGTATTCATTGTACACGTTTAGCTGGAGATAAGGCCGATAATTGGTGGTTACGACAACATCCAAATGTTATTGCAATGAAATTTAAAAAAGGTGTTAAACGAGCTGAAATATCCAATGCAATTGATAATTACGTTAATAGTACTGTTGGCAAAGATATGCCACGCATTCAATTTAATGCAATGTTTGAAGAAATACCGAAAGATTTAACGATTGATGATAAAGAAAATTGGTTAAAAAAACTAACAAATGTTGCACTTAGTTCAGATGCATTCTTTCCATTTAGAGATAATATTGATCGTGCCAAATTGGTTTGTTTTTTCTTTCTATATGAATTTTATAATTTTAAAATTTAAATATAATTTATATACATTTTATTTTGCAGAGTGGAGTTACTTATATTGGTAGTCCATCGGGGTCAACTAATGATAGTGACATTATAGATGCATGTATTGAACATGGAATTACACTTGCTCATACTAATTTACGTCTGTTCCATCATTAAATCATTTTTAAATGTTTCACTTTATTTTTTTTTTGCTATTAAAATTAAATGGTTTATAAATATATGATTTTCGTTATTTAATTTTTAGTTGTTTTTTTTTTTTACTACACATTTGATAAATCGTTACATTATTAAGGAACCGAAAGTAATCGAAATTTCACAGAATTATTGTCGTATTGCTTTCAATAGTATCATAAAAACTTTTAATTTTACAATTCTAATTCTGAATAAGGATAATGATTAAAAAAAAATAATTCATTTCTAAAAAAAAAAAAAAAAGTACACACTGACCTATGGATGTTAGGAATCGGCTAATTTGATAAAAAATTCTTAATTTTCAATTAAGCAACAGTAATATTAATAACTAATAAAAATAATAATACAGAGTGAATGATAAATTAATAATGTAAAGAAAATAATTTAAAAAAAATATAAATGCAGTTAATTTTTACCAATACCAGTTAATTGTTTCAAATTTTGAATTAAATATTTATTATAATCTTTGTGAACAATTGGATCAGCGCTAACAATTGTTATTTTATTACGTGGTGAATCCTGCAACAACAAAATGATAAATAATTAAACAAAAAATTACAATTTTATGGATGGTTATAAATGTTTTTAAAAGAATATTGTTTATTACCCCATAATATTCAACTTTTGTTCGTAATTTAAAAATAAAAGATTTAAAATGAAGATTTGCAAAAACAGCATCTTGTTCATCTTTATTATTTAATTCACCAATTTCTTGTGCTGTTTTACCCAATAATTTTTCTCCAGTATCTGAAAATGATGTGACCCATCTATTTGATGTCCAATCTCCTATGTTCATCTAAACACGATAATATTAATACCAATTATAACATTTTTTTATTTTTAATATATATGAGTTTTTCCCAAAAACACTTACTTGCATTAAAAGTCTATACTTAAAGTTTGGCGATTCAATTGAACATTTTTCGCAACGATATAATTCATTGTCCAAATCAATAACTTTTTTGTTACATTCAGCTTGTGCACATGCTTTATATATGCCGCCATTTGTTTTAACCAAATGTACAACAATTTTACATTGAAAATAATCAGCTTTGTCACCGTTGCCCAAATTTTTCAATTTTGTTTCATTGAATGTCATCCATTCTGTACTCATACTGCCCATCATATTTGATCTATTACAAATTATAAAATTATTTAATGTAATAAAGTTTAGTACAGAGGATGAAGATTAAAATCAGTTGATCAAATCGTTTTGCAAATAATTTTTTTTTTCTATATTTACAGAGAGATCATTGCGATTATTAATATGCATACCTTGTCGAAAGACTTGTTGTTATATTATCTGCACCACCATTATCGTACCAACCACGCAATTTATGCCCTTCAGGAATATCAGGATTAATTTTCATAACACCACTACTTAATAAACCAATTGTTTTTCCACCATTAAATTCTGTTACACGGGCACCTTTAATAAGAATAACCGGTTGAATTGAACCGTCAAAATTATCGGCATCTGCTCCCCACAATGTTAAGTTTACACTTGCATTACTTGTATCAACTAATGTAACATCACGTTTTTTTAATTCTCTACCAGTTGATTTTGCAGTAAATGACATGCATTCACTAGCACTGCGACAAATTCCAATTAAATCTATAAAAAAAAAAAAGTATATTCTAATTTCTTTCTAATAATTTAATTGATTTGTGATTGTACGACTTGAGATTTTCTTTTATTATTTTACCTATTACTGTATTTGGTAGTATATTTTCAATTTGTGAAATTGGAACAAGATTATATTGTAGAGTTGGTATCGAATCAACTGGTTCCTCACACAATTGAACAATAGAATCAGTATTTAAAGTTAATTCGTAATCATTTTTAATTGAAGTGAATTGCTTATTTGCAACTTTTAATTGTCCCTTTGAAATATAATATACTTTATCGACCTGTGTAAAATATAAATTGAAATTGAAATTGAAGAAAAAAATTCGTTTAAAATATAGCAAACCTCAAATAAATCATAAAATTTATCTACAGCATCACGAAATAGAGAACAACGTATTTCACCAGATTCATCCATAAAATCCATACTAAATAATTTGCCTTCGCCTTTTGCATTATTCCATGTACGTATTGCTGATTTTGATGTTACCCGTACTTTAATTACCCATTTATTCTGATAAGGACTTAAACTCGTAATTGGGTGACTTAATGTAGTATTCATTGATGAATTTAAATTTGACGTGGATTCAACAGCCATATTTTGTATTTTAGGTTTTACATCAATTGATGTATTTACAGTAGTACTGGAACTTGGTATAACCGTTGTTGATGACGATAATTTTGCTTTAGGTTTTGTTAAATCTAATGTAATTGGATTTCCTAATTTTTTTCCAACTTCAGAACCAGGATTTAATACATCTAAATTCAGTATAATTAATACTTTCCTGTAAAGATAAAAGAAATTAGAATAAAACTAAATGTAATGCAAATATTTTACAAATATCTTACTTATCAGCACCACTATCATTTTTATTTACTAGTGATGTAACATAACGATCAATTCGAATAATAGTATTATCTGTTAGTTTTCCTTCAGCTACAAAATTATTCAGTTGTGTTCCTAACATTGCAAAACTGTACAAACAATCACCATCCGATACAAGTAATCGATATCGTTCTGAACCTTCTGTACTTGCAATCTTTTTTGAACCTAATATTTGTACGATTGGTTTATCGACATCAATTCCAGTTAACATGTTCTGTAAAAATTTAATTTTAATATATTAAAATGTTATTTAAACAAACGCAAGTTTTTACGCAGCAACTCTAACTATGCATATATTGTATTACTGCACGTGGAGCTTATAGCATCTACATAGATGTTTCCATAATTCTAATATTTTTATATGAGTGATTACCCCATATGCATATGTAATGTAATAACTATCATGTACAGACATGAATAAACACGTTACATCGTTATTATGTAAAAATCACATATCCGTATTTATCGTTTAATTTGGATTATTGTAGTGTTTTATTACAATAATATTTTCAGAAAATTTAATAAATGTTTATCTAATTTCCTGAATTATTTTTTCAGACGAAACTACAATATTATTATTATTATTATTATTTATTAATTTATACTCCTGGTAGCTTTGACCATATAGAGTTACAATTGACGTTGACAGTGTTTATATATTTATTTCACTTTTTTTTTTTTTTTTTTTTTTTTTTTTTTTCACTTTTATAATGTCACTTTTATTTCATTTAGAAATTTAATAATTTCTTCATATATTTTGTGGTTATTTTCTTTTATTAATTTTTTAGCTTCTTCTTCTTTTTGTAGTTGTTTATATTTATTTCTTGTGTTCTTGTAAACGTCACAATTGAATAAAATGTGTATAAAGTCTTCAGTTTTTTTACAAGTTTCACATTTGTCTGTATCTTCAATTCCCATCATTTTCTTAATTTTTTTATCCCATGTATGACCCACTCGTATACGGTTTATTACTTTTATATTTTTATTTGTTAAATTTGAATTCTTAAACCATATTTCTTTTCTTATATCCTCTTGATTTAACTTACTGTTCCATTTCGCAGTGTTATTTTTAAAGTTTTTAAAGTCTGTTGTCCATTGTTTTAGTATCTTTGTTTTAATTTCTTTTATTTCATCTTCTATTGGTATCTTTATATTTTTATTCCAATCATTGCAATTAATGCCATCACTAGCTGCCATATCAGCCATATCATTTCCTGTAATACCAACATGTGATGGTATCCATTTTAATGTTAAATTTATATTATTATCTTTTATTGTTTTTATTATTTGATGTTCATAATATCTGTTATTATTGTATTTTGTAAAGTTCTTAATGGATTTGCATGATGATAATGAGTCTGTTAAAATTATTAATTTTTTCTTTTCTTTATTAAATTCTAAACTTTTTAAAATTGCTGCATATATGGCATATATTTCTAATGATTTTATTGATAGTTCGGGTTTAATATTTTCTCTATATACCATTTTTAAATTGTCAAAAAATATACCTATACCCGCTCCTTCTTGTCTCTTTGAGGCATCTGTATATATTATAAAGTGTTCCTTATAATCAATATCTTTAATTATTTCTTCAGCTAATTGTTTTAGTATTGTTATATTTGTTGATTTTTTTGTAGTTTCCAAATTTTTAATTCTGTCTATTATTTCCATTTTTGTTTTTCTATCATACATATATTTATTTTTACCTATCTTTTTCATTTCCACATTTTTTATGGTTTTATCTAATAAATTATCTTCTATTTCATTAAATTTTATGCTACCTTTATTAACTAATTTTAATATGTATTTATTATCTTGTATTTTTTTGTAGACTTCAAATGGTGGTATTTTTGTTTCCGCATAAATTGCTTTTATTGGCGTGGATCTCAAATATCCCATACTTAATCTTATTGCTTTGTTTATTTTTATTTGTATTTCTTTTATTTGATTATTTTTCAATGGAATCAGACCTGTATAATAATTTAGTTTTCCCATTATATATGCATTAAACAGATTAAGGGAATTTTTTGGGTGTGCTCCTCCGTTTATGTTTGAAATCATTTTCAATATATACATTGATTTTTCTAATTTTTCTAATATTTGTTTTGTATGTATATTAAAATTTAATTTTTTATCTATTATTATACCTAAAATTTTCATTTGATCTTCTGCTCTTATTTCTGTGTCTTCTATTTTTATTATTGGTTTGAATTTATTTTTAGTGTTTATTTTCATTAGTTTAGTTTTGTCTTTATTGATTTTCAGTTTTAATTTGTTTACTTCGTTCAAAAATATATTTATATTATGATTTGTATTTTTTTCCAGGTATTTATATTTTTTGTTGTATGTTATAATGTATATATCATCCGCATATTGAAAAATATCAGCATTTTTGTAATTATTATTATGTATTGCTTTTGTATATATGTTAAATAAAAGTGGGCTAATATCACTACCTTGTATCAGTCCATTGTTAGAATTTATTTTTGATTCACCATCTGATGTATTTATAATGTAGTTTTTATTATTTATAAATTTGTTTATCCAAAAGACAAGTTCTTTATTTTCATATGTGTTGTCTAGTATATCTGTCAGTTGTCTTGTTTTTACACTTTCAAATGCATTTAATATATCAGTTGATACCACAGTAATTTTATATCTATTTCTTTTTAAATATGTTATTCTATTTATTATTTTTAAAATAACTTCTTTACAATCTTTATTTTTTCTAAACCCAAATGTATTTTTTGGTAGTATATTCCTTTCTTCTGTTATAATTTCAAGTCTATTCTTTATCATCTTCATGAACATTTTCATCATGACTGAAATTAAAGCTATTGTCCTATAATTGTTAATATCATTCTTATCTTTATTACTTTTAATTATTGGTATTAGTTTAACGTTATTCCACTCTTCCGGATATTGCCTTTCTTTTAAAATTTTATTATATAATTCTGTTATTTTTTCTATGTGTTCATCCGGCATGTCTTTTAAAATTTTATATGTTATATTATCAATTCCTGGACTGGTGTTTTTACTTTTCTTTATAATTTCTTTTATTTCATTTGAGTTTATTTTTATTTCATTTTCATGGTTGTTATTATAGATTAATGTTTCATTATTATTTGTGTATTTTATTTTTAACAGTTCATCTGCTTTTTGTTTATTGTTGATATAATTATTATATTCTTTTTTTTTTGTGTTATTTAGTATACCAATTTTTTCCCATATTTTTCTCGTACTTGTTTTCGGATTGATATCATCTATAAATTCATTAAATTTAATTGTTTTATTAATTTTTATATTATATTTTAATTTAGCAGATATTTTTTTTAGTTCTATCAATGTGTATATTGTTTTAAATTTTTTGTGTAATTTTAATTTTTCTTTTTTGATCTTCCATAAATTTTCTATATTTTTATTCCACCAATACTTTGGTGTTGTCTTCTCATTTTTAAAATTATTTGTATTATTTTTAATTCTATTTTTTAATATATTGTTATATTCTTCCATATCTTGGCAGCTTTCTATATTTATGTTCTTTATTTCTTTATTTAAATTTTTATAATTTATGTATTTTTGTTTGTCATATTTTTTTTGTATTTTTATTTCATTAAATTGGATAATTATTGGAAAATGATCTGATCCCAAATCTTCTTCCATTACTTCCCATGTTATTATTTTCTTAAAATTATTTGTTATTAAAGTGAGATCTAAAGCTGAACCATAATTATTTTGATATTGTGTATATGTATAACTACCATCATTCAAAATATTTAAATCTAAATCATTAACCACTTCTAATATTTTATTTCCTCTTACATTTGTCTTACCTCCTTTGTCCCAAATCTTATGCAGTGCATTTGTATCCCCTGCTATAACATACTTCCTATTTTTATCAATTTGTTCTACTAATTTTCTAAATTCTCCTATTATTATTTTATTATTGATATTTGGTGGCATATAAATTGCTATAATTCCTATATTATATTTTAAATTGGTTGTATTAATATCACAATATTCTAATTTATTAAAATTACTGTTTATATTTTCTTTAAAACTTATATTATTTCTTATTATTATACCTACCCCCCCGTATCCATCTTTTCTATCTTTAAATATAAGATTATATCCATTAAAATTTATTTTTTGCTCTTTTTTGTGCCATGTTTCAGCTAGTATTGCTATGTCAATATTATTTTTTAATAAAAATATTTCTAAAAGGTTTTTATTACTATAAATACTTTTTATATTAATTTGTAAAATTCTAATATCCATTAATTGCGTTCAGTCTTTTGTTTTGTTTATATTGTCTTATTTAGTTTGTTTATTTTATTTATTCTTTCATCTTTCATCTATATCCTTCATCTTCTATTGATATATTAATTTCTTTATTTGTTGCTTTGCCTCTATCTATTTGTATATTTCTTTCAATTTGTTCATCCAATTTATTTTTTAATCCTTCTATTATTCTTTTAAATTCTATATTTTCTTTTTTTAAAACCATTATAATGTTGTCTTGTATTTCCATTTTTTGTTTAATTCTTTGCCATGATAACATTGTTGTATCATTTTTTATTTGTGTTATGTTTGTTATAATTTCTTGATTTTGATTTTTCATTTGTTCTAACATTTGGTTTTCTTCATTTAATTTTTCATCATTTTGTATTTCTTTTTGTATATTTTTAACTATTTCCGCATATGATATATTTTTATTTTTAAATAATGTTACAGATTCACCATTTTTAATTTTTATATTGTTTAAAGCATCTTTATATGTTATTTTATTAGTATACATTTCTTTTAATATTTCCCTTTGTTCTATATGTTTTTTGCATTTAAAATAAAAAGTCATGTGTTTTTCCTCGCAGTATTTGCATTTGATTTCACATACCACATCTTCTTCATGTTGTCCTGTACATTTATTACATACCCTTATTTTCTCTTTACACCATTTTTGTGTGTGTCCATACTTTAAGCATTTCTTGCATTTACTTATTTCTGGTATGTAACTTTTTACTTTTTTGTTGCATCCATTAAAAATTTGTATTTTATCCGGTAAATATTTATTTCGAAATGTTATTTTAATTTTATTGGTGTTGTAACTTTGTTTTTCTTGATTGTTCCATCCCATCAGTCGTTCTATTTTTGTTATGCTATATTCACAGATTATATTTTCTGTTAAGATTTGCAGATCAAATTCCTGATCTATGTCATCTATAACTCCTTCCGAAAATATAAAATTCTTTGGCACATATATTTTATAAATTTGTAATAAATTTTTATCATTCAATATATTATTAGCGATTTTAAAATTTTGCACTGTTACTTTTATTTTATTTCTATTAATTTTCTTAATTTCTATTATGTTTTTATAATTTAGAGTATGTAATTTATAACCTGTTTCAATGTCCTTAATGTTTTCTTTTTCTAGTATTATTGAGAAGGGTCCTTTATCACCAGGTTTATATTCAATTCGAATGTTTTCTTCATACCTTTTGTTCTTCTTTGGTTCGATTTCATTGTTATTTTCTTTATTATTTTCTTCTAGATTGCTTTTCTTACGTTTATTATTTTTTTTATTCGATAATTCTTCGTCTATCATTGTTTTCTTCCAATCTTATATTTTTAATTTATTTAATTTCACTTACTTTTATTATTTTTGATTTAATTATTTTGATTTATTTTAAATAATTTCGTTAATTGTTATTAATTTATTTATTTTTATTTTTATAATTCTTCGTTCCGATAAAAGTTGTCTGTCCTTCTCGAAATCAAAATTCGTTCCTCCGAAACTACAATAGATTACAGTCTTTATAACAAAATATGCATGTCAAAAATGTTACCTCTAAACATCCTGAAGTTAATGTTGCTAATGGTGCCATTTTATTATAATTTTGCTCCAAACGTTGTTTTCATTAACTTTTGTAATTATTTCTCTATCTTTTATAAAATTAATCACAATTGCACAATATTTATTATCTTATCGATGAAAATTAGAAAAATAAGAAGAACAAAAGTAGAACTAGCAACTCACAAATACTATTTGAAGTGACATAAACAATGGAATGGCGGGAAACCGAGATACAGGAAAATTTTTAGCCCATCTGACAGCGGAAAAAGGATAGATATAACTTTCTTAATAGTATACTTTCTTCATTTGGCCACATTCAGTCAAAAATGTGATGCGTTCGTAAAACGTCTAATATAAGGTGACAAATTTCGCCTAAATGTGTTGAAAATGTTCTAAGAATTGTTTCCATCCAAAAAAGGTACAAAAATTTATACCAAGAACCATTGTTTCTCATTCTTTGTCTTTCAAAAATGTCACATAAGTTAACACGATTCTTTTGGTTCTGTGAAATGTTCCATCATATGGAGATGCACTTTTCTCTCATTCAATAGAAAAAGTTGAATCCGAGGTTGAATCACCCTATAAAAAATCTTTCGTACATTTTTATTTATTTTTTTTTTGTTAAACGTAAACAAAACATTCTTAATCGTTTGTTTTGTTGTAGGAGATATTTATAATTTTTTATTACTTTTCATTAATTATTATAATAATTTATAATACAAAATGGTATGAACAAGTATTACATATTTCTTTTAACATATATCATTTATTTATTTAATTTTTCTTTTGTAGGCACGAAATGCAGAGAAGGCTATGTGAGTATATAAACATTTTTTCAACAATTTGCATATCTCTTTTTTATCCACATTAATAATTTTAGAATAACTGGTTAAATTCATAAACAAATTTATTTACAAATTATACTAATATTTATTTTATAGTCTATTGACTTCTATTATTCTACTATTGCTTAGAGAGCCCTATTAATATAATCTATACCTATAACCTAAATGAATGCGTTTGTTTGGTTATACTTGATATTTACAAATATTTCGTAAATTTTTATTATTATTATTTAAATATTTATATTATATTTATGAATATATCTAATATTTGGTTAAAAAAGTAATAACAAACTTACATTTTTCTGATAGGACAACGTTGGCCCGTTGGAGGGCGGCAAAAGAAGCTGAAACTGGTGAAAAAGATCGACGTCCATATTTAGCATCCGAATGTACAGATCTTTCAAAATGTGAAAAATGGCGTTTAGAAATTATTAGAGAAATATCAAAAAAAGTTGCACAAATTCAAAATGGTATTAAAAAAAATTGCACACATTTCGTATCCAAAATAAATAAAAATCAATATTAATTATACTTTTTTGTAACTAGCTGGTCTTGGTGAATTTCGTATACGTGATTTAAATGATGAAATTAATAAACTGTTACGTGAAAAAAGACATTGGGAAAACCAAATATCAGCATTAGGCGGACCACATTATCGTCGATATGGACCCAGATTGTTTGATGCTGAAGGACGTGAAGTACCGGGAAATCGTGGTTATAAATATTTTGGTGCAGCAAAAGATTTACCAGGTGTACGTGAACTATTTGAACAGGAACCACCGCCACCAACACGTAAAACACGTGGTGACTTAATGAAAGATGTTGATGCTGATTATTATGGCTATCGTGATGATGATGATGGTATTTTAATACCATTAGAAGAAAAAGCAGAACGTTTATTAATTCAAAAAACTGTTACTGAATGGAAAACAAATCAAACTATTAATGATGACGATGATGAAGAAGATATTTATCCCATTGAATCTAATAATGTAATGCCCGTATATCGTATCGATTGAATTGTGATGGCGTACTGTAATGGTGATTTTACAATGGAATCGTAATACATTATTGTAAAATCGCTAATTATGATTTTAAATTAATTGAATATGATTTTTCAAAATAAAGCAAGTTTATATTTTACTATTTTTGATCACAATATGGTAAATTTAGTTGGTAGTAGAGTAAACACATAAATGACAATTATTTTAATTATTCAATATAACTATATTCAGTACATCTCTACCATAAGATAATATAATTTACGGTGAACTCTTTTTTGCAACGTTACAGTACAGCCACAATTCATAAATATTTTGCTTTAAAATATTAAATTTATTTAATTCCTATAATTAATAATTTCTATATTTTTTTTATTATATTTATATTTACATATAGGTAGATAATGAAAAATCTACTGACAATAATGAAGATGATCCGATGGTCATGCTTGGACCTAGGTTTACAGCTCATGTACCGGTACCAACACAAAAAGATGTTGAGGCAGCATTACTGCGGAAGAAAAAACATGAATTATTGGAAAAATATGGTATTGGAGATTAATTTAATGTAATTTTGTTATAATCATTTATTATTTTTTTTTTTCATATAGCAAAGACAACAACTTAATATGACATTTATACACATTAATTTTTTAATATTTACATTTGTAATGTTTCTTTTACTTATCTATATGTGAATTGTATGCATTGGTGTGTTTATTTGTATATACATTATTTTAAAAGGAAAAGAAAACGATAAATAAAAAGAAATCACTTGTATTTGTTGTTTTCATATATAAATTTATTTTTGATACAAGTTATATGAAAATTATTATTATATATTACTGTAACATTAAAAATTTTCTTTTGCAGATAGAAAAACACACACACACATACACAATTAATATAAAAAAAATGGAAATTGGGAAATTTAAGGACAACCGAAATTACTTAAAACAAAATTTTAAAGGTAAATTAGTGTAAAAAAATATTATATATTTGGGACACGGGAAAAATCATAGCTCAGCTGTTTGAAGTGGTAGGATGTTGTGATACATATTAAATGATAGGTAATTGAAGGACCTATCTTTTTGTAAAAAAAAAACTTGGGTTTTTCACCATGAGTATGAAACCGTTATGTGAAAATTCCGGGAAAACGCGTAAATAGATTCGGGTCCTCTAGTGGTAAAAAATGTTTCTTATATTCTAATTAAGACATCTGGAAATTTTCGGGAAAATCCGGAAAATTTTAATTTTGATCGGGAAATTCCGGGAAAACTGTAATAGTTAGAAAACATTTTCAGTACCACTCCCTCAGTACATTTACCATCTAAATCCATTTATGGCTATAAGAAATCTGTAAGTCATCAACTTTGGGCTGGAGAAATTTCCCGGAATTTCTGAAAACCAGGTTTTGGATGATTTCGAAAAAAATTTATGTGTTAGCCAATTTTTGTTACAGCCATCTTGTAGAGGATCTTAGAGCGCACAATAAAGCTTCTGGACTTTTTTCGTGAACAATTTATTGGTCGACTTATGACCGATTTAAAATTTTGAAATTTTCGTGTAAGCCTAACTTTGGGCAGCCACTGTGGGAAAACCATTTGACTTGAGGAGTTGTGGTGGGGCTTAAAATACGTGGCATTTAGTCTATTATCTGAGATAAATAGGGCATTGGAAAATTCCATTGGGAAAGCCGGGAAATTCCCATTTGAAAACATGAAAAAATCGATGTTTTTCGATGTTCCAGGAAAATCCACATTTTCCACTGGAAAATTCCAAAAAAAATCTGAGGATAAACTTTGGACTTTCCTTTACATTTCTGCATCATTAGATTTTTGGAAAGTCCAATATTTCCCGACTTTCCAGTACTCGGAATATAGGTCTGCAAACGTTTTTCCAATCTTTGGGCAGCCCTAGTTGGAAAACCCTTACAGATAGAAAGTCACCCCCATATTATAATTTGTAGCCCTTAAGGAGGACTATCACTGGTGAGAAGCTCCTCCCGAAATATTGAGTATTTCCGGAGTTATAGGGGTCCAAAAGTGACCCATTTGGTACTTTCGAAGATCCATAGCTCCGCCCCCGGAGGGAAATCCGGCAAAGGGGTCGACAGATCCTGTTTTTTTTCCGAGCTCTACAATCCCTGAAAATCTGAAGGTCCTACGGGCAAAAAAATTTTTTCGGCATAAGGTTATAACCCACACTTTTGGGGGTCCAAAAAAATATGGCTGGAAATAGGCTCAAACGACGCGGGGTCATCGTCCGAACACGAATTCGTTGAGATAACTCGAAAATTCCGCCTCTAAGTCGGTCAAAATGGCAAAACAAAAAATGTGGAAAAGTGGTAAAAAAAAAAAAACAACAAGAGATTTCGTTGGAATTTCTCGAAAATTAAAAATTTATTTTCTTTTTTTGTGAAAAATAAATTTCGGTATCGGCGAGAAATCGAACCCGCACCACTCACATTACAATGCTATTCACACCCAGTAACTCTCTCCCGTACACTATGCTTGATAATAATATTAGTATGTCGGTTGGGATATATAAGGTACAAAAATTTTGAAAATATTTATTTCGAATAGGGTACTACATTAAAGTTGATCGATTTGTTATTATTTTTTTTTATTTACAGGACACTTATTAGAGACTCATTTTTTTTTTTTTTTTTTTTTTTCTTCTTTTATATTCTGTAGGTGTAGAATTTCGTATATGAAATATTAATTTTATTTTATTTATATTTTTATTTTGTACTTAACATTTTTTTTGTTGTTTTCTTTTTCTCTTTTCAGATTTCAATGGACGGAAGTTAAAGGTTGGGGAACTATTGATGAATTTTATAACATTATTAGACAAATATTTTTTTTAACATTAAATTAATTACATTTAATATATATGTAAATTATTAATACATTAAAATAAAGATTCACAATTAGTGATAATTATAATATATATATTTATATTATTTTATATTTATTATTTATATTATTTTATATTAATCTTCAATGGCTCTTCAAATCACTTGATGGTCGTTTAACGCTTTTTCGGATGTATATTTTTCTGCAATCCATTGTAAAGGAAGATGTTTGTTTTTATTAAAGCAACATTTCTTCTGCTGATATTAGTAAGTTGTTTGTATTTTTACTTGTTACTTGTTAATAAGTCAACACCTGTCTATAATCTCATTCCAAATCTTCATACCAAATTGGTACGAAATTAGCCAAGAGATCATTCAGTTGTACAATTAATAAAGATTCCCTAGGTATTAATTTTAAAGAAAATTGTTGATAAATACCTGTATTATCCTATTTCGAGAACCTTTTTATACAAAATTTTATCGAAATTGTTCAAAAAATGATGCAGAAATGCATAGCATTACGTATACGCATACCGACCCATAAATACAAAACACACAACTAGATAAACAGGGCAAAAATTTCGAAAAATAACCAAAATTTACGATTTTTTAGAATTGTTATTAGGCAATCATAAACACATAATAGTGAAAATATTGTTTAATTTTTATTTATTGTCGGCGGGCGATTATACAATAACAAAGTTGTAATATATAATAAAAAAATAAAATAATAAAGCAATGGATTGTTATTGAGTTGACTTGTGTTGTTGTACACATCATATATTTTGTGTGTTTTAATATTGGTAATAATAAAGACATACTCTTTGTAGTTTTTAGTGTATATCATCATTTTTATTATATTTTTTTGTTCCGCCTCTAATGATAGAAGACTTTGTATTGTATTACCAATAATTTGTTTAAATAAATAAAAATTAAATAATATTTTCACTATCATATGGTTATGATAACTATATAACTAATAACTATTCTGAAAAAATTTATATTTTGGTTATCTTTCAAAGTTTTTGGTCTGCTTATGTAGTTGTGTGTATTGTATGTATACGTAATGCATTCCTGTTAAAGGAAATATCTGCATCATTTCTTGACCAATTTCTGGAAATAGGATTATACAGGTGTTTAATTACTTGCAATAATTTTCTGTATGTCCTATCAAATTGTACTGATCATTGTAGTCAATTAATATCGAATTATTTTTACAGTATATACATAAATAATTAATTTTTACTTATAATTATATATAAATATCTTACTTCTATTGTTATCTATTATTAATGTTAATGTTAATGAATTAACTTTATATTTATGATGACATCTTAATAATTGCAATACTTTAAATGAATTTTAAATAACTATATGTTGTTTTAACAAATTTATTTTAATATTTTAAAATTAACGAATTCTAATATTTTAATTTAAATTCAATAAAAAACAATCTCAGCGATTGGTTTTAAAAAAAAAAAGAAAAACAAATTCTTGAGAGTTCTATGTAAATAATAATAATAATAAACTTTATAATCATGAAATTAAATTCAATTATAATAAAATTAAGCTATTTTTAACATATTATAAATCTTGGTAGAAATTTTAATTTAGCTAATTTCATGTTCAGTTTTAATGTATAATATAACTTCCAATACGAGTATAATATTTAATTGTGATAGTTACAATATACAATTACATTTAAAATTTAATCCATGCTTAAAGCTAAAACCTATTTTTTTCTATATTTGTTAAAATATCATATTATATATCATCAATTTGATAGAATGGTGTGTTGCTAATAAATCATTTAATAATACTCTGATGCCAGAAGTATACAAATTCAAGAACAAAGTGGTAGGTCAATTAAATATAATACCCAAAGAGTTATTACTGCAAATGCTTTTAAAATTAATTTTAATTTTAATTATAATTTATATAATTTGTTATTATTTAATGTCAACTTTAAATAGTCATAGAGAAGCTTAGCATAATGAAGGGAAATCAATTCAATAAAAGGCAAATAGAAAAAAAAAATGAAAATGTCGCAAAACGATTTCTTGCATAGAATCGTTATGAATTTTGAGAATTTTACGATGACAAACGCACTTTTAATGTAACACGTAGCACTTCAACAATTTTGAAAAATATAATGAATAGTCTTTCAATAAAAACTTTTTGTTACCATACATATAAACAAATTGTCTATCTAATAAGTTCTATGTCTGCATCTTGGAATTTTTGTATTTTATTGCTGATTAATAGGATACTATTTACCTATGATAAAAAATTTTGTTGGAAAATGCAAAAAGAAAAATATTCTCAAATTGAAACATTTTTATATTTTTAAATTATAGTATTTTTCTTACCTTATATTGAATTGTGTGATGCTTACTGATTTTATTAAACAATTAACTATTATGTACTGGATCAACTGATAATTTTGCAAGAATATAAATAGCTGTAGCTACATCTTAACTGTATTGTTCATGTATAATTTTCGCTGACATATTTGTTTCTGTACAGACATAATTTTTAATATTTCATTGCTTCTTAAAATAAGTCAATAATTCGGTAATGAATAGAAATCAATTTCTTCCAAATTATGTGTATATTGCATTCATTATCAAAATTTTGAAACTGGTTACGCTACATATTATTTTCGATTTTCTTTACCTCGAACACCAAATCCACTACCAAAATAATCATTGGCTGCAGCTGAATCCTTTATTTAACTAAAATATAAATTAAATTTTATTTTTAATTAATTTAAAATGTTTTACTTTTTTTTTTTTTAGAGGTTATGTTACATGAGACATCTTTTAAAAACACAATCTTAAGATGGATATTATTCCTTTTCAGTTGGATACCGCAAAATCATTAAGAAATATATAATCACATTTTTTGCAATGGTAATTTTTATAATTATTTATGATAAATTACAAAAAAAAAATGAAAAAAAATTTCTTTACATCACTTTCTACTACAAAAATTGCTTTACTTTTACTTTTTGTTTTTTATTAATATTTTTATTGAATATGATTTTCCAAGCAACTATTTGTTTCCTGAAAAGGTTTTGTGCGTTTCCGGTGCACGTTTCGATAAAGTTGAAAAAGTGAACAATAAAATTGAAATAGTAAATATATAAATAAAATAATTACTAAAAATTACATTATTATTTACTTAATTTTGCTTACACATTTTTTAAAACTTTTCCTTGTGTAAAACTCAGTCCTTGTGTAAAAGTAAATCAACAAATTCCAAATTTACAAAAAATGTGTAATTAATATTCATACATAAATCTGAAAAATCTACGTACACGTACTTATAGGCCTATAGGGTAAGCTATCTAGAAAATTTACTATTCATTTTCAATAAATTTTGAGTTATTGCAATTTTTATTTTTGTAGTGATTGCAGCGCATTGTACGCATTTTTACAACAAAAAAACCAACAAAAACGAAAAGAGAATGAAACTTGTTGAATTGAAGTTGGTCCTGTTGGTTTGGTTTTGGATTTGATATTTGAAATCTTTAAATAAATTTAATTTAAAAAAAATATAATTCTTTCTGAGTTTTCATACAATAAAATTATTTCTGGTAAGTATAATATATACATATTTTATTAAATAACCAATTACTAAAATTCCACGTATTTGAAATGTATTTACAGAGTAATGTAATACAGTAAATTTGCCGGCACAATTGTTTTGTGGCATCTTTACAATTTTATTAATTTACCGTAATTTATACACAATAAATTCTAAATAAAAGATTCTTGAATTAATTTTAAGTAATTCTATTTGCTGATCGGATTTGTTTCTTTCATAGAAATAATATATCTTCATTAAGTTTCCATCGTTATATTACACTTGATTCGCTTATGATATATAAATAAATGTATTAACATTCATTAACATTAATATTATTATTCTATTTTTGACAATTTCAATTGAAATTAATTGAATTTAATAATATAACTTAACTAAAAATACGTACTACATCTAATTACTATTAATATTAAGTAAACAAACGGGGAAATGTTTTTCAAATCAAAATTTAAACAGCTTGTAAATTTGATCAATTTCTATGTATTATATTACTTAAATTCTTATTTGTGTTACCAGTTATTCCTGAGTAATTTATTATATAAATAAAATACATTTATCGCAAACAGTGCTAGTAAAAGTTTCTTTTAAATTCAAAGACAGGCCTATTGTTAGGTTTAGTTTCTTACAATAATATCGTAAAAAAATTAAACATTTCTAAAAACTCTGCTCTTAAACTTAAACAGCTGTTTGATAAATTAATGTATGTATTAATGTAATGTAATTAATGTTTTAATGTATGTGATATAGAATTTCGTTAACAATTTTACTATTGTATTACAATATCAACTCATTTTTGAATAATCTAAAATTATCAAAATATCCAATTTGTTTTTAGTACCTAATATATATATATATTGCCAAACATAATAGTAGTATTTTCAAAAGAATATTGCAAACTATAAAGATGCGACAAATTGGCATTAATATGAAAACTGAACTACTATTGTAGATTTTCTACAGTTTTTTGTCATTCTTGATCATTAAACTATTATTGATTTATATTAAAAACTCATTTAGAAATATGAATACATATTTTATACGGTATGAAAATATACTACAAAGTTACAGACTGATCTTTTAATAACGAATACATGCTTTAATGTAGACAAACAATATTGTATCTTTTAATAAGAAATAAACAAAATACGTCACATAAATTTAATTTATTTACTCATTACTATTGTACTTCATAAAAGAAATTGTAACAAAACGCAATAATACAAAACAACATGTTATTGTATTTTTTAGTTAATCTGGAAGTTAATATTGATTTAACCTTTTTGTGATCTTTTATGTAAAATTACCAAGACAAAGAAATTTATAACTCACTTCAATTGATAAAACATATAAATAGAATAATAATCTTTTCTTTCTCTTGTGTAGCATAGTAACTTCTTTAACAATAAATAAATTTAATTTCAGTTGAAATATTCCTATAAATTGATAAACAACAAGAAAAATTCAATCATGTCGAGTAAATTTGGTAAGATATTCCTTAAATAATTTATGAATTATACATGTATTTATTACTTGTATTTTAATCAATTATAACATTTATTTATTCTATAAAATAGCATTAATTAGTGTTTCGGATAAAAGTGGATTAACAGATTTTGTAGAATTAATAAATACTTTAGGATATAAATTTATTGCAAGTGGAGGAACTGCAAAATTTATACGCGATGCTGGTTTTAAAGTTGAAGATGTTTCAGATATCACAAATGCGCCGGAAATGTTGGGTGGACGTGTTAAAACATTACATCCAGCTATTCATGCAGGTATTTTAGCACGTAATATTGAATCAGATTTAAAGGATATGAATAAACAAAATTATAAATTCATTGATATGGTTATTTGTAATTTATATCCGTTTACTGAAACAATATCAAAACCAAATGTTACACAATCTGAGGCAATTGAAAATATTGATATTGGTGGTGTAACATTATTGCGTGCAGCTGCAAAAAATCATTCACGCGTTACATGTATTTGTGATCCGAATGATTACAGTTCAATTATTATTGAGTTAAAAAAAGAAAGTCATATATTGAAAGCGACAAGGTACCGTTTATCATATATTTAAAATAAAGTTAGTATTTATTAAATATAATTTTTTCTAGACAAAAGCTTGCTTTGAAAGCATTTACTCATACTTCACAATATGATGATGCAATTTCTGATTATTTCCGAAAACAATATTCTAATGGAATTTCACAAATTAATTTACGTACTGGCATGAATCTACATCAAAAACAAGCACAAATATTTATAACAAAGAACTGCCGTTAAAAGTTATAAATGGTTCACCAGGTTATATAAATTTATGTGATGCATTAAATGGATGGCAATTAGTTAAAGAATTAGAAGCAGCACTAAATGTACCGGCAGCAACAAGTTTTAAACATGTATCACCAGCTGGTGCGGCTATTGGAAACCCGTTGTCAATGGCACAAGCACGTTTATGTATGGTTGATGATTTATATGATCAATTGACACCATTAGCAACAGCATATGCACGTGCACGTGGTGCCGATCGCATGTCATCATTTGGTGATTTTATTGCATTATCAAATCGATGTGATTTGATTACTGCAAAAATAATTGCACGTGAAGTATCTGATGGTATTATTGCACCAGATTATGATAATGATGCATTAGAGGTATTACGTAAAAAGAAAAATGGAAGCTATTGCATTTTAAAAATTGATAAAAATTATAATCCAACATCATTGGAACGTCGTACATTGTTTGGTGTAATAATGGAACAACAGCGTAATGATTATATTATCGATAAACAACTATTCACAAATATTGTCACTATCGATAAAATTACTAAAAAAATTGAAAAACTACCCGATGCAGCTGTACGTGATTTAATTGTAGCCACAATTGCATTAAAATATACACAAAGTAATTCCGTTTGTTATGTTAAAGATGGTCAAGTGATAGGTATTGGTGCTGGTCAACAATCACGTATTCATTGTATACGTTTAGCTGGAGATAAGGCCGATAATTGGTGGTTACAACATCCAAATGTTATTGCAATGAAATGTAAAAAAGGTGTTAAACGAGCTGAAATATCCAATGCAATTGATAATTACGTTAATAGTACTGTTGGCAAAGATATGCTACGCATTCAATTTAATGTTACTTTATTAAGGAACCGAAAGTAATCGAAATTTCACAGAATTATTATTGTATTGCTTTCAATAGTATCATATAAACTTTTAGCTTTACAATTCTAATTCTGAATAAGGATAATGATTAAAAAAAAATAATAATTCATTTCTAAAAAAAAAAAAAAAAGTACACACTAACCTATGGATGTTAGGAATCGGCTAATTTGATAAAAAATTCTTAATTTTCAATTAAGCAACAGTAATATTAATAACTAAAAAAAATAATAATACAGAGTGAATGATAAATTAATAATGTAAAGATAATAATTTAAAAAAAATATAAATGCAGTTAATTTTTACCAATACCAGTTAATTGTTTCAAATTTTGAATTAAATATTTATTATAATCTTTGTGAACAATTGGATCAGCGCTAACAACTGTTATTTTATTACGTGGTGAATCCTGCAACAACAAAATGATAAATAATTAAACAAAAAATTACAATTTTATGGATGGTTACAAATGTTTTTAAAAGAATATTGTTTATTACCCCATAATATTCAACTTTTGTTCGTAATTTAAAAATAAAAGATTTAAAATGAAGATTTGCAAAAACAGCATCTTGTTCATCTTTATTATTTAATTCACTAATTTCTTGTGCTGTTTTACCCAATAATTTTTCTCCAGTATCTGAAAATGATGTGACCAATCTATTTGATGTCCAATCTCCTATGTGCATCTAAACACGATAATATTAATACCAATTATAACATTTTTTTATTTTTAATATATATGAGTTTATCCCAAAAACACTTACTTGCATTGAAAGTCTATACTTAAAGTTTGGCGATTCAATTGAACATTTTTCGCAACGATATAATTCATTGTCCAAATCAATAACTTTTTTGTTACATTCAGCACATGCTTTATATATGCGGCCATTTGTTTTAACCAAATGTACAACAATTTTACATTGAAAATAATCAGCTTTGTCACCGTTGCCCAAATTTTTCAATTTTGTTTCATTGAAAGTCATCCATTCTGTGCTCATACTGCCCATCATATTTGATCTATTACAAATTATAAAATTATTTAATGTAATAAAGTTTAGTACAGAGGATGAAGATTAAAATCAGTTGATCAAATCGTTTTGCAAATAATTTTTTTTTCTCTATATTTACAGAGAGATCATTGCGATTATTATTATGCATACCTTGTCGACAGACTTGTTATATTATCTGCACCACCATTATCGTACCAACCACGCAATTTATGCCCTTCAGGAATATCAGGATTAATTTTCATAACACCACTACTTAATAAACCAATTGTTTTTCCACCCTTAAATTCTGTTACACGGGCACCTTTAATAAGAATAACCGGTTGAATTGAACCATCAAAATTATCGGCATCTGCTCCCCACAATGTTAAGTTTACACTTGCATTACTTGTATCAACTAATGTAACATCACGTTTTTTTAATTCTCTACCAGTTGATTTTGCAGTAAATGACATGCATTCACTAGCACTGCGACAAATTCCAATTAAATCTATAAAAAAAAAAAAGTATATTCTAATTTCTTTCTAATAATTTAATTGATTTGTGATTGTACGACTTGAGATTTTCTTTTATTATTTTACCTATTACTGTATTTGGTAGTATATTTTCAATTTGTGAAATTGGAACAAGATTATATTGTAGAGTTGGTATCGAATCAACTGGTTCCTCACACAATTGAACAATAGAATCAGTATTTAAAAATAATTCGTAATCATTTTTAATTGAAGTGAATTTTTTATTTGCAACTTTTAATTGTCCCTTTGAAATATAATATACTTTATCAACCTGTGTAAAATATAAATATAAATTGAAATTGAAATTGAAGAAAAAAATTCGTTTAAAATATAGCAAACCTCAAATAAATCATAAAATTTATCTACAGCATCACGAAATAGAGCACAACGTATTTCACCAGTTTCATCCATAAAATCCATACTAAATGATTTGCCTTCACCATTTGCATTATTCCATGTACGTATTGGTGATTTTGATGTTACCCGTACTTTAATTACCCATTTATTCTGATAAGGACTTAAACTCGTAATTGGGTGACTTAATGTAGTATTCATTGATGAATTTAAATTTGACGTGGATTCAACAGCCATATTTTGTATTTTAGGTTTTACATCAATTGATGTATTTACAGTAGTACTGGAACTTGGTATTACCGTTGTTGATGACGATAATTGTGCTTTAGGTTTTGTTAAATCTAATGTAATTGGATTTCCTAATTTTTTTCCAACTTCAGAACCAGGATTTAATACATCTAAATTCAGTATAATTAATACTTTCCTGTAAAGATAAAAGAAATTAGAATAAAACTAAATGTAATGCAAATATTTTACAAATATCATACTTATCAGCACCACTATCATTTTTATTTACTAGTGATGTAACATAACGATCAATTCGAATAATAGTATTATCTGTTAGTTTTCCTTCAGCTACAAAATTATTCAGTTGTGTTCCTAACATTGCAAAACTGTACAAACAATCACCATCCGATACAAGTAATCGATATCGTTCTGAACCATCTGTACTTGCAATCTTTTTTGAACCTAATATTTGTACGATTGGTTTATCGACATCAATTCCAGTTAACATGTTCTGTAAAAATTAATTTTAATATATTAAAATGTTATTTAAACAAACGCAATTTTTTACGCAGTAACTCTAACTATCCATATATTGTATTACTGCACGTGGAGCTTATAGCATCTACATAGATGTTTCCATAATTCTAATATTTTTATATGAGTGATTACCCCATATGCATATGTAATGTAATAACTATCATGTATAGACATGAATAAACACGTTACATCGTTATCATGTAAAAATCACATCCGTATATATCGTTTAATTTGGATTATTGTAGTGTTTTATTACAATAATATTTTCAGAAAATTTAATAAATGTTTATCTAATTTCCTGAATTATTTTTTCAGACGAAACTACAATAGATTACAGTCTTTATAACAAAATATGCATGTCAAAAATTTTACCTCTAAACATCCTGAAGTTAATGTTGCTAATGGTGCCATTTTATTATAATTTTGCTCCAAACGTTGTTTTCATTAACTTTTGTAATTATTTCTCTATCTTTTATAAAATTAATCACAATTGCACAATATTTATTATCTTATCGATGAAAATTAGAAAAATAAGAAGAACAAAAGTAGAACTAGCAACTCACACACAAATACTATTTGAAGTGACATAAACAAAGGAATGGCGGGAAACCGAGATTCAGGAAAATTTTTAGCCTATCTGACAGCCGAAAAAGGATAGATATAACTTTCTTAATAGTATACTTCTACATTTGGCCACATTCAGTCAAAAATGTGATGCGTTCGTAAAACGTCTAATATAAGGTGACAAATTTCGCCTAAATGTGTTGAAAATGTTCTAAGAATTGTTTCCATCCAAAAAAAGGTACAAAAATTTATACCAAGAACCATTGTTTCTCATTCTTTGTCTTTCAAAAATGTCACATAAGTTAACACGATTCTTTTGGTTCTGTGAAATGTTCCATCATATGGAGATGCACTCTTCTCTCATTCAATAGAAAAAGTTGAATCCGAGGTTGAATCACCCTATAAAAAAATCTAATTTTGACAATTGCATTTCGTACATTTTTATTTATTTTTTTTTTTGTTAAACGTAAACAAAACATTCTTAATCGTTTGTTTTGTTGTAGGAGATATTTATAATTTTTTATTACTTTTCATTAATTATTATAATAATTTATAATACAAAATGGTATGAACAAGTATTACATATTTCTTTTAACATATATCATTTATTTATTTAATTTTTCTTTTGTAGGCACGAAATGCAGAGAAGGCTATGTGAGTATATAAACATTTTTTCAACAATTTGCATATCTCTTTTTTATCCACATTAATAATTTTAGAATAACTGGTTAAATTCATAAACAAATTTATTTACAAATTATACTAATATTTATTTTATAGTCTATTGACTTCTATTATTCTACTATTGCTTAGAGAGCCCTATTAATATAATCTATACCTATAACCTAAATGAATGCGTTTGTTTGGTTATACTTGATATTTACAAATATTTCGTAAATTTTTATTATTATTATTTAAATATTTATATTATATTTATGAATATATCTAATATTTGGTTAAAAAAGTAATAACAAACTTACATTTTTCTGATAGGACAACGTTGGCCCGTTGGAGGGCGGCAAAAGAAGCTGAAACTGGTGAAAAAGATCGACGTCCATATTTAGCATCCGAATGTACAGATCTTTCAAAATGTGAAAAATGGCGTTTAGAAATTATTAGAGAAATATCAAAAAAAGTTGCACAAATTCAAAATGGTATTAAAAAAAATTGCACACATTTCGTATCCAAAATAAATAAAAATCAATATTAATTATACTTTTTTGTAACTAGCTGGTCTTGGTGAATTTCGTATACGTGATTTAAATGATGAAATTAATAAACTGTTACGTGAAAAAAGACATTGGGAAAACCAAATATCAGCATTAGGCGGACCACATTATCGTCGATATGGACCCAGATTGTTTGATGCTGAAGGACGTGAAGTACCGGGAAATCGTGGTTATAAATATTTTGGTGCAGCAAAAGATTTACCAGGTGTACGTGAACTATTTGAACAGGAACCACCGCCACCAACACGTAAAACACGTGGTGACTTAATGAAAGATGTTGATGCTGATTATTATGGCTATCGTGATGATGATGATGGTATTTTAATACCATTAGAAGAAAAAGCAGAACGTTTATTAATTCAAAAAACTGTTACTGAATGGAAAACAAATCAAACTATTAATGATGACGATGATGAAGAAGATATTTATCCCATTGAATCTAATAAAGTAATGACCGTATATCGTATCGATTGAATTGTGATCGCGTACTGTAATGGTGATTTTACAATGGAATCGTAATACATTATTGTAAAATCGCAAATTATGATTTAAATTTAATTGAATATGATTTTTCAAAATAAAGCAAGTTTATATTTTACAATTTTTGATCACAATATGGTAAATTTAGTTGGTAGTAGAGTAAACACATAAATGACAATTATTTTAATTATTCAATATAACTATATTCAGTACATCTCTACCATAAGATAATATAATTTACGGTGAACTTTTTTTTGCAACGTTACAGTACAGCCACAATTCATCAATATTTTTCTTTAAAATATTAAATTTATTTAATTCCTATAATTAATAATTTCTATATTTTTTTTATTATATTTATATTTACATATAGGTAGATAATGAAAAATCTACTGACAATAATGAAGATGATCCGATGGTCATGCTTGGACCTAGGTTTACAGCTCATGTACCAGTACCAACACAAAAAGATGTTGAGGCAGCATTACTGCGGAAGAAAAAACATGAATTATTGGAAAAATATGGTATTGGAGATTAATTTAATGTAATTTTGTTATAATCATTTATTATTTTTTTTTTTTTCATACTTTTATTGTGGTACAAATAACATTTTTATTGAAAAAAATAATTAAATAAACGAAATAAAATCAAAATTCACAAAATATAAATGATTTTCATTTTTCTTTTTTTTTAACATAATTACATTTATTCATTCAACATTTATTTTATTTTAATTTTTTTATTTTTTACATTTGGGAAATATTTAATGAAAAAAATTAAATTATAACTCATACACAACAAAAAAAAAATAAAATAATTTAGTTCATTTAAATATGTGTTCCAGATTTTATTAATTATATAAAAATTGAATTTAAAATATTATTGTCTTTTTTCCATCGTAATTTTCTTTATATCATCTTTGCATTTTATAATAATCCCTTATTATTATTATTATTATTATTATAATATTATTATTAATAGTTTTAATAATTAAGAACTAAAAAAATAAATTATTATCTATTTATATTATATATATATGTATATATATTTTTTTGTAATCTCTATGTGAATGTTAAATCAGTTCCGAGATATAATTATCATCTCGATCTACTCGATCTCGAATTGGCGCTTGAAATGTTGAACCAGTAAATTCATACATCTGTAATTATATACAATACATAAGTGATTGCGAAAAATAATTTTCATAATTAACAATTGGTATAATTAATTAATTTACCGAAGGTGATGCGCTATTATTTCTAAGTGTAGCATAATCAGCTATTTCACCTAATTGTGGTAAATTTCTAGGTTGTATCGTTGCATATGTATTATCACCTAATTGTGATGCTTCATATGAATTTCTTCTATCTAATGTTGGCTGTAATAATTATTTAAGAAAAATGTAAAAATCAAAAATCTATTATTGTGTAGATTTAAATAGATTAATTTACTTGTGATGTATCATCTATTTGTGCATTAACAATCATTTCCGGTTCAGAAAATACTTGCATTGTTAATTCTTGTTCTTCATATAATTTTAATTTTCTAAAAAATTTAAATTAAATTATAATTTAATAACTATCTATTTATTTTTTCATTTTTTTTTTGTTGTTAAATAATTACTGTTCTATCCATAAAGGATTTTCTGTTGTACTTAAATCTTCTACTATTTGTTTTTTTATTAATGCATCTTTACGCCGAACTTCAGATGGAATTGCTAAAGACCATTGCCTTAAACAACAACATAATACAATAAAACTAATGGCGCCAACAAATAATACAATTAACAAAGCAACTAATCCAGCTAAAGCTAAATCAAATTCTTCTTCAACAAATGTTGTATGTGCTGGTACAATATTTTCTATGGCAAAACCAGCATAATAATTCTGTTAAAATAATTAAATTTAATTTTTTATAATATTAAATCTATACAAAAATAAAAAACAGAAAAAAATGATGCAAGACAATTTCCAACCTTAAGAAAATCATATTGTGCATCAACAACTTTTAAAATATCATCAACAGGAACTATAGTTTTTGTATCTGGGTCAACAGCATGAAAAAATAAATCACACCAATCCATACGTATGCGCCCCTGTGAATCAACATGATAACGAATTTCATCAATAATTATATGTTTTTGTGTTGCATTATGTAGTTCCGATATAAGTTCATCTCGTTCCTCATGTACTTCGGATGGTGGTCTTGATAATATTACACGTACCAATTGTTCCGAATTGAATATCCATACCTTTTCGTTAAAACCGAAACATTATACATTAGTGTTAAAAATAGTAATATATGGTGTTAGATAATTCTTTTACTATAATTTATATAATAATAATTATAATAATACGTACATAAACTTTTGTATGTACTTCTCGTTCGGGTGGTTGTGATTCTTTAGCCATTATATCTAATTCAAAACGATCTTGATTATATTCACTCATATACGTTCCTGTTGCTAATCTACCGTCTTTTGATATTACTAAACAGAAGAGACATTACAATTTTTAATTTCGATTCCATTATTTTATTAGTAGTATTGTATGGTTTTGTGTGTGTACTTACCAAAAGGACTTGGCACAATTGAACCAGTTGTTTTTGTTTCACCATATTTATATAAATTTGATGTAACAATTATCATATCAAATGTACCATTTATACCATTATCTTTATCAGTTGCATTTATAATTGTTATTATATGATTTAATGTTGATTTCTCATTAACGCCTGCATAATATTCCTATGTATAATAATATTAATTAAATTACCAGAAATTTATTATAGTTGAAATATTTCTTATATTACTTCTTTTTCAAAAATTGGTGCATTATCATTTACATCCGTAACTGTTACCACAACTTTTGCAATTGTACTATCACGTTCTAGACTTTTTATTGAAAATGAGGAACGTTCCGACTCTGAAATATGCAAATCTGATTTTTTACTTGCTAATATATATAAATGATATACATCAATTTTTTCACGATCTAATGATTGATTTGTAAAAATATCGCCAGTATTTTTATCCAAATAGAATGCTGAATTTTCATTGCCCAATATCATATAATAATAAATGTTAATATTTGAATCTTTTTCTTTAATCATAGCTTGGATTTTTCCTAAAAATTAAAACAAAAAATTAAAATCTACTAAGAATGTTATCGTCACAAAAAAACCTATTCTCATATCACGAACTCCATTTTCCATAACATAAAGCCTATATGGATTTGACGCATCTGGAAATTCTGGTTTGCTTTCATTTATATCGACTAATAAAATGGTTAAAAATCGTAATGTTTCAAATGCCGATGGACTACCTTGGTCTTTTGCAACTAATATTAATTCATATCTAAAGAAATTAATAAAAAAAAAAAAACCAATTAATTGCGAATTGAACGATAATGCAGTTATACATATACTACTGTATATTTACTTCGATTGTGTTTTTCGATCTAATTGTCGTTTAGTTCTTAATTCACCTGTATTCACATCGATTATAAAATCATCTGTTTCATGTACATTTTGGTTATTTACCTGATTAAATAATAATATTATAACATTAATTATATATAGATTTTTACATATAAATTATAAATATAAAATTTTCATACAAAATTCCTACCTGTAAATAATATTTTATAATTCCATTATCACCTGTATCATTATCAAAGGCTTTAACTGTTATTACTAAATAGTTTGGCATCACTAGATTCTATTTTGAAAATGTTATAAGAAAATTTAGTAAATCTTAAGACAAATACATTATTATTAAAATTATTTAATATTAATTTACTTCAAGTAATTCAACCGATGCATTATAAAGTGCTGGCATAATAAATACGGGTCGATAGTTATTTATACTTTGTATATTTATAATAATATCGGCTATATCAGTAAATGGACCAGAACCTAAACCATCACGTGCTTCTACTTTTAAATTATATTGGCCTAAAGAAAATTATTATATTTAAATTTTTGTCTAAAATATATAATAATAGAAACTATACCTTTTAATCCCTTTAAACTTTTCATTGGATATAATATTCCTGAATCTGGATCAATACGAAATAGATCATAGTTTTCTTCGGTTGACAGAATAAAATATTTAACATCACCAAATGCACCATCATCAGCATCTAATGCTGTTACCTATAATTTTAATTTTAAAAAAAATAAATATAATTTATTAACTTATTGAAATGCAAGTTGAATATGTGATAAATTCATTTACACACTTGTAAAATTGCAGCCGGTGGATGTAACGGAGCATTTTCAGCCACTGAGGCATTATAAATATGTTGTGTGAATATTGGTTTATTATCATTAACATCAAGAATTTTTATATGAATCTGAAAATTAAATTATATTACCATATAAATATTTTAAAATATTAAATGGCACACGATTAATAGGAATTTTTTGAATTTATATTATATATAAAAACAATTATCTACATAAAAAGTTAACACATTTTGCTTACAGAAACTGCAGTAGATTTTCGTGTTGTCATTGGTGCTTTATCTGTTGCAACAGCAGTTAAACTTATTAAATTTTCTCGTTCTCTATCCAAAAATGTACTATTCAATACAGTAATGATACCAGATTCCGGTTCTATATGAAATTCATTACTATGTTTACCAACTAATGAATATACTATTTCACCAAACATACCTACATTTTCATATATATTATTATAGGATAAAAAATTAAAATCTATTAGAAACAACAATATTTATGGTATCATAAAATATATACACACACACACACATTACTATTCCATAAAAACATATATATATACGCATATTTATGTAACATACCGTAAAGTAATAATTTTATATAATTTATAACACATGCACAACACACTAAAATTCACATCCTTGTATATATAATATATATATATAATGCATTATTAATGTTATATAAATGAAACACCTATATATATATATAAATTCAATAACATTCTGTACATTATATATTGTAATATAAACCACCACACATTTTCATCAAAATATATATCATTAATTTTAAGTACCATCATCATTATCATTAGCTTGAACTTTTCCAACAAGGGTACCCTTTGGCGAATTTTCCAATACATTCATATTATATTCGGATAAATTGAATACAGGATCATTATCATTAGTGTTGATGACATCTACAATTATTTCAGCAGTCGATGTTAATTGAGGTATACCAGTATCAGTAACAGATGCATTTAATATGATTTCTTTAATTGTTTCATAATCAATACGTGATTTGGTCCAAATCATACCTATTTATTTATATATATATATATGGTAGATAGAAAAAAAGAAATATGAAATCGTGATATATAATTTAATTAATCAATTTTATTATAATGATAATAAATTATTATTGAAAAATTACCTGTTGCATTATCAATATCAAAATATTTATTATTTTCTAAATGATATGATTCTATATTTGAATCGGAATCAGTTGCTTGTAATGTTGTTAATATTGTACCAATTGGTTGTTCTTCTAATATTTGTAAATTTATTTTGGGTGAATTTGGTGTCCATGGTGGTAAAAATAACTGTATAAAATTTTGATAATAAAATTAGTACATTTTTAGCATATTTAATTTTTTAAATTAATAAAATAATCTTATATATTGTTTTTGGAATTGAACTGCAAAACTATTATTACAATTTTCAATCTGTCGATTGTATTTACATATATGATATGCGAATTTCAAAATGTAATCGAGAGAACTTATCAAAATAAATATTGTAGTTTTAATAACTTCTTGCATAACTTCTTCTTGTGGAAGAGATCTGTTGTTTTGTTTTGTCGAAAAAATGATAAGTGTTTAAATAGAACAAACGAATTGTCGTGAAATTTCATATGAAACGAAACTTGAACAAACTGCTACTGAGACTTAAAAAGAAGTACGTAATGTTTATCACGTTAAACATTTCCAACATAAACAAGAAGACGTGGAAGATGATGCACACCAGGGTTACCATTCCAGTTCAATAACGTATAAAACTATTGAAAATATCAGTAAACCGGGTCTCTCGGTTAATATGATTTAGGCAAATTTTACATTATAATTTTAACATGCAAAAAGTTTGTCAAGACGTTACTAGCCAAGTATAACATTCCAGTGTTAGACCATCCACCATGTTCGTGCCACTTGGCACCATGACACTTTTATCTGTAACTTTTACATTTTAAGTTACAGTTTTCCCCAAGCTTAAAACGAAATAAGATTTCAGATAGCTAAAGATGTGAATTAAAAAACATTCATCAAAAAAACATCGAATACAATTTTCAAATCATATTTATTAGCCGCATATTTTCAAAAATGTTTTAAGAGAAAATTAATATGAGAAATAAAATAAAAATATGTTTACAGAAACGCACCAATAGATTAAGGATTTGTAAACGATGTAACGACTTAATATTTTATTCAAATATTTATAGTGCATTTCTGTTTTATCTATTTAATTATAAATGGGGGATACGGTAAAGTATAATATTGGTAAAAATAAAGGAAAAGAATTACCCTTCTCTCAATGCAAACCTTATACACACGTTTAAGTTTTCACATTTTCAAATTTAAAAACCGCTATAGCAAATATAACATATTTATAAAAATAATATTCATATTATGATATAGAAAATTTCTATAATCTGGATATTTTGAAAGTTCTGAGATTTTAGACAACCATATTGTGCAATAATATAATATTGCATGTGTCATGGTAAATAGATTTGGTATGTAGCTAGAAAATGGGATTATATAAACAGTTTGCTATGAAATTTTTGGATTTGATCACACTCAACAGTTTTCCTATTTGGCAAAACCTTGGTTACTTATATTCCCTGAAACTTTCCAAACATTCAGATTATACATTCATATTCTATATCAGAATATAAACTAGAAAGATCAACCATTCAGTCAGTGGCCTTAGAAGTAGTAGTCAGTTTTCAATATCGTTATATTTTTCATATAACCTGGGTGAAATTAAACTAAATTATGAAAAAAATTGAGTGTTCACCGAATTAAATTTTCCGGAAAATCAACTTTTATGAATTATCATCTTTATTAATTATTACGGACCATAGGTTTCACGGATTTTCATTTTTGTATACAAATTATATTCAATTTCTAATCTTTCATAGAAGAGATTTTTAAAATCGATTCCCATGTTCAAACGATATAACCGATTTTCCAATCGCTGGCAGAGAAATTTTTTAAGAAATTTGTGGTACTGTATAAAGTTGACAACAACACCATGATTTTATACAAAATTTCACATAGAAAATCGGTCATATCTTTTAAATGTGTGAATCAATTTTCAAAATCTCTTCTATGAAAGATTGGAAATTGATTATAATTTGCAATTTTGTATACAAAACTGGAAAACCGTTAAAACTATGGACCGTAATTCAAAAAGATGATAATTCATAAAAGTCAATTTTCCGCAAAATTTAGTAAGTGGACATTCCAATTTTTTTTCATAATATAGTTTACTTTCAACTCGTCTACCAGAAAAAATATAGTGATATTGCAATCTGAAAACATTTTTTCACGTTTCGCAATTGCTTTCAGTCACTGTTGGATATATGTTTATATATCCTGTCGTGGAAGTGTAAAATTTGCGTGGACAGCAGTGTTAACAAATTTTCAATCAATATTCTATATCTTTTACGAAAAAAAAATGTATGTATATAACTATGTACATAGAGTTTCATAACAAATTCTATATACAGTTAATTAGGTAAAATACACAAACATTTATTTTCGCAAATGAATACATATATAGGAAAAATCTTTTCTACTTTTATACTTGGTTAACTTAACATATGAATATATAGTTATTAAATTCTCTTCCACATACAAACTATATATACCTTAAAGCTGGAGGGTATATAACGATGCGTGATACTATTTAGTAAAATAGGATTATGTAAATGAGTGTGTTTTTTCTTTTTAATTCATTATATATAGTTAGTTCCCTTAGTTGTAATTTTCCAATTTATGTTCCATTTTGGTCAATTCATTTATATACGAGAATATCTATGTATATAGATTTTAGCAAATATACCTTTTAATATTATATATACACGAGTATTGTAAAATATATAACGTAAGGATAAATATATAAGTTTTTACTATATATAAAATATTAGTTGTTTTTCTTACTTAACGTAAAAATTATACCACCCTCTTTCAAATATGTATATAATAATATGTTTTCTGATATCTGCACATATATAAACATACAATTTGATGATGATACAGGTTAAAGTGTACATTTATTTAACATATATATTTTATCTATAAAATATATAACCAAAAGCAAAAAAAAATTCAGTTAAGGTAATTTATCTCAATTTGTCTTCTATATATATATTATACCGTACCGTCGTTTTATGAAAAAAGACCATTGGTATATGACAATGGCAAATTGTTCCTTTTGCATATCTAATAATATAAATTTTCTGTATGAATCGTCCTCCTTATGTGTACAAATATTATAATATATTAATAATAGATATGAGATTTCAGATAAATAATGCTTTTTTTTTATATATGTAATATACACACGCATAAATATGTGTACCATATATAGAAAATAAAATATTATACATTGAAGATTTTCAATTCATATTATTATACGCTTAATTTATATATTTGCTATACGAACATATTTTATTTTATTATTTAATTTATTTATTTATCTCTTTTATTGTTGCCTTTAGAATCTCATCTAAAAAACATTATCGTATAATTCATTGCAATTTTTCAACTTTATACCTTGTTACCACCTTTTCTCTAAAACGATTACTGTTGCAATAATAAAAAAAAAAAAAAAAGGTGTGATATATATCTTTCTAAGTTGATATACACACAATGTATATTATATATATAATAAATAGTATATGTAGACGATACATTACGTTACAAATAAATAGTACTTGTAATGTATATATATATATACACTTCTTATAAATAACTCAAGTGTCTTTGGCAAATATATGTGTAATTTTTGGCTGTGTTTTTCGCTTTTCAGACACATGCAGGTAATTTTAATGAAAATATTACAAAAAATTAAAATAATATATTATCTGGTGAATATCGAATCAGACTACTATGCTTACGAAGCTTTCGTCTTCCGATACCAAGTGGATTATTACTCTAGGCATACAATCTAGTCAAGCTGACAAAATAACTCCGTACGGTAGCAATTCACTAATTGGTTTTATAAATACACAAAGCAGCTTTTTGTGTGCAGCGAGGCACTGTTAATAATCTGTGAATAGCGTCCAATAACATATTTTCAAAAATATTCTATTGTAAAATTTCATAAACGAACTGGTAATTCAATGCAGTTGTTTTAAGTATGATGATGATTTTTCTTTTGTGTAAGTACCGAGGAATTAAACTCCTAAATGACATATGCACTGTAACCGGCACTGTGCCATTGAATCAACTATATTATCATTTAAATATAAATATACAAAATAAAATAGATAAAAAATTCAAAACACATATAAATAGTAATATTAAATTAGTAATTAAGTAATTAAGTGCTAGGAACAAGAGTTTCGAAAGTGAAGAAGATCACCGACATGCTTCTAACCGACCAACTAAAGGAATTAGTATCAGTAGCGTGTACAAAAATACGACAGTTTGTATATGAGTATATATATATGGGAAGTTATATAAGTCATAGAATAATTCTGGATCAATTAAAATAGATAGAAAGTACAAAAAATACTTGATAAGTACGTGATGTATCACAACGCTATTTGTTCCATGGTTCATGTAGACAACAATAAAGATAAATTTCTCAATCGTTTTGTAATATTTGCGACGAACAAAAATCCATTATTTACGACAACAGAATGTATGTTATATGTAATTCAATTTAAATGAGATGCTGAAAGATTCCACACACAACACCAAACCGTAATCATTTAATAAAGTGAAAAGCATTCACGATGAAATTTGAATTCAGATGAAGTCAATTTAACACTCTTATAGGTAGCGTTCACACATGTACATTAACAATGAAGACAATATTATGGAGCATATGACATTTACCAAACATACATTACAGCCAATAAGTTGATAAATTACTGCGCTTGGTAGTATTAATCAATTCACCAATTGTACTGCAATAAAAGAAAGTCAATTTAAGGATAATGGTATATTGGTGTAAAGACAAAGACGCAATATAAAATATCATTGGAAATAGTAAGGTGTTTGACACATAGTGTTTTAATAACAATTATCCCTATAAGGTTTTAATTCCTATATTATTGAATGGAATTATCCTATTGTTAATAATAATAAGTGGAAATAGTGTTAATGTTTTACGATTATATAAAATAACCGTTTGTGATTTATTCGCGTCTATCATCTGCGAAATAATTATATTATAATGGTGAAATATGCCAGAGTTTAATTTCGATAATGGAAAACCATAATAAACCTATACACATATTTCGCATATAATGAATTAACGTTAGAATACTTTAAAGCACATATTTCGGTCGCAAACTGTACAGTGTACAATATATATATATGGTATATATGTGGATAAATATAGATAGATTGGTTGGTTGTTTGGGTGGGTATGGTTAGTCACTTCGAATATATTTAGCACATTAAAAGTTCAACGAGAAAAAAAAAATGAACATCAAATAAATGGTATTGATTTTTATATTTTATACGGTATATCCTCTACGTGTACCTCTACACATATATCCTATATAATACCTATAATATGTTATACGTATACAGTATTACCAAATATATACCATATACTTTTTCTTTCATTCACTTGAATACCGTTTTTACATTTTCCATATGGATAACTTGTTTTTTTTTTTGAGGACGACATTTATATCCTCATTAATTTTTAAAGATGTGATTTGTCGTATAGAGTATAAAGTGGATTAGAATTAAAATTTATGTTATATATATACATATTATATTAAAGAGTTATATATAGATTTTATTAC
Organism: Bibio marci; assembly: GCA_910594885.2. NCBI lineage: Eukaryota > Metazoa > Arthropoda > Insecta > Diptera > Bibionidae > Bibio > Bibio marci. Next base: position 24,680,089 of record OU343114.1, on the reverse strand, counting down.
AATTATACAATTACATATATGTATTATGATCAAGACAGAATGATTAAGAACAGTAGAGATTGTATTGAAATTAGTTATGTAATGATATTTGTTATGCATATGATATAGATATCCAACATTAAATTGTAATGGTAAAATTATTAAAATGCTTTTTCCACCTAGTTTGTATACACATCATATCGTCTGATTTTCATAGATTAGTAATAGTAGTAATTGTAGTAATACTATGATATAGTTTAAAGTGTGATCCATAATAAAGAAATATGTTAATTATTTTAGCAGAGAAATTTCTGATGGACACTATGCCATAAATAAATTAAATATATTAAATGAGAATATTATTATATTATTTTAAATGAAATTGCTTCTTAATTGTATTGTGCTTCTTAATAATTTTAATTTTGAATTCAATTTTCTTGCGTTGTGCAAAGTGAATTTCTTTAAATTCTTGAAGAACTCATATATCGAGTTTTTTTTCGTATCCAAATATTTTTAAATGCTTTACAATGCATGAAGATGATACGCTAACTTCTGTTCAATCTCATACATGTTATGCTATGACAATCATTGCTTTGATTTGGTCGTCATCATCTTCAATTAGACGATCTGAACGTTGTTCGTCTTTGAGTAACACATAACCAGAACAGCATTTCACTATATATTAAAATAATTATAACAAATTTATAATCTATACATTAGAAATTTAACAATAATATACAGCACAGATTAAATTTCACACATTTTTAATTCATCCAATTATATTTGGATTTAGATTATGATGTTGTTATGATATGATTGGTTATCCATATAGCATCGGTTAAACAAATTGAATATTTACCATCCGATAGCCGACAATTAATTTCAATAAATAAATATAAAATATATTTAATATATTCTCAGAACGATATTAAAGCTCTTGAGAAATTTGTTTTTTTTTTATTAAATTGGCATTTATCATATTGCACATACAACAAACTATAAAATAATATTTATTTTAACGAGTATACATTGCGACGACGAAACAATAATTAAATTTTACAGGCATAAAGAAATCGTAAATTTATAATGTATGAAAAAATAAAGTTGTATAAAAGGAAAAATTAATAAAAATGATATTTTTTGATTATTTAAATTTTAAATTAGTTATTATTAATTTATATACATTTTTATATTCCATTTCAAATACATGCATATTTGAATTGGTTACAAATTTAAAAGAAGTAAGTTTTATTGTTATTGTTTGGTGTTGTTTTTTATTGTATTATATTTAGTATTGTTTGTTAAAACATGCATTTATTAATTTAATACTTATAAACATTTATAGATTTGGCAGAATACATTAAATAGTGTTGTTATACCAAATTTTATAAAATATTCTACATCAATAGTATTAATCACAGAAACTATAACAGCATATATAATGTTAGCTAGTTCAATTATATCATTGTAAGATATTTATTTATTCTTGTGTTAACATATATATTGATATAAATTCAAATTTATTGCAAATGTTTCTATTTGCATGTATGTGTCACATATAGTTTGTAATACAATATATTTATATATTTATATATCTATCTATGGTATATGTATGATGTTATGTATATATAATTTCTTGCTAATCCTTTCAATGAATTAATTAAAATTTTGTATATTGTTACATATATTGAAAACATGGTATTTTCAGAAATGGGTTTTTAGTTTAATTTATATGGTGATATATATCATGGTAAAAACATCTATACACTACTGTCTCTTGTGCTTATGGATAATGTTCAAACAATTTTACTATACAATAAATAGTTTAAAAGATTTTAATTGTCATCTAATATATATATATATATAAGATTTTCTATTTATTGCTAATAGTTATTTAATGAACTATATAAATCTTATATAATAAACAACAACAAAAAAAATCGTTTTAATATAATTTATTTATGATTTATTTATTTATTTTATTTTCTTATTCAATACCATATTTATTAATAGCATATATATTATGCTCGGTCATGTTTTAACGCAAAAATATCATCATAATAAGCGATTTCTCATATATATATTGTCTGATGTATACGAAAAGAAAAACATATAACATATTTTCCATATATTAAATAGATACCATATAAAATATACATATATATATATGCATACATCATACATACGTATAGGTGGTATATTGTATGTTATATGAATGAAAAGCGGAAAGAAAAACTATCTAATTGATATGTATTATTTATTTTTTTTGTTGGTTTTTTATTCTATAATATAGATATCCAATAATATTTGATGACTTGCCGGATTTACTTATTCCATTTATATTTATTTGTACCATTCGTCAATGTCTGTTAAATATTATTTCGTTATGTCTTGGAATTATAGTACATTTTTATCGGCACGGCACATATACATATGTATTTGTAATATTTTTATTACGAAAAATTATAACCATATCATTAGGATTTTATATTGTGTATGTATATATTTTTATATCGATATTTTAATACAAATAATTTAATTTTATTTAATTTTTTTTCAATAGCATTTTTTAGGATTATATTTATGTGGTACTACTTCAAAAATTCACCTAAAAATAGATCACTCATAGTAGCGCAATGATATAGCGTTATATAGCGATATTTACATGAGATATTTTTCAGCTGGGTGACAAACGGTTAACAATGTCTACACAAACTCGTTACTATGGGCTAATCACCCATATTAAATTAATAGAATTATGAAATCATTTATCTTTCGTTAATTGTAGTATACAATTGGTGAATTGATATATACAGAATAATTTAACAACTTGGCTATAATGAATGTTTAGTAGATGCCATAAGGTCCACTTGGTGTATGGTATGATGACTTGGTATTTTAATATAATATAATATGTAATTTTGGTTTTTGATCTTATTTCAATTCAAGCCATTTTGCGTTATATTTTTCTTTTTATGATTTTGTAACGAAATTGAAATATTTTTAATATTATGTCATCATCAACAATCTAATCATTGCTGTTCATGGTATTCCAAGTGGATTATATACATTGCATTTACCCAAACATTCATTACATTCAAATTGATAAATTACTCTGCATGTGATAGTATATAACATTTCGCCAATTGGTCAGCTATTCTCGAAATAGTTGTTTCCTTATAATTTCATATTAATTTAACATTCTTTGAGTATATCCTTCCATATAATTTCAAAGATATTCGCTTTTATTATTTTATAAATGAACAAATGGTAACTTAGTTGAAAAATTACAGTATACATATTATCGAAAGGTGTAAATGTTTCTTGAATTCCATTATTACTAAATTAAGTGATTAGCGCTGAATGGTGTGTGTGTAGGTAAACTTTTTAATAATTTATGAGTAACGATTGACTGAAAAATTTGTAGTACTATAATGTAATAAAAAATACAGAAAAACTTCACGTGTAAATTTCTCATCTTGATCCAGGTACTTCATGATCGATTAGTGAAATGTTGTTCATATAACTGAGCTCCACCGAGTGTCTATAATAAATATTATATATATAAATAATAATGATTAGTATTTTTTCAACTGCAGTGCTGTTTATTAAATTATAATATGTAAATATAATGTAGTCTTAGTCCTATATATTAGATTTAGTATTGCTGTTGCTCACATATATCACATTTTGATCAGTATTGGTAAAATCTTATGTGAAAGTTATAGTTTTACCACGGTATATATACATGTTACATACCAGAAATGTATGCCGTAATAGCGCCCTTTTCGTCATACACCCTATAGAACAAAACCGTTGAGTTTAACTACAATTTTATTCGTATACCTATGTATCTATATTGTAAAACCTTAGAAATTTACTGTGAAAAAAACTGTATGCTGTATAATTATTGGTCTGATTAACATTACAGTTTTGTTTTCGTTATCGTACTCATCTCTCACTGTAAGGCAAAAACATTAATTTTATAGAAGAAAATAATAATAACAAATTAAATGAAGCTCGCTAACTTTATTCCATCATTATATGTTATATAATACAGCTATAATTAATGCGATTATAATTCATATTAAATTATTATTATTATTATTATTTTTAGATACACATACAATATGTTTTATAATATTTTGAAATCCGTAGATCAAAATTATTTTGGTGAAAAGGAAATATTAGACAAATGTGAAAATTTATTAATTAAAAATCAATTACGTAGAAAAGAACCATTTATGGTAGTATTTTGAATTTCTAATTAATTATATAATTTATTTGATATTTTATAGTCTCGCTTTTTTCACAAATCTATGTTTCTTCTGTGTTCTTGTAATTATATATATATTGACCATTTCAATGCAATATATACTTTATTTATATTACATTTTTACGCTTAACTCTATATATTTACATGACACAAAACACCATATCGTAAAATTTAACTACACACACAATATTATATTTATACAAAAACATATCCATAAAAAAAAAATAGATATAGTCAAAAAATAAAAGATAATGAAATCGAATATATATAAATTATATCAAAATGATTCATATATAGAGATAGTCATTCAGAAATATCCACATATGTTTTCGGAACATATACAATTAATTTTATTTATATTTATTTAATAATAAAATAAAAAATGTATACTTATATTCCATTTTATAGCCTAATATATTTAATTATAAAATAATAAGTTCTGCTACGAATAACAATACCAATAATAATAATAATAATAATGACCATAATAAAGTTAACAATAAAAATAATATAATTGAAAATAAAGAAAGAATATCTAAAGATGAATCAATGAACAAAATATTGGAAAATGAAAATCAACAATGCTTAACAAATGTAAGATTTTTATTTTATATGTACATAAATAATACAATAAATTATACAATTGTTGATTTTATAAATTTATTATACATATTTATTGGAATTGCTTTTGTTTGGCAGCAACATTTTATTAAAAGAACCGCACAACATTTATGTGAATTTAAAAAATTGAAAATTTTAAATGTTGATGGAAAATTAATAGATATTGTTTTTAAAAGAAAATCAATAACAAACAAAAAGAAAATATAACGTGTATTAATTTTTAATGTCTATCTTTTTTTTTATATGTATAACATATTTTCGCACAAAATTATAATAATATGTATTCAAAAATTTCAAATCATCAATCAAAATTGCAAAAAAAAAAGAAAAAGTATTTTATAAACGATGAATAAATTTTATAAAAATAATAATTTAACTTTTATAGAACTGAAAAATAAAAAAAATAGAAAATGCATAATTTTATATAGTAAAAAAAAATTAATGGCATCCAACACATGATTTAAAATATAAGTTTAAGAGAAAATAACCAAAAAAACTGTACTTATGGTTCTTTTCTTTTGAAAAAATAATCTAAAGTACCTTTTTTTTTTTAGTCTATATTCAATATATATAAAAAATTAAACAAATATTGTATGTGGAACTAATCATCGCAGTGGTGTCTCGTAAGAAATTGCAAAGACATTATATTGATTAGATATTCTTGAATTGAAAAGCATAAATGTTTTACTACAAATATTTCATGGAAACAAATCTGGGTATGTGCAAAGCATTTTCCGTAAAATTATGAATAATTTTTTATTTCTTTTTAATTACCCCACACAACCACGTAGCATAGGATTTCAAAAAAAGGGCCCATTAATTCATGTCAACCATATACATATACAACACTAAAAGCATTATATACCGTTCATGTCTGTGAAAAGGCAAATGGAAATTTCACTGATATGTCAATAAAATATCTGCCACATCACAATGTCCGTGTAATATCCCAGTGATATCTATATCTCTTTTTGATATCTGTATGATAACCTGATGATTTTCCTAATAGATGTTACTGCTTTAAGTGTGCAGATATGTGTAATGTTACGGGAGCATATGTAGTAAGTAAGTATAATACGGTATAGGTGTTTTAAATTGCGTGTTGTTTACTGAAGCCAAAAGTATTTTTACAAGTAGATCTATCTTGATCCATTGTGCGGTTGTAATATACTCTTTCCCATTTAGTGGACTACATGGAACAATTAACTATAGATATACATAAAGCAACCTCTCCATAATAGTACGTTAAGATTTGTTAAAGCAGCTAACAAACATGACACAATGTACATTTAATTGGATTTGAAATAATGTTCTTTCGACAAACGTTTTTAATTAATTTAACTATCCAATCAATTTTCTTTAATAATTTTTATAAATTCAATCATTTGTAGATGCGATATTTCAAATCACCAATCAATTTCAATAAACTTTTGTTATCGAAATAATTATACAATGTTTAATTTTGTATTATTTAGGTGTCTGTTCTGCACTCTATACACTTTATCACAAATTATAGTAAAATCACAGCTTTAACTTTATAAGACGTAACTCGATAATAAGAATATTTTCTATGAAAGGTTTGAAATTGATTATATTTTGATAATCTGTATAAAAAATGATAAATTTGTTAAAAATATGATTCGTATTCATTATACAAGTCGTTTTTTCGGAAAATGGTACACAACCAAATTTTTTTTCTTATAATCGAGTCTACATTTGTCTAGAAAAATAGTATGATATTGTACCCCGAATAGATTTTTCCAATGCGACGCCGCCGTGCCCCTGTTAAAATAATATTTTATATTGATGTTTGATGATAAGGCGATAAATATTTAAATAAATTCTACTCATGTAATTCAATTTATGGTAAAAATTACTATAGTACTGCGTTAGTATATACACTATTATGTAACAGAATATATATTATATATAATTTTATAAATTTATTCATATTATGGATGGGTAACATATGCTTTTATACAATCAAATAATAATTTAGTTAATTCATTTCGATCAAATCGGAAAATCTTTTTTCAATTTTCCTAAAAATGAATGAATGCGATTGCATATAAAATATTTATGTATGGAATGTGCCGTGTGTTATATTTTATACTTCGTATGTACTCTATATACATACCATAAATATATATATATATATATGCATTTTACACTACTATATAAATATTAATGGAAATTCAAAGTTAAAATTTCTATGAATATATTTTCTTATAATAATAGAAAATAAAGTAGTTCGTTTTCATTCATATACATATACAAACACACATATAATTTCATATAAGATTAATATTATATAAACTATATATATATTTAGAATGGTAAACTATTGTTCCACGGTAAAATATTCAAGAGTATTATATGTATATTGCAGATAGTTATGGTTATATATTGACATTTTTACATTTCAATATCGTCGTTCATTTGTTAGTTTCGTTAAAGTTGTTGCCAATTATAATTAATTCAGAAAACTGGTAACTACTACCTTACGAAAACATATCAATTTATCAATTAAATAATTATTATTGTATAAAATTAGAAAATGATCCGTAAATTATATCTTATTGTGGAAAAGTGGAATGCTATTTAAAGGTTATTTATTTATATAGTAACTATAATTAATATGAAAATACTAGACAGAATTTACAGGCATATACAACACAACAAAAGTGACAAAGAAAATTATTAATTCACAAATTATATACAGAATTCGGTGCAAAGCAATTACAATATTACACCTAAAAATTAAATAATATAAATTTGAAGTGTATATAATATTTAAACTTACTGGTGGTTCTTCATTAACATCTATTATTGTAATGACTAAAAGACCTTTTCCTTGTTGTATACTTGGTGCTGTCGTATCAGTCACTAAAACTGTTATTCGAATAACCTTTAAAATAATTGAAAAAAAAAGAAACAATGTTATTAATAAAAAAATACCAATCGATATCAATAGATAAATAAACCCATTAATATAAATCCCATACAGCAAAATGATCTCGATTTAATGGTTGTTTCACTATTACTCTTCCCATACGATCAATATTGAATAAATATTTAAAATCTTCAGTATTAGTAACCTATAAAATTAAAATCATATTTAATCACATAATTTGTTGAATTCAACCTCGCCATTTTTATACCTCTTTTCCATCTTTATCTACAGCTGTTATTGGTTCTGTTGCAGAATAATCTAATAAATCACTTGACGATACATCTGGATCTAATGCAATAAGTGTATGTATAATAGTTCCAATGGGTACATCTTCAGCGACGTCAGCACGTTGTGTAACAGGTGTAAAATAAGGATCTTTATCATTACTATTAATTATATTAATAGTAAGTGTAGCTGTACCGGATAGACTTGGTATACCCATATCCGATGCAATTATTTCGATTTCATATGTATTACGTCTATCATAGTCCAATTTTCTACCAATTGTTATTAAACCAGTTTTATTGTCAATTATAAAATCATCAAAACTACCTTGTTGTATGCGATAACTATACACAGAATATACATACAGAAATTTAATTATTTGTTTATCTATACATAACTTATACACAACATAGAAATATATTTATAATTTGAAAATAAATTTTATCATGAATATATTATAAAACTAACCGAATTTCTGCATTTATACCAGAATCTAAATCAGTTGCATTTACTTGTTCAACACTTGTACCTAATATATAAAGTGTATGCGTGTGTGTGTGTGTGTGTGTGTTTGTTTGTTTTTATGTTAAAATAATAAAAGTTAAATTTTATGTGTTTATTTTATGTATGCAAATGGAAAATATATGCAAAATATGTAAATTTAATAACTATAAATATGTAAATACCAATTGGTGTATTTTCAGCAATCGATGCCATATAATTATCTCTTGAAAATTGTGGTGCATGATTGTTTACATCACGTATAGTTATATTAACATTACATAATGTTGTATATAATCCATCGCTGGCCTATTATTTCAAATAAGTTTTAAATTTATTAATATTTATTTAAATAAATTTCAATATTTAAACTGTATAAAATATAATAAATTTACTTCAACACCAAAATGTATATTTTCTGACTTTAAATGAATAACATCTAAAATATCGGAATCTTTTATATATAATTGACCTGTACGTTTATCAATTGAAAATACTTTTAAAACCAGTTCATTTCCAATTATTCTGTGGTTCAAATAGAACAATAGAGGGAAAAAAATAACATTTTAAAATTTAAATTAAAAAATAAAAAAAACTCTATTATTAAAATGAAATAAATTACGAATAATTAATATCAGATATTTTATCAGGATCTCTTGCTCGAATTATTAATGGTGGATCAAATGTAGTAGCACCTTCATCTAATGATTCACGATATAGGGTACTTTCACATACCGGTGGTGAATCATTTGCATCCAATAATGTAATTTTTAATGATACAACTGATGTTTGTCCTTTACCATCGTCATCGGTTGCCTATTAATAATAATATTTATCAAACACATATTAAGCAAATAATTAAAAATTAATTTTAATTCTTCAAAAATATAATATTTACTCTATACGATAGATAATATTCCGGTTGTGTTTCATAATCTAAACATGGTGGATGACCTGGTCCAACTAATTTTGCTTTTTCAGATAATACATTCATTTGATGGATATTATGATTATATATCTCATTTTCGGTACTTCCTTCTTCACGCACGGTTGTCTCAAATTGTTTATCAATACTTTCTGTTACAATCGTCATTGAATTATCTTCATCATTCATATCAAACAATTGATATGTTGGTTCATTTTTCATAAACTCGGTATTTGATTCAAAATCAATAATACCCGTTTGACTATTTAATGTTACATTTATTGTATTATGTGTATTATCATTATTATTATTATTATCATCACCATCAGTTTCAGGTAATTTTTCCAACATATTATTATTATTATTCTCATTATTTAAATCACGTTTTTTCCTATGCAATTCTTCTAAATCATACGACATCTTTGATTCATTTGTTAAACATTCGGCAACTGTTATAGTACCCGTTATTGGATCTACATTAAAATGATTTGATCCAATACCCGATAATGAATAACGTATACCTTGATCACCAAAATGTCCTGAATCTAAATCTTTTGCTATTATTGTAGTTATTAAATGACCTGGATTTGCAGTTTCTATATATAAATATTTTTTTTTTGTGTGAATTATTTATATATCAATTTTATTATTATTATTAATGAATTTTTATTTGAAATAAATGAATTTTATAAAAATATTTTATTTAGTTATATAATAAATAATTTCAATTATTATAAATCCGAGCGCGTACATTATACAATTTATTGGAATAATATTGATGGATATATACAGCGAAACAACTAGTATACGGAAGACCTCTATCATACACAAGTAAAATTGTCATGGTAAAAGATCTTTATCACACAAATATTCTATTCTATGGATTCTCACATAGTTCTCAAACATTTTCAATAGAATTTCTTCAGTATCAATCATACTACAATCTTGAAATTTTCGATGAAAGTGTTTAATGATAAATTCTGAAGATATCGCATTACATTTCGAGAATTATTCAACAATAATTGTCCTAACTAATTCAGTCTTCAATTGTTATGCAAATTTTATATTAAAAATATAAAAATTATTGGTAAAATTAAATAATTATACTTTGCAAGATTCTCTTTCATATATTCCCAATGTGAGATTATGATACATATAGAGGTTCCGCTGTACAGATAAAAGTATAGAGTATTTAAAAAGTATAAAACATATTTTTTTTTTTTTATTTATTTTTCAATAACAAATAGAAAATTTGATTGATTTATTTACTCAAACAAAATTTTCATCTTCATATTAATTATTATAATATAAAAATATAGTAAAAACAAAGAATATTGTAGAAAATAATATTGATAGTGGGTAATTGCGAAAAATGTTTATGTTTATATATACATTTTATTTTTATATTTATTGTATGTACACCGACACTATATATTATCGATTTAGTTTCAAATTCAAATGAATATCTATAAATGATTGTATTAATATAGTTTATGATTTTTGATTTATTGCCAACACTTGAATGAAACACATATGTACCACCAAAATATATACGAATAGTTGTATTTATCAGACTTCAATAGTATAGTCTGCGGTGGTTAAAGATATAATACAACAATATGAAAGTCCTTAAATGAAACCCAAAATGCTGGTGTCGATTTACTTTATTTAAACCATAATATATATATATATATATATAGGAACATTCTATCTATATTATGCAAATAAAGAGATATGCTGGGTGTAAGTGTATGTACATATATAGAATAATAAATAAATATAGAAGTTTAAATATTTGAATCACATTTATATATCCATATATGCATTAAGAATAATTTGATATAATAATATAGAATATTTGAGTATATGTATTAAATTATATGAATATATTGTAGAGAGGTTAAATAAATATAATATATATTACATAAATGTTTCAAAACATTATAATGATTTTACAATAAAGCATAAAGAAATTATACATTTTAATTTATGATATGATATAACATATGAATTTATACGTACAAAAATATCTAAATTTTATGAAAAAGAAATTTATTATATGATCCCAATAATAATTTTTCATAATTAATACAACAGGGTCTCTTTCTTATGGCGCGTTTTTTTTTTAAATCATTAATAAAACATACAATTTGCTTCGATTTTCAAAAAACTTTTTATTGATATATAAAGAATGAGAGATACGCCATTTATATACGAAAAAAATATCTGATAAATGACCACCTCTTGCACTACCACACAGATGTGCCCTCTTCGATGTTAAAATTTTCAATTACATGTTGGCATAATTGTGCGTTCTATATATCATCAATGAACCGAATAATTTTATTTTTTACAGTCAGGAATCGATTGTAGATTACTTTTATTATATATGCTTGACTTTTAACCTCAAAGAAAATAGAACAACGGTGGCTAATAGACATTATCATTTTTTGAAATAACTTGTCTATTAATTATTATTTTTTAATAATTCAATTGTTTCATTTGCAAAATAAAATGAAAGACCATCATGTTGAAACGACCTCTAAATCAATATTATTTAATTCAGGCCACAAAAATTCACTTATCATCTTACAATATTATGATTATCATTTACAGTTACAGCATCTCATTAACAGTATTTTATCAGTCACATGTGTTTTTATAAAGATTTTAAAAAACGGACGAAATTGAAAGACCCTGAGATTATACAATACATAAATAAATACATATATGATTACGATGTTATAATTTTATTTTTCTCAAAAATAAACAAGCAATTATTACTTTACCAAATAATGTAGAATATATTTCTTACATGATATTACAATATATAATAATGTAAATAATATAATATTAAATTAAAATTCATCAAAAGAATTTAATATAATAAGATATTTACAAAATAATATTATAGAAAACAATCTCATATTCATAATATTTATATATTTTTATTTACTTTTGATTATACAAACAGTAGCATAGAAAATGAAAACATTTCATTTCATATAAAATTTGGTATGAAATAAAATGATGATGAATTTTATTAACGTTAATTTGGAATGAAGAAAACATATATTTGTTGTGATATGTAAATCTTTAATGTGTCACAAAAGTATAATATATTACTTTTCTACATATTTTTTTTGTTTGTTTTATTGTTAACGCTAGCGAATTTAAAAATATGTTACATTTATTTTGATTTTGATAATATATATTATCACATAATTTACAAAGTTAATATAACAGACATTCAATGGTATATTTTTTCCAATAACCACTGAGACAATTTATCGATATTTATCTACCGCGTTGACTCACTCACTAAATTCTATTGTGCACGCACGCATTCCCATCGATCACATATTTTTTTTTTATTAATTCATTACTCAAGTCATAATATTGCCATCAATATTTACAGATGCACGTTCGATTAGCTTTATTAAGTAATTTCTTAAGGTTTTAATAACTAACATAGAATTTATAATCTCTCTTTTTGTATTCATTTAATTTAATTACATTTTTTTTTTGCTATGAGTTTCTGTACCCTTGCCATTACTTATAATGATTAATATTTATAATTCGCGGTGTAAAAATTAACTATCATTAGTTGATTTTATTATAATTAGTCTCTTGATTTCAATTATTTATACTTTATAGTAATACACCTAGATCCATAACTTTTAACAAAGAATTACCTTAACAAAGGAATTTACCGGAGAGTTAATAATTTTGTACAAAAATTTACACGTTATAAAATGAATTTAAAATGACATTTTCATTTAAAAATACAAAATTAATTACTCTCTGTTTAATCTTATAAAATCGATGTATCTGATAATTACACTATACTCTTGAATAAAAATTGAATTAAAGACTTTCATAAAGTTATCGATCCTCGGATAAACCCACGAATTTACACTTACTTAATACTTAAACGATTGAATATTGAAATAATTAAATTTCCTATATTTAATTATTGGCATTCCTAACACTCAAAGTAATCTTTAACAAACCGTTCTGAAAGCCAAGGCATACGCTGCATTTGGAATAACACAAATCATATTTATATTTAATATTTAATTATTATTATTACGGAATCGAATGTTAGGAATTCGTTTTCTTAATATTTTTAAAATATTTCTAAATATTTAATATAATTCTTTTAGAATCCGACCATGCATCAAAATATAAATAATGAACTTACCCGATACAGTAACTGAATAAGATTCTTGATCAAAAATTGGTTTATTATCATTTGTGTCTGTAATTGATATAGTTAATGTAGCTGTAGATGATAATTTTGGATTGGTTTCAGTTTCTTCAGCAATCACCTAATTAAAAAAATATAATATCATTTATATTTTATAAATCTCTTAATTTTTTTAGTGTACATAAAATTAATATGATTAAATTTACCAAAACAATAAATTTTCTTTGATTTGGATTTTCATAATCCAATGAGCCATTTGCAACACGTATACTAACTTGACTTGAACCCGTTACTAATTTAGGTTCAACATCAAATACACCAGAGACATCATCAAGACGTAATGAAAAAATTGCATTTGGTCCCTTAAAAAAAAACATGTAATTAATATATAAAATTAATAATAAATATTGAAAAACATAGAAAAATTACACTTACAACATCTAAATCACGAACACTCATATCTAATGGTAATGGTGTTAATAATGGTGTATTTTCTTGTAATAATACATTATAATTTTTATGGTTAAAAGTTGGTGGTGAATCATTAACATCACGTATTGTTATTGATGCTTGTGTTGTTGTACTTGTTAATAAATCATTACTAGGAATACCATCAATAAGTTCACGTGCCTTTAATATTATTATTGAAAAAATCCATATCAGAAAATCCATTAAATAGTTTAATATAAAATTTCATATTTGTACAAAATAAAAAAAAAATAAATAACCAATACCCTTATAATTAAAGTTATTAAACCCGTTGCGTCTGGTAATGCTTCTTTATCTAAAGGTTTTGCTGTTCTTAATTCACCTGTTTTTGCGTCCAATAAAAAATAATCCATTGGATCTGTTTTACCATTAGATGAAATAATATTGTTTTTATATTATTATATTAATTACAATTCTATAATTATTAAAATATTATTGATTTTAATACTTGTTAATAAATCATAAGCAATTTTTCGTGGCTGTCCTCTGTCACCATCCTTTGCTTGTACCGTCATTACTAATGTATTAATTGGACTATCTTCATCAATAACAGCGGCTAATGCACCTTGAAATATTGGTGGACTATTTTGTACATCTTTTACTAAAATTTCAAGAGTTGTATTTGATGTATGTGTTCCATCCTAATGTATATAATACAAAATAGCAAGAATATAATTTATATGTGTGATTTTTTTTTCTTCTTCATTATATATATTGTGGCATTAATAATTAATTAATTAATTTTTATGTATAGTGGTGAAATACTATTTTCTTATATAATGTTAAATGAACACGTAATTCTTATTAAAATACAATATATAAATCATACAAGAAGAATATGAGTACAAAAAAAAAATTGTGTCAGATTATTATAACAAGCAATTTCAGTTTTTATTTTTTTTTTGCTGGGTGGGTAAGTATGAAGGATATTTTTTTTAGTTTTTGTTTACGTATATTATTATTATATGATAAACTTATAAGAAAAAAAGGAGGTGGAAAAAAAAAATAATGTAAAATAAATTATGAAAGTTTTCCATTTATTTTTTTTTTTTGAGTAGAAAAACGAGAATATTTTTTCATTATATGTAAAACTAAATTGCATATATTTTCTTATTAAAATGCATATACAATTTTATAGTTATCAACAAATATTATTAGCAGCAATAGAGATAGAGGTGGATAAAATGAATGTTTATTTTTAATATTGTTTAACATTTTTATAAATACATATTTATGATATATTCTTGTACATAAATATTTTAGAATATTATATTTTGAATTTTAAATTAAATAATAAGAAAACTTTTGCAACTACATACACACAATATTATAAAATACATATATAAAATAAATTTATTGCAATTTCTACCATCAATAAAAATACTGTACGTACTTATCCTGTCTGCCTGTGTATATATATTCAATACATACACATACACATTGTGTAAGAAAAACATTTTAAATATTATTTAGTTTAGAATATAGATAACAAAAAAATAAATAAAATTCTGAAAAATATTATAATAAAATTGAAAAGTTACAATTGAAGATTATAATATTTTTATAAATGAATGTATTTTTATCAATAATATTTTCAATTTAAAAGGAATTCAATCAATTAATAATAATAATGTTAGAAAAGTTTGTATTTTCAAAACTTTTAACATTGCATTGTGTATATAAAAACGTTTAACGATATATATTTTTGCAATGCGATGTTATTTATATAAGGTTGTCAAATATCTCCCTTCCGCCTTTTTGTCTTTTTAATTTCGCGGCTATGTACAAAGCGCTACAGAGCTCGTATCTGGCAACACTGTACATAATTTGAAAGCTCTTGACATAACAAACAAAACGACGCTATGTATGATTAGTTTGGATATTGCGTTCAACAGTTATAGACGTGTAAACATGGAGTTCACTAACGCCGAAATTCGCGCTATTTTAAAGTTTTCCTTCGTTAAAGGCAAATCCGCTAGAGAAACGTTCCGTGAGATTAATGGTGTTTTGGGGGATGGTACTCTATCACTTCGAACCGCGGAGGAATGGTTTCGACGATTCAGAGCCGGTGAAAACGACACCATGGATAAGCCAGCCGGCGGAAGACCTGTGACGACAAATACCGATCAAATCATGGAATACATCGAGTTAGACCGGCATGTGGCATCTCGTGACATCGCCCAGGAGATGGGAGTTAGTCACCAAACCATTTTAAACCATCTGCAGAAGGCTGGATACAAAAAAAAGCTTGATGTTTGGGTGCCACATGAATTAACAGTGAAAAATCTAATGGACCGAATTTCCATTTGCGAAATGCTGCTGAAACGGAACGAACTCGACCCATTCTTGAAGCGGATGGTGACTGGCGACGAAAAATGGATCACATACGACAATATCAAGCGAAAACGGTCGTGGTCGCAGGCCGGTGAATCGTCCCAAACAGTGGCCAAGCCGGGATTGACGGCCAGGAAGGTTTTGCTGTGTGTTTGGTGGGATTGGAAGGGAATCATCCACTATGAGCTGCTCCCATATGGCCAGACGCTTAATTCTACCATCTACTGCGAACAACTGGACCGCTTGAAGCAGGCGATCGACCAGAAGCGTCCAGAATTGGCCAAAAGGAAGGGTTTAGTGTTCCACCAGGACAACGCCAGACCACACACTTCGTTGATGACTCGTCAGAAGCTACGGGAGCTCGGATGGGAGGTTTTATCGCATCCACCATATAGCCCGGACATAGCGCCAAGTGATTACCACCTGTTCCTGTCCATGGCGAACGCCCTTGGTGGTGTAAAGTTGATCTCAAAAGAGGCTTGTGAAAAGTGGCTGTCCGAGTTCTTCGCAAATAAGGAGGGGGGCTTCTACGAGGGAGGTATTATGAAGTTGCAGTCTAGATGGAAACAGATTATCGAACAAAACGGCGCATATTTGAACTAAATCCGACTACTGTAACACTTTTTATAAAGCATTGAATAAAGAGCAAAAAGGCGGAAGGGAGATAGTTGACAACCTAATATATAAAGTAAATATTTACACATAAACTTAATTTGTAGTTAACCACATTTTGATGGTTGTTCACCTTAATAGCACGAATAAGAATGTATTTATCACACAAAACTTAAAACCAATGCATACGATAAAGGAAACATTTAATTACTTGTACCGTTAGTTTTTTTTAGTTGGTAAAATAAATTTTAAGAAACTTTTTTCAAATGAATATTTGAAGTATTGAATAAAATAGTTATTATATATTATTTAAACATTTGTCTGCGAACAAAACATCTGGAGAATCAGAACCAATAGAGATATATTACATAGCTGTCATTAAAATTGTCTGATTACGATGGATCGGGCACTTTACAAGAATAAACGATGATAGATTTACAGAGCAACGAATATATGACAGAAAAATGAAGGGTCCACAAGTTTCGTAGTAAGACCATCAAGCAAGTGGTCGATATATTTTGTAATGGAGGAAATAAAGAGTCTTAATGCTCTTGCTACGGATTAACAGCAATGGATTCAGCTATAAAATCTGGGATTTTAGTATAAGTTAGTAAGTATAGGGAAGCAGCTTTTGACTATGAAATTGTTGTTAGAATAACTCTATTAAGTTTTGCAATATATAAATGTGTAAGTGTTAAATTTGTTGGTATATTTCGAAAGATATTTATGATACATATTTAAATGATGTATGCGACCACATGCAAATTTCGTACACTGCAAATGGAATCCAGTTCTGAAATGTTGGAATGTCGCATGGTTTGACTATGGACTACTATGCTCATAAAAATCTTCAAATTTTGAGATATTCGTATTAAAAATCGTAATGTTTTTGTTCATTTTAAATGTACCATAATTAAAGTACTAAAATACGCAATACAATACAATAGTTTTGATTAACTGAAAATGTTATTCTTATAGCCATAATATGTTTAAAACATATAATTGATTTTGGTGGCATTTTAATTTCTTCTTTCAGATGATTCGACACATTGATGAACCCAAGTACTTGAATGACGGCACTCTGTTACTACAACATTTTATCAATCAATAGTGTTGTTTTTGTTCTGTGAGAGATTCTTCTTTATGTCTAAAATGTTAGATACTTATATACTCGAATACGGAGTAATTTACCAAACTTGACTGTAATGTTCGATAGGAATGCCGTAAAGCGAGAGGAGCTATTATGAGGGTATATGGCTTGGCATATGTCTGGTTAATCAATGTTATGACCATTATCTATCGCCCATATAAATTTTAGATTTACAAATGCTTATAAACCCAAATATTGATAAAGATCTAAAATCTGACATGTATACAGCTGTATATAGCTTTTGTTTGGGCTACCATATACACAATAAGCTCTAAAATTTAATGGATTCGCTATAACGTATTGTATATATATATAAAAATATTTACTTTTGCTAACAACTATATCAATATTATTTAATGAATTCTTTCTTATATAAATGGTTATATAAAGAAATGTGATTGATTTAAAATATGATAATATTTGATTATCCATCCAATTTTCAATAAACATGAAGACGTGTACATATTTATTTATTGTACAATCTTAAAAATAATTAAATAAATAAAATAATTTTTTAATATTGATACTCGTCGACGTACACATTACAAACCATATAATTTATCCTTTTAAAACATACTTTATGCCCTAATATTGAATATATTTTTAATAATCCTTATTTACTTTTAGTTTAAATTCGATAAAATACTAAATAAAATTTCTATACACATAAATACGAATACATATAACACATACACATACATAATAGCAACTCAAATAAAATAGAATTAAAAAAAAAACAAATAAAAAACAAATATAGTCCATTGAATGCAAGGAAAAAAAAACAACTTTATATACGTATTGAAAATAAAATATCATCCACACTCAAATGAATATTGGAAAAACAATTTTCTATGAAAGCATTGACAGAAATATTATGTACATTTAATTAAAAATGTCATTTAAAAAAAAAAATAAAATAAAAGGACGAAAACTACATGACACAATGAAAATGGCTAATATATCTCGGGCGCTTATTACATTTTTTTTTTTTGTTTTTATTTTTTTAGAGAATATCCCTTTGATGTTTATGTTTGAAAATATAAATTTTAATGAAATTGCGATGTTTATATATTGTTTTATTAAACAACAAACATTGATTTAATATTAAACTACATGAAACTATAAAATATAATTAATATTCTGGCGTAGATAAATTATTTATTTATTTATTTTATTCAACAAGAAATAATGCGTCTTTTGATATATACGTAAAGTTAAAATATACAAAATATGTTTAATAAATCTAGGCAAAATAGCTATAGAATTCAAATTGTAATAATTCGATTCGTTAAGTTTAATTTTATAAAATTGAAAAAAATTCAAATACTTACAGTAGCCGATAATAGAATATGATAAATCATTTGTTCATTATAATCTAATTTATCATTTACAATAACAGCTGCTTTTGCTTTATCTTGATTGCTTTCGATAAGTTTAATCGAAAATCTATATAAATGGAGAAAATTATAAATTATTACAATGTTAAAAAAAATTTAAAACATATTTACTTTATGCACGCATTTGGACTTTGACTTTGAGCTATACAACTTATATTTAAATTATCTCCTACTGTATCCTTATCAGTTATTAAAATTTTATTAAATATTGTTGTTCCTGGTAATGCATCTTCTAATACTTCCGTTTCATATGGCACCTATATATACAAACAAAAATTTACACATATGTTTATTATTTTACAAACACATATATTAGGTTGTCAACTATCTCCCTTCCGCCTTTTTGCTCTTTATTCAATGCTTTATAAAAAGTGTTACAGTAATCGGATTTAGTTCAAATATGCGCCGTTTTGTTCGATAATCTGTTTCCATCTAGACTGCAACTTCATAATACCTCCCTCGTAGAAGCCCCCCTCCTTATTTGCGAAGAACTCGGACAGCCACTTTTCACAAGCCTCTTTTGAGATCAACTT
Source organism: Bibio marci (assembly GCA_910594885.2). Classification (NCBI taxonomy): domain Eukaryota; kingdom Metazoa; phylum Arthropoda; class Insecta; order Diptera; family Bibionidae; genus Bibio; species Bibio marci. The sequence goes on along the minus strand of OU343114.1, from coordinate 24,659,884 downwards.
TACACCACCAAGGGCGTTCGCCATGGACAGGAACAGGTGGTAATCACTTGGCGCTATGTCCGGGCTATATGGTGGATGCGATAAAACCTGCCATCCGAGCTCCCGTAGCTTCTGACGAGTCATCAACGAAGTGTGTGGTCTGGCGTTGTCCTGGTGGAACACTACACCCTTCCTTTTGGCCAATTCTGGACGCTTCCGGTCGATCGCCTGCTTCAAGCGGTCCAGTTGTTCGCAGTAGATGGTAGAATTAAGCGTCTGGCCATATGGGAGCAGCTCATAGTGGATGATTCCCTTCCAATCCCACCAAACACACAGCAAAACCTTCCTGGCCGTCAATCCCGGCTTGGCCACTGTTTGGGACGATTCACCGGCCTGCGACCACGACCGTTTTCGCTTGATATTGTCGTATGTGATCCATTTTTCGTCGCCAGTCACCATCCGCTTCAAGAATGGGTCGAGTTCGTTCCGTTTCAGCAGCATTTCGCAAATGGAAATTCGGTCCATTAGATTTTTCACTGTTAATTCATGTGGCACCCAAACATCAAGCTTTTTTTTGTATCCAGCCTTCTGCAGATGGTTTAAAATGGTTTGGTGACTAACTCCCATCTCCTGGGCGATGTCACGAGATGCCACATGCCGGTCTAACTCGATGTATTCCATGATTTGATCGGTATTTGTCGTCACAGGTCTTCCGCCGGCTGGCTTATCCATGGTGTCGTTTTCACCGGCTCTGAATCGTCGAAACCATTCCTCCGCGGTTCGAAGTGATAGAGTACCATCCCCCAAAACACCATTAATCTCACGGAACGTTTCTCTAGCGGATTTGCCTTTAACGAAGGAAAACTTTAAAATAGCGCGAATTTCGGCGTTAGTGAACTCCATGTTTACACGTCTATAACTGTTGAACGCAATATCCAAACTAATCATACATAGCGTCGTTTTGTTTGTTATGTCAAGAGCTTTCAAATTATGTACAGTGTTGCCAGATACGAGCTCTGTAGCGCTTTGTACATAGCCGCGAAATTAAAAAGACAAAAAGGCGGAAGGGAGATATTTGACAACCTTATATATGTATTTTCAAAATATATAATATATAACATAAATTATATATATTATAATTTGCATATATTGTTACTACTCTCTATATTTGTAATAATATTATATGTATTATATTGCAAAACTTACGTTTTGAAATTCCGGAGCATTATCATTTTCATCTAAAACAATTACACTAATTCCTACTGGAACTATATTATCATTTTCTGAATCAACAGAATCATTTATTCTATCTTTAATTGTTACTGTAAATGATAATGTATCCTGTACCTATAAATATAATTGAAATTTATACAACAAATATATATATATATATATATATTTTATACATTATACATTTACATATATGTTATAGAAATGTGTGTGTGTGTGTGTATTTATTAAATATAGCATATTTGTTGTACATAAAGGATAAAACAAAAGTATATTTATAACATAGAGATATTTCGCTATAAATTGTAAAAAGTCAATAAATCTAATTGTTGTAATGGAAAAAATTATAAAGTTCTTTACGATATAATTAATTGTAATTAAATTGTACGCATTATTATTTGCACTGTGTTCTTTACAACTATGGGCTAAACTCCCATACAAAAATAATAGTATTATGAAAACATCTATATTTCGTTAATTACAGTACAGTACAGTACACAATTGGTAAATTGTTATATACTCCCATGCGGAGTAATTTACCAATTTGGTTGTAACGAAAGCTTTATTAGATGACATAAAAGCTCCACTAGGAGCAAAATATGACTTCAATGTTCTTTACAATAATTTATTAAATACTTTATTGAATTTATTCAAGAATATAATACACAATCATTTATGATTTCTACTACACCCTTTACAAATGTATGTTAATTTACACAAACTATTTATTAGTTTATGGAATACATTTCCTTACTATATTATACACAAATAATTGAATTGTTTCGTTATTATTATTGCTATTATTATTATTATTATTATTAATATTATTGCTATTATTATTATTATTATTATTATTATTATTATTATTATTATTATTATTATAATTATTATTATTATTATTATTATTATTATTATGAGAACGTTTACACAAATTATCATATATGGATGTGTAAATATAATATATTCTAATATGTATCTAATATTATTTACATTTATACTCGTAAAATACATTGTGACTTCTATCTGATTAAAATATATAGATAAATTTTGTACATAATCCTTTTCGATGCACTTATTTTAATATTGCACGCACATCACGTATATATTGTCCATACATATGAATATTATATGTATTAGAAAGATTACGTTTTAGTTGTGTGAACTTTAATTATACTTTATTATTATTTTGTTTGTTATTATATTGTAAATAATTATTCTCCTTTGTTCGAAATTAAAGTACATTTGTACAGATAAAACCATATACCATATATATGTATTTAATACATGTTGTTATGCTTTGCATATATAATATACTTAAGTAAATATATATGATACATAGGTATAAGTATTTTAGATGGGCTGTTACCGGGGACGTTGAGTATAATTACATTAACCATATTGTGTTTTTAGGCTGAATTCATCAGTTGGTATGCAATGCTAATGATGAAATAACACAGTGAGTGTTAGCATATTATACATATTTTTGAAAATATATTTAACAATTCAATATTTTATATATATAATTAGTAATTAATAGGTCTACCAATATGTGTGTGCCGTTTTTTTAAAAATAAAACACATTAATTCCGGTAATAACAGTAAAAAATTTTTATTGAATATAATTACCATCGTTAAGTATAACCTTTTTCCAATTTTTTGGCAATTTATGAATACCATCAAAATAAAACTTCTCCTCTTTTGATGCGATCCAAGAATCGATCCAATTTTGGACGTCTTCATAATTGTGGAAGCGTTGTGCACAGAGTTCATGTGCCATCGATCTGAACAAGTGGTAATCTGATGGAGCAACATCTGGTGAATAGGGCGGGTGTGGTAACACATCCCATCCGAGTGTTTCCAATGTTTCTTTTACCGGTTTTGCGACATGTGGACGAGCATTGCCGTGCATAAGGATCACTTTTTCATATCTGTTCGCCCATTCTGGTCGTTTTTCTTTCAATGATTGATTCAATTTATTCAATTGTCCTTTGTATACCTCACCAGTAATAGTTTGACCAGGTTTCAATAACTCATAATACAGCACGCCCTTTTGGTCCCACCAAATACACAATAAAACCTTCTTTCCATGAATATTGCGTTTTGGCGTCAATTTGACTGGTTGACCTGGATCAGTCCAATGCTTAGTCCGTTTAGGATTGTCAAAATAAATCCATTTTTCATCACCAGTGACTATTCGATGCAAAAACGACTTTCGTTGCTGTCTTTGAAACAATATTTCGCACGTGGTTTTTCGCTTTTCCATGCTTCTTTCTGTCAATTCATATGGAACCCATTTTCCTTCCTTTTGGATCTTACCCATATTGTTTAAACGATTAGAAATGGTTTGTTGACATACATTTAAGGAATCAGCTAGTTGTTGTTGCGATTGCGCATCGTCTGCATCCAACAATGCTTGCAATTCTGTATCTTCAAATTTTTTTGGTGGTTTTCCACGTTCTTTGTCATTCAGATCAAAATCACCACTTTTGAATCGTTGAAACCACTTTCTGCACATTCTTTCTTGTAAAGCATGTTCACCATAAGCTTCAACAAGAATTCGATGACTTTCAGCAGCAGTTTTCTTCCAATGAAACAATAACAATAAACCTCCCCGCAAATCACTTTTTTCTGGCACAAAACACGACATTTTCAACAAAAAAAAAAATATGTTGTTTACACTTTTAGCTCGTAACACAAACTGAGAAAGATAAAGATATAAAGTGAATACGTTCACAAAAAAATATTTCAGCAGAAACAGCCATCATTTAAGGCGGCCAAAGAGATTAATCCGTGAGCGGCACACACATATTAGTAGACCTATTACATTTATATATACGACTTAATCTATTCATATTAAAATACGATTTAAAGGACATTATGAATGTCTATTTTAAATTTTAGTTTTTAATGTTGTCTTTTAATGAAATATTAGTTTAAATTGTACGTATAATTGGCGTAGTTTTTAGTTTTTTGTGGTTCACAAATTGTATGTTTTGAATGTTTTAACGATACGCAACCAATAAACGATCGATTCATATCAGACATATATATTCCACATTAACTAAACTGAACATAATGTAATTCAAGAAAATTGGCAAATCGTAAAGGTATTGTGTTCCATCATTTCGTACTCATAAATATTTGATCACACCTCAACAATTCTTTGAACTTGATTGGAATATGGGTTGCCATATAGTGCTGACTAAACTGTATTTGATTCGTTATTTGCAAAAATGGTAAGAGTTTCGCCATAATATTGACGATATGTCAAATCGCTCTTATGGTTTAGTTTTTTCCCGATAACAATTTAGATGTATTATTATTACGTAAAACAATGCTACCCGTAAGAATGCAAACATATATATATATATATATAAGTAGCCGCGAACAATCTGACGATTGTGTAGAATTTATATACGGGGTTACATATTATTATATTTACAATACAATAATATAAAGCAATGAATTATTATCAAATATATTCCATTATGAAAATGTCTAAAAACTTTTTTATTCGATAGATAGAATTTATTTCATATGCATCAATTACATACAATATATAACTGGAGAGCAAAAAAAATGCGTCAAATTCCTTTATAAGTTCTTTTATATAAAAGTTAATGCTTAAAATGAATTCAATACTGGCGAAGAATGATCATAAATTAATTTAAATATTATTTCCGCATTTAGATTGTTTAAGTTTTTTAATATTTATATACAATATATATATTCGTATATACCAATTATACATCTTATTTATTCGTATATGCAAATGTAAAACTTTTTATAAAATAGGTATAATTTTTTATAAGGTAAAATAATGAGCAGGGTGTTTTATTGAAAGATTTTAAAAAGATACATTGCTGAAAATAAAGAGGTGCTTTCAGACAATTTCCTTTTTAATCGAAAACCAAAAAAAATTAAGTCTGAAAACAAAACAATTGAGCATTTCTGGAAATGTTCATATATAAAACGCACACACAACAACACAATAACACAAAAAGTTTGGTCCATTGAAAGTGAAACACCCTTTTGATTTTCATGAATTTTATATATAGAGAAAAAGCTAATTATCACTAAAGAAAAACTTTTACGAAAAAAGGTATATACATATCACAAATGAATAGAGAAATTCTTTTCGTTTAACTTTATTATACTATATACAATATATTGTTTAGCCAAAAGATTTGAATTGCGAAAAAATTTGAATATTGTGTATTCCCATTTTTTTTTTGTGTTGAAAAGTATATAAATAAGATTCATTCCCTCTTTTGATTTTTTGTATTTCATTTGTTCCTTTTATTTTCTTTGTATATTCATTAATGTAGATAACTTTCATTCTGATTTTTATTACGAATTAAGTACCACCTAAAATACATACAATAAAATAATGTCTTTTGTATTATATATCTGTGTCCCAAAAATAATGAGAATGGCTTTTTAAATGTATAGAAACCTTAACCATAATACTTATTACTAATTGATTTATGTAGAGTGAACCAACTTTGTGAAACTGTCAAAGTTTCATTATATTTTCTTCAGTGCATGACAAAATACAAAGCATTAAGTGATAGGAATTTTTGTGCATTAAAAAACAATAGGCTATGATTTCATGGAAATTTCTAAGAGAATATAATTTATTAAATTTTAACTGAAAAAAATTGGTCTACTAAAGGTAAATTCAATATTTGATTAACATCAATTATAACACGTTGCGCGTTGACGCACAAAAATGTTAAAATGTTGCGTATCATAATTACGGAAATTGGACATCATTTTCGTAAATGATGATCAAAAGTTGCACCAAATTGAACATTGTAAAGTAAAACAATATTAAACGCATGCTCGAAATAAAGTATACTTAATAAAAACTATCCTAACCGACGACGAAACATATTATTTTCAAAATGAACCGGCGAAACTGGGCGTTAAAGTAATGAATGGCATCCATCAGATTAAGGAAACCCAAAAAAAAATCTCTTATAGATGATATCAAAAATCAAATTAAAGTATATTTCTTTCTACGATTCTAAAACCATTATTCACAAAGAATTTATTCGAGGTGGTTGAATATGGTTAATGATGTATTGAAGCATTTGGATGCCACGTATTCATCGTGTTAGTCCTGAATATTGAGAACCAGGCAGTTTGCGATTATTCAACTAAAAATCAAATCCTTACCACTTCTAATTCTTATTATTTGTGGGACAGAGGTTGTATATGTTAATAAATTTCGTAAAAATTAATTTTAATCTTATCAATTAATTTACATATATACACTTTTATTTATTTATTGATATAATAAATACACCATGATGTTTAACTGAAATTTATTCAATTGTATAAGTATATGTGAAATTACAATTCGCATTATATTTTTATTTATTTATTCATTCGCATTTATATCCTTTATTTCATAGGACAACAAAAATAAAAAAAATCACACACAAAACAAAACAAACAAAATTAATTTTATTAAATTTACATGTAATTTATTAGGAAAATTTACATTGAAAATAAAGTTAATTTAAAAAATCTTTTAGGATACATAGTGTAATTTACATTTTCAATGATTATAATAAAAGAAATGGAGAAAAAGTATATAATTTCTTCAATTATTTTATAAAGAAATATCTTTTATCTTAATATATTCACATTTAAATAAGATTTTGTTGACATTTGGTTGTGTGTTGTTATTTTATTATATAAATGTATTTATTATTTCTCTTTCTTAAACAAATTATATACCACGAATAAATAATATTATTAACATTATTTTTCCTTTGTATTACGCGTATAATTTTTATATATATTAATATTGTTCAGTTTGTATATCTATACCTATAGTCCTATATATATTATACGTATACGTATATATATACTCATTGTATATATTTTATATAGCAAATACCAATTTATATCTTACTACATAGCTATAATAATATAAATGAATAATTCATTGATTTTTTTTTCTCTTCTTACAAATGTCCAAATGTCAATATTTATTTAAGAATATATTACACATTGCAGTAATGAAGTATGAAATAAAGAAAATAGAAATCATATTGAATTCAATATATTTATGGAGACAGTGGTGGCACACCCAACTTTCACTGTGAATTCCTTTATCCCTTTATTATTATTATATTTTCAAGGATATTTCCTTATATTTATATATTGAACCATTTTACCGTCTATTGTATAAATTGGACATATATACTATGTGACGACAAGGATCTTCAAATATTGTACATATAGTGGATTGAAGCTTGGGTTATGTGAACGCCTTACACATGTATTATTTTATCATTTCCATACACGATTGTACTACCGCCGATTCATATGTACACAAGATATTTTTTTTCAAAAATTTAATAGCTTATCTACCAGATTTGAGATTTTGCAAAACTTTTCTTATATCGTTGAGATATTAGTATGGATATATCAACTGATGTCAGTAATGGATTTACTTTCATTATGCGATACATGAGATAATCTTCAATTTCTGTTGGTTTTAAATGGTTTTTTTTTTCGAATTTTATAGTCAAAATATCGCCTTTCCATACATGTATAAACGTATTTGAACAACATTAAGTACGACATACTATTTCACTATTGCTACTGTATAGGGTCCAAAACAAATATAATTGTTGTGTCAGCAAGTATGAAGAAATCTTTAAAAAAATTACTTAGTTTCAGAACTTTGAAATACGTTTAATTGACCACCACTGTATAATGCGTGACATATATTGATGGACCTATATATACACACATTTGATGGTCAGAATATCCATTCATACATAAACATTTATTATTTTATTTTATTTATTGATAATAATAATACAATATTATGGTTTCCACATTATCAATTTAATTTTATAAATAAATATAATTGGGTAAACAAGAAATCTATTATTATAAGTAAAATTATATATTTTTATGTATTTATATACGAAATGATAACAGCTTTTATTAATAAATTATTTATATATATTTTAATATTACTGTATATAAAATAAAAATACATAATATTGAAATGTATTTTTATTAAATTATGATTATAAGTTAATTATAATTTTGGGATGAAGTTCAATTTGAGAATAAAAATTTGCGAAATTAAAAAATTATTATTAAATTATATTATTCCGATATTTATATGAATTTTTGGTATAGACGCTCAAACGATTGTCAAACGAGATACGAATAAATCGAATAAATTGTATGAATTGAAATTGACTAGAAAATAGTAATATGTAATAGTAAATGTATTAAAAGTATAAAAACTTAAATACAATTTATTCTAAGGTTTCTAGTCAATAATCTATATTGCTACAATTTATATTGATCGGATATTAAATGTTATACGAATATACTAAAAACGCCATGTTTTAACCAAGCGAAGAATATAAAACATCATATACATATACAAAATATAAATTACTAGGTTTGGTATATTATTGCGCAAAGAAGAATACAATAATTCACCAATTGGTTTCAATAACGTTTCGTTTAGATGTTTCCTTTTCATTCAAATATTTATTGTAACGACGAGTATTGTGTGTACATAGTATAGAGTTCAACACATATATATATATTTATCAAAAATATGATAACTAAACTGCAATTGTGGGTTATGCAAATTACTACTACACCCAGCCACTGTACGTTATACGCATAAAAAAACCTTTAAACTACTTAACACAAAAAGAATTAAATTAAATTCAGAAAAAATAACTATATCACTAAAATTTAAAAAAAACCATACAGTTTATCTATAAACTATATGTTACGTGAGTATTGCGTAAATTCGTTAAAAGTGATTGCATTGATATTTGTGCTGTTTTTATAACATTTATTTGAATAATCACATTCGGTAGTATATTATAATCAAAGTATAGATGGTATATGGAAAGGTATCACCTGTTCTCAAACATTTCTGGTATAAGTTGAATTACGCAACGAAAGAATATGATCATTTGTATTGGCGATACATTTTTCGTTTGATTTCACAACTCATATCAAATCATAATAACATATCAACATCTATATATACGCGAATATATATACTATTTCCGATAGAGTAAATTCATCCTCGATATATTCGAAATGAATAGAAGAAAACAAAACTTAATACGTTCCATTTTTGCTGTATTCTAAAAAGCATGTGTATAAATGACGGACAAGCTCTATAATAATACAATAATCATATAGAGTTTAACAATTAATCTAATGTTAAGCTATTATACCCATAAGAATTCTCACAAATACATAATTTTCAAGTATTTTATAAATAAAATAATAAAAAAAAAAATACACAACTAATAACCAAAACTTTATAATAAAAAATTATTATTATGTAAAAATGTAAACATAAATTACATTAATATTTTTAATCATATATATATAAAACGTCTTTGTCTTTGCATTATGCGCCTATTATATGTATATAGAAACACGGTTTAAACATAATACACATAACATATAATACATAATATTGTAATAATAATAATCATAATACACATCATATTCATTTTAATATATGTGTATGTAATGTATATACATGTACAAGTTTATATAATATATAATAAGTATATAATAACGGTATATATGTATATAAATAAATGAAAATTATGTACCATATCATATATATAATAAATACATACACGCATATACAATACATAGATATAATATACACACACATATAATATACGAAAAAGATATGAGAATATAAAATAAATTAAAACATCTTTTTCATTTAAATTGACTTTAAACGTCCTTCTTTTGATACTTAATCGTCTACTATAAATTCAAGAATGAATAATAAATGTATCATGAAGAAGTAAAGAAAATTATATATTATATGTTAGGAGGTAGGTAGGTATATATAGACCGAGTATAAGGAAAAGATATGTATAATATAAAGTTTTATATGAATGTTATGTTATGTTAAGTTATATGTTATTATGTTATGTTATGTCTTATGTATATCATGTTATATAAATATATATAACACATATTATGTAGAGGTAAGTAAATATGTATTAGTATTATGTATTATATATACATAAATGTAGTGTAGTAGGTATATTATATTATGTACAGAAGAAAAAGGTAATTTCTTTAATAAATAATACATTTATTACAAAAGAAAGGTACATGTTTGTGTATTAAATGGGATATTCAATACTTTACCTATGCATACTATAAATGAAGAATATACAATACATTATAATACACATTGTGTTGAAATTAATAAATTATAAAAACATTTTTACTGACCAAAATATATTTTTTTTACCGACAATTTCACTATAAATGTATTTATTATATACTTTGGTGATTATGATTGATTGATTTTTCTCGTTAAATTTTCTTAAGATTATGATATATTGATATATAAAAAAAACCATTTTCGATAATTTATTTATGTATATTTTTGAACATATGCATTGAATTCATTTGATAGTACAGGCAAATACGAATATATAGTGACTGTCTTATAATTATTATAAATAAATTGTAAATTATTAATTGTCATGTAGACCTCATCTTCGTCGGTCCACCTTTATATTTAAAATCAAACAGAAAGCTTCCAAATAGAATATATTTATTATTTATTTTTTAAATATATATTCGCGATCCGATTGTTTATTTTGAATCTTTTATCACCGCACAATTCGCAACTATAAACTCACTCACATATAAAACACGAATAACCATTTTTGACATTCGCATTCCCGCAGTTTGAGTTGAGCGGCATGCGGGCTCATAAAAACCAAAACTTTAGCTAGTAAGTAACACAAACACACATGATAAAGAGATATTTAGTGAAAACGCTCACAAAAAAAAATTTCAGTCGAAACCGACATCGAAACAACCGATCGTTTCATATTTCTACACCTATATTATAACATAATAATTTTATTTATCGACAACTAAACAACACACATGACACATCAATTTTCGATGTTTTTTTTAATAATTTCTATGATTTTTTATATAAGCATAAAAACACTGCACCACTACGAACATATGATGGTGTGCGGTAAACACTTAAACAAACTTTTATACTTTTGTAAACTTAAACTATAGTTTTGTACTAAAAGTACAAAATTTAACTTTTTTCTATATACTTTATGTTGAGGTATAGCATTTGTGAATTATAAATACAAAATGTTAAAAATGTTCAGTTTTTTGTGAATTTATAAATGAAATTCAATTTTTTAGAAATATTTCTTAATGACAATATTATCCTACACAATTTTTACTAAATTTTAGCATATTTCAAACTGGATAAAATGCGTTTGAAATTATTGAAAGATAAAATATTAGATAAAAATATTGAAAATATATAATTTTTAAAAAAAAAAAAGGAAGTCAACGTTACCCATACAGTTTTTCCTGAATTTAAGCATATTTCAACCTGGATAAAATGCGTTTGAAATTATTGAAAGATAAAATATTAGATAAAAATATTGAAAATATATAATTTTTTAAAAAAAAAAAGGAAGTCAACGTTACCCATACAGTTTTTCCTGAATTTAAGCATAGTTCAAACTGGATAAAATGTATTTGAAATAATTCAAAGATAAAATATTGGAGAAAAATATTGAAAATACATAATTTTTCTAAAAAAAAATGTACAAAACCAAGTTCAACAAATTTTCTGGTGAATTTATTTATGAAATTAGATAAATTAAATTCACAGATAAACTCACCGATAAATTCTTTGGTGAATATTTTTATGAATTAATTAATGAGTTCATTGGTAAAGTCATTAATGAAAATGGAAGTATTTACAATTTATGTACAAGCATTCATTGAAGAAATTACAACTACATACAAAAAATTCAAATTGGAAATAATAACCACATTTACAATTGTAATTTTAATATCGTTTTGTACCGTACTCTTTGTATAATAATTAAGAAACACTTTCAATGAATTTATTTAATTACATTGAATTTATAATATAGTGTCCATCAGAAATTTCTCAGCTAAAATAATTATCATATTTCTCTATATTGGAAGTATTTTAATAATTTAACCATAACAATACTACCGCACAAAACATAAATAATTATTACTAGTATAGAGAGTAATATATATATATATATATTTATTTAATTATTGGTAGGTTATATTTAAAGGTAATAAATTACAATTCTCAAAATTAGAACTTTTAACTATATAAATAATGTAAGAAAAATGAAAATTTGTTTCTATGTGAATGCACGTGGTGAAATAACTAAGAAATATAGTCAAATTTTACCATAAAATTTAAACAATACAAAGCAAATTATTGTATATATTATTCTTTACTAACAAATTTTCTATATACAAAATTTCTTGACTCAATGAAATCATACATTTAAATGAAATAAATGCTGACTTTTTTTTAACCATTATTATAAAATAGAATAAAAATAAATTACCTACAAAAAAAGATTTCAAAAACACTTACACAAATTAGTTAAATTATACCATTTCTTATGTGTACAAATTTTAAACAAGAAACAAAAAACCAGCTACAACAGAAATTATACATTATTATATAATATTATATATTTATATGTGTATTCGATATAGATATGTAAAAATGAAATAATAAATAATTGAAGCAATTATATTTATTTTATTATTATTTTGATGTCGTGTACCTGATCATATTATTAGTTCCAATTTTATATAGTAAAAAAAAATACTATAACAGTTGCTTTTTTTTCATATTATTACACCAAAAAGTTGATGAACTTACTGACAAATATTTTCAATACTTTGAATAATATTTATTCGCTTTAGACTATAGGCTACGGAAACTCATTACTTATAAGTTATTGAATACATGAAAATTTATAAAATTATTCAGCAGTTTCTTTTCTGAACAGATAATTGAATCCGATAGAAATACATTAATATATTCTCAACATTTGTTTTATTAAAATACAATCATAAACATAATAACTATATTAATAATATGACCATTGACTGTATATAAATATATATAATTAACATATGTTATATAAATTAAATAATACACAATTATAATAATTCACAATCATTTGTAATTTAATACATCTAATTTGAATATGCATATAGCATTAAAATTTCAGTGTAATACATTTTCCATATAAATAGTAAAAGGAATGTGAATAACAAATTCAGTATATTTTTATTTTTTCTTAAATAAATTATTCTTACATACACAAAGGTGCATATGTAAATATGTAATATAAGTAGAAAAGGACATATTGCAGTATACAGGCAAAGAGCATATTAGATTTACTTACAGTAACGATTACGATTATATAAATATTATATTTATATGGTAAACAAATAATAACGGAAAATATGAAAATAATCAATCCGATTTTAATTTTTCTTTCATTTGGTGGTTTATCATTTGAAAATGTTGATTCAAAATTTCAAAAATATTTATATCTATTTTGGAGTAGTTGTAGTACAGTATTCGTATTTGGTTTGGTAAGAAAATATTTGTCGGCTATTATATACAATAATAAACTTTATAACATTTAAATTATCAATAATGAATTATTAAAATTTTAGTGGATATATTTATATGAAAATTTAAGTCATCTATCAACGGTGTTTAATGAATTTGTTTTTGGAATCGGTGTTTCAATGGTGTTAGTTAAAGCATTTTTATATAATCCATCAAAGAAAAAATATTTACATCTTTATAATAAATTACAAAATAATGCAATTTTAAGTAAAATATATATGTTAATCATTATCTTCATTTATGCTTATGTAGTATGAAAGTATGTTATTTATTTATTTATTTCGTACACACACACACACATAGGAACTAAAAGTGGAAGTAAATGTTTTCAATTAGCTGAAAAACAATCAAAATACTTTTTTGCTTGTACTGGTACTTTAACATGTTTCACAGGATCGTATATGATAATTGTACCGTTGATTATGATTTTATATAAACATATAAATGGAACATTGAAGCCAGCTGATATAGTGCAACCAGTTCCTACATCATATGTAAATGTTTGATAAAATAAAAATAATAAAGGATATCGGAATTTCTATTAAATAATTAAACATAAATTAAATTTTCTATATTTTGCATTTAGTATATTTTTGATAATAAATATTCACCGGCATTTGAAATAAATTATATAATTTTTATTATATCATGGTGTGGTTGTTGTATATTCTCAGTTGGAATTGATTCACTATTTATCGGCATAGGCTTTCATATTGTGGCAGGTTTTAAAGATTTACAAATTATGTTATTACATTTAGATGACATTATAAAAAGTAATAGTAATAACAACAGGACAATGAAAAAATCTATCAAATTTTTTACACAACTAGTTAATTGTATTGAATATCAAAAATGTATGTTAGAGTAAGTGCTATAATTATTGTATATATATATATATATATTTACAATAAATCGCATGAAGTACGAAAAAAATTTAATTTTGTAATTATAACAAAAATATAGATATCAGAATAATTTACAAGAAATAAATTCAACTATTATTTTTACCACGGCTGTTGGTGTATCATTGATACTTTGTTCGGATTTGTTTCGATTAACTAGAGCAGTAATTATTATAACAATTAATGTATATTTTAAATATGAAAAAAATTATTACATATAATTATTTATATTTAGACAAGTGATGAATTATTACTTTTAATTGTACTTACAATTGCTTTAAATGTAATGTTATTAGCCTATATTTATGTTGGTCATTTAATAACAACAGAGGTTTGGTATTTATAATGTTTATGGTTTAATGTTATATGTATAAAACTTATATGTTTATTTGAAGGGATTAAATGTTGCAAACACAGCATATAATGGATTGTGGTATTTGTGTTCGGCACGCGAACGAAGACTATATCTTCAATTAATACAATTTAGTCAAAAAACACGATTTATTAATGGATTATATTTTTTTGATTGTTCTATGGAAACATTTTCAAAGGTTATTTATTTTATTTGTCGTTTTAAATTTATAAGAAATTGAAATTGTAGTGTACATAATATTGAATGGATTTTACATTATTACAGATTATACAGGCTTCGTTTTCATTTACAGCCGTTATGAGAAATTTAGGTTAAGAAATTTGATGTTTTGTAATCAAACAAAATTGTAATTGTTGATGTTCTGATGAAGAGAAAAATACAAAAATATACAATAAAAAAATAATAAATAAATAATTTATTTAAATTGTCTCTTCTATGCCAATACCATTGCTGCCATTAGCAACGCAGATAAATGAAAAAGAATGAACACAATTTAAGGTATAAAATGACAGCCCATTGTAAGGCAATTCGGCATATTTGGTTTTGAACGAATATCGTCAAAACTGTATCGGAGATGGAAAAAAATGTTGTAGGTAAAAGTTTAGTGGCACTTTATGTTTTACAAAATGTCATAATTAAAATTTAATATTTTGCGATATATAATAATAAGTCCATGGTGTCTGCGTGGTGCTAACAACTTATATTCTGAAAATGGCATTTCAAAAATTTAATATTTGTTAGAATGTTGATCGCTACAGCGACGGAAATTAATTGAATTGAAACGTAAATTGAAAGCAATGGTATTCATACATTCATCAATAAAAAATTATTTTATTTCTTTTCCAAAATTAACGTGTTCAATCGCCTATTTTCATAATGAGAGAACAAACATTTGCATATATATGCTTGTTATTATACATGTGTCAATATTTATGAATTTGTAACACAAGAGTAAAATTCAACAAATTACTATAGTTTTAATTTGATTACTGTAAATAAAAAATAGTAACTAAACAAAATTATTATTTTCTTATATGACTTGTTTACGATCGTACCATATGCCCCAATTAAAATTGAATAAATAAAATTAAATATTTAATATAAATTAAAAAAATTTCCTAAACACACATTTCTATACATTTTGCAAGCAATTTGAATATATAAAATATTATTGATAAATTAAAAAAAACAATTTACCTCACGATCCAATGGTTTAATCACTTCAACTTCACCAGTTATTGAATTAACCTTAAAATAATCGGAATTAATTATTCCAAATGTTACATTACTATTTTCAGGATCATATCCTTCTAATTTATATACAATTGAACCAACTGGAGTTGTTTCTGATAATGCAAGATTATTCATATCTTGGGTAAAAACTGGCGGTAAATTGCAAAAACCTATATAACAGAGAAAAATTAAAATAAATATTTATATATAACAGTTATATTAGTATATTATATACAATGCATTTACATAAATATGGTATATAAATATGGTATATGATAAAATATCTATATATTAATAAATAGTTCTCATGGGATGAATAATAATATATTGATTCCTTTCGTTTTTGTTTGTTTTTTGTATTTCTATTTTTTTTTCTGTTTTGTATTGTATTTATAATATTTCTTTATTTTTCTTATTTTTTTTCCGTTGTTATGGACTTTACATCATAAGCTCAAGGATTGAAATATTATTTATATATTCATTTATTCTAACAATATATACGTATATATTGTATAAAAAGATATATATCAAAAATAATTACATATTTTGCATAATATTTCGTCGTAATGTTTATTATTTATATTTATTTTTTAATATTGTACGTAAACATTATAAATATGGTATACACACGGATCCATGTATGGGTTGGAAGCGGGAATAACAAAATCATAAGAAAAAACTGAGAAAAGATATACTGTAAAGAAATTGTAAATAATAATTTCTATTATTTTATTGTTGTTGTTGTTGTTGTTGTTGTTGTTGATGATAAATATTTTATACATAATATATTATATTTGTACACATAAAATATATATTTTGTATGTATAACTGAGAATAAGTTAAAGGATGTAGGTTCTTTTTTTTTATTGTGTACATACAATTTACATTTATATGTACACAATTTTATACAATATAACACAAAATATCTATAAATATATGAATACTTTTATTTTTTTTTCAGTTTACAAAGTATTTATGTTTGCCAGTCTGAAAAGGTAATTTGGGTTGAATAAAAAAGAAAGAATGGAAAAAAAAAGAAAGAAAAAATGAAAATATAATATTCAAGTTGAATTAAAAACTTTTTTATTTAAAAATTTTTGTGCAATAAAGTTTCAGTTTTTCCAAAAATATATCTATATATTATTATACGAGTAAATTTTGTTGTATTTGAATATAATATATGTACCAGCATCATAATGTATAACCAAATAAAACTTAAAGTAACAAAACATGTATACAAGGCAAGCACATTTTATATTGCTTTTAAAACATACGGTATATATTGTACATAGATATTTATACATATAATATATACAATTTATCAGTATTCAGTATTTGTAATATAGGGTAAACTAATATGTATTGAGGATCACGTTAAACTATCAGAACGAAAGGATAGATGAAAATTTTCATGTCGAAAAATTATGTTTAAAAATTAAATTTAATACTGTAATAATTCTGCTTCATTCATTATACTGAAAGTTATATACTGTTCGTCTATCATTTACTATACAATCAATTAATTGAATCTAATTGATTAATCATTTGACTCACCGCCTCAATAATTCAATTAATATGCACGCGGACCACATTCTAATATCTAAATTTTTTATTTTTTAATTATAATCCAAAATTTAATAAATTTTCATAAAAATTGTAAGATATTAATATAGAAATTGATACATGATAACTATGTTCAAAAATCTTTTGATTATAAATATAATCGGTAGTTTAAAGTTCAATTGAAGGTTATTCTAAAAAAAGTGGTGTAGTTCTAGGAAGATAGAAATGCCAGATAGTTGCTCTATATATAGCATAGATAGCGTTTGACACAATGAATTTATAATCGATTCATTATTAATAATTATAATGAAAATGATCAATGATTTTTGGATTCGATCTATAAATTTTTGTGATGGCAGCCAAAATATGTCAATTATATTCAAGGAGAATCTTTATAAATAAGAATTAAGAAATTTCATTTAATCTCCTTAAAAATTAAATACCATATTTTTTTGTCATATGCATATGTAATACATGTTCGTGCCATATATTAATATTCTGAATGTGATTAAGTCAACTATAGTAGATTGATTAATCACTTAATGTTATCAAAATATATTGGTTCAATATATACATCAGCTACTCGCATGGTTAATAGACAGATATTGAATTTAGAAAAGTTATATTTAACTATGTATTTGTAGTTTTCCTCAATTAGGCATATGATAGTATAAATAATCATTGATGATTATCGCATTTACCCCATGAAGCTCAATGTGTCTAATAAATGATAATTACAATAATTCGGGCAATGAAACATAAAGACTTTGTTTTGTGGTCTGTGGCTTAAATAAAGAGATCCGCAATACATACTTTACCCTATATATATATATATAGCACCATTATAAATACTTATGTGTACATTATCGCACCCTTACGAGCAATGTATGACAAAAGATAAATTTTAATTTTTCAATACACAGCTATTTTTTAAGTTAAAGAACACTTTTTCAAATTGCAAATATTAAATACTATATATGAATTCATCGGTTGATATTATCAACAGCAGTAATACATAAGCTACATACCGAACTTTAAATATTTATTTCCAAGATTGAGGAATTAAACTTTAGCTATAGAAATTTGTTAATAAATATAAAACAAACTAAAATCTAAACTAAAAATGTTAAAAGTAATAAAATAGGCAGAAAGAATATACACAAAACTGTCACATTTTTCTTATATATTTCATAAGATGAACTTTCAGTGTTAGATAAAACAGAACTTTTCCTTGTTTTTAATACACTTATGATTTGATTTAAATGAAAAAATATATACCGCTCTGTAATAATTATAAGTCTTATTTTTATAAATATGATAAATTTACGTGTAATGATACGTAAATTAAATCTCAAAATTATATAATTTTAAAATTTTATATAGATCACTTTCCTTGCAAGCGTATACGATTTATTGTATTCGCTTGGCATAAGAAAACGTATTCGAGCAGCTGTTTTTAATTTTGAAGAAATTCTGTAAATATACGTGTTGCATGTCAAAATTTATTAAATTATTTTTGACAATATAATGAAAGTATAGGCTTTTTAATTTATTAAAATAAATGTATTTTATTACATTGATTGGTCAGTTTTACTTTTATTATTATTAAAAAACTAAATATAAATTAAAAATGATTGTAAATAATAGCCATCCATCTTTCATATGTTCAACGTGTTCCATTCATTATTCGATATACCAAAGTAAACCATCAATATTTATATAGTAGTTTAAGTGTTTTACGAATTTCTGAAATAGGACTATAAAAGACTGAGGGGTCATATCTCATTCGTTGGTTGGTAAATTTTAGTACACCCTATAAAATATGAATAACTATATACAAGATAAATTTGTAAATATTGTATATGTTGCGTTGAATATATACAGGTGGCATATAACTATGTACATAGAAATATTTATATTTATATAGAAAAGTATACATTATATAAATATTGTAAAATATATAAATAGTATATATATAGTACACAACACACAGAGGTATTCAAAGGCATATAAAATACAGACATTAATATGAATAAGCGTAAGAAACATATGATGATAATATATTGTATTTATATATTTAGATGGGAATTTATATAGCAAAAATATATAATACAATATTATTGTCTCAAAAACAAATTGGGTTGATTTTCAAACTTTTAATGGCGCATTTGGTATTTATTTATGAAGTTGTCGGTGAAAGGTTAAAATTGCTGTTGTGTGTTTGTTTGCATTTGTGTACAATAATATTATAATATATATTTTTATACCCAGTGGGACTTTTTGTATATGTATAGTTCAAATTTCTTCAATACATAAATTATACATAAATTGTAAGTACTTCCAATTTCATGAAAGAATTCTCCAATGAACTAATTAATTAATTCATCAAAATATTCACCAAAGAATTTATTGGTGAATTTATCTGTGAATTTATAAGTAGTTCTAATTTCATAAATAAATTCACCAGTGATGATGATAAATAATTTTAAAATTATAATTTTTCTAAACAGAAATCATGGTTTTAATTAACCCGCACAGATATAGAAAAATTGTAAATGCGGCTTACAAAATACGGGCTCATAAAAATCAAAGTTTAAAAGTGTAAACAACAAATTTTTTTCGTTAGTTGTAAATATTGTGTCCTGTAAAGAAGAATTATTACATTATTTTGGTTGACACTGAATCAAATTGTCAATAATATTGAACTCTACTCTCAACAACGTTTCAATTTTAAGCGATTATTACAAGAAAAGTAACCAAGATTTGCCAGTTACAATAAAATGGTTTTACACAACAATACAATTTTCTCCCGCATGTCTTGGATGGGATCAGTTCTCACCCGCGTTTATTAACCAAATTTTTCTCCATCAGATTATCACTTGTGTGCCGATCATTCAAATCCAATGAAATTCTACAAAAAGACTTATTATATTAGATTATAAAAATAGTTGCTTGATGAAAATTCTAGAAACCTGATAATTTGGTTATTTCTCATTTCACAGTATTTGAATAACAATTTTACAAAAAATCTTATGTAATGCATGCGTGATTATAAAAGAATATTTTCCACAGAAGTTTTAGACAATCTTTATACATAGGATATTTTCGTTTTGTGATAAAAATATGGTCATGGAGCGATGAACTATTAGAACTATATAACTCAACCATTTAATTTAAACCATTAATGCAAGTATAAAAAAATTTGCGTAGTTTCTTTTGATACGTCTTTTCAATTTCATATTATTTATGGTTTCTAGTTCTACCCATTTCAGTCTGATCCAGATGTCTACTTTGATTACGACTAAATATTATTAATACAACCTATACTGAGTAGTATTGCCAATTTTACAGCATTTTCTTTCTTCAACAGGGTGAGGTTGAGTTTACATTCCTTTGAATTATTGCATACAGCTCCAGTATTTAATGTGATAGAATATCAGCAGAACAACCAGAAAATATATGCACAGAGTCACGAGACTGTACAATATATATGCAAATTTAAAACTAATTTAACCAATTTATAGACAATTTAAAAATATATAAAAGATATAAACAAGGTTAAGCACCCATCAGAAGCTCTCAATATGATATGGTTTTTTTCTGATGATAAAAATTTCGATCAAGCAATCTAGAAAGTATTACAAGAATGGAGTAGTGCTGACTAAAAGTAAGTACACAATCATTGATATTATCATACGTACCGGACCCCACTGGGATATTTTGTTATGTTATCGATATAACATAAATATAGTTGATATATATTTTATTATTAAAATTGATTCATTTGCATATAATAGAAATCCTTATGTATTGTTATATAAAATAAATATTATAATATTATATAGATAAAAATAAATGTATATACGAGTACGAGCAAATTTGTATACACAAACATCTAAGGTATTCTAATAATATGATGAAAATATTATTATTATTTTTTTTTTGCTGATAAGCTGATTTTAATATTTTACCTTAAATACAATTCGCATTATTAAATATTAATTTTATTATTTATTTTATATAAATTCTTTAGATTTTTGTGTAAACATTTGTGCCAATAATATATAACTTAATTATTGTATAATATATTAAGAGAATGCTCTAAATAAATATTTATATAAATCAATAAATTCTATATAGTATTGAAATTCATAATTGCAAAAATAACGCGTAAATTATTTAAATAAAACACAATTTTATAACAACCACTATCGAGTGATATAACTAACACTTCATAATATTTTTTTTATTAAATATACCATTTATACCTTTCAAATTTAGTATTTGCAATTTATTTGAAGTGTATAAACATTTCAATATTTTATTCTGTAAAGAAAAGCATCGTATCGTTTGCCGCTAGAAATGAATGTAAGATGCTCCCGCATCGATTGGAAACTCTTGCAAAGGGTTGGTTTAATTTTTTTTAATACAGTCACCCATAGAATCAATCACTAGATGTAATACGTGATGCACAAACAACCGAAAGAAACCATCACATATTTTATTTGTAATGAAAATAGAAATATTTTTCATTATTTCGAAAAAATCTTTGAAAATATTAACGTGTCAACAAAAGTGATTACAGAGATTTTATGTAAAATGTATTGTGGATTATTTTTCTTTAATTTTTTCTATCTTTCCACATTTTATAATTATTATCTGTAAAAAAAAATATGCTAAAAGTTCATAGTTTCGCAAAAAATGTGATGTTTAACAGAACTAAATTTTCCGAAAAATCTACTTTTATACATTATCATTTTTTTTAAATTATGTGCCATATATAGTTTAAATGGATTTTTATTTTTGTATACAGAAATGCAAATTATAGAATTAATTTCCAATCTTTCATGCAAGCGATTTATATAAAATCGTTGGACCGTGTTCAATAGTATCATGATAGATTTTCCGTCGGACATCAATCGAAGACAACAAATCGATCAACTTCTGTAAAAATTAAATATTCTAAAATAAATGTATCTAATTTAAAAACAGTTCATATAGATGTGATGCACAACTGCTTCAATTTTATTTAAATTTTTTACATGAAAAATGTAATAATAAGTTTAATAATTGAATTTGAAGTGAGGACATAGGAAATTTGTAAATTGATTATTTTATATATTTTCTATATTAACTTTTGTATATATATTCCAGGTATATGGGTATGAAATGAGCCTTTTTTAAAGGAAGAAAAACACATTATTTAGAATAGAAAAATCAAAAATATTTTATTCAAAATAACTTCCATCGCTTTCTACACATTTTAACCACCTTTCAGGCAATTTTCGTATACCACGTCGAAAAAATGGTGTTACTTTGGACGAAAACCATTCAGATAGCCAATTTTCAACATCTTCAGATGTTTTGAAGTGCTGTTCTTTCAAAGCACGTTCCATCGATGAAAACTGGTGAATAAGGCGGGTGTGGTAACAGCTCCCATCCAAGCGACTTTATCGTATCCTGAACTGGTTTTGATTTGTGTGCTGGTGCATTATCATGTTGCTAAATTACCATAACAGATTTTTTCTTTCTTTCTGTCCCTTCTGGTCGATTATCTAATAATGCATGGTTCTGCTCTTACCGAATCGTTTTGGTTTTGCAGTTGATGTTGCTGCTTTACCTGGTGTAATCCATGATTTTTTACGTTTAGGATTCTCAAAATATATCCACTTTTCATCACCAGTCACGATTCGATGCAAAAAAGACTTCCTTTTGTATTGTTGACGGGTGCAATTCACAAATGGTT
Source organism: Bibio marci (assembly GCA_910594885.2). Lineage (NCBI taxonomy): Eukaryota > Metazoa > Arthropoda > Insecta > Diptera > Bibionidae > Bibio > Bibio marci. The sequence continues at coordinate 24,636,335 of OU343114.1, read as the reverse complement.
TTTCGATTTTCTTGTTGCCTTTCAGTCAATTCATGTGGAACCCATTTTCCACACTTTTGAATCTTTCCCATTGCTTTTAAACGATTAGAAATTGTTTTTTGATCTACATTTAAGGCTTCTGCAAGTTGTGTTTAGAGTTTGTGTATCATCTTCGTTCAACAATGTTTGCAATTCACTGTCTTCAAATTTTTTTGGTGGTCTTCCACGTTCTTCAGATCTCAAATCAAAATCTTAGTCTCTAAATTGTTGAAACCATCTATTGCATGTTACTAATGATAGAGCATGATCACCAAAAGTTGCTACAAGCATTCGTTAAGATTCAGCTGCGTTTTTCTTTAAATGATAACAAAAAACTAATGATACCCGCAAATCGTTTGTTGAAGGCACACAAAATTAGACATTTTTAACACGATAAAATTTTATGTTGTTGTATTACAAATGGAATTTACCACACTGAATGTTGTTGACAGATGTCAAAACAATAAAAAAAAAATATCGCATTAAGGCTTTTTCACAATTACTAATATAAGTACAGCCATTTGTTGGCAGCGGCTCACTTCATACTCCTATACCTGGTATATTACATACAACACATGATGATTACTTTAAAATAATTGATGGATTGCGTAATATAATTAAATAATATAATTTTATAAAACTCATTATTATAATACACAATGTGTTTTGTACCTCTTATACGGTATGGTATGGTAATTTAAAATTGATAACATTCAATTGTCTCTTTTAAATATAAGAGATACGCAATAAAATATATTTTATATCAAATTAATTTTATTTAAAGGCTAATTTATTATGAAATCCTTTTCCGGAATACATATATACCTTTGCACATGTAACATATATATATATGTATATTGTGTAGAATTACTGTATATGTATATATTTTAATTTAACTTTATCCTTTTATATTCTATTTACAATGATTTAATACCTATTCCTATTATAATATATGAAATATATATAAACAAAATCCACTCGCAAATCATTCGTATGTATATTTATGCTATATTAAATACAGATACACACACACATAATAATATACAACAAATGTCATCATATGTCTTGTTTGTTTTAATTACATTTTATGTAGGTATTTATTTATATGTATATCATTTGAAATAATGTTGTTGAACATAATCTTATAATCAGTGTTTTAACATTTCTTTTTTATTTCTATGGCATATAGTCATAGAAGCGTACACACACATTATTCTTAAAAAAAAAAATGTGTTTTACTATACAGTGAAAATTAGAAAACACCAAAATATAATTTGAAAGAAAAATAAAAAACTAATATAAAATAAATAAAAATATAAATAACACAGAGAAACCAACAGACAAACAAAACGAGAAAAAATAAATAAATAAAAGATACATTTCAGTATTTAAATATTTTAAGTATTTTCTTTTTTTGTTTATTTTTATTTTATTTTCTTTACATTTTCTTTACATTTTCTTTTATTTTATTTTATTTTATTTTATTTTATTTTATTTTACTTTATTTTATTTTATTTTATAAAAAAAAATTATTTTTTTTCCAGAAAAACGTAATATTATTATCCTGTCTGAATCATCTCATTTATATATTATAATATATACGTATACCGAGACCCACATATAAATATTATATATAAATATATGGTATAAGTAACTATATTTACCCTTAAAAATGACCCAAAATACGCGTCGGCGGCATACGCATAGAATAGAGGTATTCAGAGTTTTTCTTCTTTTTTTTTCGTATAACAAAAATAAAATATGAAAAAAATTTGGAAAGTTTGAAACGTTTTTTTTTTATGCCTACCTTAATATTTTACATATATACCTATAATACTATACGCTATATAATGTATGTATTATAACATCTAATATTATAAATAGGGATTGTTGAATAATATGCACATCAGGGATAGGAGCGTTTTAGAAAAAAAGAAAAGAGAAACATACACCAAATTATTCTTACAAACTATTTAATTGTGAAACGAATCGCAGACAAAAAAAAATTCTTGTTAAATTAATTTATCAACCCATTGGCCAAATGCGTGGAATTTTAAACGAAATCTCTATATATATAAGGTTGTCAAATATCTCCCTTCCGCCTTTTTGTCTTTTTAATTTCGCGGCTATGTACAAAGCGCTACAGAGCTCGTATCTGGCAACACTGTACATAATTTGAAAGCTCTTGACATAACAAACAAAACGACGCTATGTATGATTAGTTTGGATATTGCGTTCAACAGTTATAGACGTGTAAACATGGAGTTCACTAACGCCGAAATTCGCGCTATTTTAAAGTTTTCCTTCGTTAAAGGCAAATCCGCTAGAGAAACGTTCCGTGAGATTAATGGTGTTTTGGGGGATGGTACTCTATCACTTCGAACCGCGGAGGAATGGTTTCGACGATTCAGAGCCGGTGAAAACGACACCATGGATAAGCCAGCCGGCGGAAGACCTGTGACGACAAATACCGATCAAATCATGGAATACATCGAGTTAGACCGGCATGTGGCATCTCGTGACATCGCCCAGGAGATGGGAGTTAGTCACCAAACCATTTTAAACCATCTGCAGAAGGCTGGATACAAAAAAAAGCTTGATGTTTGGGTGCCACATGAATTAACAGTGAAAAATCTAATGGACCGAATTTCCATTTGCGAAATGCTGCTGAAACGGAACGAACTCGACCCATTCTTGAAGCGGATGGTGACTGGCGACGAAAAATGGATCACATACGACAATATCAAGCGAAAACGGTCGTGGTCGCAGGCCGGTGAATCGTCCCAAACAGTGGCCAAGCCGGGATTGACGGCCAGGAAGGTTTTGCTGTGTGTTTGGTGGGATTGGAAGGGAATCATCCACTATGAGCTGCTCCCATATGGCCAGACGCTTAATTCTACCATCTACTGCGAACAACTGGACCGCTTGAAGCAGGCGATCGACCAGAAGCGTCCAGAATTGGCCAAAAGGAAGGGTGTAGTGTTCCACCAGGACAACGCCAGACCACACACTTCGTTGATGACTCGTCAGAAGCTACGGGAGCTCGGATGGGAGGTTTTATCGCATCCACCATATAGCCCGGACATAGCGCCAAGTGATTACCACCTGTTCCTGTCCATGGCGAACGCCCTTGGTGGTGTAAAGTTGATCTCAAAAGAGGCTTGTGAAAAGTGGCTGTCCGAGTTCTTCGCAAATAAGGAGGGGGGCTTCTACGAGGGAGGTATTATGAAGTTGCAGTCTAGATGGAAACAGATTATCGAACAAAACGGCGCATATTTGAACTAAATCCGATTACTGTAACACTTTTTATAAAGGATTGAATAAAGAGCAAAAAGGCGGAAGGGAGATAGTTGACAACCTAATATATAGTATTTAGATAAATAAGAAATAATTCAGACGACCGCATTTTTCAAGAACGATGACCAGTAGGTCGACGGATTTTTAAGAAATTAACTGCTTAATTTCCAGAGCGAGAAAAGGTGCATGATTAATATCGCTTTATAGGATTTTATGTAAACTTTCAGTAATAAAATATGTAGTATATGAACAGACTTGTCCATACAAAAAAGGATACTGAAGTAAAAATTGCAGAAAAATAATGGGAGTTGAAATAAACGAATGCGATGCGTAATGTATTTATTTGAACACATTTATAAGTTTATTTTTTATAGATTAACAAAGTATTTATACAAAATTACTTATAATTGTTTTGAGTATGGTGCTTCTCCCAACAGTGAATACCAGGTTTTTTAGTACAAGTATCGCAATAATTACGTGTTTTCCGCCTTCCTTCCGGTGTTTTTCTAACCGAGCAAACAACACAATCTTTTTTTGTACCTGTATTTTATTTTAAACAGTAAACTTATATGAGAGAACATATATTACGTCATGCCGCATATGGCGGCATTCGATTTTTTAAGAATATTTGCAATGTCGCGAGTATGGCGGCATTCGTTCACTAAGGGTTAAAAGTATTATCACAAATTACATTTTATTAACTGTGTAATAATAATTTCGATGTGCACATAGATTTTTCATTATATATAATCTAATGTTTATCACATAAATTTGCGAAAGAATCCCATAAGTTTCCCAGAATTATTTCATAGAAATTATTTTCGATTTCGATGGAGAATTTCCCGTAGACAAAAAATTCAAATAATTTCCAATAGCAGAATAATTACTATATTAACATTGCATTTTCCAGCTTCCGATACTGATATATTTGTCATTGCACAATTTTTCTAAATATATTTTATACATTTGTATAGTTAATAGTATTTTAAATTTAAGTAAAGCCAATTGCATTAAGAAAATAAAAAAAAATCTTTGTTTATATTTAGTATATTTTTACAAGTGCGAACAGGTTCTGCAAATTAACTATATAAACAAAAAAAAACATAAATTCCATAGCCGTTGGAAAATGTAAAAGTAATTTTTTTCTATATTTTCCTATTGAATTGGAGAGTTCGTTACAACGGGAATATCCAATGCATATATTGTATATTTTATACTCATAAAAAATGTTATACAAAAAATGTTATCCAACTTAATCCGATCGGGTCGGATGGGAAAGGTAAAGATTTAATTTTTAAATGTTAACAGAAATATAAATTGTGATTATGTATAAACTTTGTTTCTTAAAATTTCATATGTAAACATTGATAAGTTTTAGTTTACTTTTTGTCTTTTCTATACATTAGTTTTTCTATAATTTCCAGTAAAATTGGTGTATCTATTGATACTTAATTCATATATCTTTTTTAACAATCGCCTTTATTTATTTTTATTTATATACCGCATTTGTTTGTTTTTTGAATTTATTCATATATTATAAATTGTTTAATATTTTTATTGTTAGTATATCGAATTGTGTTTCAAAATATTTACCAAGAAACTTTAAAACTTCTTTAATTTTAGTATTCATTGTATATAGCACCAGATAGCCAATTATATAATTTCCTCTTGATTCTTTTTGTTGGTTTTTGTTCGTTTTTCAAAAATTTAAATTTGTAAGATTTTCATAACTTGTATAAGATAAGTGTATTAATTTTACTAGTAGTTCATATATGCGGATAATTTGAATAACTTTTGGTTTTAAGTCAAATGTAAAATATATGAGATTCTTAAAACACGTTAATCGCCATGTCAGTCATATGTGTCTGACGCTAAGAAGTTCTACATGAACCATGTCAGATATATATGTCTGACGTACGCGATCTAATAAAGTTACCATGGCCCATGTGAAAATTTTTCTGATATTGTCGTAACGATTAACGTGTTAATCATAATTGTTCTATTTTCATCTAAAGTTTAACGATGAAACACAATATATCCCCTGTAAACGTCTGAAGAATTATAGCATTGTACTCAAACATAGTTTGGATAATTATATAATTACATTCACGTTACTCTCAAAATTCATCAATTCCTCACCTAAATGGGTTGAAAGAGTTCTAAGAGTTTGATAATTATATATTGACTAAAGAAGCTCTCACTGTAAGTGGAGTAAGTTACATTTAAATGGCATATTTCTTAAGCAAATAATATAGTTATTATAGCTATAATATTCATTTTTTGTAAATAAAAATTATTCTATAATATTATGGAATAGTTTGTTCAACTGGACAACACAATCAATTGCAAAAAAAAAAGACTTTAAATATCAATGTGTGTTCAATAGAGATCAGCGGAGGCTATAGGATGGAAAATAAAGACAAGAATCTAAAAAAAACAAAAAAAGCCCGTACTCCAACCCCTGACACATATATATATATATATATAATCTAGGTATATTTATTATTATATCTATATACGAAATGCCAACTATATATATATACCTATGCAAATATACATAATAGCTCTATACTATACTAAAGCTATAACAAAGTCAAGGGAAACACACTTTTTTTCTTTACAATATTTACGGTTTTATTTTATTTTGCTGGAAAATATTATTTTATATGCATAAATTTATATATAAATACGTGAGTACACACACACACACGCACACACAATGTGTTTATATAAAAACAATACATATATGTAAGGGATGTAAGGTATAATATATATAAGAATAAAAATGGTATGCGATATATATATATAAATATATAATTTTAGATATTTGAGATAAAAGGTATACTTTATGTATATCTATTTATGTGAATAACGAATACATTAATTACATATAAAAAAAAAAGAAATAGGCAACAAAAAATTCATTACCTAGAAAAAAAAAAATGTAATTTAAATTATATAATAATACACAAATTTTTAAATGTATGTAGGATATATGACCCACGAATAAACAAAGAATTATTCTAAATATCCTATACAAAATAATTTTGTTTCAGAGTGTGTATATAATATATAGAAGAAAGGTAATTTATTGCTTATACATACATTGTATTATAAAATTATAAATAAAATAATTTATACTTTATGTGCAAATAAAATTATATTAAAATTTATATAATATTATATACACCTATACACACACACATATATAATTATTTTTGGTGTGACAAGGCATTTTGATATATTATTATATCATGGTATTATTATATTATTATTATATGGTAATAATAATCCTCTTAAACTATATCATATATATATATATATATATATATATGGTATATAAATAAACGCAGAGTTAGTATCTCTATATATATACAGAATTAAAAGCGTATATAAAAGCTTAAATAATACATATAATACTGTAAAATTCCAAAGTTAACAAGTTATCAAATTTATAATCTTAAATACGAATATATTTATATATATATATGTGAGATTATAAACTGTATATATATAAGACGGCGGAGAATTTATATACGTTTTTAGAATAAAATTTAAAGAAAATGCTAGAGAATGCAAAAATAAATTTTAAATACATAAATTCTGGTATATGTCCATTTTTGAGTAAATAATGATAGTCCGAACGGGTTTTGTTTTAGTGTGCTGCGGCTCAATTGCAAAATAATATTGTGATTTTTGATAATGATAAGTTATAAGTTCAAATGAAATATAAATATATAAGAGTATATAAGGATTATTAAGTGTTAATTAATATACGATCAATTGGAATTTCATTTGACCGTATACCTCTATTTGTTTGATCAGTTGCTATTACTGCAATTTTATTACTTCTGTCATTACCTGTTTTAGCCGGTGCAATCACCATATTATTAACTGAACGAAATTTAAATACTTCCTTTTTTGACCCTATAGAAGGAGGTGACCCTATCTTATACCAGAAGTATATAACAATTTAACTTTTGTACTGTAATCATTATTTAAATATTTGTATTTGCTGAATATATAATAATATATATTATCTATATATAGTTTTGAGGTTATTTTTTTAATTTAATTGTATTTTTAAGATTTTATAAAATTGAGTTATTTTTCAGAAAAATTTTTTTGACAATGATCAGTTATAAGTTGATATATATATATGATGGAGTTATTCGACAACTACATAACTTAATATAGTATACCAAACCTCGTTAATATTTTATATCAAAATCATAATTTTTTTTATCATCAATATCCATCGAATATAAGTTACAATCGATGGAGCCGGTTAAGTTCATTAATGCAATAATCAATGGAATGGAATAAAAGCAATTATCCTATAATGGTATATATACAAAAAGGTATATACCACCAATATCTTTCAATTCAATTTATTTTCGGAATGTATCTTTCGTAACAATGACGTAGGACTTATACAATGATGTTATATATGGTATATATTGAATGAACGTATACAATTAATAATTTAAAGGTATGTTGATGGACGCTACACAGTTTTATTAACCATATGTAATATTTTGATAATTATTAAATATGGATGGCGAAAAAAGTGTCGATTTTAATCTACAATAAAATTTAATAAAAAAAAGTTAAAATGGATAATGGCAATGATCAATGATCAAAAAAATATTCATTTTCAATGTATATTAATGATTATAGTAGAAATGACATCATTGAAAGGGTAACTGAATATTAGAAAAATATCTTGATTTGTACTTGACAGAAAGTTGCGGGACAACACAACAGGAGGTACGATGTATGGAATTGAATAGGTAAAAGCAATCCGTTTTGAAGGAAGTATTCATCAGACGTGATATGAACATTTCTTTACCAGGATGTTGTACATTTATATCGATGTTATGCGTATTCAATATTCTCTTTATATATGATGGTATAGAGACTTGTAGAGACATAGATAGACATAGACATAGCGAAAATCATTTACAAAAAACTGGAAGCATGTGAACTTATACTGAAAATTGCATGAACTGCTAATAAAACTAATGTTCTAGTATTAAATCAAATGAATAAGCAAACCGGAATTATTTACACTATATAAATTGCAATATTATGCTTAATGAAAAATATCAGTTACTGCAATTACTCTTAGGAATTAAATGTGATACATTACGACGCATAACGAAAATTGATAACTTAATGAATATTAGAAGAAATGTTAAATCCGGATGTTTTACTAGATATATTTGCGATGTTGCATTATTATGAGGGATACAAATATATTTGATAAATAATTTTATATAAATTCAGCCAAATACATTGAATAAATCTGATTAAAATTGAATTTGATGTAATGAAAATTCACATCAGCACAAAAATTATATGTATTTACTATTTTTTTTAAATATTTTGAAAGAAAATTGATTTTAAAAAAAGGAATATTATTTTTTTATAATATTTTATATATTAACTACAAAATACCATTATGATATAATTATAATATATAAAGTAATTTCAGATGGGATTTATTATTTCCATACCACACCGGATATTATACTATATCAATATAATGCATATGAAGAGAGTTTTATAAGTTCATTCGAAATATATATAACGATAACATACACATTGTAACATAAAGAGGTTAACGCACTTGTTGAAGCACACTTTATAAAAAATGTATTTTGAAATAGTAATTAATTTTTATTAAAAGAAAATCGTTTTATTAAAAATATTGTCCACAACGACAATACACTTACGTAAATTACCAAATATACATAGAAATGTTCCTTGTGCACAAACCATTAGTATATACATAAATGCGATAAACATGGTCGTGTTGCACATATAGAATACCATATGTAAACAAGTTAAATATTAAGTGACCAATGTGATTTTATGCTAACCATATTTTAAAATCATTGAAGATTTGGAATAAAGTGTTCAATGAATAGACTTCGTTGTTTATCATATCAATGTACAAATCCCGACTTTAAAATATTTCCATAAAGGTATATTGTTCCTGAGAAAAGATTGTTACATTAGCAGAAAAAATTATTAAAAGTGTATATTTAAAATTACTACAAGAGATAACTATATACGAGAAGGTAAAAGACTATAATACACCCATACGCCATAAAATTGTTTTTTAACTATTTAAATTCAATGGTAATCAAAATATTTAACTGGCCACCCCAAATCACACGCCACTTTCCTTAATTGAAAACATATGGTCAAAATATTAAAATTTTGAGTAGTAGAAAACCAATCATATATTTATATATTCCCGTAATTGAGCTAAATAAATTGGTGCTTTATTAATTTATTGAATTTTATTAAAAACATAAATAATTTGTAAAATAATTTAATAATAATAAAAATCAATAAAAATATATAATTATCAAAAACAAACTGTGTTAATCAATTTATGTTAGCATGTGTATGTTTTAAAAAATATATAGATACACACATTGTCATATAGTACGTTGCCAGCTATAAAATCGAAGTTATATATACCAAGTAAATTCTAATTTATTTATGTAGAATATATTCATAAAATCAATATATACAATATTTATATATGGTACATCGAGAAAAACCTGCAAGAAATGTATAATTGTATAATTCAACAAAAGGTGGTATACGGTATACGTATTGCAAATGAAGATTTATGAATTTAATAATATTATATAGATATTTGTTCGCGATATTTCCTTGTAATAATTAATTGTTAATTTAGTCTTTATATATATATTGTACGATATATATTGTTATTAATGATAATAATATAGATAACGATGATATATTAATAGTATTTATTTTAATATATAATAAAAATAAAATGATTAATTTGAATAATTTGTTCTTAATTAAATAACGATCAATAAAATGGTAAAAAAAAAACTACGCATATAAATAATATTTATGACCTGACCCCGTTGTACCTACGCTGATAACTTTTCAAATCAATATAGATTTTATACATATTACACACATATGAATTTGTATACTACTAATAATATATAAATACATATATAATATACAATAATTGTTGTGATAGCACAAACACAAGTTAATGATTTATGGTTACATTTCAATAAATGGTTGTCTGACGTTATCTAATTCTTATGTTAAATATAAAATTGAATATAGAAAAAATCTAAATGCATAAGTTTTTGACATACAACAGCCGATATATATAATATAATATATTAAATTTATCTTTATACTACACATTACTAATATTACTAGTATACTAATATAAATAAACAAGACAATTTAAAAAATATATATTTTATTTATGTATTAGGCTATGTTTCCACTGGGTATGACAAGCACATTCATACGTGTATGATTAGTTTAAAATACGTATTTTAGATAATAACATTTAAAGTACTTGTGGCTACTCGACGTATGACTCATATTACATCGACTAATCATAGGTATGTTAGTTGTTTCCATCTTAAATACGTATTTTAAACTAATCATACGCGTATGATTGTGCTTGTCATACCCAATGGAAACATAGCCTTATCCAGCAGTTATTTCAATGAAAGTTTTAGTGAAAATTTAACATATTATTGCAATTATTATAATACATACATTTCTAATTGTAAGTATATTTGTTTAAAATATGTTTATATACACTGACTGAGCTGCTGTACATGAGTTAATCAAATTGGTTTTAATTAATTATATACGATAATTATACATTTATATTTATTGTACATTTATATATATATTTGTGCAAACAAATAATGTAAATGTTATTATTATATTATTTTATATAAAAAGAAAAAAAAAAGGTTATTTATTATATTTTTCGACAGTAGAGTAATTAAAATAAAATGTTATTATAATCATTGTTTATAATATACTCAAATATACAAATACATATATACATTCATTTGCAATTATATGCAATTAACACATTGAAGACGGTTTATTTTTTTTTTTTTCTAACCGTTGGAGACGGTTGACGTTTTTTTTTAAATTTCAACCAATGATGTAGGAAAATTGTGCACTGTTCAATTCATTCACAGTATACAACAAGTTAAACGATAAAGAAAGGGTAAAATATAAAAAATGTTTACTGCAATTAGTAAAAAAAAAATGGGCTAGTGATGATTTTGAAGTAGAAGAAGATGTAGCAGATGTTATACAACCGTGGAACTTCTACTCCTATCATGCATGCTTCTTTTTACGATCCATCAGGACGATTATCTGGTAATATGCGACTACATGTTTTAGGTGAAAATTATCGATAGCGGGAAAAAAAAAGTATCCATGTACGACATGTCTTGTATGTTAGGGAACCGACAAGAGGAGCGAAATTCGATATATTTGCAAATTTTGTTTAGTACCTCTCCATAAGGGGACTTCTACGAAAAAAACCCATTAAAATAGCTTTACATATGTTAATAAATCTTTAATAATGTATCCGATTTAATAAATGTTAAAATTGGTTTTCGAAATTATCATATTTTATTTATATAATTTTAACAAAATATGCGATAATTGGGGGTATATCATATGCTATTCATCACATACCGTCTTCAAAGTGTTAATATACATGTGATTTATAATAAAATAAATTGTAATATACCAGTGTTAAACATATATATTCGTATATTATTATAATCATCATCATAACGATTCAATGAACATGATATATTAATTAAAAATAATGTAACATCGTACCCCAATAATGTATAGAAAAAATTCGAAATACAAAAAAATTAAAACATATTAAAAAAGATAATGGGGAAAATCAAATAATTTAAACATAAAATTTTTATCATATGTATTTTTGATTATTTTTTTTTTGTAATTTTTTGTTGTAATTTTAATTATTTAAATTTAAAATTTACAACAAAATGCAAATACATTTTATATGTAATAGTTAGTTATACAGATATATTTATGCATGAAAATAAAAATTAAATATTAACATATCAACCGTATGTAACACCAAAAAACATATGATATTTGTTTCAACAAAGGATTATAAACATAAAAAGAGATTTGTATTATATTAATAAAATTATATAAAATGATAATAAATATATGATTGATATTGATAAAAATCGTTCTCACAAAACTATTCAATTTATTGATATTAACTTAAGATCAATAATAAGGCTATAATAAATACTGTATTCTGATACAATCTCATGCAATAATAAACACACGGTGGATAAATATTGTAAATATATAATACACATAAAGAGAGAGCCGAAATTCAATGTACGAGCTGCTGATGTACGGAAAAGCTTTATTGATTTCAATTTGTCATTGATTATAAATTTATACTGAGTCTGTGATATGCATTGATTTCTATTTATTATTTAAACATAATAAGGTAAAAATTTACATTTTCATATATTATAAAAGGTTTTTTTTTTTTTTGCATGAGTGTGTTCAATATAATATTTATATAAATTGTATAATAATACAATATAAACATATGTGTGTATCTATAGAAGCATTTATCATTAACATAATTGATACATAATCTATTGGTTTGATAAATAATTAATTGCAATTTTTTATTTGTTTTTTTATGAAAACATATCACAATTTTTTGATAGAATAAAATAACTTTAATTTAGTAACTTATTCCCCCAAAAAAAAATGGGTTTGTCATATCGAATACGAAAACATACGTTAATAAAACATTCATATAATTAATTATTTGCCAAACCAATTTTGTAAACGCAATTAATTATAATATTAAATTAAAATTTATTGTAATTTTGTTACAAATTATATTTTATCGAATTCGTGGTATATTTATATTATTTTTTTTCCGGATACATTTAAAATTGATTCATTTTCAGACCGGATTTCGAAAAACTAAAACTTTGATCGGTATTTAGTTTTACAATTCAGGTAAATAATTTATTATAACAGGGCTGTTTAAATTGAAAATTATCTAGTGTTTTGTGTTAAAATAAAAATTTATTTAAAATTCTTGGTATTTGACGGACAATAAACGTATATATACGCCAAAGAAAGAAGTATGTTTTCATTGAGGCGATCTAAGAATCGAGTCGTTTTTATTTTTCTTCCCATAATTGTGAAAGCGTTGGTCAGACCTCTGACTAGTCTATCTTGACTGATTGATCTGAACCATTGACCAACATATAGTGAATAAGTGGTGTAAGAAATGAAAAACAAGTGGCTAACACAATTACGTTTGTTTTTAACTCCTTTTCTTTTACTTAAGATTTCTTTTGTGGCTGTACTTGTTACAATAAACAAAAAAATATAGAGCTGTTACAATTCCGCTATTTTTCATAGGAAATTTTTCGGTTTTTATTTTAATACTGAAATTTTTCTGCTGCGTGACCATTTGTTCATTTATGGAATAAAAATAAAAACGGATATCTTTGAAAAATATGGAGTTGGACGTTATTCAAAGATTAACAATGTCTCCACACACACACACACACACACACACACATCACTATGGGCTAATCACCCATATAAATAATAATAGTATTTTGAAAACATCTATCTTTCGTTAATTACAGAACAACGAGTAAATTGTTATATACTCCCATGCGGAATAATTTATCAACTTGGTTGTAATGAAAGGTTTATAAGATGACATAAAGATCCACTTGGAGCAATACGACAGAGACGGCATATTCTGAACGAAACACATACAATATTTGTAAGAAATGAAATTAATTCTCAAATTAAATTCCCAAGATTAAAAATATATAACTTGAAATAAAAACATAATAAAAATAATGTACATAAGTAGAAAATATAAAAATATAGATGAAATTGAGTATAACTGAGATAATATAAAAAACGTATATTTTTATATTTTTCTTTTTAAAAACAATCAAACAAAAATATAAATGAACAACTTTCTTTTAACGATAATGTGAAAATAAATTAACCGTAGACCTATTTTGTAGTCGTTTTCGATCAAAAATAATTTTTTTTGATTTTGTAAATTCTTTTATCGTTACTGATACAAATTTTTTAATTACATTTGAAACGTCTTTAAGAAAAATTAAATTTCGTAACAAAATCTTCTTCATTGAAGTATTTCTATGTTAAAATTAAATGGGCGTCGAAAACGTCGATCCGTTAACGTAATATTTATTAGTGGCAAACGTATTAACGTATAGGCCTACGATTAAGTTAATTTTGAAAATATATATTACTATAAATGAATAATACTAATAATATACACTTACATGTTTTGGATAGATATACCAATATCACAAATAATATAATTTTCTGATGAAGTAACATTATGGTTGACTTCATCAAATATAAATCTGAAATGAAATGAAAATAGAAAAAAAATAAATAAATATTAGCAACAATAATAATAAAATAATATAAATTATCATAAAAATATATAACATTTTTTGGCAGTTAAATTAGTTAAAAAAAAATTGCATGTACTTATACGAAAGAAACTCCTACTTCAAAATACACAATAAACACATAAATATTTATTGACTATATGGGTGTCAAGGAAGTTATAATATATAAATTTACATGAAAATCTTTGTACGGAAGTATACACAAATACTTATAAAGTATGAATATACTTTCATTTTTTATATATAATTTACAACAATATTGTCATGTTTTTTTTTTGGTTTTTGACTGCGAACGAACAAAAGACTAAGGAAAAAATAAAAATAGGAACATATGTACATTAAATATTGAAAAATATATACACCCTCCACACATATTTTAACTAACAATATATGCAAACAAAATAAAAAGACACGACTCTTTGAAAATACAAATTTAATTTTTGCGCTATATATGCTATAGACTTTTATAAGTTAAATAAATATCTTTTGCTATATATGGTACACACACACATTTATATATATACATTACATTTTTATACAATTTATATATATATATACGCGTCGTCATATGAATATAAGAAATATATAACAAATATATAACATAAAGTGAATCAACATGACGCATTACTTATATGATATATGATAATCATATATCACAAAATACATTTTTTGAAGGTGATATAAAGAAAACACGTATACAATATATAACATATATATATATATATATATAACCAGTATATTATTATATGGTGAGTAGGTATATCATATATATATCACACACGAATCCTCCATATATTGAACGGAATGAGTGCTTCCGTAAGAAAAATTCAAGTTTAGTGTATATAAATATGAATAAACAAAAAAAAAATACTAACTACATAGTAATGATTTTTTTTCTATATCATTTTATAAAACTCATACTAACATTTAATTACACACGCATACGCTACAATTCACGTATTACGTAAACAAAAAATAATTTTAAACACATGTTTTCTTATCTGTTTGCTACATATTATAGGTAAAATATACACATTCACACATAAATAAGTTTTAAAATTAAAATCATATGTGTAGACAAATAGTGTGTTGTAAAGTTACATGATGGATTGAGTCAATGCTATTCATTATTATCTATATTAATATTGTCTCTTACTTTGTTATATATTATAGGCAAAACATACACATTTACATATTTATTTTTTATCTCCCTACTTTTTTAATATTAAAATCATATATATAGGCAAAAAAAAGTACGTCGAAAAGTTATATGGTGGATTGAGTCGATGCCACTCATTATTATCTATCAATTTTGTCTGTTATCTTTCTTACAAATCATAGGCAAAACATACACATTTACATATTTATTTGTATCTACCTACTTTTTTAATATTAAAATCATATATATAGGCATAAAAATTACGTTGAAAAGTTATATGGTGGATTGAGTCGATGCCACTCATTATTATCTATCAATTTTGTCTATTATCTTTTTTACAAATCATAGGCAAAACATACACATTTACATATTTATTTGTATCTCCCTACTTTTTTAATATTAAAATCATATGTATAGACATAAAAATTACGTTGAAAAGTTATATGGTGGATTGAGTCGATGCCACTCATTATTATCTATCAATTTTCTCGGTTATCTTTCTTACAAATCATAGGCAAAACATACACATTTACATATTTATTTATTATCTCCCTACTTTTTTAATATTAAAATCATATATATATAGGCATCAAAATTACTTTGAAAAGTTATATGGTGGATTGAGTCGATGCCACTCATTGTTATCTATCAATTTTGTTTGTTATCTTTCTTACTAATCATAGGCAAAACATACACATTTACATATTTATTTATTATCTCCCTACTTTTTTAATATTAAAATCATATATATATAGGCATCAAAATTACTTTGAAAAGTTATATGGTGGATTGAGTCGATGCCACTCATTATTATCTATCAATTTTCTCGGTTATCTTTCTTACAAATCATAGGCAAAACATACACATATTCATATATTTATATTTTCCCTTTCTACTATTTTAAAATTAAAATCATATGTATAGACATAAAAAGTACGTTGAAAAGTTATATGGTGGATTGAGTTGAATTCATTCATTCTTCTATTTAAATTGTTTATGCTCTTTTTCTTACGCATGTGTGTGTGATTTCAATACGTGAGGATGAGAAATAAATGGATTTATTTTGTATGTTTATTGTTATCTTTTTTTTTCAAATATGTTGTATATTGCATAATTTATTTGGTAGTTATTTTGTAATTTTATTTTATATTACTCTGTTTCGTGTATGGTTATTGCCTTTGTGACACTTGCATACAAAATTATTGTAAAGCATTTCAATTTAAATTTTTGGTTAAATAATTTTTTTATTTATAGATTTCGCATACGAATTTTTTTTTATTTGTTAATACAATAAATATAATATTGTCAGTAATAAAAAAGTTTTTATAAAAACTATTGCATTATACACAATTAAAATAAAGTTTTTTTCAAAACTAAATTTCTGACTTTAGATTTTTTTTAGATTGTGCTATTGTTGTATATATTTTCACTCAGTTTCGCGATTAATCTTAATGAATTTTATATGTATATGTATATTAGTTTATGCACTTGCAGTTCTAATAACATTTTATGATGCTTCCGTAAAGAAAATTCTTACGCTTCGTGCCTGAATATATACATTAACATAACACACAACATATATACGAACTTTATAAGAATAATATATATTTATATATATGAAAAATTTAAATGTAATGATACAAAATTATACAGATTATATTGTAAATCATATTACGTATGAGAAAATAAAATTTTTTCCTAATATAAGGATAATAATATATTTTATCAGAAACAGATATAACATGCGAGAGTATTTTATTAGAAATTTTATATCAAAAATATCAAATTATGTTTTGATTTTTATTTTTTTATTTTATATATATGACTTTAAATTTATTTTTTATATTTTATTTACACATACATATAGAAGAACTTTTTTTTTTATCATATTATACATTATACAATCAGAATCACAATCAAAAAAAAATGAATTCACATTTTGTATAAAAATTTGTAAATTATTCTTTTTTAAATAATAAATCATATAATTTTCTTACAGGTCAAATAACTTTAAATTCAGAGTTTTTAAATTGAATTGACATATTATTTTATGCTTTTCTTTTCTATTTTCTTTTTCTTTGGTATAATATACAAAATGCAAAATTTGTGAAAAGTTCTAAAGTTTAATCAGATATAGGAAATTATAGGTTTTGAGAAATAAAAAATAATCATATTAATTAATATAAACATAATTAAATTTGTAATTTGACATTTTATATTCAATATTGAATGCATTTTATGAGATCTGAAAATTTCTATTAATTTAAATATAAGTTTCATGTAATGTTATAAATTGTAATTATATAAGTTGAATAAGAAAAATTTGTACATTGGTACATTCAACAATAAAACAATAAATTTGTGCGACAATAACATAAAAGTATATTTTTCGTTTTCGATTTTATGTCATACATTATTTTGCGATGTTGTTTCGAACAATTTTAAATTTTACTGTCTTATTTACCAAACGTTTTCAAACACTTATAACTTTGAAACTGTTAGTCCTATCGCCTATTTTATTAGTATGAAATTTTTTTTGGAAAAATATCGTTATTTTTCAATAGTATATTATTAAATAACTTAAAATTTAATGAAATTATAAAAAAAAAATGTATACCACAGATAGATTAGGAATTTAATTCTCAACAAACTTGGTGAACATACATTTTTTTTAATTCGCTTAGTTCCAAACTTAGGCATGTATATAGGTATTTTAAAGATAAGATAACCGAAATAAATTCTCAAGACCATATCTAGAAAACAGAAAAATTGAAAAGTGTAATTTAGTATTTTTGACTTAAAACTATCAACCCCTTAAACATTTGCACTGCACACATTGACACCATGTATATTTATTGTAATTATATATTTGAAATAAGCTTTTTACAAATGATGTATAATGTATGTTTTAAATTTGACGATAAGCAGATATATTGGAATAAATTAGGGATGCATTAATCTGCACGAATAACTATATAGATGGAAAAAGGAAAACAGAAAGTGTTATTTAAAATGTAAAACGTTTGACTATAGAAATACGGTAACACTAAAATTTGAAATGGTAGTGCATAATTTATCATTATAGTATACAGTGAGGAAGTTCAATAAGGTTACGCATCATGTATAAATATAGCGACAGATATAAATGCCACGTTGAAGGCATAGAATAATTAATTAATAATTACCAGTTTTGGAGAATGTACCGAAAATTTTATTTTATTTATTAATTTTAATTATGAAATTTTATTAACTTGAAAAGAAACACCTTAAGTGTTTCATCCGCAAATTGTGTGACACTATAAATTTATAACGCAATATGATCGTAACGTCTCCAATCCGAATATATATCTTACGCAAGAATTTAAAATAAGCAACAGCTGTATTAAACTATACAGCGGTTAGCAAATAGTGAATAATGAATTGAATGGAATAAATCACACAAGCTAAAGTATCCTGTTGCATGTAATATTACTTTACAATTATTCTAGGCTATAGGCAACCAAATTGAGCATTTCATTTATTTAAGTATATATTATTACGTATTCCAAAGATAATTTTAAATAAATATAACACAAAAAATTGCATGTAAAATTGACTGTAGATAACTAATGTAAGATTCAATAAAAATGGAATTAGACGAGACAATAGTTTAAGCCCATTATTATTTAACACAATAATAAATCAAATAATTAACAATACACTTTCTACTAAAACGAAATAAAAAATTTATGTAGACAAAGTGGCATACTATTTTTGTTCACTTATTCAATTGATGAAAATATTTAAACATTGGTCTTTTTATATTTGGAATATTTTATAAAGAGAGTAAAAGCTTATGAGCTATACGCACGATATATAAAAATTCTGTGAAGTTGTAACAACAAGAACTTCATCGTTACCTTTGCTGGTGATTTCACAATTATAACATTAAAATACATATACCAATTCTACGCGTTACTAAATTTTTAATTCAATAATGTGCGGTCATATTAAATACTACCCGGCACAAACCGTAATTGTACGAATTACATATAAATAACTTTTTAACGTGAACATATAAATGTATATAGTAGTATTAAATTATAAACATTTACCTTTATATATATATATAGTTTGTTATTAATTAATAACCACCGTAAAAACACTTTTTACACCCAAAATATAATTGAGCTTACCCTAAAATATTAATCAAAATTATGTATTGTTTTCAAATAAATATACACGTAACGACAAATAAAATACATTGAATTTATTACAATACAAATTTGTTTCAGTTTCATTGTGAAACAAAAAAAAAAGGAAGAATCCACGTAAAATTTTACAAAACATTTAATTTAATTAAATTCAGAATTATATATTATTTTGTATAATTTCCAAATAAACTTTTCAATTACATTAATAACATAAAAGTATATACACGTACGTATACAAAAATTGTATAATATATATGTAAATACAAATAGATGCAAATAAATTCTGTGAACGCGTTTTGCGTACTCGTCGTACTAAATATCGTATATACCATATATATGGTATATTATTAAAAACCATATTTATTCTACACCCCAATATTTTTTCAGGGATACATTACATACATATATACATAACTCAGTTATTTTGTATACACACACAATATATATAAATATATATATATTATATATATTCGTGTATACGTAGAATAATAAATTTTATTAATGAAATATTCAATTAAAAGTTCTTATACAAATAAGGTCAATGAATTTGAATGAACAATGTTGTATATATTATATTTTATTACATATATATATATGTATTATTATTTTGATATGCAAATGTTTATTGAATTTACATATGTAATGTAATATATAAATTTGTATATTATTTATGTAAGGATGTTTATATAATATAATATGACATTTCAAATTTTATATGTACCATATATACACACAAATATAAATTAGAGTAAATACTATATGAAGATATGATGTATACCATATATATATACTTCAATTCGATTATATCAGCTTTGAGCTTATACCATATATGTCAATTAAAATGATATTTATTATACAATACAATAGTTGAGAATTCACTGGATTTGTATTTGAGTTATTAATAAATACATAAGGATTTAATTAAGAGTTAATAATACGACTTATGGTATATATAAATTTATTGCAATATAAGTTATGTTTAAGATTTGTGAATTATTTAATGGATGATTTGTTAACATCTGGATGGAAACTATATAAATGAAATTATATTTCAGTTAAAGAGTATATGTATGCACCGCAACATAGCATATACTCAAGAATGTGCAAGAAATGAAATTAAAGAATATACATATACCCTGAAAACTTTAATATTTTGAATGAACTTATTTATAAATTCTACTAATAAGTAAATAAGGTTTATATAGCAAATGTTATGGAGAACACAACTGGGTGTATGTAGTATTATTTGTATTTTTCAAATGTTATATATTAAAAAAAAAAAAACATTCAATTGAAATGATAAATGAAAAATTATTTATTTATAAAATTCAAAGTACTGTCAAGAATTTAAACTATTATGAGTTTATTTTTTAAATAATAAAACATTTACACATATATATGGGGGTGTAGGCAGTGGAGTATACTCATAATTGTAAAACCTAACAAAATACCATAATTTAAATATTTTAGGATGTGTTGTTAAATTTTTAAAATTTATATTTTTAACATAAATATATACGAACAAAATTCATGTATATTTTTGTTATTTTATTTTAAATATATGTGTAAACGTATAATGGTTATTTTATCTATATGATGGATAATGATACTTATGATGATATATATTGTGAAAATGCATATTTTATAAATGATAAAATATTGTAAACAAGAGATTTTATTTTTTTTCCCCATATTGTTTTATGGCATTATATTTCATTCATTCCTTTGAGCTATATATGACATTCTCTTAAAACTATGTATAAAATACACAATATATAAAAACAGAGTGCAATTCATATAATACAATTTAATGATATTTTTTTTTATACAAAAATAAAAAATGTATATAAATTTTGCAAATTATTTCCTTTTTATAACATATACAATATGCAATGAATTTCTATGCTTAAATATATATATAATACGAGCATATCCACTATATATGTAGGAGTATATAGCATACAAATGGGAAGAAAAAAAAAATTTTATGCATATATGTATTATATATTCAAGAAAAAATATTCTAAAATATTTCCTATGTGCATAAATCTTTTAAAATAAATATTTTAAAATTTTATATTCTGTAAGGAATATAGTATAGTATTTTAACCACCAAAAAGTATATATAGTTTCTTATAAGGAGGACTGAATTCATGAATTTGTGTTTTGTTATATATATATACAATATATATTTAGATGGCAACATGGAATAGTGAATTTTAATAATTTTATATTGCACTGATAAAGTTTTTAATTTAATATTCTTTATATGAAATGATGCCTCCTCCTCCCACTCTCTCGGTACGTACTTATCTATAATATATTTTTTTGTTGAAAAAATAAAAAATAATAATATATAAATGATATTTTTCCATATATAATAATAACATAAATAATATAAAATAAAAATAATTATATTAATACAATATTATTATATAGAGCAAAGAGTTAAAGAACAGAAGAATGGCCCTAGAGGAAATAAAATAAATTATTGTAAAAAGTAATCATATTATATGAAGTCTTTATTAAAAGGTTTCATATAATACAATGTAACTATACTCGTACACATATATTCTTATATACAGTCTAACAATATTTATGAAAACTTTAAGTTTAGTTAAAGTATTATGTAAAATATAAACAATATCTGGTCAAATTATTGTGGACATCTTAATAATTTTGAATTTTTGAATAAATTGTAATAAAATATTTTGATCAATTTATCTTAATTGTTAAAACTTAATCAATTTATACATTCTAATGATTCAATACACAACATGACAGTATACCTATAATAACTTATGATTGTCATTTATTTTACTATTTTCAGATATTATTGATGACTATTTTATTATTATTTAAAAATATTTTATAAGGCATACGCCACTACTTTATAGTGCCCCTATATATATATTAAAATTCACCAATAATTCAGCAATTATGTTTCGATAGATTTTTTATTAATTAAATTATTTTTTTTATTGAATTGCCCATATAACATTGTATATGGAGACATTGTTATTTTCTAAATAGCTTTAAACATCTTATGGTCAAAGATCGTAACTTTTCCATTTCATACACATAATCCAGTGTTTGAATCATTGAGTCAATACTGAAAAAAATGTTCTTATGTCAATATCGATTCGCAATAACTTTCGGATGGAATGACACGCGCTCCATAGCATTGCAAATCACGGTGTTATGACTAAAACGTTATGTCTTTTAACGTGAAGGTAGCGGCGAATAATAATATACGCAATATACTATATATGATTTATTCACCTATATATAATAAATAATACAGATCAATTGATGAATTTTGGAATACATACATTCGGAGGGATTTACCAAGTGATTTAAAGACGAGCCATACTATTATGGAGTGAAGCTGACTAATTAGCCTATGTCTATATGGTTGGGTAAAAAAAACTAAATATGAAGATTTTGTGTGTGAGATTTAGTGAGGAACTAACTATTTATAATGTTGTACTATTTTCAACCTCCCATTATCAATAACATTATACATTTTTCTGATTTGTCCATAATTTCAATAACCAAAAAAAAAACACACAAACGAAATCATATGCGAATTCTGAATAAACAAAATGCGTATATTTGAATTTGCAAGTATTGTAAAGTGATGACGTTATGATCTTATTCAATATTCTTTTTCCAACTATTAAATCTATCAATCAACATTTTTTAATCGTAAATCCTTATGGCATTTAATACAACTTTATATGAGAATATATAAAAGATAAAAATAATTTTTTGAAGTATTTTGTGTGCCAAGATCCTAAAAATTCGGGATTGGAAGACATTAACTGCGGATAGGTCAGGTTGGAAAAGCGTGTTGGCGAAGGCTAAAACTGCACCCGGGTGTTAACGCCATGGAGTAAGTAAGTAAGTGAGTAAATAGTCGTTAAAAAAATTTTAATTTTATAATACGCATACCTTTATCCCTTTATTATTTATGGTTTATTATCCTTAACACTTCATATTTATATGAAACAGTGTGAAGATTATTTTTTTAAAGTTGCATTTTGTGTCTTATGAACGCGCAATTATGAAATTATAAAGTTTAATTCAAAATACCACTTAATTATACATTTGGACAATATTATATTGGAAATAAACTATATGATCTATATAAAAATCTATTCGCATAGATAATATAATATGAATTTAACAATTACAATTATACGAAATACCTTAAAAAGATACAGCATTATTAATTAATATAAATTATATTAAAATAGGTATACAATTAGTATAAATTCACCTTAAAAAACATTATTAATAAACATATATATATAAAATACCATACCATTACGAAAATATAATAATATTATAATATTACATATAATAAAGGTTTTAATATATATTGTACAAATAAATTGTTAACAATATAACAAAATTTATGTTTAATGCACACAAAAAACATTCATTTAATTTAATGTATTTATTTAATATAATTTCGCTATTTAAAACCATTATAATAGAATATTATAAAATAATAATTTTTGAAAACCATATTTATAGTATACCATAGCTCTATATAGCATAAATATTATATAATTACTTGAACATAAGCTCATCATGTAATATATATATATATATGTACCATATATAAGCATATGCAATGTCATATATTTATATATTATATATATATATAGTAGAACTAGATATATATATATATAAATAAATTTGTGGCATTTAAAATATTATCATTATGTCCAATATAATATATATATAAACACACGTAAATATAAATATGTATTCGAACTGAAACGAGTACAAGTATATAGTTTTTTTGGTTTTTTTTTTAATTTATGTGAAACGGATGCTAATACACCCGAAATCATATAATAGTACCCATAAGCATACACAACACTATATTATAAATATATATTTAAAATAATTTTTTGGAAAATATTTTCATTATATGTGTATTATAGTTTATTTTACTATATGCAATACTAAATTATTATACATAATATAAATATATGGTATAGTAGTCAATGAGAGCAATTCTTTAATAATTTTATATATTAGCTTCATATATATATATATATATATTTATATAATATACGAGTTTAATATTTATATATATATATATTTATATATATTATAGGGATGTAAAATATACACACAATAGAATTTTGAAAATTATCTGAAAAGTTATAAAAGGAAAGTTTGAATATATTACTAAAATATCGTATATTTGTTATATATACGATATGATATGAACAAATACTTTTCTAAATATATATATATAAAATATGCATGTGCATATAAGATATAAAACAATATATAATATGTTCCATTCCAAACTTTTATATATTTTACATATTTTATGTATTATTTTTATAGAACTATTGTATACATATACTATGCACTACAAACATAAAGTTATAAAATTTATTTGTTCCATTTTATGATTAAATTTTTATAATACTATACTCAAACTCACGTATATATATATTTAGTTTATATTGTATATGTAATATTATAAAATTTTATAAAAGTAATCGGAAAATTGGCAAAAATATGATGTCTATAATTCTAATGTACAATATATATATATTATTATATATAATATACGTGCGTATAGAAAAACAGCCATATAAACGAAATTTATTTATTATTTTAAATTTCATTAATTATTTTATCAAATTGCATACAAATTAATAGTTATTTGAAATGCCATATTTACAACAATATAAATTATTTCAATATATTACATTATAATTTTTTCTTCTAGTTATAATAATAACATATTATTGTATAGTATAGCATGACTTTTATTTTAGTTCATATTCTATCTTACAGCAAATATTGTGTACGCAGCGTCATACCGTATATATTGTACATGCATACACATATACACGCTAAAAGTATATTATTTTTCATTTAATTAAAATTATCTTATATTATAATTTACAAATCGTTAAATTTTAATTAAAATTATACTTTTATTTATTTTATACAAAATTTTACTTTTGTATAATAATCATAATAATAATAAAATTAATCTCCTCCAACATATTTATATAAGATGTAAAGCACATATAGATATTTATGTATATATATTTGGTGTCGGTATTATTCAAGTATATATATATATATATATATATATATATACATACACACACTATATTGTTTTTATAGACAATAATATTCAAAAACTTTAATTAATTGTACCATCAAAAATTCTAAAGAATTTTTCCATTGTTAAAATTTTCCTATATAAATTGCACAAATGTGAAGCAAAATCATCAGTTGTATATAGTGTTTGCAGAGATTTTAATGAATATATCTCTTTTCTTTCTATTATATATATATATAAAAATATATATATATATATCGTATATTAGTATATTATATATACAGGATGTCCCAATTTTCGACGACAATACGAATACCCTAGGTTCTCTGGGTCATTTTGCGTCGCAAATACTATATAACATTTTGGCCGATTCGACTGCGGTACGAAGTTACACGTAAATAACCAAATTTTCAATCAGACCATGTTTTGCACTCTACTGGGATCAATATCTTAGTAACAAAATTAAACGACTTAAAATTTTTGATACACTATTAGCATTAGCATACCGAGATCTTTAAGTTGACGTTAAGATAAGGCAATTCAGACATGTGATTATCCAGATACTTACAGGGATGTTGACAATTAGCAGAACACCATTTTTCTTTTTGAAAGTTTTTGTTCCAGCATAAGTCGAAAAATCATAATGAAAAATTTTTTTCGGTACAAGTTTAAAAACTTGCCACATTCATAAGCTTTCGTTTAAGCTATAACATTACGATAGGTTTCAACTGGTTCCAAAGATATACACAAATAACTACAACGATGTAGGCATAAAATTGATTTTCGCTATGGAAAAATTTTATCTTTTTTTGTTTTATCTAGAACCAACAATACGGACGTGACAGATAATTGATACCATACACTCCTATGCATTCACATAAACCTTCACACACACAAAAACGATCTCACACACAAAGGCCTACACACATAAACCCACAAAAGCACACGCCTGCATATCACCACAGTTTTAAACAAACAAAGCCTAAAGAAATTGCTGAAAATGTGTTCCTTTAGCTCAAATAAATAGAAAATTGGTACATCCTGTATATACATATAATTTATTTTACACTGTACCAGTGAATAATTATTATAAAATGAAATTATTTTATACTATATATATACTATAAAAAGAGATATATATATATATATATGGTATATATAAAACAAAAATAATATAGTATTTAGTTGTATTTAAAATTATATATATATATAAAGCATTTTCCAGACATATTTATTTAAACCACAATAATTCATTTTAATGTTTAACTAAGTGACATTAATAAAAATTTCATTATAAATTGTACATTAGAGAATTTAATGATATAAAATGTTCATTACAATTTTGAAACTTTATTGTATTATATATATATATTTATTACATATTCTCGCATATATAACGAATAAGATAAACCTGAGAATCTGTATATTAACTATATATATATATATATAGACCAATATAATATACCCATATATTATATACCTAAATATATATAATATAAATATGATTGTAATAGTAAATATCTATATATTGCAAAAAATAATACTATAATATAATAAATAATTAGTTACGTGAAATTGTAAAATTTCTGAATTGAACATAGACAATTAATTGCTTATACATCTAAAAAAATATTTATGATAAAAGTTATATTCAATTTGTACACAGTTTTTCGATTTCAATATATTTATAATAAAATACCAAATTATGAAATTTAATATTAACATTTTTTTTATAAAATATATACTCAATATTTTCATATAATATTAGAAAATTTATTAGAAAATATATGATAAGAATTAGAATTCTTTTATTATGGAAATGTGTAAATGAATATAAGAAATTAATTAACAAATAGATAATTATAATATAGTTGCCAAATATTATATATTATTATTATTATTATTATTATTAAATCATATATTGCTCCAAGTGGAGCTTTATGTCATCTAATAAACCTTTCATTACGCCCAAGTTGGTAAATTACTTAGCATGGTATATAACAATTTAGCAATTGTACTGTAATTGACGAAAGATAGATGTTTTCAAAATACTATAATTTTTATATGGGTGATGAACCCATAATTTTGCCAAATATAGATATAGCATAAATATAATACCGAAGAGATTTTAAAGAGTAAAATTTTATTTTAAACATACATCGTTCTATAAATTCATAAATTTTGTTAAACACAAAATAAATTATTATTTAATACCACAACACAATACACATCCAGCCATTGTTACCCTCCACCATCATATGTCAATTATAAATAAATTAAAAAATTAATTACTATAGGTTGTATGTTTAAGCTTTTGTATATATATGAGATGCTATAATGTAATATAGTTATATAAAATGTTCAATTTATATATTATATTTTGAAAATTAGTAATACATATACGTATAATTATATGAAACTAGATATACTTAAATTTGACCATACCAGTATATTAAATTTTAAGGGCGCACACACATACACGAGTATTATTATTTTTTCTCTATATAACATATACACAATTGAAATTAATGATATAATAAAAATTAACGCTTCAAATGTTTAATGACCGAAAATGTCTTAATATAAAATAAATTAAATTTTTATTTTGTTACAATTACTAGGATATACTATATTACGTATATTATATACAATATATTACATACATATATAATATAATATATAAGCAGCTTATGATATAAAGAACGATTCATTTTCATGTGCATGTTTTGAATTTTATGCCGTTTACCATAAACTGTATAAAAATTAGATGTTAGAAAATTTTTAATTTATAACATATATTTTTACTCTACAATATTATTATTGGGTGATTGGAAGTGAAAAGAAAAACAAAATGTTTATGAATTGAATGAAATAATTTTTTTGGAAATTTTATGATCCTGTGTCCATAGAACTTTTGGTTTGTATCAGAAAAAATTTAACACCAACTGCGATTTAGGGTTGGTAGTCTAAATTGATTGATTTGTACCATGGTAGTAGATCAATATATACTACACATTTGTATACCCATCAATTTGAGAACATGAAAGTTTTTTGATAAAATTTATCTATAGTCTATAGTTTGTGCTTTGCATCACCATATGATCGTTTTCGATTAATGTTAATGTAAACAATTCATTTTTTACATCACCGGTAATGATTCGTTTCAAAATCGCTATACATTTGTAATGCATATCGGTGATATTGGTTAGTTGTTTTAAGTGGTTCTAAGCAGAATTCAAATATCTTAACAAGTTCAAAACATTTTATATAATTTTTAAGATTTTGTACATGATACTTTTAATTTGTATATACATAATATCTCACACAGTAATTTCATGATTTGATTCGTATATAATTATTTAATTCGGGTATTGTCAAATTGCAGTTGTTCAAACTTTTAAGTGAAAAATTTCCAAAACAGCATATTGTATAAACCAATTTTGACATGTGGTTAAGGCATCAATAACATAAACTTCTTAATCAAAGGAATACATATTTTATTATGGTATTGCTTCATAGAAAACAGTCAAAAAATTATTCTCGTCGTCACGCCCGGTGTATACATCAAATACTAAGTGCAACCACAGATAATACAGCTCATATACAAGATCACTACCTAACCCAATGTTCATCGTTTATGCCACTAAATCGATCGTACATATGAGTTATACTAAAATATATAAAAACTTAAATGTTTCCATTCAAAATTGTATACAAAACGACAAACAAATTGTACACATATAATGAAACGGTCAAACAGATAGTACTTGATTGTTATACACATGTATAGTATGGTATTTTATTTTAGAACAGCAACATATATATACAATATATATTTTTCGTA
Source organism: Bibio marci (assembly GCA_910594885.2). Lineage (NCBI taxonomy): Eukaryota > Metazoa > Arthropoda > Insecta > Diptera > Bibionidae > Bibio > Bibio marci. Next base: position 24,606,385 of record OU343114.1, on the reverse strand, counting down.
CGTATCTGTTTGTGATAGATTAGATTGAACCTAGATAGATATGGTGTAAGTGTAACGCATACAAAAATATTGAATATATATTATTTTCATGTATTTCAATCAAATTTCAATTGATTCTTAAATTTCAAATTCTTTATATTTTATCCCTTATATTTTTATATCCATACAATAACATATTTGGTAGTATATATGGAAAACAATTGAAAACAGACAGCAGCAATATACAAATAGACAATGTACAAATAAAATAAAATATAAAAATATATAAATGGAGAAATTCAGTTGTTATTTCTATTACTACTAAATTGAGAAATGCAATTGTGTATATATGTATATTTATAATATTTGTACATATGCAGTTGAGCTTGAACACAATAATTTCAAATGTCTTATATGCATATATGTTATACATACAGCCAGTACTTTAACGGAGACTATTCAATGGATCAACAAATATTTATAAAACAATATTGTTGCATCTATAGACTAAAAGTATTTTAAATTAAATGTTGTATATAATATAATAAAACAAATCTGTCTATATAAAACATATATTTTTAATGTCTCCTATATACAGACATAAATATAGATAGAGGAATTGTTTATTATAATATTTAGGTTATATTTCTCGTACAGAGAGTAATTACTGTATATATTGTATATAAAATAAACTGAAACATATTCTGTATTATATTTATTTATAATATTTGTGAACAAAGTACGACGATATAGTTTAAAATTTTTGTGTATCATATACATTTATTTTCGTATATATACGCTATTTTATATGGATATATAGTTAAATTAAAAATGTTAAATGCTAAAATCGTTTAAAATTAAATTAACACAAAACATTTACACATATTCTATATTTTACCGGTTGTAATCAATATTAAATAAATACCGATAAAATAGTTGGTTTTGTGGTTATTATATGTACTAACCGCATATAATATATGAATATATATATATATATATAACATTATACATATTATTAAAATTTTGTAGTGTATCATAGGTATAGTATGTGGTAATGAATTGTTATAAACAAATCTTAATATAATCGCATATAAAATCCATAATAATAATACTAGTATTTGTAATTAAATATTAAACAAAACCACATATAAATATAATATGATATTGTATTATCTTTCTTATTTACTCTATCTATACCATATAATAGTTATAGCCCATATATACATTTATGATTAAAACTAAAATATTAATTAAAATATTTAAAATTGTTCTTATGTATTATATAAAGATTTAAAAGTTATTGTTATATTTTTGACAATATATATATCAATACGATATCCTGTGAAAATTGTAAAAGAAAACATTCTTGAAATACTCCTATATACCAATATATTTGAAAGGTATATACAATATATTATAATAAAATATTATAAGAAAATTGCAAAATATAAATTGTAAAAATAAACATTAAATTCGGAATATAGTCGTAGTATGTAACAAAAGTAAACATAATAAGATTAAAAACAATCTAGTGAAAATTATTTTTATATTGAAAAATAAAGAAATTATTATATATTTTTAAAAATTTTGTATAAGAAATATAAAAATTGGAAAAACTTTAATAAAATAAATAATGTTTTTAAGAGATATATCCTGTTGTTATATAATACATACAAACATATAAGTAATTATTTTTGGTTTCGTTACATACATCCTATATCGTATATGTACGGAGGAGTATATAATAAGTATATATATGAAGCGTAAATATATTATCTATATACATATAACAATACATACATACATTACGTCCTATTGTTAAAAAACTATATTATGTTGTGTTTTATATTTAATATATAAATTTATATAAAATATATAATGTAAGTGACTGATGATGATTTTAGCAAAGAAAAATATAGTAGTAATAATGTTCATATATATGGTATAGAATAATAAAAGAGAAGTTCAATACTGTGAAATTTTATTTTTATATGAGTATAAGAAATACCATTATCGAAAATGTATATATAAAATATATATATATATATATATATCCGAGTTAATTTGAAATCTAATATAAAGCTGTATATATAGTTCATTATTATAATACAATATACGAGTATCGAATATATGTATATAGAGAAAAAAAAAATGATGACAGCGTTGTCAAACAAATAGAAACTTTTATATATATTTTCTTTCAAAATATAATTTGATATATAAATATATTATATATATATATAGCAAAAAAAACTCTTCAATATATTGGTATATATATACCATATACAAGATTATATTGAGAAAATGTCTATTAATCTATCCAAAAGATGAATAAAAAAACTTTTTTTTTCTTTTCACTGACAAAAACTTCCCATTTATTTATAAATTTTAAAAAATATTAAATTTCGTTATATAATAATAAGAATTTTCTATTTGTAATTGTTTTGTGCCACTTAAAACAATATAATTGAACGATTTTCTCTTTTGTAACGTAGAGTTATAAGTTATATATGGTACTGTAAAAAAATATGTATTATTATAAAATATGTTATAATAAATTCTATATTATGTATACAAGGCGGCTGCTTGATCGGTAAAGGTAAAAGTAAAACAGGGGATTACATCTTTGGATGCATAAATTAATTAATTTATTAACTTAAAATCACCATACAATATATATGTAACTCATGGGCTGAAAAGTTTCCGAAAATTCTAAGAAAAAAACATTTTTTTTGCAAAATTAAACTTTATTCATCAACATACATACGCCCTTCGAGGGCGATACACTGATTACAACGATCTTCCAACTTTTCGATACCATTTTTATAGTACGATTTCGTTTTTTCCTCAAAATAGGATTCTGTTTCGGCGATCACCTCTTCATTGCTCTTAAATTTCTTTCCGGTGAGCATTCTCTTGAGGTCTGAAAACAGGAAAAAGTCGCTGGTGGCCAGATCTGGAGAATACGGTGGATGTGGAAGCAATTCAAAGCGCAATTCATCCAATTTTGCCATCGTTTTCATTGATTTATGACACGGTGCGTTGTCTTGATGAAACAGCACTTTTTTCTTTTTCAAATGTGGTCGTTTCTTAGCGATTTCATGCTTCAAACGCTCCAACAAGGCTATATAATAGTCACTATTGATGGTTTTTCCATTTTCGAGATAGTCGATGAAAATTATTCCATGTGCATCCCAAAATACAGATGCCATAACCTTGCCAGTCGACTGTTGCGTATTTGGTCGTTGTGGACGAGGTTCGTCGCTTGGTGTCCATGATGCTGACTGCCGATTTGACTCCGGAGTGTAATGATGGAGCCATGTTTCATCCATTGTCACATATCGACACAAAAATTCTGTTTTATTGCGGTTGAACAAGCCAAAACACTGCTCTGAATCATCGATACGTTGTTGTTTTTGATCGATTGTGAGTTCGCGTGGCACCCACTTTGCACAGAGCTTTTGCATGCCCAAATATTCATGTACGATATGTGTAACACGCTCCTTTGATATCTTCAGAGCCTCAGCTATCTCGATCAACATCACTTTACGGTCATCTAAAATTATTTTGTGGACTTTTTTGATATTTTCTGGAGTAATAGCCTCCTTTGGACGTCCACTGCGTTCATCGTCCTTGGTGCTCATATGGCCGTTTTTAAATTTTGCAAACCACAAATGTACTGTTGAAAGAGCTGGAGCAGTGTCGGGATAATGCTCGTCAAGCAGTTTTTTGGCTTCAGAAATATTTTTTCCAATCAAAAAATAATGTTTAATCAACGCACGAAATTCGTGTTTTTCCATTTTTTTTTTCAAATAACAAAAGTAGCTACACTCACAACGCAATATCTCACAAACTAATGGTCGGACTGCTATCAAATTTTGACACGTATCGTTTGAAGGTTGGTACTAACTAAAAATCATATGAAAAAAATTCTAGTGGCGTGGCGCCTTAGAATTTTCAGAAACTTATCAGCCGATGTGTTAATAGTATTTAAAAGGCACACATGGAGTAACATGACTTAATTATTATGATGATAATTAATATATAGTGATCATATAATTGTCTTTTCAGATTTCGGATCAAAACATATACATTAGTATACAAATTAGTAAAATAATTAATATTCTTAAAATATCCTTTGAATTTCGAATTTTATTTACTTATGTGCTATAAATACAGCAGGTTACCAACATTTTAAGTATAAAATACGTTATTATTGTATGTTTTAAAAATGTAATCCAATAGATTATAGTATATATACTATTATATGCAATAGTTTTAATTTTTTCCCATATTTATATTGTTATTTTATTTTATAAGGACTATTATTATATACCATATATTTTTTATTTAAATATGGTGTTAAATTTAAAAAACCATTTAAAGAAATCGATTTTCTGGAATTTGGATTTTTTGTTCATCGAACCGTCACACTCTAAACTTTATACAATATATATATGTATAATAATAGCATATTTAACCCTTATCGGTCGTAAGTCTCATCTGATGTGAATAAAGATAAATTTATAAATTGTTTTTCATATTTATAATAAAAATAACTACAACCTATAGTGAGAATCAAGCATGCATATGGTCGCGTACGATTAGGGTTAAATTTAATATATCGATATATTTATTTATATACATATTTTCTTCATATATATATTTAAAATTTTATTTATACAATAATTTAACATCACATTTTATATAATATATCCAACAACATATTTAACGAAAATAATATTAATAATATCGCTATATCTATAGCTATACGATATACGCCAATGCATATATAAATACATAAAGATACATTGTATACGTATCTCCATATATATTTATTATATACATATATCAATATATATATATATCATTATAAATTTATTAATTTACATAGGATTATAAAGTTTTATAATATTGATAAATCCTAAGTTATTATTATGGAATTAATACAGGATCAAATAGATAGATTAAATTGTTAGAAAGTGACTTTTAATAAATGTTAGCAGATATTAAATTAAATTTAATGTTAAACATTATGTTGTAGGTATTAAACTACATGCATATATTTATTATATGTTAATGTAAATATCAATATATTATATATATGTTTAGAATTATGTCGTTCGTATATATTGTTTAGTGTAAGTACATGGCATATTATAAATTTAATAAATAAATTGTATAGTGTGTATACAAAAGCATATAAAATGTATACCATATACATATACAAATTGTTTACTTTTGATCGATTGATTGATTGATGGATTGATTGATCGACATATTATATATAATATAATTCTATATAATAATATGTTATATTAATAATAATTCTATTTTTAGACATTTGTAAATAATTAATGTATATATAAATAAACTTATTTTAATTTTCATAAATACAATATACACTTGGCGATATAAAATGAGTACATAAATATGTTAATTTTTATAACAGATGTGTACCGTATTAAAAAATTAAAAATTATAAATTAATAAAATATTATTTTTAAATTTAAAAATTATATTTTTATTTATCATCACTATGCGATTTTCAAGTGAAATGATGTGGGTGACAGTAATTTATTTACGCTATGGTGTAAAAATGTTACTATATATATACACATTCATAATCTATATATAGAGCCAAGTTTGTAAATTATACTTCGTTTACCATACACCAAGAAATATGTCAAATCAATTCACCAACAGTATAATTTTATATATATAAGATATATCCAATACAATAGATCAAGATAAAAACTAAGAAATAAGAGATATAAGAGATAAGATAAGAGATAATTGTATATAGATGTTATGTTATGGACCATAAATTACTGGAATCTCTAGTGTGATGAATAATGTATATGACAGAAGAAAAAAATAATAAGAAGACCTGATCCTGACCTGGGGTGAAATAATGTAAGGTGATAAATGACAGTCACTGTCACCTTTTATAAATGTTGCATCGACGATGGTGATATCACCGGTGAGTATCGCCAAAAAGTGATGATTTTCAGGTGATAGATTTTTTGTTGTCGTTTTGTGCATACAGTTATATCTTTTTGGGAAAAAAAGAAATTCTTTCATTGTTATTTGTTGTGAATCGGTGTGATACTCAAAATATTTAAATAAATTAAAGGAAAATATTTAGTTTTCTTCATATTATATTCAAGAATACATTTTACATATATTTTATCGAATATATGTACTTGCGTTTTTAACTATGGCTTAACAATATATTTTATCAATTTCCGTAAGACAATAACCAGTAGATATATATTGTATAGTTGTGTTAAAAGAGAAATAATAATATAATATTTGCTACATTCACGACCGCAAAATTCAATTTAAATATTTTAATAAATTGTTTACAAATTATTTTAATTCGTAAACTTGTAAAATTATTTTAAATGTAAAAATAAAATTTTTTATTGAACTATACAATCAAATCACAAAAACCATTGTGTTCCTTAGTACCTGAAAAATAAAATTCAATCGAAACTGAACTAAACATTTATATTTTTTATCGACGCTAAAATTTTATTGTCTTAATTTTTATTATATTTTTATAATTTATTTGTAGATTTTATTTTTTTTAGCAGTAATATAAAGAAAGAATATGTCAAATTATATATTTCTTTCTCACCACCACCACTGACCGATACGAATGACATTATAAATTTCACCTTCCGGTGATTTTAAAAGTGATCACCTTACATGATGCCAAAAAAAATGGGTAAACACTTTTGAATATCACCACAGTAACTGCACACTTATCACCTTACATGATTCCACCCCTATACATAATGGAAAATGTTTGGGAACCCATTAAACGAATGGTTTATTGTTTATTATATACATAATATATATCGTATATTTGTGTAACAACAATAAAATAATGTGTGGCAAATTCTATTATAATGATTCAATTGTAAATAAATCGATAAAAATTGAAATAAAAATAATTATTAACAAAATTCTATAAAAAAATATTTATAATAATGATAATTAAATAATTATATTAAATTTCATATAATTTACTTTATTTAATATAATAATCTTTGTAGTGTTAAAATTATTTAAATTTTACACGTCCATTATATCGATAATATTTTGATGAGACTTAAATACAATATTTTATAAGAATATAATATCGTAGTGTTCCTTATTTTTCTATTTTTAAAATAATATATTTATATACAAAAAGTATTACAAATTATTATAAATAGCATTTTTAAAACTTTTAACTATTTATTTTTTATCATTAAACAAACAAAAGAATTTACTATAACTATGTACTAGATATTGTAAGTATATATATAATAAAGAAGTTTTAATTGACTCAATTACTTATATTCACAATAAGATTTTGTTTCACTTGAAAAATATTTTAGTAAAGTTTTTCTTAACTTCTTATGTGCATTTTAGTATACTTATACATATTTATATATATATATATAAAATACGAGTATATAATAATAATACTTATATATAATATATATATATAACAAAAGAATATATAATAAATCAACCATCTATTGTACAATAACATCAACATAGTATCTTCTTCTATAATCTTCAGTAAGTATATAGTTATAATATAATGATGTATTGTAAATGTGTACATAATAATTAAATTTTCTTTTCTATATATATTATATAATTATGTTGTATATGTAGTACTTATTTACTTATTTTTATTATATATACATAGTTTAATATATGGTATATAATATTGTTTATAGTAAAATAATTTATATATTCTAAGATTATACTATTAACAATTATACGTGTATGTGATAGGATGGCACGTAAACTTTTGTTTTCCTAAATTATCGATAAAAACATTGTATACATAAATATAAAATAAAATGTTAAAATACATTAGCAGAAAAGCATTTAATATTTTGTTATTATAATAGTATAAAGTATATATCAAAATCAATGCGCATGCACATTATACACTTTTGATCATTGATTTATTTATTTTTTTAAATCAAAACTTATTATTATAATAATATATTCCAAATCGTTTTAATATATCAATATATGATCTATGGTATATATACTAAATAGTATATTATATGTATATAAGGGTAAGATTGGGTGCTGCGACTGGCAGGGTGTTATGATAAATGGTATTAGTTCGTGTTAAGGACTTCGGAAAATGTCAACATATTTTTTTTCTTTTCAATTATACAACCTCTGTCTCTGTGTCATAATAAACCGGAATGACTATGTAAACCATATGATTATGAGTTGTACACGTTCCTTAACAAATTGTCAAAATTTTATGACTTTACATTCAGTAAAAATGAAAATACAACACATAAAGTTTCAGTTGCTTTTGTGCGTCGGTCGAAAAAAGAAATATAAAAACATAGTACAAATATTAAATTTTGCTTTAAAATTGATAAAAATTCTACTCAAATGTATTATTTGTTTAAAATAGCGTATGGTGATAATTGTGAGTTAAAAAACACATGTTTTTAAATTGCATAAATGATTCACAGAAGCTATATAAGTGATGATGAGCGTCCAGGTCGACCATTTGAAACAATTTACTGAAGAATACATTGTAAAACTGAGTGATTTTGTGAAAATTGCTAACACATCTTCAGTGAGATTCATCGAAATGGAGTTTGGAATACCGAAAATAATAATTCCTTAAATTTTAACTGCTGTCTACGATATATGAATTCAAAATTTGTTCCACATCAATTAAATGCGATGATCAAAAATTGCACCGAATTGAACTATAATCATCACATTATTAATCATTTACCATATTCAATTAATTTAACTCGTACTGCGACTAATTTCTATTCCCTATAATGATTTTTTTATGTCTGTGATTGGAATGTGGTTAAGAACGGTAGTCTTCACTTTTTGAATGTCTTCAACTAATGCAAAACGATTTCCTTTCATAGCCAAGTGAAAGTTGGCGAAAAGCAATTAGTCGCATGGCGATTTAAATTAAGTGAATATGTTGAATGATTAAGCAAAAAAAAATCTATTATTAACGTTGCTGAACGTGCAAATCAAGGTATTTCACTTGATGGAGATTATTTTGAATAAATAAAATGGTTTTTGTGAAAATTTAATAATTATTTTTGTGTTTTTTTTTTTAAATCCATTCCGGCTTATTATGGGACAGACACAGAGAATGGGTGTTTTTTATATGTCAAAATAAGCATTGCTATACAAAATATCAAGTTCATCGGACGATTTAAAGTTTTTTTTTTATTTCAAAAATAGTTTTTCGTTATTTAAAAACGCACACATGTGTTTTATAATTTTTTGTAAAAATGATTGTAATAATTTTAATTATTTAATTGTTATTTTTTGTTTGTTGAACCGTTATCTTATACGCGATAGCTTGTAGCAAATTTGAATTTAATCAATTGAAAATGTTGTCTATACAAAATATGTAGCCAAATGTTACTTCTATACATGAAACAATTTCATTTTAAAAAATTAAACATTTTTTGACTGATGTAACAGCCAAAATATCGATTTCTTGTCATAACACCGATAACCTTTGACGCTATATATCATATATACAAAGTATATTTTATAATAAAATAATAATAAAAATGTATAAATGCAACTATTTGTCAATAATATACTTATAAGTTATTATACGATTAAAAATTTTATTGGTATAATTTATATACGAAAAAATTATGAAAATAGCATATCTTTATATTGTATATATAGTATGGCTCGTTATCTGCCAAGGATTATAAGGTACTTTTTGAGAGAAAAAAAAAATTAAACTTTATAATACATAACATTAAATTTATGAGAATAGTAAAATTTTTGTACAAAAATTGTTATATTTTAATCTTCATAAAATCCGTATAACGATTCTTTAAAATTGTATCTTATCTTATTATATTTACAATAAATAATCAAAAAAAAAGTGCACTTAAAGATACCTGATACACATCGAACAATATTTAAGTATTAAATATCGAAATATATATTATTCAGAGTATAATACTTCAAATTTAATAAGATATGAAAAAAATCTAGATACAAACATATTAATATCAACATGTAGGATGAGAATGGGGTAACTATATGAAAACGTATATACATTACTGCGTCATATAATTCATAAAAGGATATTTCTAATTTTATTTAACTTTTTTTATATAGTATTGCAGAGTATAGATATGTAATTGTTGAAAATCAGAAGTTAATTAATCCATTCGGGTTCACAATATCCATCCATATATTTAGATAGAGTTTTTTTTTTAAATACCATATAATTAATTTATGAACATTTTATAAATCAATTAAATTTTAATTAAAAATATAAATTGTTCAATAGAAAATAAATATTTTTTTTATATTTTATATACATTGTAGTGTGCACAGTTTATATACATAAAATATTGTAAATATAAAATTATCTATAAATATAAATTTACTATGTACACATTACATTTTATCTATATATATATATATACCATATATAAACTCTATGTCTATTTTTATGTATATATATATATATATATATATATAACATAGAAAAGTTAAAACCACTTGTATGTATATGAAAAGTGAATTGAATTTTTCTTACAGTATATTTGGTTTTATTTTTATTTATTTTTTGTTAACATTGTTTCTTTACGTTATATGTGCGGGTGGGTAATAACAATATATAAATATATATGCACTCATCGCTTATTCTTATATATATGGTATATGGATTTTATACGAGTTTATATGTATATATACTTATATATTATATATATATTGAAAATATGTATATATTGAAATATTATAAAAAGAATATTACTATATTTATGTAGCACATAAAAAAATGTACAAGAAAATAACTTTAAAAGATACATAATCAATTTCTTATATAGATTTCTTATATTATAGATATAAACATATATATGGTATATATATATATAGTATATTAGAATTTTTCTCTACATAAATATTTATGAATGTACATATATATTTACATGCGAATATTTAACAACGCACAATATGTACCTATATATCCATATAACTACAATATATATGTAGAACAAAATAAATATATGAATCGATATTAAAAATTGTATTGAAACATACTTCTACAGTAATATATTTTTTATATACCCAAATGTATATCTATTTTATACTTTATATATATATATATATATATTGTATTACAGATTATAGACTAAAAAATGGATACTATATATGATATATATATATATATATACAACAATATATAGTATAATTTATTAATAATCAAAAAATTTCTAATAACAATATATAAAAAAAAATGTTTGTTTATGAAGGGTTTTGTAATGTATTAGTATTAGGTACAAACAGTACAAGTAAATATGATTATACACTCATGTAATAAAATATAGGAGCAATATAGGTATAAAAATAACCAACAATTTAGGTCAACACGATTTAAAGACAAAGAAATTCATGGTCAAACATATTGTATCGATATAGACGATAACACAATAACAATCTAGTAGATTCATTAAATTTAATAAACTATTTCTAATCGTTTACATTCGATGAGACGATGCTGAAAGAAGAAACATAATTGCCATATATGAATTGAAAAGAAACAACATCGATATTCAAATGCATAGGTATATTTCATTGGTTTTTATCGATACAAAAACATGGTTTTTGAATCAAATTGTACCTGGTGGTGATGAAAAGTGGGTTTATTTCGATATAATCAAAAATCATAGTCAACCATCAACATCACAGGCAAAACAAAATATTACAATAAAATTGGTTGGCAACTCTTACCCCACATATTCACCATACATTGCTACTTTTGATTATCAATTGTTACGAACTATATAACATATGGTTGACTAAGGATTAGCGCACTTCAAAACATATGAAGAAACTAAAAAATGGATCGCAGAATGTAGGATGTATTCTCTCTAAAAAACGAAAACCTACTTCTTTCACCAGATCATCAGCCGCATCAGAAAGGTGGAAAAAAAGTTATAATAAATAATGGAAAATATTTAGATTGAAATAAAAATTATAATTTTCAGAAAAGTTTTATTTTATTAATTCATACACCTAATACATATATATATTACGTTGCAAAATATTACAATTATATGCCAATGATAATTACTCATAAAATTCAATTGTAAAACCGTTTGCTATTACCATTAAAATCAAATGAAAAATTACTAAAAAAAACGTTTATGTTAATAAAAGCATTAAATCAAAAGAATTCAATCGACCGCAATTATATAGTTTATGCTCGCTATATAGTAAATTTAATATAATAAAATCCGAGTAACCAAAATATTGCAAATAAGCGAACCGTCTACTATAATATTATAGTAATTCCAATGTATTCGCCAAAAGTAATGTGTCATTTTAGATTCAATTCACAAAGCAAATTTAAGAAAAATTTTAAATTAAAATTTAAACTACAAAATAATTTCAGAAATATAATTTTATTGTTGTGACATGATGACATGACAGCTTTATTATATGAATATTTATATGATCGTAAAATAAATATATTGTATTTGGTTGTGACTTCAAAATTCAAATGTCAAAAGAAAAATCTATTGTTTTGCTATTATTGATATTAAATATTTTTATAAATTATATTTTATATAAATTTTTCTTATATTTATGAACCAACGAAAAGAAACGAACAAACAAACTTAAAATTATTATTATAAGGGTTAAAATTAATTCCATGAATACTGTATTTAACTTGAAATCAGTGTAATATTTTAAGAAATATTTTCTTATTTATTGTAGATACCAATCAGTTTGAATATTTTAATGATAAACAATAATTTTTTTCCCAATTTTGTAACTTTAATTTCTCGTACGTCACATACAGAGTATAATTAAATGGGAAATATTTATATCGATTTATTACGAAATAAATTTATATTCAAAGAAATATTAAGTTGATTGCTTAAAAAATATTATCGTTAGTATATAAACAAAATAATTTCATGTACATGCAAAATGATTCCAAATACATGTCTTAATTTCTATATAGTATTTAATGGATATTTATTTACGCTAATTCTGACAATTTTTCCAGCAAAAAATTGTTCTCTGGGTATGTCGGATAGTGATTCCTAGTGCCACTTATAACCCTTTTAAATTAAGAACTTTGTTGCTTAAAAACGGCTGAACTGATTTTAAAAAAAATATTATAACTTTTAGAAGCTGTACTTATTAGCATGCCGAAATGTTATTAGAAACTAAAATCCAGTATGTAGATGTATTGACTATTTTTCGGTGCCTAAATGGTGTAACGTAAAATCACAAAATTTAAAAAGGGGTTATAAGTGACACTAAGATCCACTATAAATATATAATAATATATGCGTATAATGATTTAATTTTTGCATTTATTCACTATATAATATATATTTATATACTCATTATATACAATTTTATGAATAATAAACTTTAAAACACTATTACAAATTAATTAATTATATATTCAATTTATAAAGTTAAATTATGTTATGTGCATAAATTATAATTTAAAAATTCAAATATATATATATTCATTTCAATTTATTTTACAGTATAATAATTATTATGTATAATAACAAATTTTACTTATGTATAACATTATAAATTTTAAAATTATGTATATAGTATGAATAAGATGTTGAACTTTTTCTTTATATACACACACACACACACACAGCCATATACATATTTGTATAATCATTAATCGTTTTAACTTATTACCTCAAGAAAAATTTGTCAAACTTTATAAATAAAAACTATATGTATAATATGTATAAGATACGATTATATATATAAAGGAATTCTATGTGAGAATAAACTTTGTTTGTTTTCTTATTCTTATATGTTATATTAATATTATATTACATCCTCATACACACACCATACATATTTACACACCGTTTTACATAATAATATGAAATTTAAATTATTAAGTATATAGAATTAATGATAAATTATATATACGAACATCTGTATGCATGTAAACGTATATCTATAGCTGAGGTATGGTATTCATCGTATATATATATATATATATTATATAGTATTCGAGTATATTATATAAATATAAAGATTAGATACACATATATAGTTTATTCACCTCTACTACTTTTACATATAATATATTTATTTTGTTTAGTTATTTATTTAGTATGTTTATAATATTTATATATTCGTATTTTATAACATAATTATTAACTTTAATTTATAATTATGTATATACACAGAGATTAAATTCACCACCGCATCATCACCCCTGCTCATATATATTTTATTCGTTGCTGTTAAATTACCGCATATTCATTTATATATATATATATGCCGAAATGTTATATATTGTTACATATTGTATGTGTAAACATAAATAATGTAATTTTATTTGAAAGTGAAACTTTATATTTGTGTATACCCACCCTTATGTTGTTGGAGAGATTTTAAATATTTAAATATATTATAATAGCACATATATAAAGTAATAATAAAAGTTATTATATGTTTGGATTTACTATATATACAATATATTACTACTAATATACATCAATTACTATTAGTATACCAAAAAAAGATATATAAAAAGTATATTTATTTATTAATTAAACATATTATTTAGAATATAGAATATAATATTGTGTTTAGATATATGTGTACAAACAACAAACACACACACACACACACACACACACTCTGCCACAGATAATAAAAATATTATAAATAATTAAAAGTTTATAATAAGTTTTTTATTTTCGCTTTTTTTTGATTAAAACTTATTTTGTTATATGTTTATTTTTTTACAAACGTTCAAATGTTACTCACAAAGGTAAAAGTTTTTTTGCTTATTTTTCAGAGACTGTGAAAATAAAGGCGATGAATAAAAATATATTGTATAGGATTATATATAATTAAAAGAAAACCCATTTTTTATAATTTAATACACATAAAATATAATATATATAACTTTAGAAAAATATACCTTATTTATTAAAATGTATCTTCATTAATACGTGTTTTATTTTATATAATACTTTTATTTATATATTGTATATATATATATAGTGTCTTTAACCCATCTGTGTAACCTCAATGTATAATAAAACAATTTTTCTTTGAACAAAAGCGAAGTTATACACAAGAATTATTTCCATAAAATATGTGTATAAATGTAAGAAAAAAATACAAAAAAAATACATATAAAATATTTATTATTATGTAAAAATTGTACAAGTATAAAAAAAGTTCTATTCATATATACTATAAAATAAAGTATATATATATATATGTCACATGCATGAAGCAAGTCTATAAATCGAATGGAATGAATGCTTCCTATATTACTTTAGTTTAGTACATATAAATATGTAATAAATAATACAAAAATATGAAATTGCATCGTATTGTAATAATACGGTATTTCTTCTTAATTGTTAATAAATTATCATATTATTATTACTATTTTATTATTTAGATTTACAAACGCCATACAACTAGTACGTATTTAAATAAAAATTGTAAACACCAAACGATCAAAACAATCGTATAGATAATTTCTATATTTTTTTTTTTCTTAAATTACGTATTAGATATATACAGCAAGTGCTCAAATTATTAGAGACAATATTAATGGCTGAAAATAACATTACTAACTCACCAAATGGGCGATCGCTAAGGAAGTGATCACCATGGATTTTAAAAGTCAAACATTATTCATTCAAGTAAATTAGGTTTGATAAAGTAATTTTTTTTTTCCCTTTATGTATTTAAAGCTCTAATATTTTGTATATGTTCTTATGTGGTTGATTATTATTATTATTATATACAATTTTTTAAATTATTATATCAGTAAAGACAGAAAATAATAAATTTAAAAAAACCTTCGAACCAATTAATTCTGTCCGGTGGATGTGTATAAAACATATACCAAAAATTACTGTCCACTTGATAAATAAGTTCTGATATAATTCAAAAATGATTATTTTTTGATATATTGTATATATATTTTCATAAATTCGTGTGTACAAAAAAGCCTAACACAATGGATGTACAATGAAGCATTAGTCATATAGTCACCATATAAAGAAAATGTTCACGCTTCGTATATACTATATACCATATGTAATATATATATATATTACATCCATATAACAATGAAATATTATAATATTATATATATACTATTTTAAAAAGAATTAATCCTATGAGTACAATTTATTATTATAAATATTTTAAAAATAAATAAAAAAAAATATACATGTATTTTCAATGCTTTTAATTCTATTATTTAATATGCAAGTTGCGATAGGATAAAATTGTTTTAAAATATATTTCTATTACAAATAAAATTGAATCATCATATTTGTCATATATATATATATATTTGTATATAAATAAATGATGACTGTAGTATGTATTGTATATATGCATATGTAAATGAATGACTTTTCCATTTTCCAAATATGCAAATGAGATATATGATTATATGTACAACTCGTTTATAGTGTGTGTGTGTACTGTGTACGTATTTTAGTTGTATAAAGTAAATAATGAAATTATTAAAAATCTTCTTTTTTTTATATATATATTCTCTAAATGTCATACGACATGAGAATTTAAATGTTATATATTTAAATAAAAATAATTATATACTTACAAAATTCAATATATATATATTATATTTGTGAAATAATCAACTGATAGAATTATGAATTTTATAAATAGATAAACATTGAATTGAAATTTGTTCTCACAAAAATTAGAAACATGGTACAAGGAGGTAATATGCGTCTTTATTTAAAACATTTATGTATCAATATTCTTTGGTATAATGAAAAGTTTCAACATATTTATAGTAACATAATTTTCTATAGTAATTTTTTCAATCATTAATAAAAATAATTTCTAAAATTTATATAAAAACTTATTACGTTCAATTTTTATAATAATTATATGAATAAAATAAAATTGCTTAAAAAATTAATATAAATCATATATTTATAAAATGTGTTCCCATCAATCAATCAATCGTTTGGCTCACATACATTAGTAAATAATATAAATATTTTGCATGGACACGTATCGGTATTATAATAGATAAAACCAAACTCTTCAATATTGTGAAATCATTAATCATATCAACTTAATAAATTTTCTATCTATAATATTTTTCTAACCAATAACAGCCGTATTATAAAATAAAAAAATATCTATATAATACATATACACCTAATCTAATTCCTATATAATACAATATATAAATATATAGCAATTTAAAAACAATAAATAAAATAAAATACGCAAACATAAATTTGATTAATTTTAAATTAAATGATTTTAATATAAATTTCATTTTCTATACGTTATAAATAAATATATGGCTATATCTATGGCTATAATCTATAGTATAAGTGTTATATATATATATATACGTATACTTAAATAATCATTTGAACACTTATTATTGAACATACTGTATAAATAAATTTATATATATATATATATATATATGAAACAATCGG
Organism: Bibio marci; assembly: GCA_910594885.2. Classification (NCBI taxonomy): domain Eukaryota; kingdom Metazoa; phylum Arthropoda; class Insecta; order Diptera; family Bibionidae; genus Bibio; species Bibio marci. The sequence goes on along the minus strand of OU343114.1, from coordinate 24,588,884 downwards.
AGATATATAGATTTATAATACCCTTAAAAGATTGATGATGTGGTGTATTATAGTCGAAATTCATTCATTTTAAATATACGATAGGATAGTATATATAGACACAAACACCAAGTATAAGTATAAATATAATTTTCCAAATACATATAGTTATACATTATAATAAATGAATGCGGTAGAATTTATATATACGTAGGAAAAAAAAAATACTAATAAAATTTAGTATTATATGCAAAGCTTAAAGTATATTTGGTTGACAGTTTTATTGAACAAACTTGATAGTCACACACACAAATGTAAAATAAAAATGTAAATACAATTTACAGTAAATTTAAATTTAATCAATATCAATTATACGTTTTCCTCCTATATACGTCTGTATCATATAAATAAATTTAGAATGCAAATACCATTAGGTATACACATCATAAAAGTACTACAGGTACTATTATGTATGGAATAAATGAAATTTACATATATATTATACAGATGACCAATAAACATTCTTACATATAGATTACAAAATAAAAAATTATTCCTGACACAGAATTTTATACCACGATTTTTAAGAGCTTTTACAGAATTTATAATTCTACATGAAACAGGTACTCACTCACTTCTATTGTTTTCTATTCTTTCTTTATATTCAACGAAACAAATATATAATTTCGTCACATCGAGAAATCACCCATTCATTATTGCTTTCGAGCAATCGACTCAAATGTAAATAAAATCAGTGTGTCAAAAATATAGATTTTCAATATACAAATAATCGGCAAAAACGAAATAGATAAATTTATTCATGTTTATTATTTTATTTATAATAAGTCAGTATACCGAAAACTGTACTGAAACACAATACTGTTAACAATAAAATTATTTAAAATTTCTTGATATTACACCTATCTTCAAAATATTACCTTATATATTGTATTATATATTGTTGATTATGAACTGTTATATGTTTTGTATATATAAAAAGAATTTGACAAATTTTTATCTATTATCTAAAAATTATCTAAAAATTATAGATAAAAATTGTTGTATCTGTATCTAGATACTTTTTTTTTTTAGATAACTTAATTTTAAAGCATCTATATTCAATATATGACAAATTGTGCAAAAAAAAACACAATTAACAAAAACACATCATTAACACGGAGTCATATGTCCTACCTCAAGACCTCTGAATAGGAAAATATAATTTTTTTATTATTTATCAGGTGGTGGAAGAGTGCGATGATTTGTGAAACAAATGTGTATGTTTTAGTTGAAAAAGAATGAACTCAATTAATATATAAAATTCTTCACCTGAAATCCATTGAATTTCTGATGAAGTTTTGCAGTTTATGTCAACGGACGACAATATGATTGTATAACTTTCTTAAAATAAGAAATTATAAAGGAATTACAAAACATTGAAGAAAATCTATTAAAAAGCCATGTTATTACGTGGCCAGACAGTATTTTAGGGCTTTGCATATTTATTTTATGCACTACCGACATAACAGATGTTCATCCTAATTTTATTTTTAAATGTTAATATAGCATTTGTTCAAATTTATTGCGAAATTTTACTAACTATTTAAAATATAAGTTTTCAGAGTATGCTTTGACAAATCTTCATGGAATGTACAACGCATACAAATTGTGAACTTTTACTTTAAACATTAGATAGAGTATAATTCAATTTTTTCTGTGCCGAAGTTCATTTCTATAGTTAAATGACAGTTTTCTTTTTTACCAAAATGAAAGGACAATTGAAGTATATAAGACATGTGGTTCCATTAGGATGGTGTCACATGCTATATTCTTCAACTGCAACAATCGAAACCAAATTTCGATTATTTTCTTTTTGGAATGTGTCAAATAATTGGTCATTGCTGATACACCAATAACAGTTGAGACATTGAAGGTCAACATTATTCGTGTGGTGAACAATTTGACCAATCCAATGCATTAAGTAACACAGCGCGCACGCTTACAAAAACATCATGTAGGTCAGCAATTTATAATATAGAAATTTCAATTTGCATGCATTTGTTTTGATGACACAGAGAAAATTATATAAAATTGTTGTATATGGACTAAAATATGTATATAAATACATTTGACATTTTAATATATACAGGGTATACAGGGTGTATGTAGCTGGGCTAAAAAAAACGATTCAAACATTGAATTTTTTAAAAATGCTAATGTTATTAATATTGAATAAAATTAAGTCAAAAAATAATTGTTTTTATAAGCAATTTTTTTTGGAAATAAACGCAATTATATCTCTTATGTTTTTACGATTATTTTTGGATTTTTATGTTTAATAACTCGAGAACTTCTCAATCGATTTGTAATTGTTTCATATTCATTTCGGTAGATGAAATTACTATCTTTCGGAATTGGTGTCGCACAATTTTAAATCAAACGTAAACCAACAAAATTTGAAATGGTTAAAAGTGGTACATAGCGAAATTATTTGACATTTTTTCATTTTATTAGTCCAGCTACACACTCTATTCGTTTGAACCATATACTGACTGGGAAATCCTGTACACATTTATATGGTATGGTGTAATTACGATGTGATGATAACCTTTATTTATATAATATTTATATGTTATATGTATATGCGTTGCGTATATATATATATGTGGCTATATAGTCAACAATTTATATGAATTTGTATAAAAAAAATACGAAATAAAAGACAATGAAATAATTAAAAGAAAAATCTGTAATGAAAACTAATTTAATAGAAACATTTTTTTGTTAAAATTCTATCTTTCTATTCATATATAATTAAATAATTTTTTGTTCTTCATATGCTTTTATTTAATGCATACTTTTTGTGCTTTGATAGTTCTTTTTTTAAATAAATTGCTTTATATATATATAGTCGATTATATATAGCAATGCTATTTTTTGCATACTTTTTTAAATATCCTATTTTTTGTTTTTTTTTCTGGCAAGAAAATTTTAATCAGAATTTATATAACAATAACAAAAACACTTTAATATATAATACTCTTATAATTTTTTTCCGCACGTATATAATTTATAAATATAACAATATAGTATCATAGTTCACATAGTGCCACCAGTGCATATACTATACACATTACTGAGTATTAAAGTGAATTTAATTAATATTAATAAGTTTAAGTGCACCTTTTTTGTAATGTATGGTATATATATACACCAATACCAATTTGTATATGAACCTCTCTTCACATTTACGTATGGAAAAGAAAAATAAAACGATATAATAATGCAATACAATATATATCTTTATATACACCTACACCAATAGCTATACACAAAAAAAAATACAATACAACTATACAGACAAAGGTAATAAGAAGGTTATACTACACCTACGTTTTTTTTTTATTTTATATTGTACTTTATACATATTAATATAATAATATATATAGATAGAATGATTCAATTTTCATTCATAATATAGAACTTCAACAATTCATCTAGATAAATTATATTTTAAGAAGACTAAAGAATCCCCTTCAATGAGGATAATGACAGGTAAATAAATTTTATAAGATGTGCTTACACAAAAAAAACGAATATATATATGAAAAAAAAATAAAAGTTTATAATATTGTGTAGGTACTCGGGTATATATAAAAAATATAAAATAGGAAAAAAAAGTAGCGTTGTAAAAGAATTTTCAAATACAATATGAAACTGAGACTATATAAATACATAAATAAATATAAATATATAAGTAAATATATTACGTAAAAGTAGCATTGAATTTTTTAAACAAAGCGACTGATATACTGTAATTATCTCGTAATTAAGAAAAAATAAAAAATTAAAATTAAATATAAAAATAAAAGAATAGCAACAAAACTAATCATTGCAAAATAAAAGTATATATATATAAATTTAGAATAAATTGAAAAAGGGTTTAAGGATTCTTTGTTTTTTCTTTCTTTTATTTTATTAAGAATTCCAAATTTTACCCTCTTCTAATTGACATGCAAATTTGTGATTAAAATTACAAATAATAACCATGGAAACATAATATTTATTTCTTATATATAATATTTATAGATATAGATTTAAAAAAATAAAGTTATACAAAATAGATATAGATACATCGTAATCCAAAAGTAATGTCTTCTGTATAGAAGATGTATTTTATTAACTAATCGAAATTTTTTCGTATATGTGGCGTAGTAAGTATGGATAGCGTTCATGAATATTTCTGGTTTTCAATTTCCATAGATCGTTTTATGCAATATTTTAACAGTGAATTTTTCAGCTACACGTTAACATTTATTCGTTTAGGGAATATAAAAAAAACGGATGATATCTTTAATGGTGACGTTACTCAAAGATTAATGGAGTGTCTGCGCACACAACATATTTTCGCCTAATTACACATATAAAAATAATAGTATTAATGTAACATTTATATAACTTGCAATAATATATAAAAGAAAAATTGGTGAATTATTGTATACCATGCAGAGTAATTTACCAATTTGATTGCGTAATGAATGATTGATACAGAAATGCTGTAAGCTCTACTTGTGTAGTAACATGAGCTGCCTTAACATATATAAAATACATAATATTGTTTAATTATTTATCACGATTCCTTCGTTTGCATCGATTCAGAACTTATAATTTATAATGAACTTTCCATTAATTTTGGCTCACGTGTTGTTTTCACATTAGCAATTGGTATGTTGTCAAAAAAAAGTCTAAGGTTTCTAAAAATGCAACACAACAATAGTGATGTTTTTTTTTTTTAATTTAATAAACGAACAACTCTCTCTATACATTTTTATGTCGCCCAATATTATCATGAAATGAAAAAAACATCAATCTTCAAAATATATTTTAATAATTTTAATTAATTGTTTTTGTGTATCTCAATCCATCATTAAATTTGCCAAAAACATTGAACTATATATTGTATTGTATAAATAAGATTTACAAAATAATAAATATAAACAAAAAGGGATCGGTGAACGACATATTGTTATCTATATGTGGGGGTTTCTTTTGTATAACCTTGTATACCATATATTATAAATATATAATATAAATATATTGTAATATAATGTATTTTATTATTATATTTTCATTTCATATAAACGTTGAGCAAGATCGGTTTTCTAAATTCATTAAAAAAAAAAAATACTAGAATTCATTATTTATTTTTTATCAAGAAACCAATTAAAATTTAAAATAACATTGAAAATAATGACTTTTATGGGTAATTTTGAAAAAAAACCCTTTTGCTCTTATAATTTTCTTTTTTTTTTAATTTACATCCTTTACTCAATATATCCGCATCTAAACTAGTACTATACGATTCTATATAATATACAATAAATTTGATTAAAGTCTGTATTTGATATTTTTGCAAGAGTAATAATATGCCATAAATTTATATTGTTATTTTGATTAATATCTGGAATTGAGTCAATATTAATATTTAAACTATATCTATACATTTATATATATATGGTATATGATGTTTTTTTAATAAACGATAAAATAAAATATAATAATTATCATCAAAGAACTTTTTCAAAATAATAATATTGTATACGAATACATTTTAATTATATAATAAAATATATACTAATAATAAGTATTTTAATATAGAAAATAAGTAATGTACTGTCTTCAACTTTTCACCATATATTTATTTATACCATAATATTTCCAATTAAATAAGCTACATTTATTATATTGAATTTAAATTTCAATTTTCATCGTATACATACATACAAGAATATAAGAAATAAAGAGTTGACTCTTTTGATGAGGATTATAAATTATTTTATGGACGGACTATGGCATATATATATAAAATAAAAGCAAAATTTTAATTAATTATTATTATAAATACCCAACAGCAATCTTTCAAAACATATATATATTGTGTGTATAATAAATATAAAATATTAACAATATATATTGTCAGTCAGGTCTGCGCTGTCACATAATATTATATAATTGGGATGAAAACAGAAGTTATAAATATATAATATATAAATAATATAGCAAATATAACACTATAATTACGTTTTAAATAGGAAATATATTTTCAAATATTAATAATAAAAATGAACAAATATTTATATATTTTTTCTGTTTTTATTATTACGAGTATTATAATTATTTAGTTATGGAAAAATTGTATTGAAAAATCATTGGTATTATATATATTATTTTGTAATACATATAATTATTTATACAGTATTTATATTATATAAAATTGTGTTCGTTATAAATAAATTTAATGGAAATTATATAATGAATATACCAAAAAAATAAAATAAAAAAAATTGAATTACTAAAAAGTTTTTCATCATAATGGAAAATATTGGTTTTTCCCTTTGGCTTTTTTATTTTTTTTCTATATATTGTATATTATTTACTTATACCATATACCAATACAAAATAGTACATACACACATATTTTGTTGTTGTTGTATTATAATTATGCTTAAAACTTTTATGTATTTATTTATTTATTTATTATTTTTTTTTTGGTTTGACCATATTTATTTTCTGCTTAAATTAAAATTAAAATTTTAGTCTGATGTATTAATTGAATTATAAGAAATAATTATTCAAATTTTAAACATTTATGAAAATCATTACGATTTTCTATATATAGTTATTTGATCACTATTAACCATTTTCATCACTCAGTCAGTTTTCGGTATCATTTATGCTAAACGTCTATCTACCGATAATTACGTATCAATTGATAAATTTTTATACATATTTCCATATTAATTTACTTTGTAAATATGGAAAACATGGCATTCTTTCTTTTATTTGCCTTTATTTATTTATTTAGATTTTATTTTATACAATCAAATAAGGTGCGTTTTTTTTTTTGTTTGAATATGTCCTTCAAATTATAATTATTAGATTATGAATTCTCGATATCCAAAAACTGAAAATTTAAAAAGAGAATTTTTGCAATTTTGGTTACATCTTCGCTGATTTTGAAAAAAATTTAGTACGTATTACAGATTTATAATAAGATTGAAAGAAGTTTCTATAGCAAATAATGAACAGGAATGGTGACCATAGTGAACATTACTTTTGTTCAAAATTGGTATATATATATATGTTTATAATGAAATTATACAATATGAACAATTTTTATTGATTTCGTGACATTTTTCCGGCATTGAATAACAATACAATAAAATTTTATTTGAGTTAACATCAATAATTTACTAATAAATAATTTAGGAATTTAAAATATTGTTCTTATAAATATGAACCTAAATATAATAATTTGTCAGAAAACCTCATCATTTTCTAGGAAAATCATAAAAATTGTTTATATAATTTCATTATAAATCAATTTACCAAATTCTATCAACATTTAATTAAATATACTAAAAATTTAACCATTCAAATAAAAATTTCGTATATAATTCTAATATTCTGTATTATTCGACTGTCGGCTTGTCAAATGTTGAATTCAACAGAATTCACTGTATTTATACACTATTTATTATACAATATAAGATTAAATATAATTCATTGTTGACATTTTTAAATAAAATAGAATGACATGAATATTGTAGAAATTATTTATAGAAAAATTATAATTTTTTTTCAAATATTATATATAATAACAATTTTTATAATTTATTAAAAAAATGTCATTATAAATGTGTGTGTGTGTGTGTGTGCGGTGACATTACTGAACCGCATAAGAAAATGAATTTTACTTATCTTTCTATGTTATGTTCTACTGACTATACTCGTATTTTAATAAAATATTACAGATGATAAAATCATGAAAACTAAATTGTTGACATACGGTCATTTATATACATTTCCATGTGATTGTATAATATTTGAAATTTCATGTATACCCATATGCGAGTATAAATAAAATATGTATATTTAAGTGAGCAGTTCGAAAAGTTTCCTATATAATGATATATATAAAGTCTCGTGTTATAATTTAGTAATGTTTGTAAATACAAAGAAGTTACAAACATTAATTAATCTTGTTGCAAATTCGTACTTGAATTCAATATTTTTATATATTAAGTTGTATTCGTATAGGAATAAATATCACATAACAGTTCGATATATGGATCAACTAAGATACCACTAGAATTTTATTTCCAGATTGTAAATGTATAAATGTATATTTGATTATGGTGATAATCGGTCCGATTTGACAATAACATTTTTCTGTTGCTGAATGTGAAATGAGTTGCTAGAAGGAGTGATTTAAATCATATTTGACTACTGTTTTACATATAATATATAGAACAGTAATAGAATAAACCAAAAACAGACAACTTTTTGAAAAACTCTTTCACACAATACATCTATATCTACACAATAAATACAATTATTTATGTGATTTTCATTAAATTATCAAATCTTTGGAATCATCAAAAATTGTAAAAATTGAACTATATTTATACAAAATTTTATTATATATTATTCCTGTATTCGTAAAATAGTTTCATTATCGATAATAAAAATCGCAAATGATGCAAAAGTATATATATAATTTTAAAGTCGAACAAAGACCTACTACATAAATAAAATATATTATATTTTCATACAAAAAAATTTTATAAAATATTGTTATCTTTCTTCGGAAAAATATAAAAGTTAGATTTACTTCAATACGAGATATTAAATACAATAAATTCGTTAATATAAATATAAATTTCGTATTCTTAAACAGCTATAGAAATGATTTACAAAGCTGTGTAAAGGTATCTATTAAATTTTGTATGTTGTTACAATTTACAATTATTATTTTTATTTAATTTCATATTATTTGTTAATTATTAACAATTTTTATGCGGGTATTCAAAATTAATAAAACAAATGTTGCATATTTATATATCTAACATTAATTCAGTTTCATCGACACAGATCTCTCAAGGTTGACAATTTTATTTTATATTAAATAATACAAAATTTAAATTTATTTGAATATGTGCAAATGAAGGCAGTTATTGTATTCAAAAGAAATTTATTAATATATAGTACATAGTATGGAAAACTCGTCACAAACTAAATGTATATTTATTTGAATAAATATGGTAAGAAAAATTGTAGAGTTTAAAAAATTGAATTTTCAATATATATTTACTGTATTTGCATATGTATTTGTGTTCGTTGTACTATGTTTTTGATGTTTAAATTTTTCGTTTAGATATAAAATACGAAATAAAAATTTAATTTATAAAATGATGTTTTTTAAATGGAAATATATTTTTCCATTTTTTATTTATATTCAAGATGGATAATTTTTTTCTTTTGTAACATATAATATATAAATCTTAGAACTACACAAACATACATTACATATCAAATGCATATATATATATAATTATATACGGAATAATGCACATATATAGAATTACATTTAAATTTTAAAAGTTTTCCATGTTGAAAGCAGCATTTTGTTTAATGTTTTCTTCTTCGAATGTCTAAATGAATATTTTGTAAGCTACTTGTATCATTTCTTATAAACAGCACATTTTAATCTTTCAATGAATTTTTGTATAAAAGTTCGTTTCTTATAATATTATATTAGTAAAGTGCAGAAAGTGAAAAATAAAAATTAGTATAGTACGTATTACATACACTTTTAACGTAGGTATATTACATTGCACATAAATTGTATCAATTTAATTTATAATAATTTATAGATAATATATTGAATGACTTGTTGAAACAAATGTTTTCCCATTTCATTTAACAGATAAGTTATCTGCAGCATATATATGGTAGAAGTCATTATTCACGAATAAAATTAAATAAATAATTAATTAGTATAATTAAATATGTAAAACAAAATATTATTATTATTTTAATAAATTGAAAATAATATTCAGATACAGGTGTGCCTATATAGCTATATATTATATGTGAAGACATGTGCGCGAAAACTGATTTTAAGGATTTATAAGTATGGTGATTTTGATGTAAAAGATATAAGGAACGTTCAGGCCAGCTATAGTTTGAAAATGCTAAAATCCATAGTTATGGCTGTGTTAAAAATTTTAACTTAAAAGCATTTGGTTAGGGGAAATAATACTCCAACCACCATATCCTAAATCATTTGTTTCTATAAATAGATAGTAATAAAAACACATAAAAAATGCAGTAATATTTTAAAAATTATGAAAAAACCCAAAAAAAATGGTTCGATGATGATGGGTTATTTCAAAATATAAGAACCTTTTTTTCAACATATGGCATCCATAAATAACGTACGATAATATATATAATATAATTTAATCGAATAAACTTGTATGCAATTAGTATTTTTAATGTTTTAAGACTATACCCGCGATTCAGAGTTTATGTTTATAATTTTGAAAACATTAATTCACAATATACATCAAATGAACATAGATTTAGTGCTATGATAAGTATTACATATACACCATATACTATAATCTACTATGTCCCAAGTATATTGTAAATAATACTATATTATATTCCATACAAATAATACATATATATTTCTATATAGTTTATAGTATAATGAAAAGATAAATTTATTTCTTGACAGAAATATCAAGTGCAGACTTTAGTAGTGTAATTAAATTTTGCGGTCTTATGGAATTTATGAAATTAATATATACAACATATATATGATATGAATATAATATGAGTAAGTGTTATTATTATATGTATAATATCGTATATATTTTATATGAATGCAGACTTTATAGAACGTATATGGTTAGAGTATGTATATATACATAAGTACTTCAACAACAAAGATTATTATAATTATTAAAGACAAATATTCTCTACGGTATATATGCCATCAAATTTATAATAATTGATGTAAATATTATAATATCATATACAAAATGGATATTATACATTTAGACATTATTACAATATAGAAAAATGTAAATTCTTAAATTTCTATCAATTAAAATCATATATACACGAGATGATGTATAATATCTATAAATACTAAAAAATATATATAAAATAAAAATATTTCATATTTAATTGAGTAGAAAAATCAAAATATAAATTTTTTTATTTTAAAATATTTAGTACAAGGTGTTCGCCGGGAATGTTTACTACTTTGTTTGGTCATCATTTTGGCATAACCAGTGTCATCAAAAACCACTATTTATCGTTTAGTGAAATAATATCGTGAAGAAAGGACTTCTATAGCAGATAAGCACGAAACCTGGATCATAATGTACGAGAAGATCAGCTGAAAATATTGCTAAACTGACCTAAAAAGTCTTCAATAGAATGCATCACGCCTCAATTCAAAACCGTATAAGTCACTGTGTTACGTTATCGTAACATGATTGATAACTCTTTAACACCATAGCTGTATATGTTGATTAACATATGTGATATATAAGTAGAAAAAACCTACCCAGCGAACACCTTGTACATAATATAATTTATGTATATATATATATATATGTCATAATTTCCATAATCAAAAAATAATAAACATCAATTTATATGTCAATAACAAAAATATATTATTTGTTCGCCCTCATCAATACAATAAAGAGAGTGAACAAAAAATCAAATATAGGTATAGAGCTGCTATGTATTTTTTACCTAAGGTAAATAAAATTTTTGTTGATTGCCATACTCCATTATGAATAAAGGTAATTTATTAAACTATTCTATATCTATATATGGTATATATATTTATCACAAAATTATAAACACAGAGTCAAATATAAAAAATGTCCATTTATATTTAAATAAATAAGTTAATTAATTAATTATTATTATTATTATTATAAAATTTTTGAAAACATATAAAACAAAACACTTTGTTATAATCAATTTATACAAAAAATTTTTACTTTTTTTTTTAATTCAATTTATTCGAAAATTACTTTATATTGTATAAATTATAAATATAACCGCAGATGAAAACACATCTAATCAAAATGACCGCAATTCCGTAACTAAAAGAAAAATCTTTATTCTCTCACATTAAAAAAGCACAACGTTATATATTGGTTTTAATATAAAATTATTAAAATCAAAAGCATATCGTGTCACACGTTACATATATTTTATATTTGATTGTGTGTGACAGTATTTGTAAATTTAATCGAGAAAATGATGAGAAATTTATATTAACCTCTTTATAATTTTAACTCTTATAACATTTTCTTACAATTTTCTATTTTTTTATATTTTTTCTCATACATATCATGTGGGTTGTGGTGATGCGCAAGGATAATTTGAATTTTCTCTCAATTTTATACATATATACATGCGTTCGTATTCGTGCAGCGATGTTTATATACAAAACTTAAAAACTTTCATTCTAATATATTGTATATATATTAAAAGAGCATTTTCCTCAATTTTTCATTTTCTTAATTTCCATATAAATATAGTCCTATAAATATATTGTTATATATATTAGAATTATATTCCTATATATCTCTTTTAGCTTCTGCTACTGTATACGTTTCTATATATAAAAATTTTGGTTATTTTCTATACAGATTATATATGAATACATCCGTTAACGTATATATATATATTCTTATGTACACCGTCTGTCTCAAAAAATTCCCGAACTTTTTAAAAATAAAAACAATATAATTAATTATTTTGAGTTAATTCTTTTGATTTATTCAAAATAATCTGTTTTAGCCAAAATACAGCATCAGGCACATTCAAAAAATATAAATCAAATGACTATATTTTATGTCTTCAATAGAAATTGTTTTCATAACGTCGCAGTACAAGCTTTTTGCATCGAATTTATATCAGCAAAATGCTTTACTTTCATTCTATATATAACCAAATGAAACTGTTTTCAAAACAGAAAATAGTATAATAGTCAGCCAAACTAGACAAATATGGTGAATGGTGATTGTTCGTTAAAATGCTGTTTTTGGTTAAAAAATTGGTAACAAATCAATGCTATCACGAGAAAGATGCTAATTTGTATAATCACGATATTCTCGTCGAATACGATGGATACGATAAAAGTAAACGTTTCCTAACTTCCAAATAATATGCAACGCAGTGAAAGTTTAGCCACTTGAAGCGAATTCTTTGTGAATAATATCAATAATCGCAAACTTTCATTTCTTTTATCATCGCACCATAATTTCTTCAAGTCTTCATATTTGTAGCGATTATATTATTCATAAATTGTATTGTATTAGATACATCATTTCAAAAGTTTTGGAAAATGTTTTTCCAAATTAAATATATATAGCTCTTTGTTTGTCAACGTTTTTTTTTTTTTATACCGATTCCACTATAATCGCTTGACCGCAATAACTTTGCTTGCATGTAGACAATGGAGTGTCATGAAAAATTGACACAAAATCAGTTAAGGATGTGTTTTTCTATAAGTATCAATAATATCACACATACATACAATAGTTGTTACCTCATGGTTTATGAGATTTTCTACGGGTTCGAAAATTTTTGATACAGACAGTACCGTATATTGACGAGGCGGTTTTTGAATCTATTTTATATATACTATATCATTTAGATATTATACATATATTTTATATACACGTCTACCTACATATACATTGTGTATAGTATATACAATATATATATGTAGATGTTTTTGCCCGTTGATAATCTTGTTCGTTAGATGAGAAAATTAGAAAATTCCATTTATTTACGAAATGTCAATGGCACTAATTTTTTTATTAGTTAGAAGAATAACAGAAAAACCGCACATAGATAAATACAGAAATACTACAATATATATGGTATATTACTAAAACATATTGTGGTATTTTTGTATCAATGTTAAAGAACAAGGGTGAAAATCATATAAATCTATCTTGTTTACATTATACATAGATTATACACTTGAATAACTGGCATATGTATATGGATATATAGTCGTATATGTATATGCAGCCGCGATCTAATTTTACGGTAGATTTCTAATCGATTTAATTCTTTTCTATATTATATATAAGAATAAGGTAAATATATATATATACTTTTTTTGTTATACGTGTTTTTCTGTTATTCGCATTTATAGAAATGATATAAATTTTGCTAATAAAAAGTTCAAAGATTTTTAAATTTACGTTATATAAATACTTTACAAAACATTTACGAAAGTTTATATAATAAAATTTTATATATTGTATATAGTAGATATGACATAAAGTAAATGATGAGTGACAATGATTTAAAGTTTATTAAATTTAAATTTTTTAAAGTATCTACATTTTTATTTTAATCATCAATATCAGTAATATAAAAATGAGAATACACATCGAATATTTTGACGAATTAAGAAATAAACAAATATATTTCACATATTCTAATATACATATATTATAGTTCATATTGTTCCGCTAATATATCCTATCCTAAACATATAATCAATCAATATAATAATTAATTGATACAAACTGATTTTATATGTTAATTTTATTGTTTTTTTTCTTATTTAATTAAGTTTTAAAAACAAAAATAAATAAATTAATATTAATATTATTTTGCTAAATAAAACCTTAATTATTATATTTAAGAACAATTTAATAAATGGAGCAGTCGTTCTGTTTTGCTTGAAGACAAAACTTTAAACTTTCTTCACTATATATGTGCCATATATAGTATATAGAAATAATTACACATAAAGATACATCCAAGTCCCAGACAAGAAAACAAAATATTTCCTAATATACTCGTATATAATCTAATATATATATAGTATATTGTATTATACCATATATTGTGTCTTTCAACAAAATATTTCATAATTAAAATCATTTCATATATACGCTATACTAAAACAATAACTTTCTTTTGTCTGTCACACACCATAGACTTTTATAACTAAAACTTTTGCTTATATACACCAAACTAAAATTTACTCTAATCTGTGGAATTTTGTTATATATATTATATTTTATATATTGTATATACAAACTTACAATATATTGTGTATGTCATTTCATTATACATATACACGTATATGTGTCTATTTATATACTATAAAAATATAACGAAATAGTCGAATTCGATAAAATATAAAATATTATTCACAAGTATAAAATACAAATAATATCGAATAAAAACTGATCAGTTAAAAATTAATAAATAATAAGGGCAAATAAGAATTCTAATATATAACAACAATTCGATCACGAAATTCATGGTATTATAAATTAAAATAATTTTATTTTATTTTATTATCACTGATTGAATACAAAAAAAAAACTGTTTATCATAAATATATTATTTAGCATTGAAATTTAAAATTTGTTAATGTTTTATACTTAAAATTGTTGTTTGATTTTTAAATATTTGTATGACTTAGAAAATTTATCATTCTCATTCAGTCTATTTTATCATTAAGATTAGTGTGCCTATTTGTTAATGATATACCAATATATCTATTTTAAATTAAATAATGTACAAGTTGCATGTATGCTGGAAATGTAATGCAAATGATTTTGAATTTAATGCGGTAAATAATTTCGTAAATGCTGACAAATCAACAAGGGTATACTATGCGTTATAGTTATATACACCAAATAATATATTGTATTTTAGTAACAAAAACATTCTTTATACAATACTAAAAAAAATAGATTGGATATGAAATATGTATATACAATTCAACTATTCGATATGGATATAAACAAAAACTTAAACCAACATAAATAACAATCAATGTCATAATAAAAGTAATCACATCATAACATAAATAAGTTATAGAAAACTTATAAAATCAGTATAGCATTAACCGCTTAATCGACACCATATGATAAATGTTTTTCTTAAATTTGAAGAATTCGTATATGTATATGAAGAGTACGTGTTATTATACATATAATTACGATATAAAAATATTGACATAAATCATTATTGAAAAAATTACTTTTTTGATCTTAACTTAAATGGATTTTAAAGAAAATAATAAATATATTGTAATAAATATTCATTTACAATGTTTCATCATACACATCATTGTTGTGTAACAGATAAAAACCAAAAAAAATACAATGTCATATATAATACGGAATACTCTTATCCGCACACACATGTGCACATATTGTTATAGAAATAATATTTTATTATTGTCTTTATAACGAAACGGAATTTATCAAAATAAAAATGTTTACATGAATTTTTAATATTTATTGTTGCGTAACAATATAATTAAATAAAATTAAATGAAAGAGTATAACTTTCGTTTTAATTATATGCTCTTTTAAACAATATATAAAATTGCACATATATGACTTTAATTATTTATTTATAATATTTTATTATAATGGTAAATTTGTAAATTCATAACAATATTATTATTTATAATTGTATTTTATTTACCAGATAATTTACTATAATTAATTCATATAAAAAATCAAATTATAAAATTATGAATAAATTGATTTGATAATTATTCGATATTATAATATATTTAAACATTTGGAAATCTAAATATATTTGGATATATTTGATATTATTTTACAAAAATATTCTTTGATATTAAATTTTATGGTTAAAGTTACGTTGTTGTATATAAAACTAATTTTTTTCTGGTCTAAAATTTCATACATTAGCTCCAGATATAAATTTTGGACCAGATGCTGCAGGTACATTCTGTACGAGGCAACAACAGTATAGCTCCGTTTTAACTCCGTAAACCGACATTTTAGCGACAGAAAAAAAAAACAATTCAATATGAATTGTTTCTGGTGCTACCTCCAAAATGTCAAAGTAGTTTATTTGATTGCATTGTTTGTACACACACACACACAAAATAAAATAAAAAATAAATGATTGCATAGCAAAATTTTTTGATTCAAATTAAGTGATACTAAAATATTATTTCTGTTTTTGTTGCAGGTTTTGTATTGCGATGCTAGCAACCAACAGAATCAGGACCAGAATAACTCCGTTTAACACCGTCTCTGTTCCAGACCACACCGTTTCTGTTACTAATTTTGGACCAGAAAAAAATTCTGTTTTATACCACAACGTAGATTACGGCATATGGAAAGCAATGATAAATTGAAATTAATTAATTAAAATTTTATAATTGTACATGTAGTCACGTGAGATTTTACAATTTGTAACGCTCACAAATCACGCTATTCAAAGTGATGCTAGTGGTATCTGCCAAACATTAATTATAAGTAGACCAGTTGGTAAATTCGTCCGTATGGGAGTATATATAAAAATTCACCAATGTACAGCTAATTACATATATATTAAAATAAACTCAAGTATACAATACAGAGAGAGAGACGAGACGAATATTATTTTGATATAGAAATCTGAAAAATGAAATTTTTTAAAAATTACAAAGGATAATAAAATATCACCGATAAAATAACCGTTACGCAGAGAAACAAAATGAGAAAAATTACTGGTATTTTAGAAAATTAATTTTGGTAATTTTTCTGTATACGGGAATTATCTTTTATTTTGGTTATGTTTGTTAGAAAATATTCGTCCTTGTACAACATATATATAGAGATTTCGTTTATATATGATATTAGTTATATTATATTAAAACATATATAAACCATACATTGAATTGAATATACACAGAAAATGAAAAATATAATTATAATAGGAAAATGTTTCATTCACACATATACATATGCTATACATATACTAACCATTTATAAATGAATATTATCCTTTTTTCCACTTATTTCATATATAATACACCTATACATATTATAGTAACACCATTATAGTACATTACATAACACTAATATAGTAAATATTTCATATGCCCTTTTTTTTTTTTATATATATTGTGTGACAAAATATCGGAAGGAAAAGGAATTTAATATATGAAAGTAACAATGATGGATATAGGATATTTTGTATAATAAAAGGAAAAGCAGAAAAAAAAAATGGTGATTATTATTATGGAAAATTAATTAAGCCATTTTTTTCTATTTTTTTTTTTTTTTTTATTCTGCTATTTATTCGTCCGTTTTTATATTTAGTAAATGTAACTTCAATGGTTAGTTTTTTTACAGTTTGAGCTAGATAAAATGAAGTGAACGTATATAAAATATTGTGCGTTTATACATATAACAAGTAAATAAAAAATATAATATTTGATATACTATTCGTACCAGTTTTTTGTTTAGTTCTTATCATTTGTGTGTCAACATTAATAATATCATATGGAAAATTCACTTTTTAATGAAAGAAAATTTCAAAATATATTTATAAATGAAAAATTATTTTGGAACAAAAAAACAAAAAATTATAAATATGAATGAATAATTGTAAAATGAAAAACCAACAAATATATGTACATAGCACATATCATCAAATTATTTCCATTTAAATGAGTCCATATATTGTATTATAATATTTTAATTTGTAATAATATATGAATAAAAATTCCATGAATATCCTTATTATTTTGCCAAATTACAATAATAACAATATATATATATTAGTTATTATATATGCATACTTTTTACATACCTAGATATATGTTAAAATAGTATAGCTACATTGAAATTGAAATGTTATTCAACCAATTTTGCTCAACAAATCCGCAGAGGTTTTATTTAAGAATATATACAATGTGTTTGGTTTTTGCATACATATTTATGAAAACATTATATTTAAATGTGTATAAATATATATACCATATATAGTTATAAAATTATATGAAAGATAATGTAAGTGTAACTATATGTTTATACAGAAGAATCTCTATATATGATACGACCATTTTATCTATCTATATATATGTCATAAATTTAACGATGTAATTTTCAAACAATTTAATATTTGTTATTATTATAATTTAAATATGAAATTTATTCAATCAGTTTTACCGTCACATGGTACAGAAAATTATTTTAAATATGTTAATACATCAAAGTACGCTCACTTTCAATATATTGTTGCAAGTCCAGTTGATTGATAGAATTCATAGTAATATAAGTGACAATATGCACTTATATTTTAACAATTGAAAATTGATGTTGTTTTAATTTTAAGAACTATTTCGATACACTTATTGAGTATAAATATTTTTTAAATTTACAACTATGTTATATTTTATATACAGGATATACTCCAAATATTTATTGAAAACTGAATAATTTTTATTTATTATTTTTTTTTTGAATATTGTACCTGTGATTTAGATCAAATTTATTATTCATCAGGTCATAGCTATATCAGTATATTCAAGTTGCGTGTCTAAATATTAGACACATATGATAAATACTTGAAATAATTCTGTGTAAATACACCATATTTGTAGATTAGTAGTTTTTGTGCATTGTAAAGAGTGAAAAATTTCTTTAGAAAATTAGCCTCACATTTTTGTGATATAAATGTTAAATGTCGAATGTAGTGTTAAACCCATTATCAAGAATATTTATGGGGGTTTAACACTACATGAAGAAAGTATTAATTAGTTTATTATTTAATCGACGGCGTTATCTATAGAAATTAAAATATTACTATAATATTCATTAAACGTTAATTAAAATGATTTTTATCCTATATACGCATTATAATAATAATAATTACAATATGAAATATTATATAATTAATATAATCAATCATTATCACAAATATAGTTATGATTTACAACTATACCGAATACAGGACCAAAAATAAATTGCTAATTTATTATTTTATGTATATTTAATATTTTAGTAAAATCTTCTACCTCATATACAAAAACTTATATGTCATATATGTTTAGAGATATACATTCGGCTGTATCATCGTATATATAATAAAGATTTCACTGTGTAAATGTATTGTACATTCGTTTACATTTTTATATGTGAATAATATTACAAAAATGTTGTTTGCATATTAAAATATCAAAATGTTTCCTACATTATCCTATTTTATTACCATTATACACACACACACATATATATATATAAATTTTTCTTATGGTGTATACGAAAAGTTACAAATATATAGTTATGTTCAAATTATTATTATTATTATTGTACAAAATATAATGTGAAATTAGTAATATAATAAAGGCGTACGCGTATGGTAAATATATAACAAACAAAATAGAAGCGATTTTGCGGAAAAAAAATAATACGTATTATGAAATATATATGAAAGAATAAAAACATTATTCGAATGTACAATAAAATAAATTTTCTTCACAGCAAAAATATAACAAAAGTGCACATTTTATTTATTGTATTATATTTGTATGCATATGAATGAAAATGAACATATAATGACCCATAATAATGTTATATTTTGTATAAATGTGAAATATGATAAATGTAATTTATATTCATACAATAAGTTTTCATCTTAATATGCCTGCGCACATATTCAGTAATTGTTAAATTGTATATATATATGAAAAATAAGTATATTTTATTAAATATTACAGTATAATTAAATAAATTATTATTTACTCCTACAACACTTAACACAATAAAAATAAGAAAAACAGTTTATTGATTTGTAAATTAATTAAAAAATTGTTTTTTTCTATACCATGCAAAAAAAATGTATAATGTTTTGAAATAAGTTATTATAAGTATATGTGTGTTCCTTGACTTTTGTTAATATGAAGTTGAGATTCGCGTTATAGATAAGCGTATATACATTATATTACAATAAAAAGATGCCGCTGTACAATGGTAAATAACATAAATAATTATGGAGTAAATTGTAATTGAAGTATTATTAAAATTTAGTTGACAAATTTAAATGCCTCCTTTTTACATACCACTTGAATATTTCTTAATTTTAATCTGTGACATAATAACAAAACATAGTCTTCTGGTAGTATGATATAAGCACATTAAAATTAATTAAGTATTTATATGTTATCAAAGTGATATTATTGTACATTATATTATCTGTGGTGCAAAGCCTGAGAAATGACATTCATATTTCAAATCACTATATTTTTCTTACAACTTGAATGAAATTAGCCTATAAATTATATGGAAAAAAAATTGGGAGTTCACCGAACTAACTTTTTGCGAAAATAATAATATAATAAAGATATGACAGATTTTTCGTTTGAAAATTATAGTGTTATTGAATACTGAATATATGATGTTTCTCAGGCATCGTCATTCGCCGGCCACTGATTATTATGTACGTAAATAAGTTTATTTGAGTATTTATTTGTGTAGACTATATGTCGCATTACATTTTTAAATATAAATTAAATTAATTGAATAAATTAGCATAATAATATATATATATAGTAAATTAAATCAAATAATAATGATGCGCAATTTTTAAGACTGAACTATATGAACTATTTCATTTAACAAATGAATAAATAATATTGTAAATGTATATAATTAATTAAATAATAAAATTCATATTTTTAGAATAATATTTTATACTATACTTACAGTATAGAGCGTCGCGTGAACAAATGAATGAATGAAAAACAAACAATAGCGTAGCATTGGATTCACTTACGCAGAAAATTTATGGAATTAGAAAAACCAATATCTTTGATAAATATGTCATATAGCGTTGGCGGCTACTTATAGATATTAACAATGTAATAACAACACGTTAGTTAGGCGATAATCGCGCAATCTTACAAAACATATAATTGAAATTTAGAAAATTTCTATCGTAACAAAATTGGTCAATTGTTAATGGTTAAATATATAATCCAGAGTAATTTTATAACTTGACTGTGTAATACGAATGCTTGGTAAATCGAATTTTATTGTCATGATTTGCAACCAAATATATATGCGTTATATATATTATAATTAATTAATACACAAACAACTAATAATTGTAATTACTATAATTTATTTTGACCGTAATATTTTGTCTAATAAAATTTGCTTACATATATCTTTGGATGGCAACTAAGTTATTACACATTTTGAAGATAAATAACATATATATATACAACGTATTAAAAAGCATATATAGGTAATATTTATTTAGCTATTTTTACTATATGTGTAACAAACATTCCTATATGAATTCAATTTATCTTATTGTTCAGATATAATCGATACATTGTTGTGAGTTGTGAAAATATTTAAATGAAATAGAATTAAATAATAACATCTCGTAATATTACATAAATATATAGCCCTTCAAAACACCAAATAATTAAGATTCAGAAAACGAAAAGGTCTGTATATATATATAAAAACGCACCTATATATAAATACATGATATATATATATATGTCTAACATAAAATAGAGTGTTCCTGTTGTTTATAACTTTATTATGTCTATAGAATGTGAAACTTTTCTGTTTTCTTCACATAAATAAATTTTTCATTTTAACAAAATATATATATTTAAAAATACATTTTATAGCAAAAGTAAGTACACGATTTTCTATTTTTCCTTGTATATATATATTAGTTGCTCATTTTTTGTATTATCAAAATCAATTGTATGGAAAATTGATTTCTTTTTTCCTTGCATTTCATTTTTATGTAATCACAAAATTATCAATAGCTTTTTGATCTTTACAAAAATCATGTATAAAGGAAATAAATATATATATATTCAATATAAAAAAAAAAGACTGATAGTGAATGAAATACAGAGAGTATGAAGTACTTTATAAAAATATTAATATACACATACAATAGTACACTTTTTTTTATAAGAAGCTTCAATATATTCTATAAAATATAGTTTATATAATGTAGCAAAACAATATATATATATATATATCTATATTCAATATAAGATTAGGTCAAATTCAGAATTGCTTTATACACAAACAATCTTTTTTACTATGTACATAATATTTCATATACAATATAGCGAATAATAGATGCATTTTTGCAAAATGTATTTCTACTTTCAAAATACCTCTTCAGAGAATTGACTATTTACCATTTTTATTTTATTTTCGGAATATTATTGAAATGGGAAGAAAATTTACACAGAACGCTGTTCGATAGTTTATATAAATATAAAATAGTACACCAAAAAAAATATATCTATAAATATATTTACTTTCATATATTGTACTATAATCTCTAAAAATTTAAAGTTTAAGAAATCGATATAATTGAAGGTGGAAATTTTTTTTAAAAGTTTATATGTATTTTTCTCTTCTACATAAGCAGATAATAAACAATAAGTTACAGTAAAATAAATAAACTATTATATTTATTTATAATTAAAATAATTTTGATTCGATAAAATAATGGTTAGTGTAACATTTTATCTTATATCTTATATCAATGTATTAAAGAAATAAAATATATGACATCAATGTGTCAATATATATACTTATACACACAATCAAGATTTTTACATTTAAAATTGCCATTTAGAATGGCCGTCGTTAAATTATATATTTATGTCATTTATAATTTGTATGTGATATAGATAATATCAAAAAAATAAAATATTATTATTACATCAAAAATCATCATTATTTTTTTGTAGTCATATAAGGTGTTTTTTTAAGCGCAATTTTTGAGGTTAAATAAAATGTGGGAAAATTGATGAATTTATCAAACAAAAATAGATGGAATTTTATATTTAAAAAAAAAATAACATCTGGCAGCTGTGTTATTAAACATTTGAATAATGATGTCAGTTATGTTGGTCTCAAAACGTTGTTGGTTCAATGACATAGACGAATGATTTTGGAGGTCAATTCATTGATGTTTATAACTTGAAATGATTGAAACGTTAAATTTGTTTTTCAATAAATCGATTGTTGTATACTTGAAGTATGTCATGTGACACAATATTATTGCTGTAATCACATGTCGTCTATATACGTCACTAAATTTTGTACACAGAAAATCTGATTATTAACATTCCTTTGTTAAGATCATCATTTACGCCAGTGACAAAGGCCTGAGAAATAGCATTCAGCTTTCAATAACGCTACATTTTTCTTATTTTCTGGGTGAAATTAAACTAAATAATGAAAAAAAAATTTTCCGGAAAATCGATTTTTATTAATTATCATCTTTTTTAATTGCGGGCCATAGAGTTTTTACGGATTTCCATATTTGCATACACCATTGCAAATTATAATCAATTTCCAATCATTCATAAAAGAGATTTTAAAAATGGATTCACGCGTTCAAGAAATATGATCAATTTTCCAAACGATGCCAAAAAAAAAAATTTAAAGAAATTGGTGGTACTGTATATAAAGTGAACATCCAAATGGTACAAAAAATATATATACAATACCATTATTTCATACAAAATTTTAATGACATCAAATGGAAAATCGGTCATATGTTTTGAATGTGCAGTGAATCGATTCTAAATATCTTTTCTATGAAAGATTTGAAATTGATTATAATTTGCAATTCTGAATATAAAACATGAACATTCTAATTTTTTTTTTTTATAATGTAGTCTCCACTGAAAATAAATTTGTACATAATTTCAATGAATATAGCGTTGAATAAGCCCATTTTTCATTGTTTCAATGAATAATTCCTTAATATTTTACCTTTTTGAAAAATTATCTTAATGTACTTGTTTATTGAATGAATGAATTCGCGTTCATTAATTAATTAATTAATGTTCAGAATAATAAGTTATTAAACGGAACACGTTGAAAAAATGAATAATATTCATAAAAAACAATTATACAATTCTTTAAACCAACGTAGTAGTGATTCATTGAAAAACATTCATTTTCTATATTATGTTTTAATGAATTATTCGTTGATTTAATAAATGTTATTTCATTTTAACAAAATGAACCATGTTCCTTGGAGCAAAATTAATTAATATTTCATTGTTTTGACGTTACTTTTTAAATGGATGCATGTACTTTTTTTTTTCAGTGTACTTTCGACTCGTCTACCGCACAAAATTATATTGATATTGAAATCTGAATACATTTTTTTCACAGTTGATCACTGCATTTACCATAAAACGCCAGTTCCTATATTATTTCAAAAGAATAACGAATAAAAAAAACGATATCGCCACCATATAATTCACACAATATACAGCAAA
Organism: Bibio marci; assembly: GCA_910594885.2. Taxonomy (NCBI): domain Eukaryota; kingdom Metazoa; phylum Arthropoda; class Insecta; order Diptera; family Bibionidae; genus Bibio; species Bibio marci. The sequence continues at coordinate 24,563,941 of OU343114.1, read as the reverse complement.
TTTTTGTGAATGAATGAGTCTCTCATTAATTGTATATATGAGGATTATTTTCACATCATATATACAATAATTTGGTTTATTGACGTATCCAAATATGTATAAAAATGACGAATAAAATGTAGTTGCATATATAAATAAGTTTGTCGAACTTATCTATAATTTGTAAGCGTTGATGAATAGTGGCGTTAAACGTTTCATGTTGATTTGTCAAATTAAACAAAAAAAAAAAGTATGATTTGAGAAGAGCTTCAGTTTTCACTCTATCACACTCATAAAAAATACTCTAAACCTTATTTTTAACCGTATATAAATGTAATATTATAACTTAATTTAATGCATATATATATACCTATAATATAAGTTGTATGCCATAAATATACATGTTCCCTTAACGAACGAACGTATTTTTCTAGAACGATGACCAGTAGGTCGACGGATTTTTAAGAAATTAAATGCTTAATTCCCAGAGCGAGAAAAGGTGCATAATTAATATCGCTTTATTGGATTTTATGTAAACTTTCAGTAATAATAGGTAGTATATGAACAGACAGATGTCCATACAAAAGGATACTGAAGTGAAAATTGCAGAAATATAATGGGAGTAGAAATCAACGAATTGATGCGTGTATGTAATGTATTTATTTGTACACATTTATAAATTTATTTGTTATAGATTAACAATGTATTTATACAAAATTACTTATAATTTTTTAGAAGATGGTACTTCTCTCAACAGTCCCCTATATGTGAATACCAGGTTTTTTAGTACAAGTATCGCAATAATTACGTCTTTCCCGCCATCCTCCCGGCGTTTTTCTATCCGAGCAAAGAATACAATCTTTTTTTTGTACCTGTACGAATAACATGAAATTTTCCGTCCAACATATATTACGTCATGCCGCATGTATGGCAGCATTCGATTTTTTTAGAATATTTGCAATGTCGCGAGTATGGTGGCATTCGTTCGCTAAGGGTTAATAACAATATCTTCAGTTATATAATTTAATAGATTTTGTAACAGATTTTTTCTTCTTATAACATATATATAACATATAGTAAATATTATAAGTTATATATATTACAAATTTGTATATACCAAATAAAATTTTGTATACTATTAAATTGCAAATAAATTAAGTAAATAAAACCGTAATACATAATAAAATATAATAAAATTATAGAAAATTGTATATATATAATACATATATGGATTGGTACACTAAAATATATATATATATAAAATCTAGTATATTTAGAGAAATTTATTTATATTTTTTCTTTATTATGCAATTGAAGGAAGATGAAAACAACTTCAGTATCTTCAGTATATACAGATAGCTAGTTATATACAAAATAAATAAGGAAAAATAAAAAATTTACTTTCATCTCTATGTCTTTATATGTATAGGAAAAGTTCAAAAATAACAATAGCCCATATATACACACAATTTTAAAAAGTCTAATTCTTATAATTTTTTTCTTCTTGTCAAAATACATATAATAATAATAATAATAATAATAATAATAATAATAATAATAATAATAATAAAAAAATAAATAGAAATATATAAAATTATATTATTCACATAAACACTCATACATATAAAATTGTTATATTGTATTATATATACTACAATATATATATATAACTATATAATATTATTGTTTGCTATATACATAAAAAAATATATATATAATATAATAAAAAAAAACCACAAGAAAAATATTTTGCCATAAAAACCATTCAAAAAGATTTTCTATTTAGAAAATTTTCGTTTTTCTTCTTTTATTTACTATGTAATCATCCTTTATATATAACATTTACCATACATAAAACTATATATGTACAGATATGTATTATTTTTCTATATATATGTGTGTATTGTGTGTGGTTATGCTTATATATTTATATATTTATTATATCATGTGAACACATATATATGTATATATAGTACTGTTGTGATGTTTTAGCAAAAGTGGCTAGTATTGTTTTCAATCCAAGAAAATGGGTTCAAACCATATAACAATTGCGGCAAAGAAGCATCTTATCAATTTTAAGTGCCAAACACAGTATTTTTGTACATAGCTATATATATATATATGGTATATAAGCGTACATTGTATATATACATGCATTGCACATAGAGAAACATACTTATTTCAACTGAATGCGAATCAAAACAATGATGGAAATAGATATAATAACATAAACTAAATAATTAAATTTATTTATTTATTATATGTGTAGAGTCTTCCACTACATATATATATATATATATATTGAACTGTAAACGAGTGTATTGTTCAAATTATTAGAAATATAAAAGAATTAAACTTAAAATCAGATGTACTACAAGCTTCATAGAGTAATCACCAATATGTACCATATATTATAATGTAATAGTTATTTATTAATTTTATATAAAAGAAATAATTAGAATTATTATTAAGAACACTAAATATTATAAATGATTCGTGTAAACTAATTTTAATATAGTAATGGTTTTTTTAAGTTATTTTTTATAAATGTTATTTTAATTATTTTCCGTTAGTGAGTTTAATACATATGTAATTTTAAAAATTATAAACTGTATATGCGATATATGTAATTTTGATTGAACGTATATGCGTATATAATTCAATTTTTTTATCATAACCAGGACATTTAAATGATCATTATTTTAGTATTTCAATGATCATTATTTTAGTATAGTATGCAAGAAAAATTTTATATATTTAATTTTTAATTAATTATGTATTGTTAATTTTAGATTACAGAGAAAACGCAGCTCTACACGAACCATTATGAATAGAATTTATTTTTGATTTAAAACCATTTGAAAATTATAAGATATACAATTATATATGTCACTTTAGTAAATTCGACAGCAACACATGTATCATATCGACATCGAGACATCATTGTTACATCACAACAGTGGGGCACACAATTACCAAACACATTAATTTTACAGTCTCCATCGTCCATAGGTGTTTTTATCAATTTTCCAATTGGTTTACAATTATATGGATGTTCTCATTTATTCAATTATATATGCAACCAGTGGTTTAATTAAAGTACGCATAAGCAACTTATTAATACGAAACCCGATTAGTATTTTTGTTCAAGTTTGAAAGTGAAATATGAATTTAAATGTATATATAAAATAATAATGTAATAGGTGACTGATCGATATAGATCCCGGGTGGTATATTTACAAAACAAACCATATATATTAATTCAATGCAAATTCACAACAACAAATCAATTGAATCATTATTGACTTACAAAACACAAACATGAATGATGTAATCTCAATAGATTGAATTCAATACGGACGATTATCACATGTTTATACAAATATTGATAATATATTCAGACAATTATAAACAATTTATGGCCATATTATCATTCAAAACATTAAATTTATGCCGTTATAGGCTTACTGACCTAGAATTTTATTCGAACCACTCTACCATGTTGTGTATCTCATTTTAAAGCAGTCTTCATACCTAAATATCCAATAATTTTAAAATTTATATAGTTTCGAAGCTATAACAATTTAAGGGTTTCCACCACATTCAATAGAGTTATATTTCTGTGTACTGACCTAGTAAATCAATTTGGTGTAAATGGGGTAACCATTGAGATTTGTGTATGTTTAAATTCCTTCCAATAACAAAAGCAAAAGTATATGTTTTAAAACCATTTATCTGAAATTTAATCCACACAATTTAATTTAATTTGCTGATAAGCAGTCAAATTTATTGAGTTGGGAACACATCATTAAAACAGTTATGAACTAGAAACAAAAACAGAATATTCTTTCTAAATTTTTGGTGTATATAAAGAATCATGTTATGTAAAAACAATCTCAAAACGGATAGAGAGAAGTCCCTGTTGGAATGTTAAGATTGTATGCCTAAGACAAATGTTATGTTATTTGAAGTATTTTTACTGTCATCAGTGTAAATTACATACATAAATATAAATAAACATAATATATATATATATATATAGATGTACATAATATACACATGATATAATAACAATGTAACACTCTGTGCAACCCTATATATATATATATAGAGTACGTATGGTATATATCTTATATATTATTGTTGTTGAAATAATACATATAACAATACAAACAAACAATAATATTTGCAAAGAAAAAGAATAAAAAAAATAGTGAAAGAAATAAAAAGATAAGATAGGAAAAAGAAATATTCATACCATGAAATTTTGTATTCATTAGATATATTTTCTTTTCATGTTCATAATATTTTGATTGTTCTTTATGTGTTTTAGAGAGTATATATAGAAGTGTACATGTTATTTATATATTGTATATAATATTTGTATAAATAAATAGAGATTTACTTTATTTTATATATATACATAAGATAATGTAGATGATACGAAAAGTGCATATCACATATCTCTAGTAATCATTACTAAAAATATTCGTATATTTATTTTAGGAAAAAATTACATACATATATTATAGCATTTTAAATTATATGATTTCGCTACCTATATATTTATATGTGTACTTTAAATTTTAAATATAAATGATACCCATATACAATATACAATAACATTAAATACAATATAATTAAACATATTCATTCAATTTAATTAAAATAAAAAAACTTTGATTTGATTTAAAAATCATTCTATTATAAAAGTTTATATAAAAAAGTGTATATAATGTATATGAGAATAACTAACTATAAAACTATAAATTTAAATAATACATTTTTTCTATTTATACCATATATATTTATATGATAATATAAAATTTATCTATATTTATTTATATATATATATATGGTGAAAAGCTTTTGTTTATAATGCAGATAAGCTCTTTTGAAAATAATTTTAATTGGCATAGTATTATTTATCAGTTGAGACAAATGTTACGATGTCTGTCATTTACATAATATGTGTGGTACAATATTATATAATAAGAATAATGTGTACGAAATATAATGTATGAATAAAACCTATATATGAATATCGAAAAATTTTGTCAGTTATACTTTTATTTGTCATCTAATGTCAACTAGGATATAGCAGTGAAACACAGTCATATTAAGAATATATATATATTTTGTTTATATATTTATTTGTTTATTGTAGGTCAACGAAAAAAAGAAAACATAAAGACTTTGAATTTTTTTTAATTTTAAATAATACACATTCGTTTTATTTGTAGCTAATAATCCGGTGAAACTTTTTGTATGTACTTCCAATTTCTTCAATGAATGCTTGTACATAAATTGTAAGTACATCCAATTTCATGAATAGACATTGCCAATGAACTCATTAATTAATTTATCAAAATATTCAACAAAGAATTTGTCAGTGAATTTATCTCTGAATTTATATAAATACTTCTAATTTCATTAATAAATTCACTAGCAAATTTGTTGAATTTATTCTGTACACACATAAAAAATCCACCCATTCCGAATCCATGAGTATTGTTACAGAGTATAATATCGCATTGACCTTATCAATTAGTCATTAACATTTTTTAAAGTGAACAGTAATTGTATTTACGTTAAAATTTGTTTTTTATTATTAGTAATGATGATAAATAATTTTAAAATTATAATTTTTCTAAATAATTTATAATTGGGAAAGGTATAACTTAAAGGTTGAAGGTTGAAACCCAGCTGAGCGTGAGGCACTGAGGTTGCCGAGCTTAGTTTTATACAATTTTTTTAGAAAAATTATATATTTTCAATATTTTTCTCCAATATTTTATCTTTGCGTTATTTCAAACACATTTTATCCAACTGGAACTATGCTTAAATTCAGGAGAAACTGTGTGGGTAACATTCATTTCCTTTTTTTTTTAGAAAAATTATATATTTTCAATATTTTTATCTAATATTTTATCTTTCAGTAATTTCAAACGCATTTTATCCAGTTTGAAATATGCTTAAATTTAGTAAAAATTGTGTAGGATAATATTGTCATTAAGAAATATTTCTAAAAAATTGAATTTCATTTATAAATTCACAAAAAACTGAACATTTTTAACATTTTGTATTTATAATTCACAAATGCTATACCTCAACATAAAGTATATAGAAAAAAGTTAAATTTTGTACTTTTAGTACAAAACTATAGTTTAAGTTTACAAAAGTATAAAAGTTTGTTTAAGTGTTTACCGCACACCATTATATGTTCGTAGTGGTGCAGTGTTTTTATGATTATATAAAAAATCATAGAAATTATTAAAAAAAAAATCGAAAATTGATGTGTCATGTGTGTTGTCGATAAATAAAATTATTATGTTATAATATAGGTGTAGAAATATGAAACGATCGGTTGTTTCGATGTCGGTTTCGGCTGAAATTTTTTTTTGTGAGTGTTTTCACTAAATATCTCTTTAACATTCAGTTTGTGTTACTTACTAGCTAAAGTTTTGGTTTTTATGAGCCCGCATGCCGCTCAACTCAAACTGCGGGAATGCGAATGTCAAAAATAGTTATTTCTATTTTATATGTGAATATTTTATTAGTTGCGGACTGTGCGGTCATACAAAATGCTCTCTTCCGCATCAAAATTGTCCACCCAAAATAATGAAACTGTTTGCGTTAGTCAAATATGACATATTGGTATGAAAAAATATGATATTTTGTTGATATAAAATTATGGTGGTGCAAATTACGAAGTCCGTATAACAGAAATCATGGGCGTTTGTTAACCCGCACAGGAAGAGAAAAATTGTAAATGCGGCTTGTTGAATGCGGGCTCATAATAATCAAAGTTTAAAAGTGTAAACAACAAATTTTTTTCGTTAGTTGTAAATATAGTGTTCTGTAAAGAAGAATTATTACATTATTTTGGTTGACGCTGAATCATATTGTCAATAATATTAAACTATACTGTCAGCAACGAATAAATTTAAAGTGATTATTACAAGAAAAACAACCAATATTTGCTTGTAATGATAAAATGGTTTTACACAACAATACAATTCTCTCCCGCAACTCACCCATTCCGAATAAATGAACAACTCATCTAGAGAAGAAGTTCTTACCACCAATGACATCTCTGTACAAAAGTAATCTATAAATCTATTGCAAGAACGGAGTGGTGCTGATTATAAGTAACTAGACAATCATCGATGTTATAATACATATCGATCCAACTTGGGATTGAGCAATTGATATTCTTAGGCCTTTCATACTTTTTGTATAGAATTGTGTAAATTGTTGTCAAAATGCAGTATTTTTAAAAATGTATTACTAATCCAAAATATATTATAGTGATATAGTGTATAAGTTTAGAATTGGTATTACAGAAGTTGTTCTTTCCAATACGAGTATATTTTGAAATTATTTACCTGTATATTTTTATTACATTTTTTTGGCGAGAAATTATTATGAAACAAACGTGTTTAACAGCAATTAATTAAAGAAAATTGTAATTTATTGAAGAATTTATTGAAGAATTTATTACAATATATTATTATAACATAAAATTTTTACTTTAGTCGATTAGAAAAAAACAATAACAATTTATTTATAAATTTAATTAAGATTACTATACATTAAAGGAAGTGGTCGTTCGTGAATTACCATATGGAATGTTTGGTTTTCTTTTTTTTTAACACCGGAAAAAAAATTGTAAGGATATTTTTAGTTCCAATTCTTATTGTTACATGCATACCATCCGAATGATTCGTCAGTCGAAAATTTGTTATATCCGATGATCGTTAACGTATTTTATGCAATTCATAACAAAATTGTGTGTGAGAAATATTTTTTAATCGTATAAATTTATGATTAATTAAAAATGAGTGTATCAATTTTAAAAAAACATTAATTTTTTTTGTCATACTCGTACATTTCATTTAATATCAAATTGTTTATCGTAATTTACAATTGAATTAACTATGATTATTGTTTATTTATATACCATATCTTGTACATGAAACTTGGACGGATCACGTCTGTAATCACATTTCGTCTACAAGTTTTAAGTGACTATTAATTTAACCTAAACAAAAATTTGTAATTTTATTCATGATATTGTGTGAATTTCGTCTGTTCCTATTCTTCTATTAATATTTTTATTGTTTTATAAAATTGTAATAATATAAACAATACAAACATATATTAGATATTTTAATACATAATAATGGAAGTGAAGGTTTCGTTTTTATATTTTGACAACCGCATATAACATCAGATCATTCACGCTCATACATTATACACCCAACTCTTTTTTTACACTCTTTTTTTTTACACGATTTCGAAATAACACGGTCCACAAAAAAAGAACAATTACTCTTCTTTTCCACGATTTATTCGATCTAACACGAATTTCAAAATATGTATATAATTTTATAATTTTAAAAAAATTCACGTTTCACAGTGTATTTTATATTTTAACAGACTCATCAATTGTGTGTTCAGAAATAATAACTTTATCACACGCCATTGGTGGTGAAGGGTTTGACAACATGGATACTGCAGACATCGAAGAACTAATGATTGAGAAACCTTTAGATGAGGAGGATCTGCTTGAAGTTGTACCAGTTGATGTTAGTAATGAGAACGATGATGATGAAGGTGAAATTCATCAGCTAACAGCTAGTTTAATTCGCGAGGGTTTAAAATTTTGTGCAATTATGGCACATCATCTTCTCACTCATGATCCCGACGTGGAACGAGCATTAAAGTTTCAGCGTAATCTGCAGCTTTGTACGGCTGGGTACCAAGAACTCTACAAGCAACTTGAGAAATCAAAAATCGAGCCTCTGATAACGGATTTCTTAATAAAAAGAAAGCCAACATCAGAGGACGTTATTAACGAACGAGTGCCTTCAATGGATTCAAGTTCGTTAGATGTGTTAGACTCTAGCGATGAAGACAATATTGCACCTGTTGGTAATAAACGTGCCCGGTTATTATCAAGTAGTGATGATAGCACTAAATAAGCTTTTGATTTGTAATTCAAATTTTTTGTTTGTACTTATGGAATAAAATTTATTTGTTATCTTTGTTAATAAAAATGAGAATGAAATATGTATATACGAACATGTTGTAGAATAATTAGATGTGTTTTCATAAGTTTTTTTTGCACGATTTTTCATACCAAAAAGTATTTTTTTTCCATCTTACACGGTTTTTTAAAACTGTGGAACACATCCTCAATTGTGTTCCATGTCTTTTTTACACGGTTTTATTTTACACGGATTTCTTTGGAACGTATCTATCGTGTAAAAAAGGAGTTGGGTGTATAGGTAATTTAATATTGCATTTTCAAATTTTTATCAAACACATGTTTGAAAGTAAACATTTCCCATTAACCTAAAATCAAATATCAGTTTGGTAACTCTTCTCGACGATGTGAACACATATATATATATGGAAATGATGCGTAAGACCGATATATATTTATAGGATAATATACAATAGTACACGTCGTTCAACAACGATATGACAAAAAACTGATACATATATAATTAATACTTCTATAAATACATAAATATTATATATGTATATTTAATATATGGTATATTTATACATTATATATTTTAAATATAGACTATATTGTTGTTTGCGACATATCATTATTAATTAAATCTATATATGATAATTTGAAGTTATACATATATTATTATATAATATGTTGTATTGTAAAGTGTCTATAGGTTAAATATACGCTCATATACACATGACATAATATATTATATGACACTATATTATTATAAATATACTTTATATATAATAATATTAAGTTTATTCATATATATATATATTACATGTGGTATGGTGGTACATACGAGTACATATCTATATATAAAATTTAACATAATATATACATATGATAAGGGGATAACTTTATAAATGTATAGCTTTTATGTTCGTATATATATTGTATATATATGGTATAAGTACATGCATATACATATAGACGACGGTTACATAAAATCATGATATTCAAAATCATGTAGACATCATGTATGAATGTACAGAAAATATATATTTTATAGTATGCTATAGCTATAGTATATATATGGTATATTTATAATGTATATATGATATATATTATTGTTATATGAAAATATGATATTAATTCTTTTATAAATAAAGTGCCGCCTATTTAGTAAATATTATTATACATAAATATGATATTTATATATGTATCAAATATGTAATGTAGCATCATGTATATTGTATATAAGATAAGTAATATATATATACATAAATGTATACTCATATAGACATAGATCGAGTATCAAATGAATAACATCTATTCTATAAATTCTGTATAACTTTAACAAAATATGTATATGGTAATGTTAAAATGTATAAGAAAGCATGTAATTATTAATTAAAACATTTATGATTGCGTGTGTGTTAATAAAACCAAAAAATTTAATATGTATTAATTATTATACTTATAAAGTATTATTATGTAATTTTACTGATACTTGATTGAATTATATATATATATAATATGAGAGTAAAATTTAAGTTTTTATGGTTTTATATTTACACAGGGCTGAAATTTATTGACAATATATATTTAATTTATTTTATATCAATTGAATGTAAATTTGAGTTATTATTTTAGCTTAATATACAATACATCAAATGATCATTGTTTCGTATTTTTCCTCTTTAATTTCCTCTGCGCAAGAAATTTGTATGGACGAATTGGTTTTATTTAAATCTTTAACAATTCCATTATTACACATGCATGCATCATACAAAAATAATATTATACGATTAAAATATAATTTCTTCACATTAATAGATCAGGTATAAAATATATAGTTAAATATGTGTGTATTGCTGGCAATAAAATTTTGTTGGCGATTGCCAAATTCATTTTGTGTTATATAATTCAATAAATATTAATTAGTTTTAAAATTTTTCGTTTTTATGAAAGTGGCTTTTTAAAATGTGTTGTGTTTTATTATAAGTTGATAGCAAAATTTAAGAATTATACATAAAAAAAAATACATTTCAATAAGTGACGTGAAAAAATGTTTTCAGTTTGCAATATCAATATATATTTCTTATAGCCTCAGTGAAATTAAACTAACTTATGGAAAAAAAATTTGGCTGTCCTCCCAACTAAATTTTTCGGATATTAACTTTTAAGAATTAGCATCTTTTTGCATTAGGAGCCATAGTTTTAACGGATTTCTATTTTTCTATACAGAATTGCAAATTATAATCAATTTCTAGTCTTTTATAGATAAGATTATTAAAATCGATCCACCCGTTCAATAGATATGACCGATTTTCCTATCGATGGCAGAGAAAATGTAAAGAAATTTGTGATACTATATTGAATGAACACCCAAAAAATTTATACTATAAAATTTTATCATTATTTCATACAAAATCTTACTGACATCAAACGGAAAATCGATCATATCTTTTGAAAGAGTGAATCGATTTTAAAAATCTCTTCTATGAAAGATTGAAAATTGAATATAATTTGCAATCCTGTATACAAAAATAGATATCCGTTAAAACTATGGCCCGTAATTCAAAAAGATGGTAATTCTTAAAAGCCGTTTTTCCGGAAAATTTAGTTGGATGAACACCTAAATTTTTTTTCATAATTTAATCTAATTTCACTCAGGCTATAAAAAAAATATAGTGATATTCTAAACTGAAGGCTATTTCTCAGATCTCGTCATTGTTTTTCGTATATATTTAAGTGATTGATTTTTATAAATAATTAAATTCATAATATGCATTGCATACGAAAAAAAAATCTTAAATTATAAGCGATATGAAAATAACATCAAATCAAATCACACCATAAATTTTAAAGCAGATGGTTCGGCTTAATTAACGTTCACATACGAAATCAGATATGTCCATTAAGTGATAATGGGAAAATATAATTTTTACTGATAAAAAGAATTTAAATTTATATTATTATACGATCCAAATATTGTAGTCTTCTAGTATATTATATTGTTATATGGAAATTATAATAATAATCCTGTGAGAATAAGCAAACTGATGATTTGAGCGATGTTTAATGCTGTAAACAAAATATTTGTGTATTTTATTATATAATGACAATGATTCTGAATGGTATACACATATAATGAAATATTGCAAGATTCGAGAGCTATATCATTTAAACAGAAGAATTTTTTTGTGATATAACCCGATTTTAATAAAAAATTATACAATATATGGAGTATAGCAAGCACAATTGACTTTAAGTTTTACGAAAGGCAATTTCAATGTGTAATTTTCTTTTATCAAAAATGCTGTTAATTATTTTCATATGTTAATTAGATTTTCTATTAATTATTTTAATAAAAAAAACCGATTAATGATAAGCTAAAATTTTGTTCCAAAATCTATTTTTATTTTATGAAATTACTGTCAATCGCCCATATAAGAATTTCGATCGATTTTTTTTTTCCAATGCTTATATAAGGTCAATATAACAATATACGATTTCTTATATATAATTACATGTTTATATAAACCATAGACTTTATCAAAATAAAAACTATGTAACACACATTGTCATCAAAAGTAAACTTTTGTGATATTAATATAAATATAATAAAAACTTATTTTGTCATAATTTTTAATATATGAAAAATTAAATTTACAAGCTAAAATACCCACTTACTTTCATTTCATTTACGCATACATATTTTAAAACACACGAAGAAAAAAAAAAAAAGTAAAAATCATACGTAACACACACACACACAAAAATTACTTTGTTAAAAAAAAATTCTTATAAATTCATCACGTCTTACAAATCTATTTAGAACATGACACGCAGACAATATTGGATTATCAAGTATTTCTAAGACAAAGGAAAAACAAAAAATAAAAAAAAAATTTTCTTTTGCAAAATTTTTCACATTTTCAATCTTCTATATATTAAAATATTTTATAAAAATTATATATATAGTGAAATAAAAAGGAAAAAGTATTAATATATTGTATATAGCTTAGGTATTACATATATGTATGTATTTGGTATATGTAGATATACATAAACAATGTTTTAACATAATTAATTTTTATTCAAAAGAATATAAAATGATTGTTGTGTGTGTGTGTGTGTGTGTGTGTGTATATATAATTTTTGAAAAACATTCAAAGTGGAAGAACAAAATAAAATAATAATAGATAAAATAAACAAAATTTTACGTGATTTTGTCACTTTTGAGTCTACGTACGTATGTATATTATATACCATCATCCATATACCATCATACCTTACTCAATTGAGATATTGTTTGAATACTAAAAAGAGTTACCATTAATAGTTATATATATAATATATATGTATAGAATAGAAGAATAACACTAACTTTTATAACATAAATGTTGTATAAATGATTAATGAAACAAATTTTTGGTATATTATAATATTAACATTTTCAGAATAGTATGCGTATTTGCGTGCCTATTTTTACTACATACATTTATATATATATACAAGCTGTTATATAGTTTATAGAGGATAAAAACCTTTATTTTTTATTAGATTTTATTTATTTATTGTATTTTTTTTTTTTTTTTTTTGATAAAGGACATAATGTAATTATAATAAAAGTTAGAAAATGTCACAATATATCAATAACATTAATAATACATGTACTCGTGTGTACATAAGTTATATAATGGAAAAAATCAATAATCGAAAGAAATAGAATAAATATTATATATTATACAAATCCATATATATATTATTTAGTGTGTACACATAATACATAGAAAACAAACATTTCTTAATATAATTTTTCATAAAATCAAATCCGTATCGGTGTTAACATATTTTCTACGAACTATAAAAGTTTACTACAAAAAAATAAAAAAAAAAACAAAATAAAATAAAGGATCAAGAAAATTGTGTTATATATTCTTTGTGCATATAAATGTGTGTGTGTGTGTGAATATATCCCCAAATGTACAATACATATATGTATAAAACGACGCGTTTATATATTGAAAACCATTCATGTTATATACCATCAATCTGAAATCAGTATAATGGTACTTGATATTTATTATAAGTTTTTCGTTAAATATATATATATAAGAAAAAGTATGTATATGTGCCGGTATAGAATAAAAAGTTTTATACAACTAAATCACGAAATTATATAATTCAACTATATTTATATGGATATACATAGTACTACTAGTAGATTTACATGTACGTATTATATATATTAATATATAGATTGAGTTTATATAAATTATATATTAAACGTGTGTATTTTGACTATACATTTTAATATAAATTTCTTAATACAGACCATTCCCGATGTAATAATCTTCCCTATTCATTCAACCTTTTCATGTAGCAACATTTTTATTCAGTCCCTTTGATGGGACAGAATAAAAAAACAAACAATTTATGTAACAACCTTTCATTGTATACTCACACTTCCTACCTACAATAATTCATATAAATTAAATATACTATATATGTTTAAACCTCGAAAATACCATAAGCATATAAAATGAGTATTCTCAATTATCTATCTTCCATTTTCAACTCTTCGAACTATTATGATAAAAATATTTTTTCCATTTCAATGTTTTTCTATTCGAACATCTGTAGTTATATGAAGTGTGATCACAGTACATCACCGTTGTTAATTGTTACTGATTAGTAATCAGTGATTACTATACAACTAATACTAATTATATATATTCAAAGTTGAGTATATTTAAATGATGTATACAAAGAAAAATATAACACAAAATCCATTTGTATCAATGTTATTATTTCTCCGGTCCCTTGAAATACGTTGTATTACATCGACAGTGATCTGTATATACCATTTTTAGTATATATTTATATATATATAGTACATACTTTAATTGTGTATATATGTACTGTGATACCATATAGTATTTAACTTTTCTTTAAAAACATTATGTAGTGTTAACAGTAATATAGTATAAGAATTTAAAAACATATAACAAATAACATATAAATGTTACCGGAAAATTATTGCGTATATATAACTGATATAAAAACAGTGTTGTTATTCTAATGAAAAATATAACAAAATGTCATGATGAAAATTAGCCAAATATTTATAGTATTGTTTTACCTCTATACTGTAACTATATTTTTGTAATAATCTATCTATAAAAAATTACATATATAATCTAGTTGTTGTTATTATATTATAATATATATTAGCATTTATATATTTATATAGTGAAAATTCGTTTCAAAACAACTACCACTTTCAAAAAAAAAAACCAACCATATAATGTATACACTGCATAGATATAAAAATAGTTATACGACCACCACACACACACACGTATAATATATGGTACACACCTATACATAAAATATTATAAAATTGTGTACATTACTTTAAAAAAAAATCTACTATAATAATGTATATACACAACTGCTGAAACTTTATCAACAAATTTTAATAATGTTAGACATTTTTTGTTTTTTTTTTCCCATTTTGAAGTTTTTTTCGAAAAAGTATAACAAACTAGAGACACAAAAGTAGAAAAAAACTACTAACATTAAATATAGAAAAAATAGCAACAATAATATAATAACCATAACTATAATATAAATGTATACAAAAAAATACGGTGGTGCCTGTTGGGTTACAATTTTCATTTCATATATTATAATGTATCACATTTTGTGGTTCTCATAAATATTTCAATGAAAATATATATTTTATTTTTAGTATATAGAACAAACACACACACACACATGCATTTTCACCAAACAATAAAGTTTTCTAGGTAAGTTACATAATAATGGAAATTTTTATAACATATAGTTTTTTTTGCTAAATGATGTGTATTGAGTTTTCAGCAATATATTTATACGTTTACGTATTGTGCATATATGCTGGTGGTATATATATATATATATATGCAATATACAAGATCTAATATATATATATATATAGAAATTGATAATATATAATAAAAGTTTTATAAATGTTGAAATGTGTTTTTTATTTTTTTTTATTGGTACACCCAAATTTTATTTTTTCCAAATAATTTACATATCACCAACAGAAAAGAAAAGTTATAGTTTTACTTCTATATGTATTGGTACAATCAATGCAATATATTATATAATATATGGTTTATTTTTTAATACCTATATACCTATATTTACAATATTTATAAAATAAGTTTTATAAAATAATTAATGGTTTATATGCGTTTCTCAAAAAATTGTTTGATATATTTAACATGTTTATTAAACTATAACTACATATATTTTATTATATATTTACATATTCTGGTTGGAAAATATATTTATATTAGAAATTGCCAGTAAATTAGTATTATTTTTAATATGTATATGATGTATATGTTACGTATGGACGTACAGCAGACACTAAGCTAAACATTTTTTTTTGTTAAAAGTTTGATATAAATATATTTTTGTAATTTTAATTTAACTTTTTTTAACTTTAACTTATTTGATGTCAACAAAAATGTACTTTAAGGATGCTTAAGTGTGCCTCCCGCAAGCACACGAATTAATGATGAAAGCCTGTTTTTTCACTTACTTGAAATATTAAACTTGCTATTATATAACGTGGAATTATTTCCATGATTTTTGTTTTGGAAATATATTGAAATGAAATCGGAGAAAAATTGAGTGCAAAATATGAAAAATTTATTTAAAAAATAAAAAGTAATTTTCCGAAAAATTTTCCACTAGCTTCCAAATGTTAATTTTTAATAAAATTTGTTTATTTTATACGTTTCTTCAAGAAAAATATATTTAAATAAAATTTTTCAGAAATTTTTTCTAGTTTCGTTCCTACATATACAATAGAAACAACTGTAATAAATTTATAATATAATTAGACTGTTGACGCTGGTCATAATCGATTTTGTTTTAATAAGACTTATTAGTGAATATGGATAAAATGATAACTTATGTTGACCTAATTTTACATAGGTTCCATTTTCCAGAATTTTCATTCAAAATTTATTCACTTTGATTTAACGGTAATGTATAGTTTTTATACTCATTACAATTTTTTTATATATATTTTATAGAATCTTTAGTTTTGTTTTGATAAAAAAATTTAATTTATTTTCTTATGAATAATTGCGTAAAAATTATGTATACCAAGTGATTAAAATGAAATTAAATTGGTAATTTTAATTCCATGCACGAAGAAATGTTTTCAAATATTACAATACTATTATATTTTTCTGATGTCCGAGTTGCGGCTACATTATAAAATATAATTGGAATGTTTACCTACTAAATTTTTCGAAAAATCAACTTTTAAGAATTCTTTAATCTTTTTGAATTCAGGAACATAGTTTTAACGGATTTTTGTGTACACAATTGTAAATTATAATCAATTTCCAATCTTTCATAGAAGATATTTTTAAAATCAATTCACACGTTCAAAAGATATGGCCGATTTTCCGTTTTATGTCAGTGAAATTTTGTATGAAATAATAATACTTTATCAATTTTTTGTTCCATTTGAGTATTCACTCTATACAGTACAACAAATATGTTTAAATTTTCTCTGCCATCGATTGGAAAATCGGTTATATCTATCGAACGGGTAAATTGATTTTAAAAATCACTTCTATGAAATATTGGAAATTTATTATAATTTGCAATCCTGTATAGAAAAATAGAAATCCGTTAAAACTATGGCACGTAATTAAAAAAGATGACAATTCATAAAGATGGATTTTCCGGAAAATTTAGTTCGGTGAACACCCACATTTTTTTCATAATTTTTAGTCTAATTTAACTCAAATTATAACAAAAATATATTGATATTAAAAACTTAAGGCTATTTCTCTATGGCTTCACGACAATTTAATTCACATTTGAGTATAAAACAATTCTCTAATTAATTGGCAATTATCGAAATTGTATTTTTATATGAATAATTCGCCCATATAAAATGGTGTGGGTCAGACACTATTAATGTTTGGGCATAGCGTCCGACAACATATTTTTAAAGCCACATATGTTTTATTCCATATAAACGAACAAATGATAAATAAAAATTTCAGTATTATAAATACAATAAATACATGTAACTTTTAAAAATGGAATTATGTAGTTCACGATAGATTGGCATGATGGCTATATACCTACTGCACCATTGTGAGTTTATATTTACATATTAATAATAAATATTTTGAAATCGATATTAAAAGTTTCATTCAAGAAATTAAATTAACTAACTAATAGAGTAAAATTTAAAACAAAAAGTGATTTTTATAATATATATAATAATGAAAAATGAGAAGATTAATAACAGAATTATTAAATATTGATACTGATATCATCGTATAATTTCATCAAAATATATTATATAATTTTCATATTTTCAAATATTTTCTAGTTTAAATAAATATGTACTCATATATGTATTGTATATTGTACAAGGATATAGAATATACATTCATAAATATGTATTTAGAGTATAGGTAAAATAAATAAATAAACTGTAAATATTTAGATAAGAAATTATAGGGTGTATATATGTAGGAAAAATATTAGGAAACCAAATAAAATATGTTGTTTGTAATATTATATTACAGGCAATAATACAAAACAATATTATAATATTGCAGAAAAACAAAGCATAATAAATTTGTTTATTTATTTGTACATATGTTATATATTAAATGTCCATAGGGGTAAATAAAAACATACATGTTATACAGATTATTCAACATGTACAGAATATCAAATAATGTGATATTTTCCGTTTTTAAATTACTCGTGTACTCGTGAATATCCTTTTAAAAATTTTCTTCTCTATAAATACATAAAATATATTTGTATATAACAACTTTTTTTCTTCTAATATTTTTATTATTTTTTTTAACATACATACAATATATATTTTAGTCAATACTTATATCCATATAAATTGTTCAGATTTATTTAATATATGATTCTATCGCATACATAACTATATATGTTATATATATATGGTATAACAACTACCATATATATGTTATATACTCATAAGTATTTTGTAAATTTAAAAAGAGTGTAAAAAAATATATATAAATTCTCTTTTATGGTCATAAATATTGAGTGTGTCAGAAAAAATTTAAAAGCACTACTTATAAATACATGTATTGTTTAAACTTGAATATCCTTTTAATATGAAGGAACTTTAATATGGCACATATATAAAATATACATATACAATACATATATTCATTTATTGTATTAAAGTAAAAATGAATGTAGTATATTGTGTGTATACCTATGACATCGTCCCTTCTTTTTATATATAATATCTCGTTAAGGCATTGAATAATTTTTGCAATTTCTGTAATTGCGTTGAATATGGAAAAATTTAAACAAAAAAGAAAAATGTTAAGAAAATTTTATTTCATTATTTTATTGCTATATAAGAAAATTGTCACAAAAACGCTTCATTTGAATTCTAGAAATTATGCTCAATCGAATGCAAAAATTAATAAAGATTTTGATGATTCAGTATAGGTATTATATGAGCCGCATAAGATGCTGAAATCGAATTAAATCTTCACATAGATATGACCATTATTAACAATGATTGAATTGAATTGATCAATAGACATTATTTACTCCCCAAAAAACGATACGGAATCATAGGTATAATATATACACAATATATATTATATAATTTGTAAAATTATCCTGCACGTAAATTATTTCAATTAAAAAATATTTTTAGTCATGCATAGTTGAATAAAAATAATTATTTTTATAAAATGTTCATCATCATCACTCGCAGAATAAATCTATGTAATAACCATATCAATTATGTTAAATAATATTAACATTTTTTTTTTAAATAGTGTTAAATATCAACAGTACATAAATAAATACTTATGTTAGAATAGTATGTATATAGATAGTATACTTATTCATGGTCGAAGATACAAATACTACCAACACCCATATGCGGGCGATGTACCCAAGGGTTTTTCAAGCAAACCATCGAAAGATGTGTTCAATTTAACAAAAATGTATTTAGAATTTTTGCAAATCTGCACAGAAAATCGAAGAACTTCAGAATTCATCAAAATTTGTGATCTTCAAAAGAAGAGATAACCTGTGAGATCTTATTACTTGCGTAATAGCATATAATATCATAATTAAACCGATTCCATTTTCTAAGATTTATTAATAAAAGCGGAAATATAATGGAACGCTAATATACCCTAGTAACAATTTGTCCGTACTATGAAAAATGAGAAAAATTTCTGTGGAAAAAATCCACATATTTTCCATAGAATGTCCATAGATGTTCTACTTAATATAATAGTATTTTTTTAGATTAATTGAAATCTTTGGGTTGTCAGGGTCATTTGTCCAACATATATCCGCGCGGTATAGTATTCATAATTTATTTCATCAATTATCCAACACAGTGGTTCAATTATTATATGTTTCGATTATCCAGATATAATCCTCACTCTTTTTAATTTATGTTCATAATTTTTAAAACAACCTAGCTACTCAAATCGATAAATTTCCGTGAAATTTTGTAAGATTTTTTATGGACCGGCGATTTTTTTTTTTCTTGTATATTACAAAAAAAAAATGCACAATCAAATAATTTTTACCCTCGTTCGGGCAGCATATTCATTCCGTGCTCATAGAACTTCTGGTCTACCGGTAAAAATTGATTCAAATCGCGGTTTTGGCATCATTGTCATTATTTGCTAAAATACATGTACAATCCAAAGAAATTTTTGTTAAAATCCGTGGATCTGCTCACAAAAAAAAATAAGAATATAAATTCTATGGATATTCTGTGGAATAATAACAACGAGAAATAATCCTAAGGAGAATCGGTAGAAATTATCATCGGAAATATACGCAAATAATCCAAAGACATTTTTTTTAAAAAATCCATTAACAGGGTTGCACACATAATATAAAATTCCAGTGGACATCAGTAAGAAATCCATAGATATTTCCTCGGATTGAAACTACGGATTATTACATATAATGCGGAAATATTGCGGACAAACTACAGACAGTGTTACTAGGGCACTTTTAAAACCACAAAAATTTAATCATATCCTTTATCTTAATAGTATTATATGTATACACTTAAAATACTTATATTATAAAATATGAATAGTGTGTATAAAATATATAATAAATCACTTCATATATTATATTGTACATATACAGCTTATATAAATACATGTTCTAAATCGCGTATCGATACATACATTATGCATATACCATATATAATTTAATAATTTTCTATGTTGAAACATGGCTGACATGATATTAATTTATTAAATAAAATCTTAATATAAAAAACTAACAAAAACATGCATAACAAAAAACACAAAAACGAAAATGAAACTATAAAAACAAATCAAAAATAAGTCATTTATTCCTAAACACAAATCCATAAATCTAAATCGTTTTTTACACCCCCCATGATAATATTGAAATGATTGGAAAATATAAATCAGACAATAAAAATCTTATGTCTAACTATATGTTTTTACTATTTTGTAAAAGCTCCGAGAAAAGAAAAGAAATGAAAACTTTATAATGTAAAAAAATATTATTGTATATAAAATATATTATTATTATTATTTATTGTTATTTATAAAAATTTAGTATTATATATATGTATGTAGTTAGTTTGCTTCCATTATATATTATCATACACCACAACCTTATACATACATAATATATTAAACATATATACATAATATTTACAACACTATCTATCCCGCATAACAATATATGTTATATTATAAAATATATAAAGAAAATATATATATATAGACTATAATACGACATACGTACGTACGGAATGCCATATATATTTGAAAGAATAAGAATTTTTTTATGTTATATGTACAATATTATATTATATTATAGAGAGGAATATTATGTGAAATAAAATGTCAATGGCAAACGAAATCACGTCAAAACAAAAATGATAAATGTTACGATATACTATTGGCGCGTGACAAAAGTTTTAACAACAACCATTCATTTTACAACAAACAATACACACATACATATATATAATATTGAATGTAATTCTTTGTAAAACGTAAAACGTAAAAAAAATGAAAATAAAAATAAAAAATACCCTCTGAAACATGATCATATTAAATTAGAATATATAGTTTTACCACCCATGACACCATCATCATCTATATATAATATACATTTTGATCTTATACGTATTGTATATATGTATGATACATATAGTACATGTACACTTAATATCGAAATATACCAGGTGTAGAAATATGAAATTATCGGTAACACTAATTTGACTCTGCAGCAATCAAAGATTAAAATTAAATTAAAGATTGGCATGACATCCGTTAAATATATTTTGTATACAGCAAAACATTGTGTAAACAATATTACATATTTTTTTAAAGTTAAAAATGGAAAGATTTGTACGAGAAAATCATCATTTGCGGGAAGTTTTATTGCATTATTGTTCTTTGTAGAAGCTGAAGCTTATGGTAAGCATGCTCTTTCAGAAGCAACATATAGAAATTGGTTTCAACGATTCAAAGGTAATGATTTTGATGTGCGAAAAATGAAGAACGTGGAAGAACACCGCTAAAAAGTTTGAATTGCGTGAATTTCAAGCATTGTTGGACGAAGAAGATGCGATACACAAAGTCAAATGGCAGAAATGTTAAATGTTTCACAAAAAAACCAATTTCCAATCATTTAAAAGCCATGGGAAAGATTCAAAAGTGTGGAAAATGAATGAATTGACTGAAAAACAAATGGTAAATCGAAAAACAAAAGAAAAAGTTTTTTTGCATCGAATTGTTACTGGTGATGAAAAGTGGATTTATTTTGAAAATCCGAAATGCAAAAAATCGTTGGATTACACCATGTCAACCGCAGCAAAATCGACTACAAAACCAAATCGTTCCGGTAAGAAAAGAACGCTTTGTGTTTGGTGTAATCAGAAAGGTATGGTGTACTATGAGCTACTGAAACCTGGTGAAACTGTTAATACAGATCGTTACCGACAACAAATGATCAATTTTAACCATGCATTAAAAACGAAAAACTATCAGAATGGGTAAGCAGACATGATAAAGTTATTTTGTAACATGCCAATGCAACCGCACACAAATCAAAACCAGTTCAGAATACGATCAAAACGTTTGGCTGAGAATTGTTACCACACCCACCCGCCTTATTCACCACACTTACCTCCTTTTCGATTACCATTTGTTTTCATCGATGCAACACTCTGTTGCTGACCAGCACTTAAAAAAACATCCGAAGAAATCGAAGAAAATTGGCTCTCTGAATGGTTTTCATCAAAAGAGGAACAATTTTTTTGTTTTTTGAGAAGTTATCCACACAATTGCAAGAAAGGTGGTCAGAATGTATAGAAAGCAATTGTCAATTATTTGAATAAAATATTTTTATCTTTTCACTTTAAAATAAGCACTTTATTTTCTTTAAAAAACGATAATTTCATAATTCTACAACTGGTATATAAGTATTGTATATATAGAACAACACATACCATATCTAAAGGTGGATATGGATATGAATGCTAGTAAAATATACATATACATATTAAACATGTTTATACATGTATACAGTAAAATTTTCCATTTTCCATATAGAATTTTTCACTTAAAAAATTTACAAACATAAAAATTGTTCCGTTATTAGGTGGTATTTCATGTTCTGTGTAATGTAAAGCATATGTGTGTATATATGTATAGAGTATATAATAGGGTATATTATATATATGGTATATATAATACAGTACAATATATATATATATGGATGGAAAGGATGTATAATATTATTGAAATGATAAGATTTCTTTCACATAACAACAAAATAAAAATTTGCATGCGTAAATTCTTTCATTGTATTCAAATATCCAAAAAATTTGGAATTGAATATATTTTTAGCTTTTACTTTTACAATATGTACAATTGATGAAATATATATATATATATATCGTCGTATATTTATGTATATAGAATATGTATATAGATATGGATATTATTATCTACCATATATAAGAAATATTTTATGTAATATATATGGAGTACTTTTCTAAAAGTCTATATACCAAACAAATATGATTTCGTTGATATGGTTATATACAATTATTGGAAATATTATCTGTACACAATGCATATATATGCAAATACTTGTACACAATACACATACAATATGCATATGTAATATTACATATGTTTATATATTGTATATACTCATCATATGTATAGTAAAATATTAAAGAGATAACATGTGGTAGGAACATAAAAATAAAATCTACAGATACTTATACTTAAAAAGAAAAATAAAAAAAAAAAAGCTAAAAACTTTTCTATTGATAGAAAATTGAATATTGATGGGTAATTTTATTTTTCTCTTCTTTATAAATGCTTCGAAATATATACATTCATAAATGTATGCGGTTATAATATAAGAAGGGTATACAATTTTATTGAATATTCATATATATCAAATAACAAGTAAAGTAATATTATATAATACTACTAAAATGTAATATGACAAAATCATGCAATCAATTCATCTACATACATTCGTATTACGTGTACAATGTAATACATGCGGTATATATACCATATATTCGAATTCGGTATATAAGGTGTAGTGTGTGTGTGTTCCCATAGTTGAATTCTTTATGAATATTTATATATATATTCTTGGAAAATGTTTTTTTGTTACAACTATAATATTATAATATTATATAGAAATTGGAAATCATTGATCCGTGATTAAATATATAGTTCTGATTTCGGTTAATATTTTAGTTACAAAAAAAAAATATTCGATCAGTTGTAATCCGATATTAAAATCATTATATTTATTATACAAAGAGTTATATATATATTGTATATTATTGCTAAATATATAAAATAGTTAAATGATATAACTATTAAATACAGGGTAACTATATATATATAGTACATTGAACAAGTCGTTTTTATACATATGTTTATATTTATTAGCAATAAAAATTTTAGCTAAAAAGTTCTCATAAAAATTAAGTTTATTGATTATTCAAATTAATATATAGCGATTCATTTTGATTTAATGCATTCCATTCTAATTTTTTATTAAATTTCTTTAAGTCTATACATATAACTAGGTTATTGTGGTTAAAAATAAATTCTGAGAAAAAATTACAATTTATTTCACTTATGAAATCAATCATAGCATTTAATTGAAGTTATGATGAAAATAAATATTGAATACTTTTTCATCAAGTTATATTATTATACTACTACTTCGAAATGAATAATATCCCGCTCATATTTATTATAAAAGATTTTATATAAAATTTACGAACAACTGGGGTGAAATCATGCGTAAGGATAAGTGACAGTCACTGTGGGGATATTCAAAAGTGATCACCCAATTTTTTTGCCATCATGTAAGGTGATCACTTTTAAAATCAGCAGAAGGTGATTTTATTATAATGTCATTCGTATTGGTGGTGAGAAAGAAATATATTTTGACATGTTCTTTCTTAATATTACTGCAAAAAAAATTAAAATCTACAAATAAATTATAAAAATATAATAAATATCAAGACAATAAAATTTTAGCGTCGATAAAAAATATAAATGTTTAGTTCAATGCCGATTGAAATATATTTTTTAGGCACTAATGAACACAATGGTTTTTGTGATTTGATTGTAATGTTCAATAAAAAATTTTATTTTTACAAATAAAACAATTTTACAAGTTTACGAATTAAAATAATTTGTAAACAATTTATTAAAATATTTAAATTGAATTTTGCGGTCGTGAATGTAGCAAATATTATATTATTATTTTTCTTTTAACACAACCATAGAATATACATATCTTTTGGTTATTGCCTTAAGAAAATTGATAAAATATATTGCTAAGCCATAGTTAAAAACGCAAGTACAAATATTTGATAAAAAATATATTTTTTCTTTGTTAATGTTAACAAAAAAAATTGCGAAATTGTATTTTTGAATATAATATGAAAACTAAATATTTTCCTTTAATTTATTTTAATATTTTTTGAGTAGCACACCGATTCACAACAAATAACAATGAAAGAATTTCTTTTTTCCCAAAAAAAATATAACTTTATGCACACAAAATGACAACAAAAAAGCTGTCACCTGAAAATCATCACTTTTTGGTGATAGTCACCGGTGATATCGCCATAGCCGATGCAACATTTATAAAAAGGTGACAGTGACTGTCACTTATCACCTTACATGATTTTACGTCTGATTTTTGGACAAAGCATTATATTTTAATGTTATTTTATTATAATTAAAATAAAATGATCCTCTTTTTATGGATATAGTAATATAATACAGAACATAAAAACCAAAAATAGTATTTGATTAAATAATAAATAAATGAACTTTAAAAAGTCATAATTCTTTATTAATATAAATATTTAATATTTAGTTTAACACGTTAATCGCCACGATAATATTAGAAAAATTTTCACATGGGTCATGGGCCGTCTACCAAATCGCGTACGTCAGACATATATGTCTGACATGGCTCATGTAGAACTTCTTAGCGTCAGACACATATGAGTGACATGGCGATTAACGTGTTAATACGCATAGTATCGAAAATTCTATGATAAATATTATTTAATAAAAATACTTTAGTAGGTATATTCTACGCATTACTAGAATTCAGGTCCTTTACCTCTCCACACTAATTCAATGGCAGTGATGCTATGCTATCCCCACTCAGGTAAACTTCCAATTACACCTTTGAAAATTTATAGTTCCCACACCATAAAATCTTATCATCATTGCTGATGCAATCTTCTTCTATAAGGTGCAAGTATGGTTAGCATATCTTCTGCTTCCACAATGGCTCTTGATTCATACGTGTCCACCTTCATATCAGTTCCACCATCGATCTATTTTTATTTGGAATTCTCTCAATACTAATTGTTCGTTTAGTGAATATATCCGTTACTTCTGTAACCCCATCAAATGTTCTGAATGCATGTATTAGTATTTGGGGAAAAAAACCCAAATATTTAGTGTATATAACAACCACACTCTGCAAGTAATCATGTGTGCAATGAAGATACATTTTTTACATATATATATAATAAATATTGTATATATTAATTAATGATAATATCTGAATAGAATACCAATCAACATACCATATTTTTTAAAAATATTTTCATATTTTATATTTGCCATAAATAAACAAATGGTAAAACTTCTAGCATAAATGTTTAATTAACACACATATGTATTTTATTACAGTATATAAACAAAGTATCTACCATATATAAAGATAATATTAAAATTTACCAAATATGTTTGGCCAGACACTGTGTTTAAACTTCAAACAAATATAGTGCATAAATATTATATTATATATATTAATATTATAATAGCGTTTATTTTATTATTAAAATATAAACAGAAAACTAAAAAACATTCACAAACTAAATTTTCACAGCATCGCAATCAATCAAATAGGTATTACCATATATATATATATTCTTATATAAATAATTAAAACTATATTTAATATTTCAATACATCAAATATTAAATATTAAATGCATTATATATATATATAAAATATGATTTAAATTTTCGTATAAAAACGTATAAGTAAATTGTAAATTCATATTTTTGTTATATATAGGTAAATTTATGAATATACGATTTCAAATAATTTTTAACTTTAATATTTGTTACACCTTTATCAAGAATCTCTAAATAAATATTAATTATTTATATGTTCAGCATATATAATAGAATTTAAAATAAATTATTCATTTAAATATATATAACCATATCCATATGGGGTTCAGATTTTTACATATGATTTCACATGTGAAATATATATTATAATTTATTTATATACTTTATACATATTTTATTTACATATATATTATAATATAATAAAATAAATTTCATCGGATTGCATTATATATGACATAAATAAATAAAAGAATTGTCTATATTATATAGCATTCATTATATTATATAATCGATAGATATTTTATTTATCCAATATATATATTCCATTTATATAATATACACAAGAATATGCATATAAAAAATCATTTATTCGATATATCATAAATCAATGTTCAATATAAAGAGACTAACAACATATAGTATTCTAGATCCATTGACAATGAGATTCATATACATATGTATTATTTTAATGAAAAAAATTTATTTAAATAAATATTTAATAATCAAATACGTTCAACAATTCCTATACATATATATAAATAATCCTTTAGCGTGTGTTTATAAATTTTAATATTAATATAAATTCAAGTTATTATAATATTAATTGATTTTTATACAATATATAATTTCGGGTCAAATAAATAAAAGTAAAACTGGTGACATATGTTAAAATTATATCGCTGTACATTTTTTATGAAAAATTGATTATAAATTATGATGTTTTATGTTATGACCCAAATACCAAAATTAATATATGCATAACATTTTTAACATTTATATATTGTACAATAAATATCAAACTGATCATCACAGTTTAAATTTTACTATACGTTTACATAATTAATTATGCGATGAATTTCTTAATTAGATTCAATCGATATATATATATCATTTGGTTGGTGTTTAACAGCTGTTTTATCATATTATTTTTTATTCCATTGTTTTAACATATATTTTCGTATATATTTTGTACAGCAAAATTTACATGATTGTGAAATGTTGGTCGGCGGCCGAAATTATCCGAAAAAAAAGTGAAGATAATATTTAGCCAAGCTAATTCATTCCATAAAATATTATTATCGTCGAAGAAATTAATACTCTAATAATATTTAGCTGTCATCTATCATATATTCGTGCCAATATACAAGATTCGATGTATTTCTCAAAACAAATATATATGGATAAAGACACAATTTTAAAAACACTTAATTTAACTATTACATATATCCAATATTAAAGAAACGGTGACATTGAATATCTTCATAGATTTTTTAAACTGCATGTCAAGATTTCCAACCGATGATTCAATGCGGGTGAATCGCCTATATTCTTTGTGAATGAATATCTACATAATTAGGAATATATAATATTCGTCCAATAATTAACTGTTGCAATAAATACAAAAATTATATGATCAGTTATTGGTAAATTTTCAAATGAAATAATTTTCAGATAATGTTACGATAAAGAATTGCAAAAAAAAACCTTTATATTAACGTACAGGAAACATACTATGTTAATCATATCTATGTTCAACCAATCGTAAACTATATAGAACGGGCAGTGAACGGCACGATAATACATTTATAATATTTTCCTAGCCATAGGATAATAACACGATACAGTACAAATTGTACTCTGCATTGAACTTATCATATATAGGTAACAAGTATCAGGAATATATACAAATATACATTTCTGTGCGATATTTTGTAATTCGTATTTAGAATTCTATTTTATAACATTTTATATATGTTGTCCATATATTGACCATTTCTTTATGCGTTACTACTAAATATTTTCATTTTATAAAATTGTTGATACTCGTATCGTATCGTTCGAATAATTTTCTATATTATTTTATGTGAATTGGTGTATAAACAAAAACATATATTATATTATAATAACTAAATTTTCATAAATTTTACTTTAATTTAATCTTATATCTCTAATTGGATGTTGATGTCCTTTGATTATAAATATTCTATAAATTTTGAATTTTATAATATATATAGATATGAATGTATAACTTTAAACTAAATACCATATATATGTAAATTTAAATTATATATTAATATTATATATTCATATTTATATTTCATATCAATAGAACTTTTGAAATAATACCCTTTTCAGAAATTGTATCTATAATAATTATTATGTATACTATATTTTCATTAAATTAATTAGTATATACGTATACACAAATCTATATAACGATATACCGATATACATCATATATCATCATAAATAGTAAAATAATAAATGAAGTTTAAATTGATATAACACACGTATAAATTATAAGTGATGCAATTTTGAAATGTAGGATATATTAGTTTCCAGCAAAATGTTTGTTTTGACAAAATTAAAATATTTATATAATATACATATTTTCTATTATTTCATCATCATTATGTCGCATCATTAACAAAAAGTTTTTGTATTATAGATATTTTCTTAAGCTGAATTTTGATCTAACGCGAACTTCATCAGAATATAGAGTAAATTTTCAAATGAAATAAATTTAATTATATTTACCGATTGTTTTTAGTTATTTATTATTATTGAGGTTAAAAGAAATACGTGAATATTTCGATAAAAATAGAAGTCAAGAATAAATTTTCGATTTCATTCGATATTATTAAAATAAATGTGTGTGTGATTATAGCTCTTACTTATTAAAAAATTGAAAAATAAAAACATAAAACTCAAAAATATACAATGTTTAACAAAAACTATTAATTTTGGGCAGAATTATAAGATGCGAACTTTCAATCCTAAAAATGTTTAGTATATATTTTTTTATTTAAATAAAATGTAATTATAATTTGTAATACTGTTTCCAATTGTGGTTCTGTAAATTCATGAGTGTTTCAAAATAAACGAAAAGAAATGAAAAACTTATTACAGTCAAATGCCATACAATAATTCAGGAAGTACAAAAACAACGATCTGTGGAATATATATAATAATGGAATAGAATTTATAAGTAATATTGAAAAAGTTTGTCAAATGTGTGTGAGATATTATATGTTTGTATCTAATATATAGTTGATATTTTGTTCCGCATTCATAATTACTAAATATAGTATATTTTGAGTCTAATACATTAAATAAACGCACCTCAAAATGGGTCACCCTATTTATATCCACACAATATAGGGAAATGAAAATTATATGTTTTGATAATCAAGAATCATTTCATATTAAAATTAAATATTATTAAATTTAAAATAAATAATATGACTATATATATACACAAACCGATTAAATTATATATATTGTATATTATATTGACCAGAGATTCATTTATATTTTATTATATATATATATATATCATCATAAGCATAAGCATAACTATATTATTGGATATAATATATATGAACTAAAAATATTATATCATAAATATGTGTGTAACTTTTCCTGATGCCATTCATTAAATAACTTTTTAATCAAGTTGTGCTTCTCCATACAGAAATATATGTGTACGTGATATGAAAAGTATTTTAGAAGTATATATGTGTTTTTTTTCTTTTTTGTGGTTTTGATGATTAGGCACATGAAAAAAGATAAATTATGATAAATCCGTCTTTCATTTTGGTATTTTATTTATGTGTACATATATACATGATGATATAAATAAAGGTATATACGAGCATATGTAACCTATAACTATATATATATATACAGGGTGTTCCAATTATCGACGGCAATACGAAAACACTAGATTCTCTGGGTCATTTTGCGTCGAAAATATCATATAACATTTTGGCCGATTCGACGTCGGTACCAAGTTACACGCAAATAACCAAATTTTCAATCAGACCATGTTTTGCACTCTACTGAGATCAATATCTCAATAACTAACTAACCGATTTTGAATTGTTGATACACTATTAGGATTAGCATACCGAGATCTTTAATTTGACGTTAAAATAAGGTAATTCGGACATGTGGTTATCGAGATACTTACAGGAATGTTGACAATTAGCAGAACGTCATTTTTCTTTTTGAAAGTTTGTTCCAGCATAAGTCGAAAAATCATAATGAAAAATTTTTTTCGGTATAAGTTTAAAAACTTGCCACATTCATAAGCTTTCGTTTAAGCTATAACATTACGATAGGTCTCAACTGGTTCCAAAGATATACACAAATAATTACAACGATGTAGGCATAAAATTGATTTTCGCTATGGAAAAATTTTATCTTTTTTTGGTTTTATCCAAAACCAACAATATGGACGTGACAGATAATTGATACCATACACTCCTATGCATTCACACAAACCTTCACACACACACACACAAACGATCTCAAACACAAAGGCCCACACACATAAACCCACGAAAGCACACGCACGAATATCACCACAGTTTTAAATAAACAAAGCCTAAAATAATTGTTGAAAATGTGTTCCTTCAGGTCGAACAACAATGCTTTTCAATAGACCGAATCAATCTAAGTGTTTGTTGTGACTTGTGGCGAAATTCTTGGACAGAGTCTTCAGTACGTTGAATCAACTCTTCACGTGAATTAATCACAGTTGCATAGACTTTTTCTTCAAAGCAACCCCATAAATCGAAATCCAATGGGTTTAATTCTGGAGAATGTGGCGACCAGCTTATGGGCCCACCTCTGACAATCCATCTTTAAATGTAGATATTATAATATAGTGTATATGTGTTTATATTTTTTGATATTGTGTATATAATACATATAATACGTAATATATAAAGCTCAATTTTTGCCTGTATCATATATAGATAAA
This sequence comes from Bibio marci, assembly GCA_910594885.2. Lineage (NCBI taxonomy): Eukaryota > Metazoa > Arthropoda > Insecta > Diptera > Bibionidae > Bibio > Bibio marci. Next base: position 24,531,424 of record OU343114.1, on the reverse strand, counting down.
CATATGTATTAACTGATTTTATATTAGATATATATATAAACATAGCCGAATGAGTAATCATATGGATAAATTCATTCGATTACCGCAAATATAAATGACCTATACGAAAATTTCTCTTTGGTTTTATTACATCATTTACTTTACTTATGGTTTTTTTTTAATATATGTGCTATCTATAATAATATTATATTCCGTATAACATATAATAAATATATATCACACCATCACACATTATATACATATATATATATATTATATTCATAAATATATATTATTGTATATAATATAAAACACATATATTCAGTTCAATTCAAGTTAGTCTCTGCATATACATAAGACTGTGATTAGTGTGTACGTACAAACTATAAATTTATATTATATATAGTATATGTGTAAGTATAACTCTATAGTTATATAATACAAAATATGTATATATTATAAATATTACCATTTATGTAAAATATATATATATATATATATATATGAACATTGTAGATTCACGTACAATTGGTTATAATAATAACATAATATCAACTATGTGTGTTGTTTTGGTGATGTGTTTGCGTTTTGAATATCATATACATATACAAATAATAATATTATATTGTAAAATTACAGTCTCTCTATATATATAGTCTATACTAGCTATATATACTATAAAGTAGTAGTATATAAAGTAAATAACAAAACAAGTTATTTAACTGCATGAAATGTATTGTGTACATAATAATAACGTAGTTTCTTTATTCGCGAAACGATAACAAAAAAAATTGGTTGATAGAAAAAAAAAATTTTGAAAATTTCAATTAGATGTTACGACAATAACTCATCATTGCTTAAGATTAAAGGTTCACCTATAATATAGTGTAGTTTGCGCAAAGTAAATGAAATTTTATGAAACTTTGACTATATTTCCATTATAAATAGAAGTAATATACAATTTACATGTAAATCCGTAAGAATTTAGTTTTCATCATCGACATTCCTATATATTATAAATAGTATACAGTCCTATATATATATATATATATATAGTCTTAAGACTTAACATTATAATACATAAAATTTGTGTTAAATAAAAATTTAAACTTAATACGATATAGAGAGAGTTAAGTTAAAATTTTTTTAACTTCATTTATTTATATATATTATATTCATATATTTGAATGAAATACTAATACAGAAATTATTTTAAAGAAAATTTCCCAAAAATGTATAAACATATTTTTTTTTAAAAAAAAAGCACAATTGTATAAATGTAGTTACTCTCCAAGAGGAGCTTCTGTCCTATACCTATATATTGTATATATATGTTATAGCTGCACATTTGAATATATGTAAATGTTTCTATTTTGCCCACAGCCGCTAATAATAATTTAACCGTTTTTTTTTTATTTATACCATAGTACATAGTATATGTTATTATAAAACTTATAATGTAAACATACATAGTATAAATATTAATACATATACACATCATGTGCATATATTATATAAGTGTATACATTTAAATTGTAGTAAGGTCGGTCATATTTCCATGGTTTTACAAAATTACAATTGTTTCAACAAAACATATTTCAAAGTGGTATAATTATACAAAGTGGTTAGATTATATCTTCTATATATACAATATATATATATATATATATGCATTGGTAGAAGAATATATATATATATAGATTATAACAGAAAAAATAGTAGTTAGTATATAATATATTACATATACATGTGTGTGTGTGTGTGTGTATAACAGTATAATAAATATATGTAAAGGACTCCAAATAAACAACATTTAACGTTTCAACGTAATGTATGACTAAAAATTTTAAATTGTAAATTTTTATACTTATTCCATTTTGTATTAACAATATTATAGTGCAAATTTAAACAGTATATAGATATTATACTAATTAATTATTTGTGTGAAATTGATTGTTGTATATAATAGCAATAGTAAAATCTCTTTCAATAATTTTCAAAATATTGTATATAGGCAAAGTATAAATGAATGTAAATGATTGTAATATATAATAATAGCAAGAAATTTTGAATACTAAAATGTATAGATTCACAGAAATATGCGAAAATATATGTATATACACACACACACTCATATATAATAATAATTTTAATTTAATAAAATTTTTAAATTTGTAATTATTGTACAGTGTATGTATTTTACAATTTTTGATTAAACAATAAATCGATGGAAATTAAATTACAATTTGAAATTTTCAACAATATTCCCCATATATATATATATATAAATATAATTTAGTATAATATGTACCAATATACACAGGATGAAAAGGTTATTGGATATTGGAACCTTTCATTATTATGTGTTTTATTTTTAGGTATGTATTTTATATATAGCTTAAATGAATATGGGGTATGGTATCTGTATTGCATTGGAAACTGTGGGAAAATTAATAAATAACCATATATTCATTATATATATATATATATATATACAACTATATTATGTATAGATATTGTACAAATTTAAAACACTGTAAGGGTAACATTCATTTCACGTTGTATATATAATAATGTTATTTCAATATTGCATCAAATAAATATATTGTATATATTTGATATTTATGTATTTTATAATATATACAAATTATATATCGGACTTGAAATTTACAAATTCCTATATATAACATTGGTATATCGATACATCGATATTTCAAACAAAATCTATATATTCGAACTAAATATAGTATATTATTATATATTGCATAAATGAATGTACGTACAAAATATTATAAATGCAAGAGTGTAATTGTAATTAAAAATTATTTGTATAACATCGCAATAATATAGACATTTATAAAAATAAAAATTCAAATAAATTGATTTATATATTTTTTCTCTTTTCGAACAAAATGTGATAAGACTGTGGACAATGAAAGTGTTGTGTTATAGATCTATTGTAAATTAAAAATTATTGTTTTCTTCCATTGTTGTAGTGTTACATTTTTACAATTCTATATTATAGCTGTGTGCACTCGTCCATTATAATGATGTCGTGCATTTTGGATGACCACAATTAAATAGAGTTACCTATATATTAGTTAAAATTAACTATAGCTAATGAAGGAATAAACTCCGTGAAAACATTTATTTTCACACATCGCTATATGAATTGCCTCGGTAAAATTACCGAATTTATATGTAATATGATGTTGTGATATTGTCAATTGATATTTTCCATCAATATGACGAACTCCCGATTATTTAGTAATTAATTTAATATATACAATCTCTCTATATTTGTTAAAAAATAAATTATTAATAAATTATATATTGTAGTTTAACCACTCACATAAGAACAATGAAAGGAAAAGTTAATCTGTCAATAATTGCAGTTCATCATCCATAATTGCGGTAAATAATCGTATACAATAGTAGGTAAGCAAATTAATTTACCAGCTCATATATTATAAATGCGGAGAAAACACTTAATTAATGTTAATTTAACAATTTCATACAATTTTCATTCATAATTCTTAGGTGTCTCAGTTTTTTTTTTTCTCGAAATTCACCGAAACTCATTTATTGTACCGAGTATAACCATAAGTTATAACCATTCCAATAATATATAATTATCCGGTATACAAATATGAATTCATCCTATTATTATTAGACATCGTTTCGATTTATAATTAAATATGACGACACATGTATTTAACAGTTGTGACAATAACCCACATCATAGCACAGATATCCATATAGGATTCCAAAAAAAAAAAGGTTCCTTTCCTATCTGCGATCTATGCAATATCCAATCCATGAGATATCGAAAAGATATAAAAAAAAAAAAAAACCACATTCTCTTCGTATTGGTGATATCACAATGTCCCTGTAATATCCTAGTAATATCCTTATATGAATAATATCTTTTTGATATCCCCATGATATATGACATTGATGAGATATCACAAAATAAATCCAATGAGGCAGTAAATTGTGCTTTAAGGTTGAATGTATGTCTTGTTATAGTAACTTGTGCATACGTAAAGGCATCCACAATATAGTGCACTGCAACGTATACATCAAACATTGTAGTCAAATTTTATCTGTCATATTATGTCTCAACAGATTTCTATTAATATTATACAATTGTATTCTTATGGGTGAATCGTCGGCATATACTGTTTTGTGTATGGAGAATCTCTGAATATACCGTTCCAAATCGTGTTATATCCTACAGTCTTTATGCAGTGTGTGTGTAGAACATGACATTTATTTTAAGTGTATAACCAATATTGAAAATATCGCATTTTATTCTTTTAATTATAAAGAATTTACAATATATAAAATTTCATTTGCGAAAAGTATTATTACACACATTATATATTTTATTGCAACCCAAATGTGCAACGGAAAACATATCATTTGCTTTCATATAATTACATTTACATTGCTCCTTCACATTACCATTTATTTGTTCTGATTGATGATGTACTTAGCAGCCCATTATTTTATGGAACACACTTCACACTTCTTACAAAACTATATTTGTAATTTGACTGAATAATTAAAAATTTTTGGAATTTTTCAATCATATAATCAAAAATATTTGTTTGATTGAATATCCTCGTTTTTAATGGATGTGTGTAATGCATGTATTTTTATATATGGTACATTATCAGTTTAATATTTTGATTAACAGTCATTTTTTGATTAATTTAAGTACATACTCATGGATATATAAAAATTTAATATTTATATATACTTTAAAATACGGAAGATTCCGATATGAGTTACAACACAGAAGAATGTATAATTGTCCTTAAAAAAAAATGTATTAGCATTTTTCTGGGAATATATTTTCTTGTAAACATTAAATTGAAAATAAATAATGAACTGATTATTAAACCTTGTTTTTCGCACAAATATAATTATGTAGTTATCATCGTTAAACCTTTTTTATTTGTATGTGTATATAGGAAAATCAAATTTTAATTTTATTATGGAAATTATTTATAATTATATTATATTAAAGAATTAAAATCAAACTCCTTCTATAAATGTACAATTTTTATATGTACGTGCGTAGGACGTACGTAGATAGATAGATATATATATGTGTTTATTAATTATGTTGAAGGAATTAAAAGGTTTTTTTTTTTTTTTTTATGAATACACTCACAGACACACGTAAATATATAATGTGAACGTCGTAAATTCAATTATTACTTTTTCTTTTGAAATTAGATTTAATATTATAAGACACGGGGGTATACATAATAAAGGTATATAGTTATTGTATATGATTATTATTATGTACAAAGATTATATAGAAAAATACATGTATAAGCGCGCAATAAAGAGAAGAAAAAAGGGTTAATATTTATTGAAATAACATTATTTCCAAACAAATGTACAATATATACGATATTATTTAAAAATATATACCAGGTATAGGAGTATGAAGTGACCCGCTGCCAATAAATGGCTGTACTTATATTAGTAATAGTGAAAGAGCCTTAATGCGATGTTTTTTTTTTTGTTGTTTGGACATCTGTCAACAACATTCAGTGTGGTAAATTCCATTTGTAATACAACAACATAAAATGTTATCGTGTTAAAAATGTCTAATTTTGTGCCTTCAACAAACGATTTGCGGGTATCATTAGTATTTTGTTATCATTTAAAGAAAAACGCAGCTGAATCTCAACGAATGCTTGTAGAAGCTTTTGGTGATCATGCTCTATCATTAGCAACATGCAAAAGATGGTTTCAACAATTTAGAGACAAAGATTTTGATTTGAGAAATGAAGAACGTGGAAGACTACCAAAAAAGTTTGAAGACAGTGAATTGCAAGCATTGTTGGACGAAGATGATACACAAACTCATAAACAACTTACAGAAGTCTTAAATGTAGATCACAAAACAATTTCTAATCGTTTAAAAAGCAATGGGAAAGATTCAAAAGTGTAGAAAATGGGTTCCACATGAATTGACTGAAAGGCAACAAGAAAATCGAAATACCATTTGTGAATTGCACCTTCAACAATACAAAAGGAAGTCTTTTTTGCATCGAATTGTGACTGGTGATGAAAAGTGGATATATTTTGAGAATCCTAAACGCAAAAAATCATGGATTACACCAGGTAAAGCAACAACATCGACTGCAAACCCAAAACGATTCGGTAAGAAGAGAATGCTTTGTGTTTGGTGGGATCACGAAGGTGTGGTGTATCATGAACTTCTGAAACCTGGTGAAACTGTTAATACGGTTCGCTACCAACAACAAATAATCGATTTGAACCATGCATTATTAGATAACCGACCAGAATGGACAGAAAGAAAGAAAAAATCTGTTAAGGTAATTTTGCAACATGATAATGCACCAGCACACAAAGCAAAACCAGTTCAGGATACGATAAAGTCGCTTGGATGGGAGCTGTTACCACACCCGCGTTATTCACCAGACTTGGCTCCTTCGGACTACCAATTCTTTTCATCGATGGGACATGCTTTGAAAGAACACCACTTTAAAACATCTGAAAATTGGCTATCTGAATGGTTTTCGTCCATAGCAACACCATTTTTTCGACGTGGTATACGAAAATTGCCTGAAAGGTGGTTAAAATGTGTAGAAAGCGATGGAAGTTATTTTGAATAAAAAATTTTTGATTTTTCTATTCTACATAATGTGTTCCTTTAAAAAAGGCTCATTTCATACTCTTATACCTGGTATATATATTGTATAATCATAACTATATAGCAATATAGAATAGATATATATTATTAAGCACATATTTATATGTTTCCTATATATACATGCAGAAGAAAAAGACATGTATCTCTTCTATACATACGCAATACATCTCATCATAAAGTTTTTTCGCATGTGTGTGTATACATATAATAAAATAGTAACTTTATATTCTTTATTGTATATAAATTTAACAAAAGCTTAAATATATGTACGATGTAAATATATATATATATATAATAGATTATTGTCACCCTTCAAACATTATTTCATTCTTATCACAAAATAAAGAAAATTTGTGAATGTAAACATAGCTGCCGGAAATTATCCTATGTGTATCTTGTGTCCTTTTAATAAAAATATCATCTATATATGATATTATAAGCTATATATTATAATATGAAATAAGATAGAGTTGTGTGTGTGTGTGTGTGTGTGTTTATAGCTTTGATCTTGATGTCATTTTCAAAAAATAACGAGAAGAATAATGTTAAGAAAAAGAAAGAGGAAAAAAAAAACCAAAAGCAAAACCAAAATAATATTTATATTCCTTTTCTTTTCTATTTTTTTTTTTGAATAATGTTTGTAGGAAATGAAAATTGTTTTTTTTTTCTTTTCATTTGTGCTTTTCTATTTTCATCTTGCGTGATGTGATGTTTATATTCCATATATAGACCAATACAACAAACAATTAATTGTGAAATCTAAAATATTTTTTTAACACAGTCTTTTTTTTGTAAATAGAATAATAGATAACATACAAAAAAAAAAAAAAATAGTGTTTTATTATTATTTTTATTTCACAAAAGAGGAAACAAAGTGAAAGCAAGGAAAATGGTTAAGATATGTTAATGTTGCATCAGTTCAATTATAGAAAATACATTTATTTATATATTTTTTATTGCTATATATTGTTAAATACTTAATACAGTATAGCTATTATATATATTAACAAATACACTTGTCTCTCATTTTACACACAATTCGCATTATACGAGCTCGATCTTCTACACTGTTTTGAAAATAAATGTTTAAAAGAGTGAAAAAAAAATGGTCAAAAACTTCACAAGCACTATGTTACTTAATTTTAATTCATTCTTTTGCGTAACACTGATAAAATATGTAATGCGTACCAATTAATGTATTCAGTAATTTACTTAGTTTTGTATATGGAATAAGAAAGCACTCACAATAGCCAGCAACAATTCGATGATAAACTGATTATCTTTCGTGTCTGGCAAACAAAATTTCACAAATGTTTTTTCCGTTTTCCTTCTGTCTTTCATTCAATTTATGTGGCACCTAATTTTCACACTTTTTGATCTTTCCCATAGCTTTTAAACGAACAGAAATTATTTGTTGTGTAACATTTAACATTTTTGCTTTTGATTCAAAGTGTCATCTTCATCCAATATTGCTTGCAATTCGGTGTCTTCATTACTTTATTTGGTGGTATTCCACGTTCATTATTTTTCACATCAAAATCATCATCTCTAAATCGTTGAAACCATGTTTTGCATGTTGCTTCTGATAGAGCATGATTACCATATGTCTCGATAAGCATTCGATGCCACTCTTCAGCATTTTTGTTCAAATGATAACAAAAATGTAATGCTTTCCGTGTACTGGTGTGTGTACACTAAATGAAACAAAAATACATTCCACCATGCAGTTGCACTTTTAATGCGTCTTATTAAATATGATTATAATGATGTTAAAGCTGATGGTTGATCAATATGAACCGAATGCATGCACAACAAAAGTTGTTCGATAGAAGGTTTTATTATTTGTAAGAAATAGATTTTTTTTTAAATTTTTCATTTTGCAAATGAATAATTGATTTGTAATTTTTGTGTTTTTATATTTTATTGAAAATTATTTATGTTTAAGAAATGACTATAGAAAAAAACGCATTTATGGTTTTGTTCACTATTTCCATACACACAAAAAAGCTTTCATTTACGAATTATATACGGACCATTAAAATAGAGTACAAATGTATATTTTATTGTTAAACTTTTCTTAACGAAAATTTAATTTAAAAAATATTTTCATAACCGATGACATAATGTTGATTTAACCACGATACTGAACGGTCGTATGTACGGTCAAATTATTAAATTATTTAAAATATTAATTATAAATTATAAATTACAATAACATAATAACAGTAACATAATAACAATAACATAATATTAAATATATAAATATATAATAAATAAATAAAAAAATAATAAAAATAGTTCTACAAGTTTAAAATTCTTGAATATTCTAAAAAAAAAAAAATAATTAAAATTCTATCATTTTATTGCTTTTATCACATAATAATATATGAAACGGTCAACACTGTTCGTATATTATTGTGATAAACGATGCAAAGAACTCCACCACCAAAAATAGTACAAAATAACAATGTAGAAATAAACCATAGCCAAGAAATTAATAATAATAACGCTCAACAATCAACAAGCAGTTATATATCACCTCCATCAACATTAAATCATTCAATAGAACAACAAAAAACAATGCAACATCAAACACAGGTATTGCAACCAGTACAACATAATCCATTACATGCTCCACAACAAGTGATTGAAAATATATTACAACCCCATCCAACGTTTATATATACATCCCAACCAGTACAATCATTTGAAACACAACAACCAACTTACTATATGGGTCAACCATCAACATCACATGCTTCACAACAGATGGTGTATGCAACAGCCTATCCACAATTGCAAACACCAAGGTATGTGCAAACAACATTACCTTATTTATTAAATACACCATATCCACAACAATCAATATCAAGCAATAAACAACATGATGGATTTACCAAAATTACAAGCAAACGAAAAAGGGGAAGTCCACAACATACACCTGTATCTAAAATAACAAGAATAAAAGATAACTATTGGCTAAACCCAATCACTACATCAAACATGTATGAAAATTTATCGGAAGAAGAAAAAAGTACAGAAACCAGCAAGAAACCTCCACCAGTTCCACCAATTTTTGTATCGGGGGTAAAAAATATATCGCCTCTTACGCAATTATTAACAGATGTATGTGATGCAGACTACAGCATAAAAACATTAAACAATGATGAAGTAAAAATACGGCTGTCAACCTCAGAAGATTATAGAAAAGTGATAAGGTCGCTAACAGAAAAGAAGACTGAATTTCACACATATAAGAACAAAGAACAAAAATCCTTCAGAGTAGTGCTAAGAGGATTACACCCGTCCACAAACACAGATGATATAAAGAAAGAAATCGAAAACCGTAACCATCAGATCACAAACGTTTACAACATTAAACAACGAACAACTGGTATACCACTACCGCTATTTTATATAGATTTAAAACCAGCACACAACAATCAAGACATCAACAAGGAAAGTGAAATGTTACACACTAAAGTAAAAATCGAACCACCACTGCCGAAAAAAGAAATACCTCAATGCTTCATTTGTCAAAGGTATGAACATACATGGAAATTTTGTAACAGGAAGCCTAGATGCGTTAAATGCGCTGGTGAACATCTAACAAAGGATTGTCAAAGAAAATCAAGGGACAATCAAGTCAAATGCGTTTTATGTGGAGGTAATCATCCTGCCAACTACAAGGGATGTAACCATTATAAAAAATTGCAAAGTAGAAAATTCCCAGTAGTAAGAAAAACATTCATCGTCAATGAAAAACAAATACCAACATTTCAGAATGTTCAGCCAAACATTACATATGCACAGGCAACAATGGGCGATAATATTCAACAAAACTACATACCAACATACACTCAGCATCATCAACAACAACAACAACAACAACAACAACAACAACAACAGCAAAAACAACAACAGCAACAACAACATCAACAACAACAACAACAACAATTTAATGAACCATCAAAACAGTCAGACGATATATATGAAATGAAAGTCATGATGAAAGAACTCATGAGTCAGATAGGTCCATTAATAGGACTGTTAACGAAACTAGTAACAAAAATGAATTAATGGCTAAACTACTCAAAATATTATTATGGAATGCCAACGGTTTATCACAACATACACTAGAATTAAGCAGATTTATTACAGAACAAAAAATAGACATTTTACTCATCTCAGAAACCCATTTTACAAATAGAAACCACTTTACCATAAAAAACTATACTACGTACAGCACAAATCATCCAGATGGTACAGCACACGGAGGTACGGCTATTATCATCAAAAGCACAATAAAACATGTTGAATTAGAAAAATATGAAGAAGAGCATTTGCAGGCAACAAGTGTGATGGTGGAGGATTGGAATGGGCCAATCACCATATCAGCATTGTATTGTCCTCCAAAACACAACATCAAAAAAGAGCAATACATCAACTACTACAAAACCCTTGGTCGCAAATTTATTGCGGGTGGTGATTACAACGCCAAACATACATACTGGGGATCTAGAACCATAACCCAGAAAGGTAGACAACTATTTATGGCAATGAAAGAATGCAAATTAAGTCACCTATCAACAGGTCAGCCAACATACTGGCCTACTGACCGTAGAAAAATACCAGACCTGCTAGATTTTTGCATTACCAAGGGAATACCACAAAATCACCTGAGATGTGAGTCATGTTTAGATTTATCGTCCGATCATTCACCAGTTATTATAATGTCATCTACTAAAATTTTACACAAACAAAAACAAATAAAACCAACTGGCAGAAATATCGAGAAAAATTTGACAATAACATAACCTTGGATATTTCATTAAAAAACTCGGGTGAAATATCAAACGCTATAGAAAAAATCAACGAAGTTATGACAAATGCAGCACAGTATTCAACACCAACAATACAAGAACACAAGCAACAAGAGTTATGCCCAGCATTAATCAAGAATAAAATAGAAGAAAAACGTAGGTTACGAAAACAGTGGCAGAAAACCAGATCACCACAAAATAAACAAAAATTAAACAAGGCAGTAAAAGAAATAAGAACATTATTAAAAAACATCAAAGATGACGCAATTCAAGAGTATTTAAAGAGTTTGTCAGCGACAGAACTAACTGATTATTCGCTGTGGCGAGCGACTAGAAAAATAAAATGTCCACAACAACACATACCACCTATTCGAAAAAATAATGGTGAATGGGCAAGAAATGACAAAGATAAGGCGTTGTTATTTGCAGAACACCTTCAAACCGTCTTCACGCCATTTGCATCGGATGCCACAGTTACCGAAAATAAAACCATCACTGATTACCTGGAAACAGCATTTCAAATGGACGCGCCAATAAAATACTTCGGTGTTAATGAAGTCACGACAACCATTAACAAAAACATCAATCCTAAAAAAGCACCGGGATACGATAACATAACTGGTAAAATGTTGAAAGAAATATCAGCAAAGGGTGTGACTTATATCACGTATATTTTTAACGCAATATTAAGAACAAACAGTTTTCCGGATCAATGGAAGAAGGCACAAATAATCCTTCTACCAAAACCGGGAAAGGAACTAAGTGAAGTAAGTTCATACCGACCAATTAGCTTATTGCCGGTACTATCAAAATTATTCGAAAAGCTGCTTGCAAAAAGATTGTGTCAAGTATTAATGAAAAACAATATTATACCCAGTCACCAGTTTGGGTTCAGACAACGTCATGCAACAATTGAGCAAATTCATAGGGTAACTAAGCAAATTAATGATGATATTGAAAACAAAAGATATTGTTCTGCTGCTTTTTTGGACATATCACAAGCGTTTGACAAGGTATGGCATGAAGGCCTATTGTACAAACTAAAGAAACAGCTGCCACATCATTTTTACCAAATTTTAAAATCATACTTGGAAAATCGTCAATTTACAATTAAGTATCAGGAAGAAACAACAACCCCAAAACAAATATATTCGGGTGTACCTCAAGGTAGTGTGTTAGGTCCACTATTATATTTAATATATACGGCAGATCTACCAACAACAACAAACACCACATTAGCAACGTTTGCGGATGATACGGCGATTCTGGCATCACACTCCAATCCACAAGAGGCATCAAAACTTTTACAAGAAGAACTTACAAAAATTGAACGGTGGCTACAAGTATGGAGAATAAGAGCTAACACAACAAAATCTGTGCATGTAACATTTACTACAAGAACTGGTAATTGTCCACCAGTGATACTCAACAATAAACCATTGCCACAAGCTGAATCTGCAAGATATCTGGGCATGCACCTAGATCGTCGACTAAATTGGAAAAAAAATATTGTAAATAAAAACAAACAACTTAGAATAAAATTTAATAAATTATATTGGATGATTGGACGTGTATCAAATATGTCAGTGCAATGCAAAATTTTGACATACAAGGCTATTCTAAAACCTATTTGGACGTATGGCTTGGAATTATGGGGCACAACCAGTAATTCTAACATAGACATCATTGAAAGGTTCCAATCAAAAGTATTGCGGTCAATAGTAAACGCACCTTGGTATGTGAGAAATGAAATGATTAGAAAAGACCTCAACATTCGTTCCGTGAAAGAAGAAATCGTAGTCGAAAGCAAAAGCTACTACCAAAGATTGCAACGGCACCCAAACCAACTAATTCCACAATTACTAAACAACACCAATCAATTAAGAAGACTTCAAAGAGTCAAACCGGAAGATCTTAGTACAAGATTTAGTTAGAATAAAATACTATGTAATCAACAATTAATCTAAACTAAGAATTAAAAGTGGATTGGTTCAATGGAGCCAACACTATCATGACAATTTCATAAATCAAATATATTTACTTAATATCGATAATGTTTACAGTAGTTTGTAACGTTAATTAAGATAGATTGTAATGTAACATAAATAAATAAAAAAATAAAAAAAAAAAAAAATAACCGATGACATTATTCGAATATGTATTTATATCATGTGATTTTATATATAGCTTCATCTATATATACATAGATACTACTACTCCGCAATAGATAAGATTTTAGAAAATCTATATATACAATATTGAATAATTGAATAAATTTAATTTTTAAATTAAAAAAAATATGTCAATTTTATTTACCTGTTTTTGGAAAGGATACCGTTGTATTAAAGTATTATAGAAAAAAAACAAAAAAAACAAAAAAAATATAATGTCAGTATATCCTTTTATCCTTATTCTATAGTGGTCATATATATATATATACGTAAGTAAGTATATGTGTGTACTGTGTAGTAATGTATATATATATATATAGCAATAGGATTACTGATATCAAATAAATATATTGAAAAAAGGCAGACCACAATGTCTAATTTGCATAAATTCTGTTTTGGATATGTTACATGAAAAATTTCAAATTGTATTGTTTGTGAAATATCCGTGTATAGGAGGTGTGTATATGTTTGTTTTATATGTTTTAAACTTATATATATATATACTATAAATACATATATATATTATATGTGTTTTTTATATGTAATATACGATTTATGTTATACATATAATAATACGATTTATGTTATATAATACCATATAAATACATTATAAAATAAATCTAATTAGAATTCAAAACGGTAAACTCTTGAAAGATTTAAATTTCTTATCAAGGAAATAAAAAAAAAAAATACCTTTGAATTAACAATACAAGGTATAGAATTAAAATATTTTTATGATAATACCGAAATAATGAATATAGAAAAAAGAATCTTTTACATAAAATGTTTCTAAGTAATTGATTTTTTTTTTTTTACCATTTGTATTACACATGATTTTTCTGAAATAATTTACTTAACAACGTTATGTTTATTTTATTACAAATTAAATTAATGTTAATATATATATATATAGACGTATTTAAAATGATAAAATAGAATAGTATAATTAATTCCTTTATCAATGCGATATTAAAAACAATTATTATAAATTATTAATTAATTGAAAATCATATACGGATTCATAATTGTACTCCGTTAATATAAATATAATTTTCGTAACTGTTGCTATGATTACATAAAATTAGGTAATGGTTGATTTTAGTATATCGTATATGTAATAACTTGAGAACTTATTTATGTGACCAAGGCCAACATTGACATTGAATAACCTCTATTATATATATTGTTATGTAAAGGTTTACAACTGTACCGCTAAATAATACTGTTACAATATATATTATATTAGTATATTAGTATATAGTTATATGTTTATATCATATACAATATTATATATTAAATTAGTAATTATAATTATTAAATCAGAACATGATAAGTATAGTCATCAAAATAAGTTGTTTATTAAAGCTTTTATATATATAACAGATCAGTGTATCAACTAATATATGTAATGATATCCTTGATGAATAAATATATAAATTAAATATGTGCAGTAACGTACTAAAATCAATTCATTTTCAATTTAATAGCTCAATAATTTAGTTCTTATCGTAAAATTTCTAAATTCGAGTTCAAATACAAACTAATTTGTTATATTTTATATAAAGACAACAAAGCTGCAGTGGAAACTTACAAAGAGATATGTAAAGTTTAAGGTATATACTTAAGATAACGAATGCACGTGCGTTAGAATTGATAAAAATAAATTACGTTCTGAAGAGTTTTAACTCAACGCTGATTTGCCGATCAATTTTCGACTCGTTAAGATGCTCGCTATTTAAGTTTCACAACTTCACAAACAGTGCAACAGTGACATTAACTTAACACAACGAATGAATATTTGTTAATGAAAAATCGATGGTCGACCACAATAAAATCAACTTCATGCTATCAATTTGATGGAATTAAAAAATTGCGGTGTATCTGCTTCCACACCAAACCAAACACAATCAATTAAGATGTTTTTTTTTATAAAAACGAAAAACTAATGAAACTTGATTAGATTGATCAATTTAAGAAAAACGGTAATTGTATTCCAACATGACAATGCAAGGCAACCAAATAAGTTACTATTTAATTTAGAAAAATGTTCATAAAGATTATGTACTGAAAACACCCTTCGTTCAAGTTTTCCGGATAAGAACCGAAAATTCGATGGACCCGCCGCAATCATGAAATTCCAGAAAAAAATGGTATAAAAGATTATCGACCATTTTGAATAATATTTAATGGATTAAAGTTATTCGGTTCCATGAAATTGATTGATTTTACAATAAAAAAAAAAAACGAAATTACTTTTTTTTCAACTCGCACCAATACCAATATTTTTAAGATAATTAATGATAAATATTCAACGCAACAAAAAATCCAATTTAAAATATTTAATTTTAACATATTCATAATCGATATATAAACATGAGTCAATAATACAGTTGATATTAATTGTTTATAAATAACTTTTATTATGAATTTATAGTGGACATTTTGTTAACAATGTACAAATTATTCCTGTGTACAGTATTTTTACCAACTTAAATGTACAATGAAAATGTCTGGTAAAATAGATGACATAGATGTATCAAAATTGAAGTAACATAATTTGACGACAATAATAAATAATACATTGTACCGCATTTCCTTTTTTTTTGATTATGATTTTAAAAATGCTTTTAATGTTAAATTTTTAACGCTATGTATATATTTAAAAAAAAATAGTCACTTTTTTGTGACCTAAAAAGCTAGTGTCAAATTTATGTATTGAATGATTTTGTTCGATAATTGCACACAACGCACGTTTAAACGTTGATTTAAATTGTGTTTAAAATTTAATTATAACGTTTTTTTTTAATTTCAAGAAATGATGCAATGCAAATTGACTTCAAAGATCGTGTGATTTAATATATCAATTTAATTATTATGTTTTTTTTCCGATTATTTCATAAAGTATATAATGTTTAGTTTATAGTCGAAAAACAATTTCAGATTTGAATACTTAACATTCTTTAGCAATAAATTGATGATATCAATGTGTGTGTGTGTGAATATGTTAATATGAAATCCACTCTGTGTTAATATTTTTTTTATTGAAATAATAATATGTGAAAATAATTGAATTTGTGGCGGGCGATCCTCAATCAAAAAACAAAAAAAAACCATTGTTATTTATACCGATAAAATGCATTTATTATTAAATGCGGTATATAATTGGTATGTGTAAATATATAGTGTTTAAAATTAAACTATTTTAAAATTCAGTCAAATTATAATTTAAAATGGATATTAAAGCAAACAATAATATAGTTTGTATCCAATTTGGTCAATTTATATTTGCATATATAAACATTTTCTGTTATAATACAACTTGTTGGTGAGTTGTACATATATGACGTAATAGAAATACTTATTTATATATATTATAATTATTGAAAATTTGGTATATACACAAACACACATTATTATTACCTATACGTATAAAATTATAAAGTGACTTTGTACAACAGCAGATTCGCAAGACCTTGCAAAGTATTTTCTTCTTATTTCATTTTTTTCTCTTTCATTTGATTTAATTAAATGTAAAATTTGTTGAAATTATATTTACTTTAAGATTTACGGAGGTTAACCATTAACGAATACCATATATTCTATATAAATATTACCTATATATACACACCTCTCCACACTTATTCTAAATAGAAATGTTTTTAATATTATATCGTTAGTATATATATATTAATTAATAATTAAATATATAGACAGTATACTAGTATTAAGTATATAATAACTAGGTGCACACATAAAAAGACGGTACACTTAAATACGTATATGTGAGGGTAAATATTAAGTAAGTTTTTTTGTAAGTGAAACATACAACTTATTAGCATGTTTTATTTTTTTTTTTGTATATATCATCATATCATGAGAAAAATATATTTATATCGTAAGAATTGTTTTAAGAAATATAAATGTGTGTTAAAAGACATAAATATATATATATATAAAAATAAACAATTCATTTTGAAACTTTCTAAATAAAATAAAATTTTAAATACGAATGCGTAAAAATAGCTACATTTTTGAAACAATACAATTCTTAAGAAAAAAATAAATAATAAAAACTTACATTGTTCTTTATAATATAACAATTATTTTAAGATGTTGTAATTTTCTTAAATTAAATATTTCCAATATAATAATGCAATATGATGATGTTGGTGATGTTGGTGATGTTGTTGTTGGTGTTGATGATGATGATGATGATGTGCGTTGATTACTTTAGCAATCACCACAGTCACCCATAACACTCGCGACTTGATAATACATATGAAAGAAATGAATATAAATTCAATATATTATTTATTTATTTGTTTTCAAAGATAAATCTACAAATTGAAGGTATAAAATTGAGTTCATGTATTAAAAAAAAATACCTTTTTGTATAATAATTTTTTTTATTTTTTTATATTAATAAATTATATATTAGTATTAGTATAAATTTATTGAAGTATAAGAATAGTATAAGTATAGAAACGAACGAACAAACACCACTTAATTAAATGCATTTTATTTATTTTTTTTTTATTTTAATATCACATTCCATTCCATTTAGTGATTATCATTTTTAATACATTATTATCGTGTTTTAAAACAAATATTATTATAAAACCAATGTATAAATTATTTAAAATTAAATTAAAAACTTAATAAAAGTATTTTCCACTGTATACACTTAAATTAATATTTCCATTCACTTAATTTATATAGTTAAAAAAAAAAAATATTAAAATTTATGCGATACGTACGCATAAAAAAAAATATGTACTTGAACATGTAATGTACCAAAATGTCACTTATAGTTGGTACGATGAACCACTCCCGTACAACGTCAGAATAAAACTAGAATTATTTTTATATATTGTTTTGTTGAATTTTATTATGTGTATATGTACCCCCACATTATGAAAACATATATCTCAATACCACAGATACTCACAACACAATATAAAAGAGTGGTATGCACTATACAAGCAATACAATATATATATATATTCTGACTACATAATGCTTAACAGTACGTCAGCACAGTACTATGGTAGAGTAGTATATATATATATATATGTATAAAGATGTATATCATCAATACTGGCCTGGCAATATAAATATTCATTTCATATGTTTTTTGTTGGTCGTACATTGATGTACTATACAAAAATATAAAAATATTTCCATCATAATATATTTTTATTCTCTACTAACTACGACAACTCTACTACGTACAAAAACTAAACCTGAGAATGAAACGATTGAACAAAAGAAAACAAATAAGATGAAAGAAAGATGAAACCGAATTGAAATCCACCAGGAGAATATTCCATATTTTATATATGGATATGGAACGGAAAAAAATATATTCACGTTTTGTTTATACATAAAATTGTATATGAAAAGAGATTGAGTTTTTGGAGATTCCTTTATTTTTTTTTTTCTTTGATTTTTATTTTACAAACTCTCTGTTTATCTAAAAATTCTGTGTTTTTATTTTTTGAATTTGAACTATACACAGAAGTTAAAATTGAGTTGGTTTTTTTTTCGGATAATTTTGTTGTTTTCGTACTTATTGTGGTGATTGACAACAGAAAATTATTAATACTTGGTGTGTGTGTGTGTGCAAAAGACATTAT
Source organism: Bibio marci (assembly GCA_910594885.2). Taxonomy (NCBI): domain Eukaryota; kingdom Metazoa; phylum Arthropoda; class Insecta; order Diptera; family Bibionidae; genus Bibio; species Bibio marci. Next base: position 24,512,115 of record OU343114.1, on the reverse strand, counting down.
ACAACTGGTCAGTCTGGTGTTGGTCACTTAATTTTTCATTTTTTTATGCGAACATTTTTTAAACTATTATAATTTAATTAATTAGAAACTATATGATTTGATTATATTACATGAATTTAATTACAAACAAATGTTTATCAAATGTTACGTTTATAAAAATAAAATATATTTAGGTACTCTGTATGGTAAAGGTACTATCAAATTATAGTAAATATACACATAAATCAAATATATACATTCTAAAAATATTTTAATATAATAGACTCAGATTAGATTAGAGTATGCGTCTTCCATGGTCCAACTCTCCAGATAAATTTTATGTTTACTTTATATTGTTGTTGAGTTGGTGCTTTAATCGCTGTATAATATGTATATAATGACGTGACGCTATTTCTGTCACAATCCTAAGTTCTTTTGTAAAATTTTTTATGTAGATTATTATTTTTTTCAGCCGAAAGTTAATTTGATTGTCTCAAGTCTAAATTTTTCCTTCAGATATTTATGTAGCCGTTTCCAACAATTTGCCGAATATTATACCATTTTCTATTCCGCAGAAACGATCCAAACCCTTAAAGGTTGTTGATTAATAATGTTGAATGTCTTAAAATTCCACCAAGATAAGTTTATTGAGCCTAGGAAGCTATATGATAAACATGTAACAACCAACCCATTTGACCGAAATATTTTTATAATTTTGTTTTCCACTTTGATGCTATATATTCTACAGTCAAACATTTTGCGATCAAGTGTTTCATATATATATGATTTCCTTATGATGTAATTACCCATTAAAGTGTTTCTTTGTTGGTAAATCTGAATCTCTGATGGTATTGGAAATAATTATATATAGATTCAGATTGTGGCATCATTTTCGAAGCAAATGCTTAACATCAATAGTATGTACAGGTCGATCTTTCTACGACATCATTTTTACAATATATACATAAAACTCATTCTTCTTTCACAATATTTTATTACTATAATCATATATGAGTAATTATGTCTTGATTGATATCATAAATTCGGTTTCAGTAGTTTAGCGTAAATAAAAAGACACAGTAGTAATCGCAGACCGAGCGATAATTAATGAAGATGGACACCGTTCGAATATCTTAAGAATCATTATAATTTAAAAATGGGCAATTATTGTGTAATTTTTTTATGGTTAAAATATTAATATTATTTCCTAATATTTTAGAAAATTTAATAAATCGTTTCAAAATTATTTATAATATGCGGGATAATATTTTAAAACCGTTAAGTGGATATCCTTTTCTCAAATAATAATAAATGTTTAATTCACAGAGTTGTAAATGCTTCTGAGTTATTCAATTAACATAGCTTTTGATCACCGACTCTTAAGTCTATAAAAAATCTTTCAATTAAATATGTAGTTGTGAAACAAAGATCGAACCAATGTTTTACTTGTATTTTTCATATAAAATTTTCTTCATGATATGCACTGGGCATTGAATCTATATGTACGCAAGTGGCCATAGCCTAGCATCTTATCAATTGATCTTACCAAGAAGCTCTATATGATTGTTATATGCATGTCATTAGCTATTCAACTACTGCAGTACAGTTTGTATGAGCGTGTGATATATGATCACGCAAGCGATAAATGCATATGGAATATCATATATATTGTATATATTATGTGAATGAGTTTATATGTCTGTAATGCGACAGTATATGGTCGCTACAAGTATTTTTAAATGTATATTCTAAAATTGGCAATTCTTATATAAATAATTTTGATATAAATTTAAATTTCTGTATATTCTCATATAAAATAAAAAGTAAGCGAATATTTTCCGATATACATCTGTTAGATTTCAAAATATTATATATCTACGAATGCAATGAGCACAATCGGACCTATTTTATTCTATTTGTTTAATTTTAATGTATGTTATATATATATATATATATATGTAATTCTATATATATATATGAAAGATGTACTTGTTGTAGAATAAAAGAATTATCCTTTTTGTTTTTATATATACAATTATTTATATACGAGTAAAAATAATAGAAAAGGAATTTGATGCAAAAATATATTCTAATTCGAAAAGCATAGAAAAATAAAAATACATTAGATTCGAGAAAAAGATCAAAGACCGACCGAATATAAATGTTTTTAGAAAAATTTATATATAATACAAAAAATGTTTATAACGATAATGAAATTTTTCCTTATGTTTTAATTCTATGTAGGGTGGAAGCACCAGTAACAGGACCGGTACCAGAAACCGGACACGTGTTAAAGTAAAAAAAATAAATATGAATTAACATATTATAAAACAATTTAAAAATATTGTCTGATTCATGAATGACACTATAAAATTGTTTTATTTTTATACTAATTCATAATATTTTTACATTAACACACTAAGTGTGCGGCTACTGGTACCTGTCCGGTTACTGGTGCTCCTACGCTATATCAGTTATTACAGATAATCATATACATATACTAACCTGCGTCAATAGATAACGTCAACAAAATTTATCCAGCAAAATTGGTTAACATTTCTGTGTACCCTAGTAACAATTTGTCCGTACTTTGAAAAATGAGTAAAATTTCCGTGGAAAAAATCCACATATTTTCCATGGAAAAGATATATTGGAATTTGTCCAAGAAATGTCCATAGATGTTCCACTTAATATAATAGTATTTTATTTAGATCAATTGAAATCTTTGGATTGTCTGGGTAATATGTCCAACATATATCCGCGCGGTATTGTATTCGTAATTTATTTCACCAATTATTCAAGACAGTGGTTAAAATTTTGTATATTTTTTCCTTATCTACATATAATCCGCACTCTTTTTAATTTATTTTCATAATTCTTAAAGCAACCACCATCTCAAATCTATACATTTTCTAGGAATTTTGTAAGAATTTTCATGGATTTTATCCGCGGTTTTTTCTTGTTTATTACCAAAAAAAAATGTAGAATCGATGAATTTTTGCCATCGTTCAGCACCTTCATTCCGTGCTCATAGAACTTCTGGTCTATCGGTAAAAAACTGAATCAAACCGCAATTTGACATCATCGTCATAAGAAAATTTATTCTGATAATACGGACAATTCACGGGTATTACTTGCCAAAATATATGGACGATCCAAAGATATTTTTGTCAAAAAGCTTGAATCTGCTCACAAAAAATATAAATATATATTCTATGGATACTGTGGAATAATAGCAATGAGAAATACTTCTAAGAACAATCCGTAGAAATTATCATCGGAAATATAAGGATAATCAAAGGACATTTTTTATAAATATCCATGGACAGGGTTGCACTCATCATATACAATTCCAGCGGAAATCCGTAAGAAATCCATAGATATTTCCTCGAACTGAAAGTACGGACTACTACATATAATGCAGAAATTTTGCGGACAAACTACGGACAATGTTGAAATTTGAATGAATGAAATTTTAAAACTTGCTTCACGCTTTCAGAAAATATAGTCGGTTTTCCAAACGATGCATTGAAATTTTGTATGAAATAATAATACTGTATTAATTTCTTGTACCATTTTTTATATTTGCAATACAGTATCCTTATTTTTGTTTTAATTTCTCTTACATCGGTTTGGAAAATCGACTATATTTTCTGAATGCGTAAATCAATTTTAAAAATTTCTTCTATGAAAGACTGGAAATTGATTAAATTTTATATTTATGTAATAAAAATTGGAAATCCGTTAAAACTATGGCTTGTAATTAGAAAATTTGATAACTTATGAAAAGCGATTTTCCAGAAAATTTTCCATTGACCTCCGAGCTAATATTTTACAATTTATTAGGTGTTTGTAGTTACTTTAAGAAAAATATATTTGGAATAAGCTTATTCAAATATTTCTCAGGGGCTGCTACTGATTTGGAGATGTCATTATATCTGGCCAAAGTGAAAGTGTTCTGAAATTCTTATCGCTCATAGGGACACAATATGTGATGATATGAAAAAATTGTTATGCCGAAATTTACACCTTAGACATGTCCTTACTATATGCCACGACGAATTCATTGTTGTTATTGATATTGAAACAGTAATTTTACGCAGTGGTAGATTATTTTTAACGCACATCTATCGGTACATGTCTATAATACATAAAACTTAAACAGATTTTGTTCGGAAGTGATTATGCGTTATATAAACAGAAAAGTTAACCAATTTTTCCTGGATACAGATTTTTTTTTATTTTATTGACTATAGACGTTATACATTGACGTAGGGTAGTATATCTATATTAATTTAAAATTTTCCAATTATTAATAAAATCTAATAAAATCAACATTTTCATATTCTATCTATTTCTCTATATAATAAATTTTTCAGTATATGGTACACAAAATATGTTACATACGCACGCAGTACAATTTATTGCTATATTTATTATTTGTTATTATCTGGGCATTTATTTTATTAAGTATAAGAAAAACGATATAAGTATTGCGTATAAAGAAAGAATAAATAAATAATTATTGATTGTAATAGAATATTTAATCATGTTATTTATGTATATTAGCGTATATATGTGTATGGGGTATGGGTAATGGGACTATGTGTTGTAGCTACACAGAGATAGCTATAAATATATATAACTAAAATCTTTGATATTTATGTATAGTTTATTTTTATTATATAAACACTTGTTTTTATAGTCCTTTTTATTATTATTTTTTCATATTTTTATATATTTGTGTACAATTTATTTATATATATAGACTATATGAAAAGTAATAATACATGTACATATATTCCACAGAATTTTTTTAAGGATATATGAAAAAATAAATGTTTTATCGAAAAACGTCGAATTATAACATATATAATATTTAGAAAAAAAAATTCTATTTTGTGTGTTTGTCTTAACAGATGATAACGTATATATAACATAGCTATATACATATAGCATTTAAATATACACGTAGTCATTATTAAATGTGTAATATTATTTTTCCTATTACAAAATATTGAGAATAAAACATACAACTAGTGATAATATATAAAAAATAAACATATTCCTCTTGATGCATGATGGAATAGCATTTATAACACACACATTACACACGTACGTACGAGTATATATATAATAGCAAAAGCTTTACAACATTCACGATTCACGTATATATAATACGAGTAAATGTATAATATGAAGTTATCACATGGGAGTTTTATATTGCAAGTGGATTTTATTTGGTTCTTCTTTTTCTACTATATTTGTCTGTTGGCGGAAAATTTGCCTTATTTATTTTCCTTCTATTTCTATGGTTTTCTATAAATACAGTATGAAACAAAAACTAATTATAACTCCAAAATTTTTATCATCTTATATTTGTTAGATTATAGTAGTTATTAAATTCTTCAAATACAAGGCTCAGTTTATAAGTTCGATATTATTATATACAATTTACTTTTTATATATATTCTATGTTTATTCATATAACAGCAATATTTGTATATTATAGTTTTTATTAAGTAACAAAAATAAGTTGTAGCTATAGTAACAAAAACACATAGTAATACTTGCGGTTAAAAAATTTAAATTCTTTCAAGAAAGGAGCCCATATCATTCTAATACTTATAAAAAATATCAAATTCATTCATTCGATTGATCATTCATAAACTGACCTTCAAACTGTTAAATTTACATGCAATGTCCTTTCGTGTTAATTCAAAATACAAAGCATTAAGTGACTGTATTTTTAATGTGTTGTTTGAAAAAAAAAGTATGAAGAACTAAGAAACAACATTGATTTAAATTTGGTAAAATCTTCAATGGTTATAACACGAGTTTTTGAGTGGCGTATCGAAGTTTCAAAAACGACAGCGATTATCTATTGGATGGTAATAAACGGCAAAAAACTGCGTAGCATCAACAACAATTATCGAGAAAAACACAAAAATGTACGTGATATCGTGAAGGTTAGCCAGAAATATGCTATAAGATTCATGAAGATGGAACTTGGTATAACAAAAACCACATTTCATGAGATTTTAACTAAAAAAAAAAAATGGTCTATGCGAATGGTACGTGAATTCAGAAATTGTGTCACATAAATTAACTGATGATCGCAAAAATTGAACCGAAATAACTGAATTTCCAAATACATTATTAAAAATCAGAAACTATATGCAAGAAATGAATATGGCATTCACGGTTAACGTTTTGTATTTCGCCGTGTTCATACTGAATATCAAGAGTCAAGTAGTTGGCGATTATTGCACGCTAATGCATCCATCTTATTATGCGTCAATGTTAAAGAATTTCCTTATACTAAAAATTAAATTTATTTGCTACAACAAATTTGCCTTATTCAGCCAATTTAGCTGCATTGAACAATTTTCCATTCACTATAAACTCTATGTGGCGATGAAAAGAAACTATACGTTTTGCATTAAGTGAAGACAATGAACAATCAAACGACCGTCGTTATAGTATTCAATATTCCAATCGCAGCAAATTTTATAAAAAAAAAAATCAGTTGATATGCACTTGTTGATAACGTGTGTCAATCGATGTATATTTCAACTGAGGGCGAATATTTCAATTAAATACAATTATTTTTGTAAAAATACTTTGCTTTTTTCTTCATACATTTCGGTTATTTTTTCGGACAAAGGACATATAAATTTTATTCATATATATTAAAGAGTAAATATAGAGTAAAGATTTGCGATGGGATGAATAATTGGAGTGGTTGTATATAGAGATGCAGAAAATCAATAGTTAATGTAAATTATGGATTATTATTAATAGAAGAAGCGTAATGCGTTGTGTTACCTTACTTTGAGTTACATTATATGTCTTTAAACAATGGCTATATATTAGAGCAAAGCAAAAAAAAGGATTGAAGTAATACGTAGGCGGCCGATCGAATATCGGTATTACAATAATGTTGACCAATACTGTATGTGAATATATGTATTATACATATACACATATATATATATATCCTATTTTACAATTCATGTATTGCACCCAAAGGTATCAAACGGATTGTAACTCTATGTGACGTAAAAAGTATATTTGAAATTCGAGTATATTATACATAATGCTATTTGTATATATAAAAAATATATTTTCTTATTATAATGTAAAAATCGGCAGTAAAAAGGTGTTTTTTTTCCACAGTAGAATATCTATAATTTTACATCCATATACTAAAAACTACGCGAAAAATGTACGCTGAATAATAATATGAAAATTTATAATATAAAAATACTTAAACAATTTATTAAATAGTAGTTTCAATAATAAAAATGTACTTATTATTATAATACGTAGATAGAAAAATGGAAATGTATGTATAAATTTAAATAAAATACTAACTATATTTAAATCATTTTAATTTCAATATATATACAGATACGACTGTATCGTCTGATAATCTCTATTTTATATTAGAGCAAAAGTAAACCAAACAATAACACTTATAATTAATATTGATTATAACACCTCGAAATATCCATATATCCAAATTAAATATTGAACCACAGAGAGCATAATTAAATTTTGCATATTAATAGTAATTTCAGAACAAAACCAATAAGTACGATACCGGTATAATTTTGTACACAATCAAATAATTTTGAAAATATAATCAGGACTATGGCAATATAATATAAAAACGATTGAAAAAATGTATTTTATTGTTATGAAATATTAATAATAATAATGAAATGTATAAAATAACACATATAACAATATTTACCATAAAATTTTTACAATACTGAATGCACGGTGCCAGAGAATACCGTTTAAAAAAGGTTATGAAATCCATATAAAAACCTGGGATACGTTTCTAACTATATTTTAACACTAACCGTACCGGCGAAGTTGGTCAAATTGTACAAATATAAAAGTTTTATTTATTAATTTCGTTGTTATCTTATTTGTTCATGTTATGTTAAGTAAAAATTCATGTATTATTTGTTTAATCAATTTGTTCTGTATGTTGTACTCAATTTCCTACAAATGATCAAATGACTGGTTAAAAATTAAGGAAATATTAATTTGGTTTCGTTTTTTATTCGACTGGCAACAAATAATATGTATATGTTTTTAATTCTGGGAATTTTCAATGGAAACACTGACTGCATCAATATCACTATTTTGTATGTTGTCAATGAAATTCGTTATCCAACGGCTGCGATTTCATTATTAATAGACTTTTGTACAATACCTCGAATAGGTACATGCACTGCTTCTGGCCTCATTCAAATTGTTCGCCACGTGCGTTATCGGGATCATGCGTCAGGAAATGAGTTTGCATTTTATTCGCCAAACTCCAATGTTCGCATATTTTAGGAATGAGCTGAGTGTTGGTAGTGTTTTATCAACATCATCATCATTAGAACTCAATATAAATTTTGCTACAAATTTGTTTCTCACCTAATGCAGATCAACATGTAGAATATTGTAAAAAAAAAACATACATTTTGCATGGCATTGTATAGTTACAGCGTCTGCGTGACACTATTGTTTGTAGCCTGTAGTAAATTGATGACTATGATAATAAAATCATTGTGTAGTTATAAAAACAAAATAATAACAATTTTACACAAATAAATTCGTAAACGTGAGTTATTGTAATTTGTACCTAATCAATTCTAAAGAGTACGTTTTGCATAATAGAGTACGTATCGAAATATTTAAAACCACTTCAGGTTAGAATCAAGACGAAAAATGAGATATTACAAAATTTTATGTTTTTTAAAATTAAAATTTAATCATTATAAATGTTGTTACACATATATTGAATTATAGATACATCTTCTAATTCAACATTATATTATATATTTTCAAAGTATTGCAATTATTTGTGTAATGAATATATAATATACCCACACATCGACATTAATCGACATAACGAACACAAAATGCTAATATATCTTACAAGAATCATAACGTTAATATTCCACCAATTATTGTTTTACATTCACATATAGCAAAAGGCAATTTAGCAAAGAATAAACTTACCTGAATGCTGATAATTATTTGTTGTATCCAATTTAGTTGTACTATATACGGTATTAGCTAAACTAGAACTAATTCTAAAGTTGTCTTCCATTCTATTACAGCTTCAGTTTGCACACAATTAACAAAACACTTTTTTTTACATTTTAAAACTACAATACAATACTTTTTCTGTATTTTTAAATGTTACATTTTATAATACACTATTAAGTAACTAATTATTAATGGATTCAATAAATTTCCTGTATTTTTAACATTACAGATATATAAAATTATGTAAATTTACACTAGCGAAAATAAAAATTATAAAAAAAATGAATAAAATGAAATGACGGCAAAAAAATTTTTGTTTTATGCGTTTCACCAATAATATACGATTACCATTTACCATCTTTACTTTTCTTTGTTCTATTTATAGCGTCTTTGTTTTTGAAAAACATTGCACTGAATATAGTCTACACCATTCACCATAACTGAACTAACGTACATTAAGTTTTTAATTAATTCGAATTCGAATTCTACACTACGCAAAAAATGTAAGCAATAAAATAAGTCTCTTGTTTCGAAATGAATACAGTGAACAAATGAATTTTGTAAAATGATTTTATATAAATTAATTCAAATCTGTTTTACTATTAAAGTTTAGATGGCATATTTATTTGAAATATTTATATAAACGTTATTTCATGTTGAATGGCTTTCTATTTTTCATGGTTTTTCAGTAATTTCTTATTTCTAATGACATGACAGATAATAATGTCATTGTTTTTTTCTTGCTGTCAACTTTTATCAATATTTTTGTTTTCAACATAATAAATAATTTAAAATTTTTTATCTGACGAAAAATTTGTTACGGTAAATAAGTGGTTTGTTTTACTTGTAGAATATTCTATTTTATTTTAAGATAACAACCATAAAAGATGGCAACTTTGCCACCACGGAAAAATCCTACACCAACTAGATTATCAAAACAACATTTAACACCTTTGCAAATTCTTTTGCAAATGGGTTTTCCAAAACATCGGGCGTAAGTCTATACACTAATTACTTTCATTAATTATTCGTTGGTGAAATTGTTTTTATCATACTTTTCCGAAATTTCTTTAACTTAGAGAAAAGGCATTGGCTGCAACCGGTAATCGTGGTGTTCAATTAGCATCAGATTGGTTATTAGCGCATGTTAATGATCCATATTTAGATGATTGTGCACCACGTGAATACATTTTATATGTTTGTCCAACGGGCCCATTTTTAAAACAATTGGAGGAATTTTGGGAAAAATCAAAAGAATTATGTGGTTGGAATGGAGCACATAATTTTATACCACATATAACGCTTGTATCTTTTTTTAAGGTATTTATTTGTATATATATACTTATTTATTGTAATATAATATAGTTGTTTTTAATATCGATCCCAAAAATCTTTGCAATGATTGTAAATGGATGAATGTTTTTTTAAATTTATTTATAGGCACCTGATGAATGTGCACCTGCCTTATCAAAAGCATTAAAACAAATAGTTGATTTAGCCGGCGCTCACTTAGATCGTCCATTAAATTTAGAGATGTATACAAGTCAAAATTTTATGGGATTTTTTGTTACTGAAGATGATGCAAATTATTTAAAACGCTTAGCATTGCAATATGTTAAAGAAGTTTCTAATTCAAGTAATTATTTCTGTTTATATACTATTCTTAATATTATTATATTACTTTTTAACTCCTGATTGACTTTTATGTAAAGTGTTGCTACTAGTGAGATTATCTTTTGGAAATATATTTATGATTTTATAGAAATTGTATAGTACACGAATTTACGAACTGGTGCTTCCGAAGTATAACTTCTTACTTTTAATTGTTTGTATTAAATTGTTATTTTAAAACTCACTCAAATGGTATATGTAGACGTTTTACATAAAAGAGTTAAAGGATTTTAAATTAATAAAATTGTATGTACATATTTAATACATAATTCTTTTAAGTAACTATATAATTTATTTCTGTATTTTGTAATGCCATGCTTAACTCTTGTGGTGAATATAATATATGGTGATGGTTATGGTTCTTTCTATAAAATAATGTTTATGTTCCAGTTATCAGTGATACATATGAGCAGCTTGATGCATTAGTTGCTTGTTTCCCATGGTGTGGAGGTGTTACATCAAATACACGATGTATTCCTCGTAGTAGCCGATGTAAGATTAATAGTAATTATACTGAACATTTGCATGCAATTTTTGTTTTTACTTTTATTTGAATTTAGATTATTTTTTATATTCTCCTTTTCTATTCAGTTTTGTACGAATGCTTTTGTTCGTTTTTATATTTTATTTATGTTTTCAGTAGTTTATATGGAATTTATATATATATATATATGATTATAATTGAATTACTTGGAAGTCAACTGAACAAAGTACATAAGCTTTACTTTTGTGATAAAATAAAACTTATTATTGTTAATAAATTTAATAAAACTTCAAATTTTTTAAATGTTTTTGAAAGTCAATAAAAAATGTAAATTTGGATGATTTTGATTTACTTTTGAATTGAATGTGAGTGTGATATGATTTGTTATTTTTTGAAATTCGCACACATAACATATTTTTCGTCTATTAATACATATGGAATATATTTTTATAATTTATGTTCAAGGCTTTCAAGACGATAATAGTTTATCCAAATTTTATAAATCAGTAATTGATTTTATAAGATTCGAATGTAAAAATTAGTTGTTTTTCGTTCTTATGTGGTTATAAATTTTAATAACAATAACATATAATAATAATAATAAATTGACAATAAATAATTTTATTTTCAGCAATATCATTAGAACCACATGTAAAATCATTACATTTAACATTAGCATATCAATTTCCATCAAATCAATTTAATTCATTGAAATCACTAGTTGAAACAATAACACCAACATGTGCATCAGGTTGGGAATTACGTTTATATTCACGTGACCCAAGGCTTGCGTCAAAACAAGTATATACAATTGTTTAACATAATCAAATAGACAAATTAACTGAAATGAATTAATATTTATTTCGAATATCCAATATAGGTTCACAAAGTATTATATCCTCATAATCCACGTGAACCAGATGAAATCGAATTGCGTGATGGTGATTTTATTTATTTAAATACTGATGCTGTACAAAATTCAACAGATGGTTGGGTTGAAGGTATTTCGTGGTTAACTGGTACAACAGGTTTTTTACCAGAAAATTATACAGAACGTACAGCTGAATCAGATGCATGGACAATGCATCGTACAATACAGTTATGTAAAACAAACGTCACACAACAATTGGATGAATTAGATTCTGTTGATGGATCCATGCCAATTGCGAGTAATACCAATACCGATGCTAAAACGACATTACATCAAAAAAATTTCGTAGAACAAAATAGTGAATCATTACCACATTTAACTGATAATAATGGTAAAATTTTATAAAGCAATCTATCTAATTTTAAATATATTTTAAATGTTTATGTTATCTACAAAATATGTTTTTTAAAAAATTAACTAATTTTTTATTAAAAACAAAAATTCCATACAATTTTTTAGATAATTTACAATTATCAAATCAACAGCAACAGCAACAAAATGATAGTGAAACAGTTGATATTATTGCAACTGGTAATGCAACTGAATTAAAAAAATTAACATCAAATAAATCTATATTTGATGTGACAAAGTCAGAATCAAAAAATTCAAATATTAAAGAATTATCAACTAAGAATGATAATATTAATGAAATTGATAACAATAACAAACGCAAATTATATATTATGAGACATGGTGAACGTGTTGATTTTACATTTGGTTTATGGATACCATTTTGTTTTGATGATTTAGGTAATTATCATCGTAAAGATTTAAATATGCCGAAATCATTACCAAAACGTAAAAATAGTCCAGAATCATGGGAACGTGATTCACCATTATCAAATATTGGTTATTACCAGGCTATTATGATTGGTGATGCTATGAAAGATTCTAATGTTAAAATTGAGCATATTTATTGTTCACCATCGTATCGTTGTATACAAACATGCGCTGGCGTTTTAGAAGGTAATTTTATATTAAACTTAAATATATATTTTGTCCATTTTTTGATATAACATTAAAATGAATGGTGAAATTATGATCTGCTGTCACTATGTCAATTTATTTTTTAATGCTATTAACTTAACATTGCAGTTAAGTTGATATATTGCTTTATATAATTAAATGCGAAAATTTAACAATCCGTCAATTAATCTGTAATTATGTTTCCATATAATTTTTTTATTAAAATAAAACAAATAGTAGGTAAATATTTGTTTTGTGTATAGACATTTCTAATTTTGTCAATATCTTCCAACAGCTTAAAATATTCGCTTTATTATTTAATCATCAGTTGCGTAATTTTTAGTATGAATCGAGGTTATCACCTTCTAATTGAATGACTTGTACTTTAACAAACTACTCTCTGAATCACCTGTTAAAGTAACCTGTTATTAAAAATTTTCATTTTATATGAATTTAAACTATTTTATCCGTTGACATCATTTTACTTAATTTTTCTTCTAATTTATTAAATATATATTTTAACTAAAACACATAATCATAATTTGATAACCGTGACTTTCAATTTTTTTTTTTTAGAAACATAAATTATTATTTTACCATCGATTTCTTAATCCGTTCATAAATTATTATAGTTATTGGTCTCTAATAAACCATATTAAACTGCTGTTATTACATCAATAAGTAACTTATAATTCAATTAAAATTTGTTTAATTAATTATTCTCCTAGGTTTAGGATTAAATAAAATATTATCAATACGTATTGAACCGGGTATATTTGAGTGGATGTCTTGGTATCAAGATGGTGTACCTGATTGGTGTACAAAAGATGAATTATTGGCAGCAAATTTTAATATTGACATGCAATATGTACCATATATGAACGCCGAACAATTAGAGAATTCTAAAAAGGAAACGACTAAGGAATTTTATAATAGAAATAATACGGTTGTTGAACAAATTTTAAATGACACAAGTAATTATTATATAATTTAAAATTTGTTAATCTTCCTCTTCAATTTATTATTTTAATAAAAATCAAAATCTATCGTCTCTACATTAATGATTTCAGCTGGAAATGTGATGTTAATAGGACATGCGGCGACATTGGATACATGCACTCGTGAATTAACCGGTAATGAAAAGCGTTCCAATATTGACATGGGTTTACTTATGCAACAAATACCATATGCAAGTTTAGTTAGTGTTGAATTTGATAATAATAGTTGGCAATTAATTCAACCACCTTGTTATCCAGTAACACATACAAAAAATGCACGATTTGATTGGAAAGTTTTAAAATCATAATTTATGTACAAAAGTATTTTCAATATTCAAATTTTATTTAAATATTTTTATTAGACTTTAAAATTGCGCAATTATTAGTACAATATTATTTAGCCATATAACTTTATTATATTACAATATAATAAAATATTGTATATTATTAAAAAAAAAAAAACAAATTATAAAGACAATTTGATTAAAATTTAATCAATAAAATTAAAAAAGATATTTTAAAGTATTTTATAACTTACGCATTACTTTTTTTTAAAAAAAATAAATAATTCAATGTTCTATTATAATATTAATTTTATGGTTTTGCAATAATATTTGTATATTTTATTATATGTTCATGTAATTAATTATGCTCTTAATATGCTTATATTTTTAAATAAACAATATAAATAAATAATAGTATTTGCTTATTAGTATTTTTAATTAATTAAAGCTAAAGCAATTATTATTTAATATACACAAACATTTTATATAAAATGTATTTCAAATATATAATAATATTTATAATATAAATAAAAAAAAATATACTTAATTTTATTATTATTTTTCCAATTATAATATTTATAATTAATTCAATTTCAAAATAGAAATTTATTATATATAATTATATTTTTATCATTTAATATTTTGTTAAATTATATTAAAATAAGGAGATTTGCAAATAATAATACATATTGATATTATAAATTTTACTATTGATTTTGTGAGATTTAATTATTAAAATATATTACGCTATACTCGGTTATAGCTTTGGAGTCTATGTAAAATTCTCGGCAATATCATAGAATTTAAATTTTACGTTTAAAATTGTACACGCAATATCAATTACATTGCATATCTTTGAAAATATAGTGTTGGATGCAACTTTCAAAAAATTAACAATGTCTGCACACACCACCATACAAAATTAATGGAAATAAGGAAGCATCTTTCGATATTTGACAAATTGTTATATAGATACTCTCTTACGTAGTAATTTACAAACTTGACTGCGTAATGTACGTTTGATGCTGCCATAAATAACTGTGGCTGCATATGTCCTATTTTATATTTATATGTTTATCATGTGTTTTATTACATATTATTGTGTTTTACGGATTCATTATTTTTTCACTTATTTAAATTGTATTTTAATAATTCTGAATACAGGATACATTTTTGCTTATCTTCTAACAATGTATTGTAATAAATATATTTACATTTTAACAATATGCATATTGAAAATATGATTTATTTGCTTAGACCTGAATATTTTTTTTAATCCCGGCCGCCGTGATTGGTTATCAAAAATTTTCATTTTATTTAATTAAAATTGTTAACATTGTATGCACAATTGATTTCCATTTTAAATTGTCATTTGCAGAATAATGATTGAGTTCGCTAAGTAATTAATGAATGTTAATTAGATGCCATAAGTTCTACTTGCGAAATAACGTAACTTAATGATTATGTAAATGGGGCAATTATAATGCATGCGGGAGACTTATCATAATAACGACAAACATATACATTACAAATTCAGTGCACACCATTTTTTATAACACTTTGTGTATATTGACCAAAAATAACTCGCATGTACACATAGTATATGTTCTAAAAAATTATTAAACGCTATACTGTTGACATTTTCAACAATAAGTTTCCTCATTTAGGTGTATTTTTCAGTGAAAATTGATAATTTTTCGAAATTTTCCAAAATGATTTGACTCTGAAATTGTAACAATACACCGGCCCCAACCCACTCCCTATTGTACGTATATATAATGCACAATCCATACAATTTTTCACAGAAACATCTTCTATGCCATAATTATCAATTAATAACTATATAAATAAGTGTACATGTATGATACGCAAACTAATTCATTATAACATATAATTAACTGTATATACGTAAATTTTACTCTACTCATACCATTCCCAATCATATTCGATGGGCGATGTGAATATAAAAGAAATGAACACCCCAAAATTTACAATATACGCACATACAGCAGAGAATATAAACAACCGGAAAAAATCGATATTTTCTCGTTTGCAAAAATGAAATCTTTTATTGCTGTTGGATGCTAAATAAATATTAACACTTAAATACAATTATGGGTCTTATGTAGCAGACGACAATAAATAAAAATTCCATAGTGTCCTTCTTATTTTATAACTTCACTTTATCATCTGTCAACGATTAACTTTTAAACTAATGTATATGCAAAGTACAATATGATACAATTAAATATTTTAAATACATTAATTATAGTTATATTTATTTGTAATAGGGTGAATATTGTATACAATCCATAATGACGGTGATAAAAATAATTCCATTGCATACAATATTTTGAAGAAATTCGCTTGAATACAATATTTCCAATAACTGAAAACGTTGCTATTATCATTACTATATTAATTGAATGTAGTGTGAAATATATTGGATTAAATGCAATATTCGCTTATAGATCGTGTACCGCTTCTTGAATATACAATATTTACTGTATTTAAAATATTTTTGGGTCTGTGTGACCAGCGAAAATTTTAAATATGCCAAATGGGTTAATCAACAGGATTTGCGTCAGTCTATATATAAGTATATAAAGTTTCATCTATTTTATTTTCTATATCTATATTTACAATGTATAATATTGTTATATATAAAATAGAGAAGAATAAATGTGCTAATTTTTATATTTAGATTTTATTTATTATTTTTATTTTTCATTTATTTCTATAAAAATGAAAGGAAAAAATAGGATACCCAATAAAAATGAATTATTTTGAAAATAAGCTATGAACGAACAGTTGTAAAATTGTATTTTATAATAATAATATATGACGAAAAAAGAGTATTTTGTGATGGTGTGACATGGTGACATCATATAATAATTAATATGCAGACAAAATCTTAAATAAAGAAATGTGTTCATAAAAGATTCTACGAAATGCTATTTAATAATAAATATGTGAATCTTTATAATTAATTTAATTATTTACACACTATTTATTTTGTATTAATTGATATAATATAAACGAAAATGATGAAATTTAAATTTATAAATAATATATAAATTTATATGAAAAGAATAATTATTTATAAGTAAATAAAAATAATTATAAAATAAATCAATGCAAATTGAAAGATATAATAATTCAACACCTGGGCTTTTTGGTACAACTTGTACAATGAAACGACAAAATGTTCGTACACTATCTTTAGTTGTATGTACATTTACATATTTATTAATTGGTGCAGCTGTATTTGATGCATTAGAATCACAAACAGAAGCAAAACGTTGGGAATTTTTGTCAAGTAAAATATAATTATTCTTTTTTTCTGTCTTGCCACCTTTTATTGTTGCATTGCATATATTCTTTTAATTTTCTATATGAAATAATTTTCTATAATATTATCTATCGATGTAATAGATATAAAAAATAACTTTGTTAATAAATATAATATAACAACCGAAGATTATCGTATGTTAGAAATTGTTGTTATTGAAAATAAACCACATAAGGCTGGACCACAATGGAAATTTGCTGGTGCATTTTATTTTGCAACTGTTGTATTAGCTATGATTGGTTATGGTCATTCAACACCGGTAACTATTGGTGGTAAAGCATTCTGTATGGGATATGCTATGGTAACTAAATAATACAATACATATGAAATAGTATCTGATAAAATGTTAAACCATATCCTGTTTAATTATTGAATTAATAATTTTTAAGGTTGGTATCCCGTTAGGCTTAGTTATGTTCCAAAGTATTGGTGAACGTTTAAATAAATTTGTATCAGTAGTTATACAACGGGCAAAACGTTATGTACGCTGTCAACAAACTGAAGCTACCGAAACTAATTTAATGTTGGCCAATGGCATGTTATCATCAATTATAATAACTACTGGCGCTGCTGTTTTTTCACGTTATGAAGGTTGGAGTTATTTTGATAGTTTTTATTATTGTTTTGTAACATTAACAACAATTGGTTTTGGTGATTATGTTGCCTTACAAAATGATCAAGCATTAATGAATAAACCTGGTTATGTTGCACTTAGTTTAGTATTTATATTATTTGGTTTAGCTGTTGTAGCGGCTAGTATTAATTTATTAGTATTACGTTTTATGACAATGTAAGTATATACAAATATAAGTTTTTCAATTAAATTGCAAAAAAAAAAATTTACATATAAAAACTAAAAATTTAAATAAATAAAATTTTCACTTTTTTTACGGTTGCATTACATATCCAACATATAAATATCTACATGCAGGAACGCTGAAGATATACGGCGTGAAGAACAAGAGCAACAAGCACTAACAGCAATAAATACAAATCCATTTTTATATGGTGACGATAATGAATCAATTACACCAAGTGCTGAATTTATACCAATTGAAAATTCTAATTTGTGTACAATGGCCGATGAACAAGCATCAATTTGTTCTTGTACATGTTTGGGCGGTACAACTTGTATAAATCATCATAAATTTTTATTAGATCAGCACTGTGATGTGCCAGATGAAATTATAGCTAGTTCATCAAGTTTAAAACGAGCAACTATATAAATTACAATAATAAAATATCCTATTCCATTCCACACTCGCACATTTTTTTTTTTTTACAAATTACAATTATAATTTAATCACGCGTTATTATTTTAAAATTTACTAATTTTGTATTATATTTCAATAATTTTAATTTTATTATAATAATATTATATTAATATTTATTAAATTTTTAGTAAAGTTTTTTTTTGTTTAAACATTGAGAAACAAAAAAAAAGATTACAAGCCTTAAAAAAAAATTAATTGAATTTATAGTTTCATTTAATGAATTAAAAATTATATCATTCTTTGAATGTTCAATATCTTCTCCTTTTTTCCTTTTTTTTCCATGAGATCACTTTCACACATTTTATTTTATTAAATTATATTGCATACAAAACTGTTTTAATTAAAAACTTCCAAATAGAATCATATAGTAATAGAAGACATTTTTGACATAATTTATACATACATAAATATAATAAAATAACAATTACAAATACTTCTTGGGATAATTTGACTTTTTTAAAAATATTCCTAATAAATATATTAATTCGATTTTTAAATATTATACATTCAAAATTTAAGTTATTAATTTAAATAAAAAATTTTAAAATTTATTACTTAAAATATTATTCGTCTTAATCATAAATGTATATAATTTCATTAATTAAACAATTCTGTCTGTGGAATGAAAAGGCCGTAAATACAATAAAATATAAGTATTCATTAATTTAAAAAAATCGTACGCACACTTTTTAAATATGTATTACAAACAGATAAATCACTTTACACATCATCAAATAAACCCGTTGGAGGTTGGCCTGTTTTGCGATAATTACGTACACCACTTATTCCACCGCCATTATCATCACCATCACTATCACTTTCTGGTATATCATAACCACGGAAACCAACTTGTAATTGTGTACTTGTACCAAAACGTTCATTAATTTCATCTGATAAACTTCTTGTGATTTCGTGTTGATGTTGATTATTATTATTATTATTTGTATTATTATTACTTGTACTATAATCAATTGGTTCAGCAACACGTAATAAACCATCGCCAGGACCAACAATATTTGAATCTATTCTTCCACCACCACCACCACTGCCACGTGAATATTTCGACGTATAATTGGTATTCATTTGATTACGTAAAGATAAATCCCGACGACGTGTCAACGATTCTTCTAAGCGTTGGCGACGACGTCTTACTCTGGCTACAATATTGCGTCCATCCTGTACCAATTCCGTTGATAATGTTTCATTTAACATAAATTGTTGAAAACCAAGTGCATTTAATGTACGACTACCCAAATTAAACCATGTTGCAAAACAAAATGCTAACATAACCATAGGAAAATATATATTAAAACCATCCGATATAATACTTAATACATCCATATGTCCCATAACTTGTGTATAATATGTTTCTAATATACGACGTTTTATTATATGTGAATCCATATGTATTAAACCTAAAAAGTTTAAACATAATGGTGGTGTTAATCGACACAATAACATACCGCTAAATATTAAACTATGTTCATTTGTTTGATGATGTGGTGCTAAATAATATAAATTTAAAAACTTTATCCGGAATACTGTTGAAAATGCACAATAACATAAGTAACATAGTGTTATCATTGAAAACACTTCAATTGAAAAAAAATCATAATCATTTTTAGCTAAATTTAATATATTTGCAAATATTGATAAGACTGGTGAACGGCAAAAAAATGTTAATTCACTCCAAACGATAATCAATGAGAATATTGCAGCAATTACTGCTAGTGATTTTAAAAATGGTGATTTTATTAAACATTCCCAATACCATTCAATTGTTGAATTATAAAGAAATTGATGTAAGCGCGATCGTGCAATAGGAAATTCACTTTTAAAATGATGATCTAATGCGCCCGAATTTTTAGCAACATCTTCTAAATGAAATGCATGTTTTATTTCAACATTCCATAATGCAACAA
This sequence comes from Bibio marci, assembly GCA_910594885.2. Taxonomy (NCBI): domain Eukaryota; kingdom Metazoa; phylum Arthropoda; class Insecta; order Diptera; family Bibionidae; genus Bibio; species Bibio marci. The sequence continues at coordinate 24,491,197 of OU343114.1, read as the reverse complement.
TACGTTGTAATGTTTGTAGAGATTTTATAACACGCGTATGTAAACGTACTAATGCTTTTTCTGCGGGTATTATTGTTGATGATGTACCATCATTACGTTGTGTTAAATTGCGTGATACTTTTTCTAATAATTCTGTTGGCACTTTACGTAATATTGTTTCACAACATCCACGTAATTCATGATTATTTGGTATTGCCCTACTTGCTGCATGTAATGATTCTAATACATCGTCAACAATATCTTCAGCTTCAATTTCTTCACTGCTTAACTTGGAAATTTTAAAATATGAATAATGTAATGAAAATTCTGGTTTTGAATTATTCCATAAACTGCGTGGTATTTCAACAAGTGCATAACCTTTAAAAAAATTATAATAAATGTATTATATAAGTTATTAAAAATATATTAATTATTAATATTTGTTCAGTTTACCTAATAACAACACAAGTAAAAATAAACCCCATGTATTGGATGCCGACGATGCAATTGCTTTTAATTTTTGCCAATCTAATGAAATGCCCGGTTTTAATGTTAGATAAATTAATAATATACCACATATAAACAAATATGTTCCATAATAAATAGCATTATCAATTAATGCTGATTTTAATTTTCCTTTTATTGTAAATTCACCAGCCTTTAAATATGATTGCATTAATGGCATTATTAACCACGTTAAAAACTGTGATGACCAATAAATTATACGCCATAAATTTGGAAATATATTTTCCGGTACCATACCCCATGGCTTTTGACATTCATGTGAATCTTGTATATTTATTGTATCATTAAAATACTTTTGCGCTAAAAATTTTGTTGTATTGTGTTCGGTAATGCACTGACGATAAACGGTCTATAATATAATAATATTGAATATATTTAGTAAAAAATTGCACAATTAGTGAAATAATTATAAACATAGAAAAAATAATAATATAAAATACAGAGATTTAGTCGATTTGAAATAATATGTCTATTATCCAGACGTTCTTTGTTAGTTATTTGACGGAGCATGGGTTTACATTTATTAAAATTTTAATAAAAAATTATTGAATGGCATTGGAAGAAATGAACTTTGTCAGTGTCTTCTAAACAGAGCCTTCATGTTTTATATTATGTTATTTCCATGTGTAAGACATATTTTTGCAGGTGATTAATATTGAAAAAGCAGGTGTTTATATTGAACATGGTTCAATTTCAAGAAAGAACAGAATAGTTAAAACAAAAATTAAAAACTGGAAGTGTACTATATAAAGAAAAAATGATTCATTCAAATGGAAAGTCTTTGGCAACTTTTGGTCCTTGCGATTGTATAATATGTATCGACTATATTAGAAGAGTTAAAGAAATAAATATATGACGCATCAGCTTATTCTTCAGATATTTTAATCTATATTCTTGTAATATGTATGTGCAGGCATTGGTAATCTCTGAATATCGCCGAACACCAACACTATATATAATAATAGAGGTATTTCTCTCTTGGATTTCATTAGTGAGGTCCGATAATTGACTGATCGTTATTCCAATTCGATAGCATCGTAATTAAAAATTAACTACACTAGAAAATTAGATAATTTATAAAAACGAAATTCAAAATATTTATCAACGATTTTTTATATTAAATAAAATCGTGCAGTTTTTGAGGATCATTAATTCAATAATAATAAATAAATTAATAATTCTTCATTCAAACTATGCACATTAGAAAGAAAACCAACAATGACACCACAAAAAAAATGGTCATGATAAAATTTCAAAAAGCAAAAAAATAAAAATGAATATAATACACATACCGATGTTACATCCAATGGTATTGTAAAAACAATTAAAAATGAAAAACTCCAAGCTGTTAACACTGTTAAGGTGACAAGTAAATGTTGTGTTTGTATTTTTCCATATTTATACAATGAAATACTTGCCAATAATAATGCAAAAAATACTGAAAAACCTAATAAATATGCCATACTATAGTTTGTTTTATGAGTTTTTCTTTGTTATATAATTGATCTTTGTTAAATTTATGATGATGAAATTGCAATAACCTAGCAATTTTATTTGATTGATTGTAGTTTTGTTTTACAATATCCAACTAATTAATTTTCTGAGTTTTTTGTTCGTGTTTCTTTTAATTGTTCTTGAGCTTGTTTTTGCATTTCTTCTAATTTTTCTAATGTCAATGATTTTAATGGCATAAGATGAGGTTTACAAAATACGAAATCAGTTTTATGCTCATAAAATAATTTTCCACTTTCTTGTACTATTAAATCAATGTTAATTTCATTCGATGACATTTCATATGAGATCCACCAGATGTTATTAAATTATTATTTCTTGAATTATTCTATATAAAAAAAAAACATAGAATATATTTTATAAATAAATGCAAATATATAAACAGCAATAAATAGAAATGCTTATATAATCTTAATCATATAAGCAAGATTAAAAAGAGGAATATAATTGGTATATTGTCCAGTAATTTACCAATTTGACTGTAACGAGTATTTGGTAGATGCCATAGGCTCTACTTGGAGTAACATGGCTTGATGATGATAATAAACATAAACCTAAAAAACAAATTATATACAGCGAACGCGAACAAGTCATAAGGCAAATAATTAGCACCATACCCCTTATAAATGATAATTTAAATTCTGCAAATATTCATAAAATACTTCATTTGCAAGAATTAAGCGGATAGATTTAAAAGCTACTAGTTATTCAAATATGTTTCAATATTTGATGCAAATCTATTATTGAATAGTGTGGAGGAGAGATGCGAGGCTCAACTGCACAGTTACACAGCAGAATCGCACACGATAGGTTCTGATTTTTAGATGAAAAAGACCCAGATTTATACGAAATTTCGTGAAACAAGTTTTATATTTTTCATAAGAACTATGTGTAATATTCGTATCTGTGCTGTATATATGCATATTTAGCAATTGAAATAAAATCAATACAATAAAATCATACATTTATATTAAGTTAAAGTATTTTATGTAAAAAAAATATTAATGTTTTAAAAATATATTTATTTTTTTTTAAATTATTAAACTCATTAATTTATTATTATATGTATCCTAAAAACTTAAACGAATTTTCATTTTCGCAAGGTAATTTTATTAATAGGTAAGGTAGAAAAGAGGTAGACACGTTGAAGAAGATAAAAATAGATATAGGTAAAGGAATAATTACAATTACATGATAACATGAAACTTGAATATTGATATTTTATACGATGGGATACAATAGATGACGATAAGACGATCTCTATATCTATGATTATTATCATTTATTAATATTGTGCATATTTATTTTGAAAATTCAAAAGCAAATTAATAAATCAATAAACTTACTTAAATTTTATATTTACTATTAGTAAATTAACTTAATTATTTACTTTATATTTTTATTAAAATATAATTTATATTATTTTTCGTACATGTACAATGAATATGACATACAAAAACCAACAAAAAAAAAAAAAAAACAAAATATAAAAAATTAATGAAATATTACAATATAAAATAATAATAATTTTCCCTTTCTCTTTTTTGCACTTTTTCGAAAAAGAATAAGAAAATAAACTTGGAACTAAGGAATGAATGAAATTGAAATATGATTTGAATGAATTTGATGAATTATAAGTCAAATATTCACAAAATGGTCATTCACGAGCTTTCACTTCAAAATAGAATTTCAGGTCATGTAAAAAATGTCAAGTGAGGCATGCATAAAAAGATAAAATTAATATTTATAGGGAAATGAAAATTTAGCAAACGAACTTGGAAATAATGTCAAATGCGAGTAAATGTGACGCGTTACAGAGCAATAAATTTGTCAACTTTCAACTTTTCATTGCGGTTTGTATCAATTTATGTAGATTTTATTTGATTTTTTTATTACCAATTATGTAGCATTTACATTATGCCTAATTTTTGAATCTAGAAAATTTCTAGGAAAAATAAAAAGAGATAGTTATAAAAAAAATATACTGAAGTAAGAGCAGTAAAAAAAATACCAAAATATAATCTGACAATTAATTTTATAGCACATTGACAATTGTTTTTTTTTTTGATAATAATAAAAACAAATAAATATTTATTAATTATTACATTTTATTTGTTTTAAAATTACAATAACATAATAAATATATGTATTTACATATGCGTTTAATATTTTTTTTAATAAATACCATTAAATTTTTTATATTTTTATTAATTTTAGAACAAATAAAATGTTTATTATTAAATTTGTTTTATTACTGTCAAACTATATTTATATTTTATTATAGTGAAATGACAGTTTTTTTTTTTTTTTTTACAAATTAGCAATTCAGCTATAAAAAAAGATGAACATGTTCATCTTTGAATCTAGTTTTTCAATCTAAATTATGGCTAGGCCCATAATTAGATTCTAATTTTTTATACTATTGTGCTCTTCTAACTAGTTTGACATTTGTATGTTATATCTCAATTTTTTCTAGATTCAAAAATTGGGCATAATGTAAATCTCCCATTATGATTTTACAAGAATGCATGCCAAATATTAACAATTTATAATAATTGACTTCTCCAGTTAAATGTCAAACTGAATATATCGGCAAAATTTGCATGGTTTACATTTATAGTGATTTCAATAACTTCAGAAGTTTGCATTGTATATTTAGACTAATTGTAAAATAGCATTATTAATAACAAATATTAGAAACTATTGGAAGTTTTAAATTTTATTACAAAAAACGATCAAATACTGTCATAAGGTCGTTTCTGAAATAAATTTTACCTAAATGGTTGACAAGCAGCTTCAAGATGTATCCGAAATTAAAAAAAAAGGAAGATATAAATTTCTTCGATCAGCTATTGCGAATTACAAAATTCATCGTTTCCGCTCTATATATCTAGTCACTCTATGGTCCTTTCACCATTACACTTCAAAGTTCATCAGGTTCATCAAAGAGCTATCGTTTTGTTTTCGTTTCGTTCGTCTTCTCTCCTCTTCCTCAACACCCCTCGCCCGGTCCGGTAGCCTTTAGTTTTTTAGTAATCTATAGTTTGGTATGTCTGTTGGGTGAGATTTCCAGAAATTTCAATCTGAGTTAGATTTTGAAAAGAAAAAGTAATGATTAAAAGTACTAATGATTAGTGATAAAAATAAATCAAATTAATTTTCCTCAAATAAACGTGGTAGCACATTTAATTTTTTAAAGTAAACTCGTTGATTGTTATATTTTTATTATAAATTTTAAAATATGTCAACCAAGAAAATTGATAATGTTGACGAAGACAAAAAAGGTAATTAAAACATTTTAAATTTTTATGTATTTCGATATATAATTAAATATATATATATATATCAAAAATATAATAGTACATTCATATCGTAATCGTACCTATATGATTTACGCAGTTCTGCACTACTAGCAATTTATTCAAATTGTGGAAACCGTTATAAATTTGGTAATCTATTAAATTATTTTTTCTCTGTAGAAATTTATTTAATTTTATTATGGACAGTAAATTAAACAAATTCAATATCCAAATACGTGTTTAAAATTTATTACAATTATAAGGGCTTCGCGAATTATATAGGAATAGGATATATCGTATTTTTTCAACTTTTCTGATTAGTCCTGTGTTGCGAACACCGAATATATTTATTTTTTTTTTCACACCAACATTGGTTTATTTTTTTATAATTGTTTTATTCATTAAATTTTGATACAGTTTGCCTCGTTTTATTTTATAGTTACACGCAACTCCACCCCGTAAACAATTGTTTGTAAAATCTATTTTATGAAAATTATTGGTACCTTTGCATTGCATAAAAATGATGTTACGACAATCGTTATTAATTTATTTAATTTATTAGTTTGGGAAGTTTGAAAATACTTTTTATCGATATATACCGATCTGTTAACGCTAAAATTTTTAAAATTATATTATGTATATATTTATTTTTTACTATATTATATATATAATTGCATTTTGTAACATTTGGTATTTGCCACATTTCTCACAATTTTGGCGAAAGCACAGGTAAAATGTCTGCCAATAATATTGGGTTGGCATTTTTTTTAAAAAAAAAAAAACAAACGGAAATTATTTAATAGAATTAAATAACTTTGTTCAATAATGTTTTTTAGCATTTTTTTCGATGATCTTTTGCTATATTTATGTTAACAACATTATAAGCTCATGGAATTTCTAGTCCTTATCATGAAGAAACTGAACCAAAAATGGATCATTTTCGGTACGTTTTATATGCAAATCGCTGATGAAAATGCGTTGTGTTAAGTGAATTTCTTTAAGTTGAGGAATCCATCCATTTTAAGGCTTAGTCACCAGATCATTCGCTGAATTTTCGTTGAACATAAACTTAAGGAGATTAAGGAGAGCGAAAACATTCGCACAATGAATATGATAAATATGTTACTATCAAAAGAAAAAAAAATTATAATAATAAATAGAAATTTAAATTTAAAATAACTCTATACGGCCATCGAAGCTAGGAGGATAAAAGAAAATCAACCAATCAATCAAATTTAAAATAAAACAAATGACCGAAACTAAAAATATAAACAATTATTTATTACAATTTGGGAATTATGTATGTTGAGTTAGTTGACACCGTCCCATAACATTTGTGAGATTTTTTCTTGTACTTTTTCTAAATTGTATTTTAAATTTATATACTAAAGTAGGCAGACGATCTTTACGACTTCGCAATTTATCAAGTGATTCTGATACATCAACAAAAACTATTGGATCACCTAAGCGAATGGTTATAACAAGAAATCAATTGAGTACAATTAAGGAAAAAGGTATAGTGATTTTTTTTCAGTATAGAAACTATCTACTCTAAATTAATATATTTAATTTTCTAAATGATTTATATTTGCACAGGCACTAATACACAATCTATGCAACAAAAATCAATTAATTCCCCATATAAAACCAGACGTAATGCAAATACAATAGATAATGTTGATGTTGATCTAGAACAAATAATTAATTTACCAAGAGCATCATTACGTAAAAAACGGGCATCATCAGAGTTAAATACTCATGATTTCTCAAAGCTTAATTTAGATACAAATTTAAAAAGTTATAGTGTCAGTCCACCAAGAACGATGCCACTGTCTGTGCTAAAGTTACAAACAAAATTCGTTAACAATAAACAAAAATCCAATACAACAGTTGAAAGTGTTATAAATATTTCAGATACCGATGAAGAAAATGATTTGAATGAAACTGATGAAGTAACTATAAAACCAGAATTACCCAAATATCTAACATTAAATAACGAAAGTAATAGTTCCAATTCAAATAATTTTGAATCTTATATTAATGACGAAGAAATTCCTAGTGAAGCTACTGATTATAAAAGATTAATGAAAGTTTCTAATAATAATAATGATAATGACAGTAATCAATCAAATGAAGAGAATAGCGTGGAATCTGATATGTCCATTAATAAAACTTCTAAAAATACAATTGAAGATATTCAAATTGAAAATAGTTTAATCCAGAATAAAAGATTGAAGACAGAGCCTGATAGTAAAAGTAATAATGTTCATGATAATATAAGGAATGAATCAAATGAAGAGGTTATTTCGTTACATGATGATAACGAAATGGATTCTGATACGGTTATTAATATAAGTAAAAATTCTAGTAACATTTCCACTATTGAAGATATTCAAATTGAAAATAGTTTAATTCAGAATAAAAGATTGAACAGAGAGTCTGATAGTAAAAGTCATAATATTGAACATAATAAAATGAATGAATCGGTTGAAGAGGTTATTTCGTTACAGGATGATAGTAAAAGTATTAATATTGAAGATAATAAAATATATGAATCGGATGAAGAGGTTATTTCGTTACAGGATGATAACGAAATGGAATCTGATGCGGTTATTGATATAAGTAAAACAACAAGTAACAATTCCATTATTGAAGATATTCAAATTGAAAATAGTTTAATTCAGAATAAAAGATTTAAAACAAAGTCTGATAATACAATTAATAATATTGAAGATGATAAAATGAATGAATCGAATAAAGAGGTTATTTTGTTACAGGATGATAGTAAAAGTATTAATATTGAAGATAATAAAATATATGAATCGGATGAAGAGGTTATTTCGTTACAGGATGATAACGAAATGGATTCTGATACGGTTATTGATATAAGTAAAACAACAAGTAACAATTCCATTATTGAAGATATTCAAATTGAAAATAGTTTAATTCAGAATAAAAGATTTAAAACAAAGTCTGATAATAAAATTAATAATATTGAAGATGATAAAATGAATGAATCGAATAAAGAGGTTATTTTGTTACATTATGATAACGAAATGTACCCTGATACGGTTATTAATAAAAGTGAAAATTCTAGTAACATTCCCACTACTGATGATATTCATATTGAAAATAGTTTAATTCAGAATAAAAGATTGAACACCGATTCTGATGGTGTAAATAATAATATTGAAGATAATAAAATGAATCAATCGAATGAAGAAGGAATTTTGTTACACGAAGATAACGGAATGGAGTCTGATACATCTATTAACAAAAGTAAAAATTCTTGTAACATTGCCACTATAGAAGATATTCACATTGAAGATAATTTAATTGATAATAAACGATTGAACACAGAATCTGATGGCGAAAGTAATAATATTGAAGATAATAAAAATAATCAGTTGAATGAAGATATTATTTCATTACACCAAAATACGTCTATTAATGAAAATAAAAATTCTAGTAACATTTCCAATGCAATAGAAGATAGCTTAATTGAGAATAAAAGATTGAATACACAGTCTAATAATAAAAATAATAATATTGAACATAACAAAATTAATAAATCTAATGAGGAGGTGATCTCATTAGTGGAAGAAAACATAATCGAAGTTGATATGTCTGTTAATAAATGTAAAAATTCTATTTGTGACAAAATTAATGATAATCTTGATGTATCAGATAACAAAATGTCTAGTAATAAAAGTAAAAATTCAACTGATGAAGATAATGATGTCAAAATAGTAGATAATAATTTATCAAATGAAACTTCCAGTATTGTTAATGATTCGGCAAATAATTGTGAGACAATTTCTGCTACAGTAGAAAATAAAGAGATTGTGTCCATAAAAAAAAAATTATCTGAAAAACCGAAGTTTCAAAAAGTGTCTGTATCAATTGATTTTGAGACTGTGATAAGAGATAGCGATAATGATCTTAAATCGTCAAAATCATTAAAAACTGAAGGTTTAGATGAAGATAATGATGTGAAAATAGTAGATAATAATTTATCAAATGAAACTTCCAGTATTGTTAATGATTCGGCAAATAATTGTGAGACAATTTCTGCTACAGTAGATAATAATGCGATTGTGTCCATAAACAAAAAATTACCTATAACACCAAAGTATCAAAAAGTGTCTGTATTAATTAATTATGAGGCTCTGGTGAACCAAAACGACTTTGATCCTAAATCATCAAAATCATTAAAAACTGAAGATTTAGTGTCAAAACGTAATATACAAGATACTATTAATACATCTATAACGAAGGCTTTAAACAGCATTGAAGAAGGATTAAATAATAAGGCACAAATATTATATGAAAAATTATTGGAGTCACCAGAATTGAATGATAATAAAAAGCGATTAAATTGTAGTACACCATATCCAATTTCACTACTCAAACGTGATGATAAGAAAAATACACCAAATAATAAAAAGCGATTAAATAGTAGTACGCCATATCCAATTTCACTACTCAAACGTGATGATAATAATAATACACCAGATAATAATAAAAAGCGATTAAATAGAAGTACACCATATCCAATTTCAATCAAACGTAAATGTAGTAGCAAACTAGAAAATAAATTGAATGATATTGAATGTAAGGTTGAAATGGTTAATACAAATAGGGTTAAAGACAATATAACTCAAAAGGCCATTGAAGACAAAGGTAAATAATTTAATATATAATATTTAAATATACTCGTGTTTCACAACTATAGGAACTTATTCTAAAGTAATATTTCTCAAATGTTATGTTTGATTCTAAAATAGTAATCTATTACAATTCGCAGAATAATAAAGAGTAATTTGTTAACATTTATTGCAAAATTGCATATCGATATGTTAATTAATTAGAAGTTTTCGAAAAAGTATGATGTCAACAAATAGATAGACAAATAAGCAACACAAACTATTAAACAAACTTCTGTTATACGGTGCTGATAAAATATAGCAAATTAATGATATATATTTGTTGGAAATGCTTCTATACTGGTTTCGAAAATCTCTTTTATATATAATGTATTTTCTAGAATATTGATTTTCTTCAAACAACCATAAATTTATAAGACTACAATTTTTAATGTAGTTTCGAGAGATTTTACTATGAATTATAAAATAATAATGTATTTCAAAATATGTTTGTAAATTGAAAATTAATTACATTAACTATATTGACTTGTTTCAGTCTATGTATGTCTTTACCCAAGTCATGTTACTTGCTAAGCTAAGCTTATGGCATGTACCAAACATTTAATACAGTCAAGTTGGCAAAAAAACTACTCATGGGAATATATTACAATTTACTAATTGGTATGTAATTATCGAAAAGTAAATGTTTCGTTAATTGAGTGATTAGCCCATAATGATATGTTTTATCTTCTATTACTTTATGTTTGTACTAAACACAAATTATATATATATATATATGTTTATTTAATTTGGATAAATATAATTTATACTACCTCTAATATTTTACATAGAACACTATTCCACCTTCAAACATATTCACAAAGAAATTTCATTTAGATTTCAATAGTATTCATATTAGTTTTAATTTTGTACCATCTTGGAACTTTGTGAAGGAATAATTTATTAATGAACAAATTATTATTGATTGTATATACAATATTTATATAAATTTTTAAAAATTTTCATTACATAAATACAAGTTTTTTAAGTTATTTCAATTATTTTCTATTATTACAGATTCACTAATTGATACTTCATTACAATCTGAAAGTAATGTTACATCAGAAGAAATAAAAAATGTTGATAAAAATTATAATAATTTTTATATGGATGTCGAAGGTGCAAATGAGGTTAATGATAAAAATGATACAAATGATGCAAATCATGATAATTCAGATAATAATAGTATTGGTGACAACACTGACGATGAAGACGATGCTAATAACGATAATAAAACAAAACCAAATGTTTATTCATCAAATATTAAAGATAGAAAGTCAATCAGTTTATCATTAGAGTCTTATGAAAAAGCACAAGAAAATGATAATAATGATAAGGAGAATGAAATAACAATAACTGGTGATGATGAAAATATTATTGATACTAAATGGAAACCATCATTTTTATCGCTATCATTACCATTTTCAAATGTTTCACCGAAGAAACCTACAGATCTAAGCAATTTTTCATACAAATTTTCAAGCAAATTGGAAAGTGATACGGAGAATGTTGATGATAATATTGAAAAAGATGTTAGTGAAAATGGAACGAAGAAATTTGAAGAAAAAAAGGGTAGAGTAAATGTTTTATGTTGCATATTTATTTTAATGCTATCTGTAAATGTATTCTTTATCATTATTAAAAATATTGTATTTGAGGAGCTACATAAACTGAATTTATAAACATTTCTTAGCAAGTCAATTCAAAATTTTTTTTTTATATCTACTTAATTTTAATTTGAACGATATAAAAATTATAATACCAACATTTAAATACGTTTCTTAGATGATTTGTTAAGAATATTACAAAAAACACATTCGATTGGCTGACCTCTCAATATTTTTATGTTTTGGAACATTGTAATTCTGTTTATGGTATTCAATGAACCGGTCTACCAGAATAATTTTACTCGAGTTGATTGAAAATTGTTTATTTGAGTAGTTTTCAATCTACTTACTTGAAAAATGGTTTTTACAAATTTTATGTGAATTGTTATTAACCGTTTTTTTTTTAAAAAGCTTTCCTATACTTCGTACGCTCCTCCCATAGAAACTTAAGACACCCATTAACATTATTATAATATTCTTGATTTGACTTCTTTAGAATTTTAAACTCTTTTCCACATTTTATTCTGAAACTTTTTTTCTATCAATTACAAATTAACTTGACTTATTCAGTCAGATTAAGATTAATTTTATAATATATTTTAATGTTTTTAGGAATTTCGATTGACAGTGTTCTGGATAGATGTAATTCATATTTAGCTAAAGTAAATGAAGAAAAGCATATGGCAAGACTTGCATCTAGAAAAGAAAAGGTAAAACCATTGATTATTGTGAATGTACACACATTTGTATATATATATTAAATTTAAAAAAATTTGAATTAATCTATTTACAGCACGAAAATCAGGATAGAATAAGGCATAAAAAAGAATTAAAATTACTTAAACGTGCAAATAAATTAGCTGCTGCAAGAAAACTGCATTCGGAAAAGTTAGAAAAAATGGAAAAGAAAAAATTAAAAAAAGAGAGAAAATTATTCGAAAAAAATTTGATGGAAAATAATAATTTATTATCGTCTAATGCTTCTGAGTATTCTTCCGTCACACCAAATGAAAATGAAAATGTTACGATTGTCAAGTTAACGAAGGAAGAACGACAAACAAAAGCATCTGAAAATGTTGAAAATGATGGTTATGATGAAGATTGTAAACTAGTACCACAAATTAAAAAGGCTCTTTTAAATTCATTGCGTTTATTAATAGACAGTCGAAAAATGGACAATGAACAAAAGAATACAATAAAAGAATTGCAAAACACAAAAACTAAAAATGCTAATCAAAATAAAATAAAAGATCCCGAAATTGTCGAAGCATTAAAATTATATGATATTGCAAAAAAATACGCTATTAAAAAACCTATTGTAAAAAAATCTAATAAAGGAGATATAAAGAACACACAAATAAGTGAATTGCCATTAAGTAAACCATTAACACCAATAGTAAATTCATCTGGTAAATTTTTGGTGTCTTCTGAACCAGTGAATTATAGACATCAGTTTGAAGGATCAACTGCAGGTTCGACTGGAAATTTTACGGTAACAGTAATGCCACATGACCCAACTTTACATAAACCTGCAATAGATGATCTTTATCATATAAAATATGCATCCTTGCGTAAATCCATGTTTAACAAAAACATTAAAAGAATAACATCACAAGAATTAATACTAAGTAAAGAAAAACAACGTAAATTTAAATGAATAGTATTAGGTCAGCCTAATTAAGTGCGGCCAAGAGCGTATTGAAGATGAGCATTTTTAAAAATTTGCCATTTATATTTTTTTTTTGTGTATAACATAATAATTTAACTGTAAAATTATTTAAAATAGATTCCTTATCGTTTTTTTTTTTTTTTTTTTTATTAATTGTTATGAATTTTTTTCTTCCAAAATATTCATTTTTTTAATCATAAGAAAATATAAATTTCACAAAAGTGCACATGTATAAAAATGTGTACATTCGAACATAATTCGGCATTTAAAAAGTACACATTTTGAACTCTTGGCCGCAATATATGGATATACGGTTACTATATACGATAATTATATATTTAAGGTGCTAATTACACAGGCGATTTTTATCAAAACGACATTTTTGAGTAATTTCTTGTTTGTTTTTGTTTGTTGCGTTATGTGAATGTGTTTTAGTTTCTCGCTCATTTTTAAAACATTTTCCTCATACAATATAGGGAATATAAGAATACATATTTTATAGAAACATTTAGAAGAATTTCGTAATAATTTAATTTCTTTTTTATTTTGTGATATTACAATATAAATATTAAGACTAGAATTCATTAAAAACAATAGAATTTTATACAAAATTATTCTATTGGTATCATTGCTAAAAAATTAAATTGTACATTACCTGTGTAGACAGCAATCGTTTCACATTTTGATTTCGCTTCGATAATAATCGACTATGTAATTAGACAATTTTGTATTGTTTTGTTTTTTTTTTTTTTTTATATTTTATTTTTTATAATTTCATTCAATATAATTTCAATATTTAATAATAAAAAAAAAATGTGTGTAATGAAATTTTTGTATAACCCAAAACAACACATCTATTTATCCAAACTTAAGATTATATAATATTATTTCTGTTTGGAAAATTTAAATAATATGTAATTCTAATTTCTAATTTTTTAGGGTTATCGCATCCGTTATGTTTTTAACGGTGTAATGAACGAGTTGTAGGTGTAGTATTTTAGAGGAAACAGTAGTCAGCACCTACCTAGTCTTCAGCCAGTTATAAGAAAATATACCACATACATTAGTATGTTCACGATAAAGTAATTCATTAATATAGTTAATATAACAATTATTGAGATATAGTTTATTTTATACGTTTTCGTGTTATTCATGACATGACACACGACTTGGTTGTTGCAACCTTATTAGATGACCCCCCAATATTTTGAATTATCATATCAAGTTGAACCCAATTATGATCTAACAACAAATAATTTTCGTTCAATAAAATTTAATAAATTATGTACGCAAACGTGATTGTACCAACTGTATATCTTACAATATAATTAAAATATAGTTTATTAATTATTCGTGTTAAAACAATGCAAAATCGTTTAGAGATATTTAAACAGTAGGTATAGAGATCGAACGAAAGATTGATGAAACATAACTTTCATATAAATTGCTTCGCAGATATTTTTTTAAAATGTGAGAATAAAATTTTTTTATCTACACAAACTACACATACGTAGTGTACATCAGGTGACTATCCAAACGACGTAGTCATTGGACTAGAATTGATTTGCCGTTATGAATGCTTTACCAGTCGTGTGGATGAAATCATTGCTCAAATTACTGGTATTGGTAATTTATAGATAGACGAAAAAATACTGGGACTGTTAGCGAACAGCGAAAGTTCTGATACTGGCTAAATGTACACACACGTCTTTCGACTGGATATATTGTGAATTATTGGTGTGATGGTAATCTTTTGATTTTTGTAAATATAAAATTAAAATAAAGTCTAATAAAAGTGATTATATAACAATTATATTAAAGTGTGTAAATTATTGTAGTCGTAATTATTTGATGGGACAATGTTCCAGAACTGCCCTGATTATCAGTTTTATAGAAAATTTTTTGAAACTACTTGCATAATCCAATTCTAAACCAGTCGCATATACGATGTCATACAAATCGTAACATGATTTGCAATTTGCAATTATCTAAGATTAGTTTTTTAACTTAAGTTTTGAAATTATGTCGATGAACTGTTCAGTTGTTTATTAAAAACCATCATATCTTTTAACGAAATAAATTGTTTGGTGGGATATGCCTTTCGTTTGAGTCCGCGTATAAAAGGAATTTTTATATTTTTGCCTTTCGTATCCCTATATAAAATAAATAAATATGAAATGTGAATATGTGTATGGTTATATGTGCATAAACAGTATAATTGGTTTTAGTATTAGTAAATGTATATTATATTTTTATATATAGTATAGGTATAGATGTATGTATTTTACCATAGTTTTATATTGTATTACGTACGATACGATGGGTATATTGTACGATTTACGAATACGACCATCCAACGAAATCGTATTTGTTTGTGGTGAATCGTGTTCGATCGAGCGTTGTTGGATTGTTTGTAGACAGAGTACAGAGAGAAAACGATTGGCGCGCAGTTTATAGTTTTTTTTTTTAGTTACAATTTTTTCTTCGACAAATAAAGTGCGGTTATTGTTTTGTAGTAAATTGTGTTTTTATTTATATTTAAAACAAAAAAAAATTAAATTCTATAAAAAATTAAAAATTTTTCTATAATAATTTCGATTATATATTACATATTTTTTTTAAATCATGTTTGAAATGGATGATGTTTGTCTTGGTTTTCCAGATATTTATTTGAACAAATTTTCGGTAAGAATATATATATTAAATTTAATTTAATAAAAAGTACAAAGAACGAAAATGTGTGGAAGAATAGAGATTTTTCCATGTTAAAATAATTTTTGCGCCAAATAAAATTCAGCCGGGTGTCGGCCTTCAAAAAACATTAAAATTTATGTATATGTGTATAATTTCTTTATATTCTATCATAATAATACACAATACCGACAATCTTACAAAGTTTTTATATTTTTATTTTCAATATAGTAAAAGAGAAAGATAATAATTTATAATGTGTAAGAAAATGAGAGAATATAAAAAAAAAAAAAACGTAGTCAAACAAAATTTATACAGACGTCGATCTGTTCCATATTTGTTGTTGTTGGATTTTATAGTATTTTGTATGTTTTTTTTTGTGTTCTTTAAAATTTTTATTATAAAATAAAATTATTGAATAAAATAAATATCGTTGTAGTAGTAAAAGTAATATTTATTTTTTCGTTTTTTATACAAAACTTACGTTTATTTTGTTCTTTTCGGCGCCATTTTAGTACAAATAAAACGAATATATGTATGGAATAGAAATAGAAGATCATCATTATAAATGATGAAATATAAATATGTATAGAAATACAGGGTTGTACAAATATAAAATATTTAAATATTTATTATTATTTTTACATATGGTTTGATATTTTTTTTTAATATTTTATTTATTTTTATTTAATTATTACTACATACACTGTTATTATATTTATATATACTTTCTCTTCTGGCTGGAAAAAATATATTTGATTATATTTAAAAATAGTTAAACATCAGTCAGGAACATACCTTACATTAGCGAACCAAAGAGAAAATAACATATGAAAAGAACACATTAACATTTTATGTTATCTGAAAATTATCACGTCAATTTGGATAGTTAAAACACTTAAAATTATTAAATATTCAATATTTTTCGTCTTATCGTTTAAAAAATAAAACCTACATAAATAAAATACTGTTATTTGGCTTTTGCTTTTGGCAGATGTTTGTTTTTTTCCTTTTTTTTTTTTTATTACCATGTGTTATTTTTTACTGCAATGATTAAATCAACTTTTGTTATTTCAAAATGTTTTCAATTGAATTCAAGAAAATAGAATTAATTTACATTTTAAATATACAAACACGTATTCGTAAAGAATTATCCACAACATTCAATCTGGAAATTGCATTGCTATGTCATTAATATTAACTAATTGATTAAATTGATACGTAGCATATGTTAGTAGAAATAGATTTAGAAACACGTGAGACATGATTCTGTGTGAGCCTGTGACTTAAAGATATATTATATATAAAATTAATATTAATTTAATGTTATTATTTTTTACATTTAAAAAAAATGTACAATATTTTCGCCGGTATTTGAAAGTGTATGTGTCTTTATTGTTATTGTTATGATTTGGTTATATGGGAAGTGCGCGTGTATTTGTGGAAGCGTAAAAGTGTGTTGTTTGTTTTTTTCTGTATGCGTCATTTTTTTTTTATTTTTAAATATTTTTGTTATCAAACATATAAAACAAAATACATATGCGTATATTACTAATGGCGCGAAATTATTATAATTTATTTATGTTTCGTATTTTATTTGTATAGTTTTTTCTTTGTTTTGATATTATATCAATTGCCCGAACTGTTCGAACTAATTATATAATAAATAATAATATATTTTCATTGGATTTAATTGTGACACCTCTAATTTAACAGTAACAAAAAGTTTTAATATTTTTACTTAATGTTTTTTTAGATTTTCGATTTGTTAAATCTACGTATTTCCACCTTAGCATTATCGTTGGAAAATATTTGGATGCTAAATTTTCAATACAAATAAATAATAAATATACATATATACAATTGCTATTCAAAAACTATAATAATGAAATGATATAATATAAATAGTATAATACATTACGGTGAGTCAGGTCAGGTCTTAACAGAAATTTCTTTGCATTTATTATTTTTCAGGTAGTAAGATTTATTAAATAATTATATGAAGCAATGTGGAATTTTCAATATGAAAAACTAGAAAATTTTATTTATATATTTACAATATATTAACAATTGAATCAGAATTATTACTTCACCAGTAATAGTATTAAGAATATGATTATGGAATTGAATTACAATGGGAATAACTAGTTAATAGGATAACGGATATGTCAATCGAATGATTAAAACCGAACCTAACTGTTTGTTTCAAAGCAATTCCGTAAAATGATTTTCGCATTTCCTAGCACAAAAAAATTTCCAATCCACATTATTCGTCTAATTTGACGCAATCGGTTTATTCCCTTAATTCTTAACCGAAACGAAATTAATCGGGTACTGTCTTGAGAAAAAGACAAATAATAAAGTAAAGTATTACCTGAGCACTAACTAAAAAAAAAAAATGTTATGGTATATAGAAAATTGAATATATTTACATACAAAAAACTAAAAATATATATCCAATGCTTTCAATTTATTAAACCGGCAACTTATCAAACCGCTAACGTATGCGTTTGTATAAACATTTGTAAACTAATGTATTTATTATCATCACATTAATATGTTTGTGTGCAGTATCATTTTTAGTAAAATTGTTATTACCGTCACATAGATTGACCTACCTGTTTATTTTATATTAAAAAAAAGATTAAGAAAATTTTTTCGTAATTTTTCTTATCAAAACAAAAACAAAACCAAAAAAAAAATTAAATAATATAAGTAATAATATTCAGATACACATTTATATGTACTAATTGGTTCAATAACCTTTCTGTTTTATATGTTTATTTTTTTCATTATTATTATTATTTTACTATTTTTTGTGAATGTGTAGTAGTAGTAAGTGTAACGATTTAGTAGTCATATATATATAAATATATCGATGTTACGTTTTATTAATACTGTGTAATAAATACTCAATACTGACTGGTTAAGTACTTAACCCTTTTGTGAACAATTTAAATTGTCTAAAATTTAGTTTCGCAAATCTAAAGTTTTCCAATAAATCCGTAATTGCATTCGGTCAAACGCTACGAACCACATAAATATATATGTTTATTGGATTTCATTTAGTTTACTATTAGCAATTTTGTTATATTGTAAAATTTTTAAATGTTTTTCAAAATTAACTTTATAAATAAAAAAATACTTCGTTAAAAAAATACTAAAACAAAAAATCATTCAAAATTTTAAATATTACAATCACACAAAGAAAAATAAAAACTGCATTTGGTATATTTCCATTGAATGCAGTTGAAAATGAAAAAGACGTGCACTTAAAAACAATATATAGAACAAATATAGGTTTTAGTATTGAGAAGGTTTTTATTTCTTTTTCTTCTTGTTTTCTTGTTTCTTCTTTTTTTTTTTTTTTTTAATATTCATGGTTAACATTACCATCATCATCATTTCATTACCATTGCCATTATTACCAACAAAAATATAATACTACAAACTTCTTGGAAAACCTGTTTTTTTTTTCTTTTTTCTCTTTATTATTATTATTTTTTATGCATGGTAAGATTTAATATAGTTTTATATAACTTTTAGGTATACACATTTTTTCACTGAATTTAATTTCCTACCTCAATATAAAATATCACACAATAGCACAAAAATATTTTCTTCATTCTTTGTGTGATAAATTAATGAAGAAAAAGAAAAAAAAAATAAATAAAATAATTACAGTGATTATAAAAACTGTATAATAAAGAATAAAGTAACTTTATTAAACATAGATACTAAAAACAAAAACAAAAAAAAAACCCTATTTTAAATGTTAAAATTTAATTCATATAAAATAATTTATAATTTTGTCGTGATGATAAATTACCATATCAGAATAAAAGAGTGTAAAATCATAGACAGAAGATTTTTGTGTTGCCCTTTAAATTATAATTTCTATATTCACAAAAAAAAAAAAAAAAAAATCCTTGTAAAATTGAAAATGAAAGTACCATTCATTAAATAATTTTCCTTTTTTACATTTTTCCATACAATTTGGTTTGGAGAGAGTATACGGAAATAGAAAGTTAAAAAGAGACAATTATATTTTTGTTATAAGTATGGAAAATAACAAAAATTATTTTTTGATTATATAATTAAATTTCTATCAATAGAAAATAATTTTATTTTAGTTATATAATTAAAAATAACACTACCACCCACACAAACATTCTTTTTTCGGTCAATATTTTCGTTTTTGTTTTGTTTAGAATTTAGATTTAGTTCGATGATTAATGAGAATTTTCTTTTAATTTTTTTTGGGGAATATTGTATATTTTCATCTTTATAATATGTACATATTTTATATATAGCATAATTTCAGGTTATATGCTATATTCTATAATAGATTGTATTTGTTTTTTCTGCCGAGGGTATCCACCCTAATTTCAGAACATGCGTACTAATTTTCATCTGCATTTAATGATGTATTTTGACTGACTGAATATGAGATTATATATGAGATGGTGAATCTGAATTTTTTTTTTATATATATATAGAAATATATTCGATTTAGAGGTGAGAGATCATCGACTTCTTCCATCGGCAACATTGAAAATTTCGTCATCTATAACAATCATCACACACCATCATCGTCTGGTCCGCGAATGACGTCACATCATAACTACAACTACTAGAATAAAAATACAAAATAATATTTCGATACAATAACATATTTAAAAAACGAAATACATAGATAATTATTTAATATGTAACTAAAAGAATAAATTGATTAATAACAGGCTAAACAAAAACAATATAAATAGTAATATTGATAATATTGCATGGAAATTATCAGCAATAAAAAAGGCAAACATTTAAAATGTATTTGGACTATGGCCATATGTTATCGCAAATGAAAATTAATAATACACAAAACATTAGTTACAGCAAGTCAAACTGGTAAAATACATCGTGTTGCAGTTTACAACAAATTACCGATTTGTTTGTAACATATCATAGACATTTTATTGATGAAAAATATAAATGAACCAACTACTTACGATTCTTAACGATTTGTAAACTGTGAAGGACAATAAAGAACAGACATATTGATAAGAAATTTACAATCCATAAAGAAATATTGCTGATAAATGAGTTTTTAATTCAATGAAATTAATACAAATTATATTATTAAAATTGTTGTTTATTATATTATTATATAGAGAAACTAAAATCTGCACATAAATGAGACGTTATATGATACTGCAATTTAATGCTGTAACAAAAAACTACTAATGCTTATTGTCAATTTAAATTATTATGAAATAAATTTTGTTTATAAAATATTTTTCATACAGTCAATTAAAAAAATATTAAATTTTTTGTTAGATAAATTTGAGATAAAATCGATTTTAGATTGTAAAAGTTTAAACTCGAAAAAGATGAGAAAAATTAACAGTTGTAATGTAAAATCTATAAATCTATCTATATCCTCCGACACTTCACATTTAAGTATAAAAATATGATTGCTTGAAATAAAATACATCCATCTAAAGTGGACAGTGACATTTTTTAGTATAATAAATTTAGCACAGTTCTTCTTTGTCGTTTATGGGTTTTTTTTTTTAACTTAACACATGTCAATTCAATAAGAAACAAAAAAAAAAGGAATTTTTTTTTAACAATGTGTTTTTATTGCTTTATGTTATTTTTTGTATTTTTTATGATTTTATAATGTTGTAAAGAAGAACGAAAGTTATAAAAAATATATGACTAAATCCATCTATGCACTTATTAATTTAGTACCCTCTTATACTATATTTTTTCACACCACATGTGCGAAAGTTCTCTATTTGAACATACAGCGAAGAAAATGATCGTTTATAAAATCACAATAAGCGGAGAGATGGAGTCTCATAAAATAACGACAAATTTTTTTACTTATAATAAATAAATTCTGAGAAGTGAAAAGATATAAATATTGTATAAATTAATTTTGTGTTTTAAATTTATAAATAAATTTGAAAGGTTGCTGTTCTATATAAAAGAAACACGACATTGAATATACAGTGGTGTATAAACGTCAATGTGTACTAGAGTCATTTCTTTTTATGAAAACCAATTTTTTTTGTTTCATCCTATGGATTGCGTCGATGGTATTATGACTTAAAAGAAAATAAACACGGTAATAAATAAATCATTATAAATGTTTTATCTTTGACGCAATCCATAATAATAAATTTACTTTGGATTTAAATTTAAATTTATGGACATCAAATAATTTTTTTTAACATTGAAACAAAATTTCAGTGAGTGGAGTACATCTCGTTCGACCAGAGTACAGTAGTGCGATAAATATATATACTCCGATCGAAGTAAAAACGGCAGCGGTATCATTGTTATGATGATGACAGCGAAAAAAAAATCAATTTAAACAACACTAAAAACAAATGCTATCGTAAAAGTATAGAATGTATATCGATAAAAAGCAAAGAATAGAGAGAGTAAAGCTAAGAACAAAATGAGATATTTCTATTCGCCAGAAAAATTTGCCGCCTCTTTGTTACCTAGTCTTTTGTGTATGTCTGTCTTCCTGTGGTGTCGTGTATATTTTAAAGAACAATGAATAGAGTCGTTGATGACGATGACGATGTAGAAAAATATTTGTATCATATTTTGGCGCGACTGTACCTTTTTTTTTTCTGATAAAACCATTTATATATATATGAAGAAAAATATATTCATATTACATATTAAATTTATAAAAGTTAAATGTTTTTCTACATCTACCTAATCTAGCATACCCGGTGCCCGGTGTTTTTTTTTATTATATATATATATATATATTCAATGTTGTATTATATATAAAACTTAACATATTTTGAATATTACACATATATTTTCAAACGCATTTGAAATATCAACATAACGAATATGAGAAAATTTTGTTATGGTATCGAATCGATCTGAAAAATGTTTGGTAAAAAAAAAAAATACATGTATGAATGTATTGTATTATGCATGATATAACCACGCACATATACATACATATTATTATTTGGCGCGTTTCATTTACAAACATAAT
This sequence comes from Bibio marci, assembly GCA_910594885.2. Classification (NCBI taxonomy): domain Eukaryota; kingdom Metazoa; phylum Arthropoda; class Insecta; order Diptera; family Bibionidae; genus Bibio; species Bibio marci. The sequence goes on along the minus strand of OU343114.1, from coordinate 24,468,182 downwards.
GGCATGTGGTAGTGTGTAACAATAATAAATATTTTTAGGGTATTAGTTTGGCGGGATAGTGTAAATTGTTTATGTATTTAGTATTATATTTTACGAAACAGAAAAATATCCCAAGTAACCAAATGTGTTGTATTAAAAATTAATGTAATAAATTATACTTGCAATATGAAATTGTAATAGAAAATTATTATTTTACTGAATTTCGCGATCTAATTATTAATTGATATGTAAATTTATTTATAAATTTTCATTATTAATCAATTCTAATTTTATTTCATTTTAGGATTCATCTGGTCCATTTGATTTTTTTGTTAGCGATTCTATGCAAGAATTCTTAGACATTGATTTACGAAATGAGGTGGCTAATGTCGTTGGTTGTGTTAACGACACATTTTTGGGTGGTATACCATCATTAGATTTAGAATCATGTTCAAATGATGGTGAAATATGGTTGGGCACAACAAAATGGTCAAATAGTAATGATAATTTTAATGCTGCTGATCTTGGTGAATGTGTTAATCCAACATCTGTTTTACCAGAAATAATATCGACAAAATCATTTGCATTGACAACAACGTCATTGTCATCATCATCATCATCATTAAATGGCGTTAAAAAAAATCAATCTTCAGCGTCATCAGTATCAACGTTAAATGATTCGTTTTCAAAATCTTTTGCAAAATCTCAATTAAATTTAAATACAAATTATCAAACAAATTTATCACCAATGCATAGTCCGAAGGAGAAAAAAAGTCATTTAACTTTTTCACCAAGTACAGTAACAATACCATTAACCAATGAATTTAATGATACAAATAAAAAATTAACTACAATATCATCATCATTACTGTGTCAAACCAAACGAAATAATATTGATTCGATAAAAAAAGATTTAAATACTGTTGTGGTCAATGATATATATAGAGACGAACAAGTTAAGAAATATGATCAGTTATTAAATTCAAGAAGTACAATAAAATTAGCGCCTGGTATTGGTGGATTAACATTTGGAAATAGTGCGGCATATGCAAAAATAAAACAAAATAATATTGGTAAACTATTAACAAATGGTAATGTAATGCATCAATCACAACAACACATACAAATTAAACGTGAACGCGATTCTAGTCCTAAACAAATGAATAATAATAATATTAGTTGTAATAACAAAAATAGTATTATTATTAACAATAATAATAGCAATATTAATAGTAATAATAATAATATCATTATTAATAAGAATAATAGTATTAATAATAATACTAACACTAATATTATTATTAATAAACATAACATTAATAATAATAATAATAATACTAATAATAATAATATTATTAACACTAATAACATTCATAATAATAATAATAATAATAATAACAATAATAATAATAATAATATTATTATTAATAATAATTGTAGTAATAATAAAAATAATATAAATAACAATATTATTAATAATCTCAGTAATAATGGTAATAATAATAATAATAACGTAAATATTAATGTTAATAATAACAATCATAATATTACCGAAAATGAAAACAATATAACAAATATACTAAGTAAATATCAACAACATTCTCAAAAAGTATATTCACGTAGTATTATAATTTCAAATAAATCAAATAATTCATCGATAAATTCACAACAAAATGTTTCATCAATTGGTTCACCGCAACAGCATCAAATACAACAACAGCAACAACAACAGTCGCAACATCATCAAAATAATATCAGTACCAATGTTATTCTTAATACTACCAATCATCACAATAAAAACAATTTAAAAAATAAACCAATTGGTATAAGTGCATATCCAAAACCAGCATATTCATATTCATGTTTAATTGCAATGGCATTAAAAAATTCACGTGCAGGTTCTTTACCGGTATCGGAAATTTACAGCTTTATGTGCGAACATTTTCCATATTTTAAAACTGCACCAAGTGGTTGGAAAAATAGTGTACGACATAATTTATCTTTAAATAAATGTTTTGAAAAAATTGAAAAACCAGCAACAAATGGTGGACAACGTAAAGGTTGTTTGTGGGCCATGAATCCAGCGAAAATTATAAAAATGGATGAAGAAGTACAAAAATGGTCACGTAAAGATATTATGGCAATACGTAAAGCTATGGTATATCCTGAAAATTTAGATGCATTAGAACGTGGTGAAATGAAACATGGTAGTACTGGTGATAGCGAAGGCGAAGGCGAACCAGAAGAAAGTAATACAGATACAGAAGAAAATTCAGATTTAGAGGATTTAGATGAGACCGTTGTTAATCCAGTAGTTGATTCGGCTGAAGAAGATGAACGGACTACAGCAAATCTTGATATGGAGGTAAAATTTAAAATTTATGTTTATTATAATTGTTTATAATAATACTTTTATTAAAATTGTCTTGTTAAAAGTAAACTGATTGCGAAAAAAAAGGAGACTATTTTATAAATTTTTAATAATAATAATTAATTTTCTATATATTTTATTAATTGTTAAATTTTTGTTGTTTGCTTTTTAGGTAACAGAGTTCATTGATATTGAAATGTCAAATGTTGAGGAAACAAAAGCAATTTTAAATAAATCACAATTAACAACAAAACGAGCTAGATTAGACATGAATTATACCATAGGTCCAGTTAATACATTTGCGAATTTAAATGGTGCCATTAATAATAGTATTTCTCATATTAATAAACAATCACAGCAACAACAACAACAACAACAACAACAACAACAGTTTCAAATTAATCAGCAACAACAACAGCAGAATCGAAGGAAAATGACACTTGTTAATCGGATAGTGTAAGTAAGTGTAACATTTATTGTTTTTTTTTTCCTTTAATTTTTGGGAAAATTGAAATGTTTTATGTTGTTAATAATATATTATTATTTTTTTAAAGAAAAAAAATAATTGTTGCATATTTGATTATTTTATTTTTTAAATTATTTTTAGTGTATATGAACAAAATATATCTAAAATATAATCATTTTTATTTTTTTACTTATATATTGTATTGTTATAATTTTAAAAAAAGAAAAAAGAAGAAGATTGTTCCATTTTATTAATTATTTTTTATTATTTTTTTTTTTGAATTAAAATTTGAACAATTATGGAACGAAATTACTATTATTTATTCAATCAATTTATCATTGTGCTAGTTATAATGACTCAATGAACTAACTAAAGAATTGTAATATTTTCTATTTGAGTATTTCTGATAATTTCAACATATTCACAAAATTTCATTGTATTGTTCTGCTTGGGTTGTCAGAAAATTTCACGGGGTTTCTCCGAATACAATGTAATTTTGTTGAAATTACACAAAAAATAAACAACATTAAATTACATTTTTATACAGACGATATTTTTTATTTATTATTATTATTATCTTTTTTTTTTTTTTTATAAACAATACCTTCCTCTCTGATAAATTAATGAAATAATAATTTTCAAAGAGAAATAGAAATAGAAAATTAATTAAATAACATAATATTTTTTAGAAAAATAATTTAAAAAATTTTATAAAAGTTGAATGAATTTTTTTTTAATTTTTCAAATTATTATAAAAATAAAATTGGCACCACAATTGTGTTTTTAAATAAGATACAAATTTTGGAATGATTTTGTGCTCTTCCTTATTTTTTTTCTTCTTTTTTTTATTATTATTATTATTATTTTTATTTTTGAAAATTATAAAAAAAAAACTGAAAAATCATTTTATACAAATTTATTTATTACTTACAAATAACTATTTTTTTTATTTTTTTAAATAAATTAGAAATTGTAGTTATTGAGAGTAGCTAAAATAAACGCGGTCATTTAAAAACATATAGCATACGTTACAAAAATTGTGCTATTAATTTTCCGTTAATTTCATCTGACGGACGCGTATGTTGTCAATGGTTGTTTTTATTATTTATTCATTATTATGTATGTAAAATAATAAGTTCCATAATAATAATGCAATTGTGTGTGTGTGTGTATGTGTGTATAATTATTTGGAAACCAATAACTAAACTGCTGACAACTAACTCTAAATTTATTTCACATTTATTTTTCCGAAATATACTTTATGTAAATAATGAAGTATGAAGTATGCATGGATATTTGTAAATTTTAATATAACTCCTAAATGTTAGCGCAATCGAATCAATTCATTCTTTTGTATTCATCTGTATAGGCATGCATACATTCAATGTTAACATGGGACAATTCAATGCTATTAGCATAACGTTTACCTTGCTAAGTGGGCTGTTTTAGTCGTATATGGTACAAAATCGAGTGAATATGGAGATTTTTGACTAAAAATTCAACAATAATGATGGAAAAAAATGGTTTCAATACTTTCTATCCAAATGATATACCTGTATCATCAAGTATATTTTTAATTGTTGTTTCACCATTTTGATTAATCATTTGATTGATTAATTTTTTTTCCATATTTTCATCATAGTCTTCGGATGTGTTGTCCATCAACCACTTTTAAACACAACAATTTTTCAACACTTATAACATTGCAATAGCATTAATTAACAATTTTACGACAACATTTAATACAATTTCTTCAATATTTGTAAAATTTGATGAAGAATATTTTTCTATGGCTCCGGCCATAACATATTGTTTCTAAACTCTATTAAAACAACATAAAATAATATTATTCCTAATTATTTAATTTCGAAACATTACAATTATGTGTTAAAGATATATAACAATTCAAAACATTTAAGTTATGACATTATTTTTCTATAGAAAATAATTTTAAATCCATAACACAAATTTTCAATATCGTTAATAAGGGACATTTTTATTATTCATTTGATTTCAATAATTGTGCGTGTGTATGGGTGCGTGTCTGAAAAATAAATAAATAATAATAATAATAATTTGATATATTTCAAAACATAAATTTTTTGAAATAAATACGACATTCGTTAATTTATTGAAATGATTATTTTTGATTTTACCCTTTTTTTTTTTTTTTTTTGTCCCCCTCCTCCAAATATAAAATTAATTCAAATCAAAATTAAATTTTGATAAAAAAAAATTTGTTTTATTCATGTGGTTAAATAAAAATTAATCATAAATTAGTAAATATTTTTTTTTTTTTTTTAGTTAAATAATTAATGTGTATAAAAATTTCATAGTGGCGATAAATATAGAATTTAAATTAATATATAAATTGGCATTTTAAGCAAATATAAAACAATACGATTCGAAAAATAATAATAAATAAAAAATAAAAATATAATTATGAAGGAATAGCACATTATAAAATTTGTGAATTATAAAATTATAATGTATTAAGGATAAATTTTAATAATTATAAAAACTTATAACTCTTACATTTATACATATTTCTTAAACGAGAGAAACGCGTTATGAATAATATTTAGAAGTTTTCTTTTTTCCTATCTATTAGAAATTATTATATAATTAAAACAAAAAAAACAAACAACACTTTTAAAATATTTTCATAAAATACAACATTAAAAGAATGTATTAATTAATTAATTATTAATATATTAATAAAATAAAAAAAAATATATATATATATAAATTTATATATTTTTTTAAATTATACGTTGTGCCAGTTCAGTATTTTTTTTCTTAAAATCAAATAATAATAATAATAAAAATAATATAATAATAATAATAATAATAATAATATTAATATGTAAATAATTAAATAAAACACAATCTAATAAAATTACAAATAAAAAATAATAGTAAATTATGGATAATCAGCAGATAATAAAAGTATTAATAAAAATATAAATTCATAAATTTTAATTCTTATAGAATTTTTATCCATTTTTTGAAACTTAAAAAAAATATTATATTATTATTGATTTATTTATAAATATATTATTATCATTATTTTCTAATCGTATATATATTATAGATAAGCGGTAGATATATTATTACAAAACAATTAACATTATATATTTTAAAATTAAATATTATATATGGCTGCAAATGTGTGTATGTGGGGGAAGTCAGCAATTTCAATCAGACTATCCCAAGGCATTTTATATGGGAAGAATATTAGTATAACGAAAAAAAACAAAAAGAAAAAAAAAAAAAAAACTGCACGGCCGGTCCCATTTTATATCATTAATTTTTAAGATTAAATAATCTCACAATATTTAATAGAATATAGCGAATATTATTAATAATTAGTTAGTTTATAAGAAAAAACAAAAAAAAAATACAAAAACACAAATTTATAAATAAGATTTCCTTTTTTTTTTTTCATATATAGAAGAAAAAAAACACAAATAATTAAAATCATTAATCGCATTTTTGTTGTTGATGTTGTCGTTGTTGTTGTTGTTGTTGTTGTTGTTGTTGTCGTTGTCGTCGTTGTCTTTTTCATGACATAAATTTGCACAAGAGATAAATTACAAAACTTAGAATATAAAATTAACTATTTATTTATCATCTAATTTGGTAATTTATCTCTTTGTGAATGGTTTTAGTTATTTTTAAATTTCTTTAAAAATAAATATTTAGTTTTGGTATAAAAAAAAAAAAAAAAAACAAAAAATTCGTGAAAATTACTTAAAACAAAAGTGTTTTTTTTTTTTTTATTTTATTTTTTGTTTTTTTTTTTACGATGTAGTCTGTTTCATTCATCCGCCGCGGTATGTAAAACAAAAACTTACAAAATTAAAACACAATTTATTAATGCAAAATCTAGAAAGAATTAAAAGTACAAATTACCAGTTACAATGTTTAATATGTGTAGTTTTATATTTTATAAAAATTAATTAACTAATTACCGTTTATAATAAATGTAATAATTTTTTGAATTATTATTAATTAAAATAGGATTATATAGTATAAAATTTGTCAGGCATATAAATTAGTGCATTTACATTATGTCGTAATTTTTAAATCCAAAATCAATTGATTTAAAAATTATTAATTATAATCTAATTTTATATAAATGGCATATATAACCATATTTAAATTTAGTTTATAGAAAGCAAATATGTAATTGTTTTTAATAACAAACAGTTTGTGATTTTATTTTAAATTTGAATAAAATTAATTTACCAAATTTTCGTTTTTAATTTTGTTTTATAATTATATTCAAATATAATTCAAAATAATAAATTTTAATTATATAAATGCTAATTACACACACACACACACACACACACACACACACATATTATTTAGTTTCTTTTATAATTCTTTATATTTTCTTTTTTAGTTTTTTATTTTTTTAATGTTCTTTTAGTTTATTAATATTAATATATAACTTATAGATTGTTATATATAATTATAAAAAATAATATGTAATAATTAATAAATTACTTAATATGAAAAAAAAAAAAAAAAAAAAAAAAAAAAAAAAAAGAAAACAAAGAAAAAAAAATTATATAAAATAAAAGTTAAGTCGTTTTTTGTATTGATAAAAGAAAAAAAAAAATAAATAATAAATAAAAAACAAATAAAAATAGTTTTAATCAAAATGGAAGGATAATTTAATTTGATTATTACCTGGTAAGAAGTTATATAGCAATTTAAAAATATTAACAAATATTAATTGATTTTTTTTTAATTTTTTTTCTAGTAACAACAGAATAACTTTGCACGTACAAAAGCTGGACGAAAACATTTATTTAAAATGAGAATAAACCTTAAATGATGGCCATAAAAGATAATAATACATATGGGAATATGTCTATGATAGGAAATGTTTATACATTTTTTTTATTAATTATGGATAATATCATCGAAAGTCTTAAATTGTATTTATTACGGATATTTTGTGTTTGGAAATTATTCAATGCAGCGCTACAAAGATAAGTATAAAGTTTTATAACAAAAAATATGAATACAATTTCAAAAGTTATTAAAGTGTGGATCATAATTGTATAGGATATTGTAATCATAACATTATGTCCGAAGCTTGGAAAAATTCATTTCATATTGAAAATTAATTAACTGCATTATCGGAAAACTATTATGAAGGACATTTGATTATTTCTGCCCACTTTTTCCAACAAAATGGATATGTTATTTCAGTAATTCTGTTGATTGGTTTTGTTCGCCACGAATGGCTGATGTGTTATTGGTTTATCGACATAGACCAGCAACATGATTTGACGTACTGATGCTCTCTAAAGAAAATAATATAATGGCATTATAGTATAAGATCTTGTACATCCATTTTCGAAATGATTGAATTATTGTTGAATAATGGATTTCAATAAATAGATTGTTGCAGTTGAAATATGTTAAAACATTTTGTTGGAACCACATTTCGTCTACATAGTTTTTGGCTGAATTTTGAAAAAAAAAACAATCTTGTTGATCTGTAACGATTATCATTTACCAAAACAGCGCCACTTCTTCAATATTTTAAAAGAAATACAGAGTCCGGTGATACCTTCAACGAAGAGTCCCGCCATCTCATATATAGTCAATTTTTGTGGAAGTAATCGAGGCTATCGAATAAGGATTAATTTCACAACATATATAGCACGACAATTTTGTAACTTGTAGCTAGGATGAGGTTATCAATTCAATGTAATGTAATGAATGCATAAACTTAAATTGTTATAAGATCCATTAATCTCTACGGCAACCGTTATATAAAAAAAAACTGATTTACCAAAAAACGATACAATAGCATAGTTTCTGGAATTATAGCTGAATTCAGTTCATTCAGTCAATAAACTGTTGTTGCGTTATTAAACCATTATGGCTTAAAAAATACTATCACTAAAAAAAAAAACACTCAACCTACTAACTTATATCAACACTCTCAGCACACTCCAATAGAGTGTAGCCAACGTGTATGACACAACACACAAATCATTTAAATAAAATATAGCGGAGATATAAGTACCAAATTTAGTTATTGGTGTGGCATATAAATATTCTATAACTTTTTGAAATAATAAGGTGTAAACGTCCATTGGAAATGCATTGTTGTTTGTTAACCGTGTACCTTTGCATCCAACACACCTTCAAATAACTTTATTTACTTTTATTCGATGCGCAGGAGTTTCAAATATTAAGTCAGCTGTCCTGCGAAACAGACAATATACTGAAAATATTGTTAAACTATCGTCCTAATGCCAATTATGCTCAAGATTATATTAGTGAAGTAATTTCATCCGGATTTTCTCCAATATAAGTAAGGTAAAGGTATTGGTTAATTATGAAATAATGCAATCTAGTTTTAATAAAATTGATTGTACATTTATTTAGAAAAGAATACCTGAAAATATAGTTTTTTTTTTTTTTTTTTTACAAATAATAGATATTTTTCTTCCGAAGAAAACCTTAAAATGGAAATATTAAAACAAAATATTGTATAAAATTTTTCAAATAATTCTACGTCCTCGACGATTTTTATTCGCATTTTGTGTTTTTGATTGATTAGCTTCTTTTTCATTATTTTCATTATCTTCATCATCTTCACTATCATCTGATTCCATATTTTTTCGTTTTGATAGTGATCGTTGTGGTTGTGTTACAGACCTTTGTTGTTTTTTTTGTTGTTGTTGTTGTTGTTGTGATGGTGATGGCGAAGCGTTTCGATTTTGCTCAAAATCACTGTCATCACTATCGGAATCAATTAATGCAGCACGTCGATTAACCTTTTTCTTTGGATTATTAACTATTTTTTTACCACGTTTCATTTGACGGTTATTATTATTGTTACGTGCTGATGGTGGTGGCATCAATAAGCCACTTGATCGATTTGGATTCTGTTGTTGGTGTTCTTCATCACCACCACCTGGCTCTTGTTCATTCTCACGCACGGCCAAACATTCTTGTAATTTATTTTCAAAATCTGCTAAAAGGGTTTTTAATTCGGGTTTTGCTGATTTTAATGTTGCTGCAATAATTTTTTTAAAACTGTCGTAAACTTCATCAATAATTATTTTATCCTTAAAATATTGTATATTTTCATTTAATTTTTTAATTGTTTTTTCAGTATAATTTAATAACGATAAACAATATGCAATATCGCGCCATTGTCGTTCTTCGTTTGTCACACGAAACCGTAAACATAATTTCTCAACCAATTTTTCAACTTCACGATCTTTATGTATTAAACCAATAATATAATGCATAATTTGATGATATTTTTCCTCCTCTAAATGTAAATTCGTATCACTTAAACGTGATATTATATCAGGTAATACATTATATAAAATATTTGATTTATTTCCAATTTCTTTGAAAAATTGTTTTGTTATATTACATATTTCGTTATTTGGATCAACAATACACATGGCTAAATCTGATATTTGACCTTTAACACGTATCATTTCATGTGATATTAAATGTGATAACATTTTAACGACAGTTAAACGTAACTCATCATTTTCTTCATGTAATATAGCATAAAAATGTCCGGTCCAAGGTTCTATAACATTTGGATAGCGAAATGTAAAATCTGATAGACCAATTACAATATTGCATTTCATTTTAATGTTTTTAGATGCATTTAATATATTCATTAAAAATTGCATTTTATCTTCACAAAATTTTGAAGATATTGACATAAAACGTATTAATGCCAAACATGAAGCTTGTTGTAAATTTATATCATGATATTTTGCTGGTGATTTTAATATTTCCATTATTATTGGTATAAATTTTGGTAATATTCCAATTGTCGAATAAAGTAATTCTTTTTCATTAATGACATTTATTAAATCGGCAATACTATCTTCAGCTGTTGCACCAAGTAACATTTCATCAGGCTAAAAAAAAATGTATACAATTAAAAATAATAATTGAATAATAATTGGAATTTAACTGAAACCAAAACAACATATTAATATAAACATCAAAGCTGAAATTAATTCATATGCATTATTCATACTGGAGCAAATTATACAACTGGTGCGGCGTGCGGACAGATTATTTGCCATATGTCTGATTAATCAACTCAAAACAATAGTAAACTCTGTATGGAGACCGAAATGGTAATCTATCCTGGCATATTTATACAGTAACGCATAAATAATAAAGCACACAGGAATTGAAATTCTCAGACCATACAAAATTAACATAAATAAATATTTGAAATGAAACCAGTTAGATCTCTCCATACCATTATTGATACATGTACATTGTTATAAACAACCCTTAATATTGCCAAACATAAGTATGATATAAATATTATTGAATTTATAATTAAATGTATTGTAGGAATTACCACTAGTAAAAAATACATACCTCCTGTTGTGGTTCAGCGGGTGTTCCCGATAATCTTTTTAATACATTACTTGCCGATGAAATATTTAAAGTTGTAATTGTTTTACGTTTATTATTCTTTTTTTTCTTTTCTTTTAAATCCTGACGATATTTCATATTACTATAAACACTTATATCCAAATAAATCATTTCTTTCATTGCAATGTAACCAATTAAATAAACTATTCGTGTTATTAAATGTAATGGTAAATGCCAATTTGTAGACGATGATGTTGTCGTTGATGATTGTGATCCTTCCGTATCCGATTCAATTGCATTGGATTGCGTTGCAGTTACAATTGTTTGTTGTTTATCACTTATACTATTTAATTTTGAACATAACACACGTAATAAATTTTGACATAAAATATCAGGTGCTAAACATAAATGATATATAAAATCAAAGGTACGTGTAATAATTACATCGAAATTATCAATATCTGGTACAAAAAAAAATTGCATAAATATTTTAATAACTTTATCAATTATTTCATGATCACTATCATAACGTTTATGATATTCGACAATATTTTGTGGTGCTAAATTCATTAATAGATTTAAACAGGAACTATATATACGATGATCTTTAATACCTCGTTCACCTAAACCAATTGTTATTAATAAATCAATATTGGCCGTTGCGATTGATGGTTTCGATCTAAAAAGATATACATTTATATATATTAAATTTGATTACAATTGATTAAACGCGTCGTACATTATATAAATAAATATTTACTTACACTGAAGCCATTACCAATAATTGCAATGCTAATCTTGATTGATTTTCGGTAGTGTCTGGTAATTTTAATGTAAATCGTTCAAACATTACTTGAATGATTTGACTATTAATGTACGCACATTCAATCCATTCGTGCATTAAAACTTCCATAGCTTGATAATGACCAAGTGTTATATTTTCTAAGAAATTGCATAAATTGTCGACAACTTTTATTGAATGAGCCCTAAAATTTATAATAGCAAAAAAAAAATAATAGAATTTTCCAATTCTACTAATCACGTATAATTTAAATTACCGTCCTTCAGCATCCGTAACAAATAATATACGATGAAATGCTTTTGTAGTACCATCATGTTTTTCTTTATCGCCTGACCACACCAAAAATAAAATTTTTCTCATGCCACATTCGGTTCCTTTAATTCCAAATAAATATGCTGTTGTAAAAAAATCAATTGCTTCGAAAACATCTGTATTCGTTTTTGATAATAACATATTTTCAATTTTTGGTACAGTTCTAGTTATAATTTGTGAAAAACTTATAGAATCATCTAAAAATTTTACAGTTTGATCTTGTGTTTTATATTCGTTGGTCTAGTAACAAAATGATTTATTAATTTTATTGAATAAAAAATAATAATAATAATCATAAAATAAACATACAAAATCTTGAATATGAACAAATAAATATGATTTTATAAGTTCCATATAATAAGCACATTGTTGATCAAATGTAAATTCCAATCTGTATAAAGTTATAAATTAATTTATAAGTTTGTAATATATATTAACGGATTAAGTCTATATTTAATATAACAATTAAATTAAATTCATCAAAAATTAAATATTATATTACCTAGCCGAACGATTACCAGCAACACAATCAGCTTTTATAACTAATGCAACAGCTTCGCGAAATTTTTTACAGTTTAATGCTTCAGAAATTTTTTGTGCATGTTCGGTAAATTCTTCTGGAAACGCATATTCTTCTAATTGTGAATCTAGAATTATTTTGTTTTTTTTTTAATAAAAAATAACAAATAGAAGGCCACCAGAGGTGTATCCCTGTAATTGTAGCACTGATTAAAATAGGAAACTGAATTTGTGTTTTATGACAATAAAAATAATTTCTAATAATTAATTCGATTTTCGTCACAGTTATGTCAAGTATTGTGTATTTAAAAAAAAAAAATGTCTAAAAGTAAATTTATAAATTCAATTTTTTAAGTTATTTCTATTGCCATAAAACACAATTTCAATAACTCTTATTTACAACTCGAATAGCTATTGTGGTTCTTAGGGCTACAAAATTATAGATTGTTGTTAAAATCTAATTTAATCAGTGCCACAATCTAACAAAATTTCGTTGAAATCGAAAGGTACAACTCCAGTGGTCCCGTTCTAAATATAATCATTTATTTAATAATTACTTTGAGTTAGCATTTCTTTAACAATTGGAAATAATTCTATTGATATTTCATCATCCCATTTATTATTTGATTCAACTAATTGATTTTCACTATCAATCAATTTTTGTCGTATACCATTTAATTTATCTAATTCTGAATTATATCTTTCTTTGAGTTCTTCTAATGATAACTGAATAATTGTTCAAAAAATAAAGAAAAAAAAACAAACAATAAAATAATGTTTTTAATTACTGATACTGAATTGAAAAACGTTTCTTTTCTACTTAAAAAAAAAAGCAATGTAATAATACCTTTGCTGCAAATGGATTCATTTCTAAAAATGATTTTATTAAAATCACTGCATTTTTACGTACTAAACATGTTCTATCATCTAACCGTTCACATGCAATTTGTAATACTTTTTGTTGATAGGCTAATGGTACAGCATTTTCAGTTTTCATATGATTCCATATTTGTAAAACTTTTGATCGTACATGTGCTGATACATCTTCCATATGAGACAATAAATCTTCTAAAATATCATCACGTATTTCTTTTAATTCATCTGTTAATTCTTCTGATGAAAGTTCACATGTTATAACATCACCCATTATTTGTAATATACAATTACGTAAAATATATAACTAAGAAATTATTGGAAACAAATCAAATCATTAATTAAATTAATATATTAACATTAATAATTAAAAAAATGAAAATTAATTGTAATGTAAAACAGTATTATTGAATTAACATTTATGGGAAATTACTAACCACCCGCATCCAACCGAATATAAAATAATTGTATCAAAAAAATGCTTTTAACGTATAACATTAGATTGTATATAACCAACACATGGCATATGCTTTTATAAAAATTGTGAAATTATTAATGTATAAATAAATATATAACTTACATCAAGATTAAGCATTTCTTCACTTAACATTGATAAATATGGTATTATTAATTTTGGTGCAATTGTACCTAATTCCGTTAAAAATTTAGCAATACATTTTGATGTTTGTGAATCAGATGCATCTTGACACAACGAATCAATTAAATCTTTCAATATAACCGAAAATATTGAGGTTATTTCAAATTCTTCATATAAAATATGTATTCCTTGTGCAATTGCTTCAATTGCTGATTCCGTAGTGCGTATAATTTGTATAATGCGTATAGGAAATGATAATGCATGATTATACCGTTTTATGGCTAAACCAAATATTTGAAAAACTGAATTTATTATTCGTTTTTCTTTTATCGTTGTATTTTCTATCGTTTTATAACATATTTCGCATATCATAGTAATAAAATCATCTTCTGTAACCGAATCTGGCCATAATTTATCTAATGGCAAATTAAATACATTAAACAATTGCACTAAAAATTTAAATCTTTTATTATCCCATTCATGATAATCATAATCAGTTGTATGTTGTTGTTGTTGTTGTTTACTTGGTCTTTGTCCACCAACAGATGCACCGCCTTTCTTATGCGATTGTTGACCATCGATTTGTAGATCAAGTGCACGTACTAATCCAATGGATAAAAATAAATTCATTTTTGTTAAATTTAATAATGAATTACGATTTTGAATTTCATTATTTTGTAATTGTGATGTTAAAATATTTCCCATTGCGTGAACAGTTGAATACATTAAATCATTTGCACGAATTATATTCATAATTGTTGTATTACCAGCATTTTCAATAATTGAAAAAAATGTATCAAAATGATCAAATATATAAAATGGATCAGATGAACTAAATGCATTTCTAGCAGCTAAAAATAGAACAAATAAAGAATAATTTGTTAAAAATAAACCAATATTACGTTCCTTTTATTGCAACTAATAACCGTGTAATAAACGGTCATGAGAATTTAAAAAAATTTAATAAAATGACAAAATCAAATATGATAATGCGCAATGTGTACACAATTTTAAATTTAAATTTGATATCATTTTTTTTGTTTTCTTTTTGTAAAATATAATATTTTTATTTATTACAAAATTTAAAGAATACAAACCTTTTAATCTATCCGGAATCTCTTTAGCATCATAAACTTGTTTTACAAAATAATTATTTCCATTTGAATTTAATAAATCTGAATTTGTTGATGGTATAACAAATTGGAAATCCATTTTTTTTTTATTTGTATTTTTATTTAATGAAATGAAACTTTAACATCCAATTCTATTTTATTCACTTGTTCTAATAAATAAATTAAAAAATCTTAATCAGTTTTTGTTATCCAAAGAAAAACAAGCAAGCGTTTGCTTTTGCTTCTATTTTAAAAATTTGTTGTTTTGTTGTTAATGAATTTTGGATGTTTGTTGTTTTTATACCGCTTCTTGTGTCGTACTGCGTAACGTATATCGTGTGGTCCTTCTCTTTTTCTCCGAAATTCACTAATCCACTGTCTCGCGCTATAAAATTTCACCGATTTTACAAATATACTTTTGAAAATGAAACTTCAACTTCAAATTCTTTATTTTATTATAAAAATTATTATACACATAGTAATGTAATTTTATAATCGTAATTTTATTTAATATATTTTTGTAAAATAAAAATTAGTTAATCAATCTCAAAACATAAAATTATTAGAAAAAATCATGTAGCAGAAAATTGTGCAGAACTGACTAAGAGCCCCTGAGCCTAAACCGCGTAAAAATTGACAAAAAAAAACGTATTAAAAAAACGGACAAATCGGCTGGTTTGTCCGAAAATCATTTTCAATTTTCTTTGCAAAATATGGCATTAAAAATGGTTTTAACTTTTGACATTTAATTTTTGCATTTAGCAAGTTTCTATTTGATTTGTTTTATTATTTATTTATATTTTAGGGATCTTAGTTCTTCAGTAAAACTTCACAGTTCACATTCTCGATTTTATTTTTTCTATTCCAAAGTTCTGGAGTGTTTTAGGAGTTTGTAATAGAGTTATAGATAGATAAGGATTAGTTTTTTATAAACATAAATAAAATTTGTGATAATGAGTGAAACAACAACCTCGTCATCATCATCCAAAACTGCAAAAACAACTGAAGAAGAATTGAATGGAGGTGGTCGACCTGAAGAAGAAGGAAAAGGAATTCGTTTATTTGCACTTTGTGATAAAACATTTGCGATGGATGCCTTAAATGATTTTAATAAGTAAATTAATTAAATTAAATATAAAGATGCAAACAAAACCATTTTCCCAATATAATATTTAATAAACTTATTATTTTCTATTTATAGAAAGAATTATAAATCGTGTATAAATAATCTTAATGTATTAAATATATCATCAACATCTCGTCGCGATCATAGAGTTTTACATAATTTACGTGTTGCAGAATTTTATGAAAGTGGTTTCAAAAAATATGTAGAATTTAATAAAAAATTACGCAAAATATATTGTGAAGTAAGTTTATTAATGAAAATTTATTCACTAATTTATACTCTCGAGCATTAGGTGTTTGAATTTTTATATAAATTTACAAATAAAAATATGCATTAATAAATTATTTATAGTTTAATGAAAGCCAAGATACCTTTAAATTATCCGATCTCACACATGCAATTGGATATTTTAATCTTGCTGTTATATTATTTCATATGAGACAACCAAAAGCAACACTTAAAATTATGTTAACAATTATGGAAAATATTATTGATTTCGATGAATTATTTTGTCAACATGCCGGTTTATTAACAATAAATTTATTATTGAATACAAATCAACCGAAGAAAGCAATTGCATTAATTGAATTAATGCAGAAACGTTTGACCAATACATTTGAAGTTACAAATTCTGATGATGATATTATTGAACCAATTATTGATCCACTAAAGGAAAATACATTGAAATCGTTAATGTTATTAGATGATTTTAAATCAATGTTCAAATTATATAAATATCGTGCATTATTACTAAATGGCAAAAAATGTATTATTCCAAATATTGAGGTAATTGTGAGTGATTTTAATATCATAAATTGCACTAATTTATTATTTCTTTTGTTTGTTCACAGAGTTGTCAAATGTGTGTGTTACGAGGACATCAGTATTATTTAGGGCATGATTATCAAATGGCAGCAAAAGAATTGGCGAAAGCATTTACAAATGCATTACCAAATATTAAGTAAGTTAAGTTTTATATAAGTAATGACTTTTATTTTCCCTGAACTGATTGATTTAATCATTTGTTTGCATGAATAATCAAACTATTAGCTTATTTGGTGTTAATAATTTTCATGGATATTTCTTAGAACGATTATTTATTTATTTTTTTTTTTAAGTCATATTTTGCGCCTAGTGGAGCTTTTATGTCGTCTAATAAACCTTTCATTACAGCCAAGTTGGTAAATTACTTCGCATGGGCGTATATAACAATTTACCAATTGTACTGTAATTAACGAAATATAGATGTTTTCAAAATACTTATATTTTTATATGGGTGAATAGCCCATAGTGATGTGTGTGTGCAGATATTGTAAATCTTTGAATAGCGTTCAACACCATATTTTCAAAGATATCCGTTTTTCTTTTTTATTCCATCAACGAACAAATGGTCACCCAGCAGAAAAATTTTAGTATTAAAATAAATACCGAAAAATTTCCTATGAAAAAATATCGGATTTGAACGCGCTATATTTCATGATTAATATATATAATATATATATATTTATATTTCGACGCTATGCAACTGCGCTATCGAGTGTTTTTAATTTATTTTGTGTAAATCCGCTAAAATAAATACAATTGATTAGTGATTATAAATTTTGCAATAAAAATAATTTATGATCTAATCATTCATATATAAATAATGAAATTAAGAAACATCTATATGCCTCTCGATAATTGTAGTCCATTTGGTGAATGGTTATATGCTCCCATGCGGAGAATTTCTGCAGCTTGACTGTTATAAATGTTTGATAGATTTCGCAATTTCTAATATGAGAAACATGCCATGTGTAAAAAATTAAAAATTACTATGACATGAGTTGTTTACCAGTTAATGTGCCAAATTATCATGGAGTGTCTATTTTCAATTAAGTAATTTTTAAATATCGCATACTACATAGTTTATATTTGCATAATGTGTGAATTGTTGTAAAAAATGTTTATTGAAGTGATTAGTTCTCTTTATGCGATCATTTTCAATTATATCACACCTTATTACCTCTTACGCTAAGTAACATTAACTAGTTTATCGTAATACATATAATCAAATATTGCACAACATGCAGTAGAATAAAGTTATAAGTTATAACACAACATTCAACTTAAAAGATAACTCTGCTTACAATTTGTTTATTTAAAATTTAGAATAAATGGTGAAGATTATCATACAGTTATTGGAAATAATATGGGCTTAGTACATTTTCATGTAAAACATTATGCAATGGCAACATTTTTCTTTCAAAATGCTTTTACAGCTGATCAACGTGCGGCTGATAATTCTGCAAATGACCCGCCATTACAATGTGTTGGTGCATCAAAACGACCAGAAATTTTATACAATTTGGGTGTTTCTTTATTACATTTACAAAGACCTAAAGAAGCGTTTGAATGTTTATTGGTGCCATTAAATTATTATCATAATAATCCAAGGTTATGGTTACGATTAGCCGAAGCATGTATTATGGTTCATAAGCAGGTAAATATAAATAAAATAAAAATAAATGGTATTTCAATTAGGTATTTAAAAATTATAATATTTTCATTTAGACTTTAAAGGAAAAAGAAAGTACATTTATAACAACAGCAGTTATTAGTTCTGGTTTACATCGAAAATATATTTTACATCCAAATTCTGTAAAATATTTATCGTAAGTTTTAATTTTTATAATTTTAATATGTATACCCTATATGTTTTACTGCGTATCGTTTTCATGCTAATCGATCTTGAAGTACCGAGTTCCATTCTCGAAATTTACATGCGCACATTTTTTGTATTGTAATAGTTACATTTTTTCATTTGTGTTACCATTTTTTCGTTGTTGGAATAAAAAAACGGATAGCTTTAAACATATGGTGTTGGATACTAATCAAAGATTAACACTGTCTGCACACACAATTATGTGCTAATAACTCATTGAAAAATAATTCGGTATGTTTAATAATAGTTCGGTGTAATTTACCAGCGTGAATATCATGAATATATTCCTTAATTTATATATATACTTCCAATCATTTTGAACCGGCACTTTATTTATAGTATAACAATTAATATAAAAATTAACATTTTTAGAGATGACAGTCAATCCTTTGGTATACCAAGTACTAATTTAGAATTTGCATCATTATGTTTACGAAATTCATTAGCATTAATTATATCATATGAAAATGATTTTGTACAATCTGCTGATCCATCGGAAATAATAAAAAATCCCGAAAATTGGAAAAAAATATCAGAAAAAAGTCAATGTAATCCATCGAAACCATTGACAAAAGTAACATTTGATAAATTAAAATGTGCTGTACTAACGGCATATAGTTATGTTCAATTATCATTAGGTGAATATACATTAGCATTAAAATATGCTAAAGAGTTAATACAATTGGATTATTTACCGGATGCATATGCGTAAGTATTTAGTTTTGGGTTCTATATAAATTATAACGAATGTAGCTATATCATATGTAATTTATTAAATTCAATTAAATTCATATTAGAATGTTAGGCCATATATATAGTGCTGAAGCACTTGTAATGTTAGACAGAATACCGGAAGCATTATTATATTTACAACCGGAGTTTATAGCAAATTTAACAGCCGATGATTTTATACATCGCGGATCACCAGGTACCGCACGTAAACATTTATTTATATATTTAATTACGACGTGTCTTTAATTGAAATTATTTGTTGTATTTACTTATCAATATCTACTAATAAATACTAATAGATTGGGACATAAATTCATTGGAAAAAGCACAAGCAATATTAAAATATAATTCATCTGTAACACATGTACTTTTGGGTGATCATCAAGAAGCACAAAAACTTTTATCAGAATGTACTCATGATATTGTTTTTCCGTATATGAAAAGATTAAAAATGTATATGGAATTATACGCTGGTAATATAGAGAACTGTAAGCGAATGGTAAGAATTGATACACCACAACATTTTAAACATTTTCCATACTATTGAATTATGAAAATAATATTGTATTCGGCGTGTATACAAATGTTTTTGTTATTATTATTGTTTTTTTTTTTTTTTCTCAAATTTATTTAAGTTTTATTTTGAATCTGAATGATTATTGAATTATTTAAAAATATATAATATTTTAATATAACAACCAAAATTTTATCTGTAAATCAATTAATTTTATTAATCCACTACCAACACACTGTACCATACATTTTGTATCATTTGATAAATCACCATTTTACTTAATTGCTTCAATTTGAATATTAAAAACTATTTTGTAGACAATTTTTTGCACGGTTCAGTATTTACGTAATCTTAATAAAATTCGTAATGTTTGGAAGTATTTTAAAATACTAGTTGATATGAGTTGTGGTTTTAAATAAATATACATAATTGTCATTTACATAAATCTATATTTAATTAAATATAATTATGTCACTTATAATTAAAAAAAATTATATATTCTAATATTAACTGGAAAAAATATATAATTTTTAATTTTTATGTGCTATTTGCCTATACACTGAGAGACATATTTAATATATAAATTAAGTGTAATTATTAATCTTCTGTAATATTACACAGAACACGACCTTATCATAATAATATAATATTATATTATTTATATACCTATATTTTAAATTTTTTAATTTTAATTTAAATATTTACAATTGAAATGTTATAAAACAAATTTTAATATGTAAAATTAGTAAATTTAATATTAAAAATTTGCGTAAATATTACGCGAATTTATTTATAAAAAAATCTATGGAATGTTTGGAAGTATTTATTGGAGAAATGGGGGAAATGTTACAAGTTGCATTACATTTATAACGGCAATTAATTATATATAAATTATTTAAAAAAAAAAAAGAATTACTATCTAAAACCTTTTTCATCCGAATAAATAATATTTGGTTGACCATTAAGTGATTGCTGTTGCTGGAGTTGGTGTTGTTGAAGTTGATGTTGGTGTTGTTGTGAATTTTGTTGTTGCTGATGTTGATAATATGGTAATCGACCCATCGTTGAATAAGTTGTACGAATTTGTGATAAATTCGATTGTGATTGTTGTGACATTGCTTTATGCGGTAATGTTGCATAACTTTGTGCATATGGTGGTACAGCATAAATTGCTGTACCATTTGTTGCGGGCACATTTTGTAATTGACCATGATGAAGTTGATTGTTACCTTTATAACTAACTTGAATACTACCCGGCGCCATTGGTATTGGTTGCAGGCCATTCATAGCCATATGATGATTACCATAACGGTTATATGTATTAACATCATTATTTGACATACGTAAACATATGATACATATTATTATAATCAGTATAAATATAAAGGCAACAACGCTACATACAATACCAATAATTAACGTATCATCATTATTACGTGGATTTTGTGCTTTCAATAATGGTGATTTTGTTTTAAGTTTTATTGGTGTTTGTGTTGTTGTTATACTCCATATAATATCAGGTTCAGATTGTGCAATTGGTCTTGTTAAAATTCTTGATGTTGACGATATAATAGTACCAGGAAATACATTTGCAAAAACATTAGCCGATGTACTTGGTGTTGGTGGCGTTGATGATAGTCTTTTTGAATCACATATTAATTCATCATCACCAATTTCAATTAATTCTCTATTATATAAATAGTCGGGTGATGCACATTTTAAATTTTTTATATTTGACATCGGTAACCAACGTCTTAATGCTCTTGCATTACAATCGCAATGTATCGGATTCTTATCTAAACCATTGATTGTTAAACTATTACGACGATCTTCCAATGCATTCAATAATTGTTGAGACAAAACACTTATTTTTGAACCCGATATATCTAAATCTAAATTAGATGAACGTGGCACAGGGAAAAGTAATGCCGGTGGTATTGCACTAATTGATGTATTACATAATTTTATACGTAAATTTTTACTTTTTAAACCGGCTAATGTACCCGTTGATATACTTTGTAAACGCACACCATGTAAACCAATTTCATGTAAGCGTGGATGTTTAGATGGTTGAATTTGTTCACTACCAATTGTTGAATCTTTTATTTCAATATCTAATAGCTTTAATGTTGGTAAATATTCAACAATACCTTGAACATCTAAATAACCAAGACGTGGATGATTATATGTTTTTAATTCTGATAAATTTGGTAGATTTTGAAATGCACTCTTTTCAATGCGCGTACATTGTTTTAAATCGGTAATTGTTAACGATTTTAGCATTTCTAAATTATTGAAATCACCATTTGATATAACTTCGAATAGATTATTTGATAAATTTAAATATTGTAAATAATTTAACATTGGCCATATGTCACGTAACGATTGAAAATCATTTAATAAATTATTAGATAAATCTAAATTTTCTAATAATGTTGTTCGTTGAAATACATTTTTATTTATATGTTTAATTTTATTATTTGATACATTCAAATTTAACAGAAATGGTGTTTCTAAAGTTATAATTTCATCAATGCCAGTACCAGCCAAATTTAATTGTCTTATTGTTTTCGGTTCACTTAAAATACTGGCAACCGTTTGTTTTGTCAACGGATTAAATGATAAATCTAAATTTTTTATGTTTACCATTGTACTGTCTTCAGATGGTATTTGTTTTATTCGATTATAACTTAAATCAACGAAATCAACAAAAAAATATTGTCGTTGTAATGATTTTAATGGAGCCAATTCAAATTTATTATGTGATAATATAATATTTTCTAACATTTGTAATTTATTGCGTTCGAACACTGTGTCGGGTAATTCCGTTAAATTGTTATGTTTTAAATTTAATGTTCCCAAACGTATTAGTCTTTCAAATGTACGTTCACCAATACGTTCCAATTTATTATAACTTAAATCAATATATTGTAATTGTGTTGAATTATGGAATGCCATTTCATTTAATGTTTCCAATTGATTTGCGGACAATATTAATGTACGTAATCGTGGTAATCTTGCAAATTGTAGTTCATCAATTGATTTCAATTGATTACCCGCTAAATTTATATATTCTAAATATTGTAATGTTATTATTAATTCAGATGGAAATATAGTTAATTTATTATTTGCAACATTAATTGTACGCAAACGTGGATGTATACGAAATGATATTGGATACACATGAGTTATTTGATTATCCGATATATCCAATTTTTCTAAACCACTGCCAGTATTAAAAAATTCACCCTTAAATGTAGTTAATTGATTACCTTTCAAATTTAATTTTTTTATATTCATTAAATTTATAAATGCTGTTGATTCAATTTGTACAATATTATTATTGGATAAATCAATGGTTGAAATATTACGTAAATTTTTAAATGAACCATTCGGTATTTCTTGTAAATTATTATTTTTTAAATATATTATTTCTAAATTCAAACAATTTAAAAATAATTCTAATGGTAATGTTCTTAGACCAATATTACTAATATCTAAAATTTTTAATTTTGACAATGGATGCAATAAATTCGATGGAATTGGTGCCATATGTATATTATTACTTACATTTAAATATATTAAATTTCTCATTTCAATAAATGCATTTTCTGGTATATCAATAATATTATTATAACTTAAATCGATTAATTTCAAGACCTCAAATTCCATTGGGTTAAAACCGATGTTTGTTATTTTATTTTGTGATAAACGTAATTCTATTAATGCCGGCTCTAGGCCCGAAAATATTTCAGCATTTATATTTGCCAACGAATTACCCGACAAATCTAAGTATAATAAATTTTTAAACATTCGAAAGCTGCCTGCAGGCAATTCACGTATAACATTACGTGATAATGACATATATTTTATAGCTTCTGGTTGTATTGATCCTAATATATCCGATGATAATGCTGCTATACGATTAAAATCTAAATATAAATTTGATAAACGTGGTAAACGTCCTAATGCACTGCCCGGTATTAATAATATATTATTATCACGTATTATTAACGTTAACAATGAATCTAATCCTTCTAATGCATCATCTTCAATCTGTATAAAAGTATAAATTTATACATATATGGAAAATCAATATTTACATTTAAATACTTAGACAGATATGAAGAGCGAATTATATTTTATTTATATTATATGTATATGTACTACTACTACTTACCGTTCTCAATGAATTTAAACTTAAATCCAAATAACGTAATAATTTTAAATCACGAAATGTTGCTGGTGGAACAGTTGTTATACCATTTTTACTTAAATCTAATATTTGAAGATTTTTTAACATTTCTAAATTTGATGAATTCAATTTTTGTATCATATTTGATGATAAATTTAATGCTATTAAATTTTCTAATTCTTGTATTGCTATTGTTGGAAATGTTGTCATAAAATTTTCTGATAAATCTAATTTCTCTAATGATATGGCACCCTATATTTGATGTATAGATAAAAAATAATTAATTAATTAATTAATTAATTAATAACCATAAAATAATACAAATAATATAATTTTTATTTAATACATCTTCATATTAATTAATTAATTAATTTGTTTAAAATTTCCCATCAAAATCAATTAATAATAAATATATATACGACATTTTATAATTTTTAAACAATTACCTGAAATACATCACTATTTAATTTACTTAATAAATTGCCAGCCAAATAAATTTCTTTTAATTCTGTTAAACCTAAAAATGCACCGCCATCAATGGTACTAATTCGATTATGACGTAAATCAATTGTTTCAAGTTTATCTTGGGCAATAAATGTTTTAACGTTTAAATGAGCTAGAAAGTGTAAAATTCTAATTAACATATAAATAAATTATTTTTCAAAATATATATCAATTACCAATATTATTATTTGCTAATGATAATTTTCTTAATTTTTCTGGACCATTTAATGACATCGATGGTATTTCAGAAAAACTATTTCGATCAAGATACAAATCCTATATGTATGAAAAATCAAAACAAAAAACAAATAAGAAATTACTTATCTTTCTAAATATGTAATTATATATCTCGTTGATTTTATCTTTACATGCAACAAATTAAATCAGTGTTTTAAAAAAAAAAAAATAAACACTCGCCGTATGTATATTAACAGATAATTTCAGATATTAAACGAAGTACAACAATATTTCATGTTTATTTTAATTTAATTTACAAACTATGTACGATAATATTGTTATCTTTTTAACGTGCTATAGGTTTTTATGCAATGGAAACACAATATAAATATATATATATGTGTAAAAACAATGTATGCTCATTAATTATATAAATTTTCTATACGCTTTTTAATTTTTTTTTTATTTTTCATATATGTCTTATTTATATATTTATTATTATTTTATAATTGATAAATTTCTATCAATAATTTTCATATATCAACGCAACCACACCACAACAACTTATAAAATGCATTTCTTCTATGTGTAAATATACAATTAATTATGGCATTTATGTGCATAGAAAATAAAAAGTAATATATATATTATTACACGGCACTCGTATCGTAGCGAAGGAAATAAAGAAATATATAAATATATAATTTCAAAACATACCGTTAAATTTCTACATCCAATAAATATTCCTTCTTCTAAACCTTTTATTTTATTGCCAGATAAATCAAGTATTGTAAGATTATATAATGCATGAAATTCTGATGTTGAAAATATTGGATTTAATGAATCGCCAAGTAAATTATCAGCTAAACGTAAGGATATTAATGTTTCCTAAAATTTATGGGTTGTTATTTAAATAGATATATTCATTAAATTAAATATTAAATGAAACCAAACTCACTTGAACACCCGAAAATATTTTATCGGGTAAACGTCTTACATAATTGTGAGAAAAATCCGCATGTTTGATGGGTAAATCCAATATATTAAAAAGCTAAAATTAAAAATAAATAATAATATAAAATAAAATATAGATTGATTGATCTTTTTCAATATTTCTTGAGATATGATCTAATCTGCCACGATTAAGGGTCAAATTTTGTACCAAGTGGCCTATGCAGTTAAATTTTGGTACATTATTTTGCATATGATTTAAACATTCACCAATTTGCGTTTCTACAATTATCAATCGATTTACAAAGCTATTCACATATTGATGGCGACATGATAAAATCGCAAATGGTGTAATTCAGTTGAGTAATATTAAGTACCGGAATTGAAGTCGTCAACCTTCGGATCTATTGCCATAATCTATTTTTATATTATATAGATATATTATTTACATATACCCAGCAACTTTATATAAATAGCAACTAATAATTTATATTAGAATTTAAAATAGTAAGTTGAAAAAAAAAACATTGTGCTAATTTTAATTCATTAAAAAATATTAACTGAATATAAAATCATCGAAATGAAACATGACGAAGCAAAACGAAATATAATTGATATATATATTTATACAACATTAAAATCATTAAAGTCTACCTTCTTATAAGTACTCTATATACACATATATAGTTCTTATGTGTACACAAAAAATTATCTGTGTACCTTGTTTATTGTATAAAAAAAATAATAATAAATAAGTAAATATTAAGTAGACCGACCAATAACAGTATAATTAGTATATTTTATTATAAATAAATACTTGTTGTTTTAAAAATACAAGTTATAGTTCTACCAATCTAAAATTGTATCATTTATTTTAGCAATAAACAGAATACACACACATGTATATACGTATATATTTGGTATACAAGTTAATTTCCGGAATTCGATAAACATTTGTGTGGGAGTTTTAGACACACAAGTCATTTTCCAGTATTATACGACAGCACTTGGTTGAGAATTCTCATCGCATCAAAGCAGTCACCGTATTTTTTAGGAACAGTATCAATTTTATGCAAGAAAAATGACCGAAATTCATAGAAAATGATGGCCGATACTTTGCATAATTATATTTTACAAATTTCTTTAAATGGAGTCATAAATTTCCATCGAAATGATTCCGGAAATTTATTTGCATAACTATATATATATATGGAATATTATATATTGTATAAGTACATTTATATTATAATTACAAATATGTATATTATATTTACTTGTGTGGGTAGTGTTTGTTGTCCGCTATACCTTTGTGAATACGATATAATTGGAGCACCATGTGGTATTGGTGGTGATTCACCTTGGTATACAATATTATCACAATTCATTAATATTGCGGGTAATCGAAAATCGGGTCCAATTAATTCAACTTTACATCTATTGTATGTGGAATGAAAATTTTTAAATAAATTAATATTAAATAATTGATTATATGTAATTAAATTACCTGCAAGGAAAACGTAAAGCTGGACTTAGTTCAGGACATGGTCGCCATGTATATACTGAATTTATTATTGTTGTTAACAATAATATCGTCAATGTAATAAAATCTGTAAATCGTGACATTTCTGAAAATACAAAAAAAAAGTAAGAAAATAAAATTTAATGTTTTCAATTTTACATTGTTGTTGCATTTAATATAAATTAGTTTTTCTATATTAATCCGAATTCTTTGTATTTCAGTACATAGAAATTGTTACACATATTTTATTATAGAAAAAAGTAAAGTAAATTAAAGTTTTTTAAAAATGCATACCATTTTATTATATTTTTATTTTATACAGGAAGACATTGTTAATGTTTGAGCCAATCCAATACCATATTTTTAAAGATACACGAATTTTTATTTTTTATACAAACGAACTATTGTAAAAATACACAAAGTTTGTCGATACGGTTGGATGTTGATGGCTCACAATAAACTCTTTCCATATTATTGCCAGTTTTGCCGGTATATTAAGAATTGGGACAGCCATTTAAGTCCGCATAGTACAATTAATCAATTTCAACCACAAATGGCAAATTATTCAACAACAGTACCAACAATAGTAACTCTATGTGCACCACATTTTGCAATGAAATGATGTATAATCACAATTGCGGTGAGCAACAAAAAATTGAGCAAACTTCAATCATGACCTTTTTTTGTATATGGTTTTTGACAACCGAAGAGGTCATTTCGCGTATGTGTGAATGGTCGTTAAAATTTAAAATAAATAAGTTATTTTGTTCTAACAGCTTGTAGTTTTATTAATAGTATACTAAACATGCTTATTTATAGGAAAAACTATCAAACAAAGGTAAATTATTTTTATTTCAATTAGAATATTATTTCTGATATATATAATAATTATAAAATCAACAGATTTTAAAACTGTACAAAGCATTTGTTATAAGGTAATTATAATTTATTTGCAACAATACGACGTTTTTAATTCTATTTTTTCCAATTTTTTTAACGTTATAAGCAACAATATGCTATTGGCAATTATACAAGAAATATTGAATGCGGTATTAATCATCAGCCTATGACAATTAATGCCGTAAATGGTGATATATGGGCCTAGATGAGAAGATGCAGTAAATGGTAACATATTAAGGATCCTTAGATGGTGGCAAAATGATGCAAACGCTGGTCCTTAAAATTATGGATTGAAAAACGTTAGGTGCAGTCTGGAAAACCATGTGACAGCAGACTAAAACCACATTTGGGATATTAATACCAAGTATATAGTAAAGTAAGTTAATATATAATATGAAGATATAATCATGCAGAAAGATATCAATTAAATTTCAATATCGTAAACCTTGAATAAAATCACCGATGCTTGTAGCAATATATATTACAATATTATCACTGAAAGTGCTACAGAAATAATATAATTATAGTTAAATACTAAGAAAAACCATGCTGATATAATTTCATTAAATGAACTTCAACTGTTATTGTATTATTTATTAGATGTATGGGACAAAACGATACGAGTTTAGTTTTTTTTTTTATATTGATTTTGAGACATTAAATTCACATAATTGCAATTAAAATTCTGCATGTTCCATCTGCACACATCATTTTGGGTTTTAATCACTCGTATAAAAATAATTGAATTAAAGAAACATCTGCCATGCAGAATAATTTCTCAATTTGACTGTAATGCGAATGTTTGGTGGTTTTGCCACATAAACTCCAGTTTGTGTAACATGACTTGCGTAATTAATTACATGTTCTCATGATCCTCAGATACTTTAGATATTATTTTTGTTAATTTTTCAATATATCCAACATATAGAACATATTATGCATACTATTTTCGAGTAACATATTTCCACATTTTACTTAAGTGTTAATTGTTATTACTTTTATAAAAATTAATATTTATTTTGTACATTTATTTTAGAATCTATATATGAAAGTGTTAAATAAAATTGACCTATAATTTGTAATGACAAATAATATATTATTATTATTGGAAAAAAAACATACGAATAAATGTTTATAGATTTCAACAAATAAATTAACATATACACTATTTATATAACGTTTATTTATAATGTTAATGTACATATGATGGAATATTGTAATGTAACTTATAATTACCATATATTTTAATTATATGCGTGCATATATTCATTTATATATTATTTGCGAAATTCTTATTATACTATTTATATAATATATATGCAATCTATACAGATACAGAACACAGATATGGTTTGGTTAACCGCAAACCTAAACACTTTATTGTATTATATATCACATATTGGATATAATGATCATGAAATGTATACCGCATCACCACATAATAATTTATTTATTTATTATAATAAATAATCATACAGTAAATTGTTATGAATCTAACACTATATATAGTTATTATAATTACACGATATATTCTGAAAATCAATAATCCCTTTAGCAATTATATATTCGTATAAATATATTTTCTTTGTGATACTCCTATATATATATAAGTTTCTATACACAATAATATATGTGAAATTACCCTTTTCGCATTTGCAATACTTAATTATCAATAAAATTATTGTTTTTGTAATTATTTTTATATTATAAATAGTCAATTTATTCATTCATCTTATTTCATACGTATATAAACAATTTTCTTATGTATATAATATGATCTCAATTTAAAGTTTATATATGTGAAATGTGACGATGTAATTTATATTAATATTTTATTTTTCTATATAAGTAATATTTTAAAGAATGTTACCTGACCAGTTTAATTTAATATACATTTATTTGTGTGACTATATATATGTGTGTGTGTATTATTGTTGTTTTGTTTTTTACAAATATTAAAAAGTACACACACAAAAATTCGAATCTTTTTGCAATATAAAAATTGTGTATAAGAAGAAAAAAGATGAGTTAATAATTTTTGAAGGACAATAACATTTAATATTTCTTATGAAACGTATAAAAACATCTTCGTCTCTTCTCTGTTATGTATATGTCGAGCTTATTATTTACATATTTCTATTTATATTATGTATTTATAATAAATTTGAATAAAATTTTCATTTTCTCTATACAAAATCATCTTATTAATATAAATATTTGAAAAATTTGTATTATTTACTATTATTATTATTATTATTATTGTTATTATTATTATTATTTTATTTATTATATCATTGTTGTATTATTCATTACAATATGTGTGAGAAATTGTATGGTATAATATATATTTATTTACATTGACATTGAAGAAGAAATTATGAATTATGCGAGTTTTTATTATATTATCAATAATCATCTTAGAATCATCACCACGCAGTTATAACATAATATTAATTTTTGTTGAGAAAATCATTTCATATTTTATACTTTAATAAAGAGAAAAGTTATTTAAAAAATAAATAAAGAAAAACTCCCACGTACCACAAATTCACTTAAAGCCAGTTTAAATTACTTATATTGTTATAATAATATAATAATAATACTAATAATAATAATAATAATAATAATAATAACATTAATTATTATTATTGTACACCTATTTTAAAACAAATTATAAATATCATATGTTTAATTATATATTTTAAATTTACATTCTCTAAATATATTTATATTATGTAAATTAGAATTTTATTATAATATTATATACGTTTTTCGTGTTGATATACAAAAATGTAGAAGTGGATTTTGTGTGGAACCTTGAAATCTATTTATTCCGGAAAATTTTATCGGTTCTCTGTTAATTTAAAAAAAATTATGGTTAAAAACAATAATTTTTATATATATTATTAAAATGATTCAAGTTTATTTATTTTACTAATTTTATTTGTTTTATAATTTAATTGACAGATTAATAATCATCTCGGTATTTATATATAGACAGAGGATAAATACAATAATACACAGTGGTGGTGACAAACGCTATTTTTCCGACATATGTGATTATAATAAATATATTTGCTATAGAACGCTTTTTTTTTTACAGAGTCTATATACTAATAATTAAATTAAACAACGCTCAGTGGGTAGCATTTTCTAAATGTTAAATCAATCATGCGAAGTAAATACACAAGGTTCTCAATTGCCAAAAATTTACATATGAGTAATTTTTCTATATTTATTTTAATAGTTATCATTTTTAATTTGATATACCATTTATTTGTTCTTATATGGATTAAAAAAAATTCGGGTTGGTGGTTGACATTATTATACTCAAAGATCAACTTCTAATTTATATTCATTATATCCAAATTATTTATAATTTATATATACTTCTTATTTAAGAAGATTTGCGAAATTTTAGCAATTCTGATTTTTCTGAATTAAACATATTAAAATAACATATAATAAAGTTAAATTTACTTTAATTTAATTCATTTTTATTATTTACACAATATTATTAGGATGGATGATTTCATAAAAGTAATCACTCAGCGGATATATAGGACTACTAGCAAGAGTACAATTAATCAACTGTAGTTTAAGCGCCGGCAATCTATTAACATTTTTACAAATCAATCTCAATATTCTTCTAAGGTATTTATATACATTTTTATTTATTGTATTTCTTTACATATTTATTTTTAGGCGATATATATCATTATACAGAGGCATAACGCGTCCGAAGTTTCATATGACAATACACTTTTTACATTAGCATCAAAAATATATTTATACATTAAGAGTGTTTACTGAGATTTGAAAAATTCTTCTTTGTATATTCCTATCCACACTACCATCTACGTTGTTACAAAATACCACAACGAGGTGACAGATTTCATTAACCTACTCAAATCATATGTTATTATTGATTTTAAATGGAACTGTAGCATTTTAGTGAATGGAATGGATTTAATAATGTTTTACTCCAGTATACACGCAGCATGGGTTTTCCATTGTTGTGTTTTTATTGTAATCACTCAGTTCAGGTTTCGTGTTAGAGCATTATTTAATTAAATTGTCATGGGTTTGTTTGACGAAACGATTCGAAGCTATTGTGGTATTATTATTTGATAACTGTTTAGCTTCTCTGATAAATATTTATATCATCTCTATCTTCATTTAATAACATACTTTCATATATGTTTATACAAAGCAGCAAACTAATCAGATTCATCATATTTTTATGTATCACTTTTAATTTCAACAATTCAATTTTGATAATCATTTGATAATCTTGAAAATATTCGATTTAGAAAATTATATTGGTTTAATAAATGCTCCATGTTATTTAGTCGATATGATTTCCATATCTGAATGTTTTTATATTGCAATACCGTTCCATCAACAATCAGATCCTTATTTGATCAGAGGTCTGCAAATAAGGTTCATATTACTAAGGTCATCATAGCAATTTATAACATATTCTTAATTGAGACATCCCAATTTTGTATTTATATCACTCATAAGTATATTAAAATGTTTTCACTTTGTAACTATTTTATTTTTTTTTAGGTATGCGAAAGTTGCTGGTAGAAGACTTCTTTTTCATAATCAGCAGATGGATATGTTGTTTAAGTGTGTGCTCCGTCATCTGAACGAAAGCAAGATATAATTGTGTAATAAATTAACGGGACAATGGTTAATTTATTACTATAAATATAAAATGTAATGGTACAATAAAATGTATTTGAACAATACACAACATACAACATACATTATTTTATATATAGAATATTGAAAAAACATTACCGGTATTCATACGAATCTTCTGTATGGAAGCATAAAGGCATATCAAATTACTTCATCAATTACATCATTTGATTTAAAAAAGAAATATCATACACAAAAGAATTTATTTTATTTATAAAAAATAGTGAACATAATAATAAAACAATGAACTTCATATCATTATATAATCACAATAATTATATAAACATATATTTATAACATATATGTAGAACAAATAAATAATAATTTAATAGCGATCCATATATCTGCGATTATATAATATTAAATTTATATACTAACAAAGTTAATCAGTATTTATTAAATTAATGATATTCATACAGAAATTTATATATATTTTTTTTAAAATCTTATATAAATAATAATTTGAAAAGATGAATGACGTCGGCGACGGTGTGGTCGCTATATTATTATGCGTAAATC
The DNA here is from genome assembly GCA_910594885.2 of Bibio marci. NCBI lineage: Eukaryota > Metazoa > Arthropoda > Insecta > Diptera > Bibionidae > Bibio > Bibio marci. The sequence continues at coordinate 24,434,199 of OU343114.1, read as the reverse complement.
TTTTCAAGATACAGCATACAATTTATTCAGTTAGATATTTAATTATATATTACGGTATAATTTGAAAATTACAACATAAATATTGATAGTGAAATATCTAGTATGTGTGTGAAATGTAATATAAATTACATAATAAACATATTAAGTTTTTAAAATAGTTACGATTACACATTAATATGTAAATGTGTATATGCAAAGAGATTTTTGTTTTAAAAATATATAGATATTATTCTATTCATTTTATTTATACACATAACATATATATATATATATATACTAAACGAGACTGCCAGTCTCTGGAAAATCATATGCTACTAGAAAAATTACACTTTTATATCAACAACATAATCGTAATAGAATAATGGCAACATCTATTATACGTTAATTGCAGTACAATTTGTGAATTGTTATATATTCCCATGCGGATTAATATACCAACTTGGTTGTAATGCATGTTTAGTAGATGCCATAAGCTCCACTACTGTAGTGGAGTAATATTACTGTTCTCAAATATAGAGAATACTTAACAATACAATCAGTTCAACAGTTATATAAACTGTTGTGGAGTTAATCCACAGGGAATATTAAGGATAATTGATAGCGGTACGAAAATTATGTGTTGTATAGGGCAAAACTCTGGACAAACAATATTTAATAAATAATTTTAATAAAAAAAATTTCAAAATATAATTAAATAATTTTTTTTTAAGTAAAAACCTTTGTTTAATTGTAAATATTGTTTTCGCAGAGCATTAAAATTAAAATTTTAAAAAATAACCTATTACAAATACAATAAGAATTAAGAATTAATTAAATATACATAAATAATATGATATGATATGATAATTTATATGATAACAATTTATCTTCCTATTTATATAAGAAAATATAAAAATATTTAAAATAATCTTTAAAAATAAATAAATACATCAAATAATAATAATAATAATATTTAATTCTATGTAATATTTTTAAAATTTAAAATTAAAAAAATATTTGAATTTGTTGCTTATTCTTAATGACAGATATAAAAACAAAAACAAAAAAAAACTAATATTTTTATAAATTATAAAAGTCATTATTTTTGTTTCATATGTATAGTTTTGTTTTCCACGTTTTTCGATTTGCGTCACAATAAATATCGTAAGAAAATTTTTTTTATTATTTTATTAAATATATAATAAATAATTAGTAATAAAGTGTAATTTCGTAATTAATTGTTAATTTAGAATTTATTTTTAATAATACTATATAGTTTTTTTTATATATTTCATTACTGTGATGTGTTTTTTTTATCTGTGCAAAATTCATTTTTTTTTTTTTTTCCCCAGTATATTTTTTAGGTTGTGTTTCATATAAAAAATCTTTTATTTGATTTTCTTTTAAATTTAAACGTAATTAAACTTAATTTTATCACCAATTATTAAAGAATATCTTATAATAGAAAGTAAAATTTCAATTTTGCATAAAAAAAAAAAAAAAATAAATGTAAATTTTTTTTTTTTCATTTTCTTGTTGGAAAAAAAAAAATTTTGCACGATTTTAGGTTGTGTGTTTCGTATAATTTTTAATTTACAAATTTCATATTTCTTATTTATATTTGCTTTTCATTTAATGTTATCACCAATTATTAAATAATATAATAGAAAGTTTAGCATTAGAATTTCAGTTTTGCATAAAAAAAAAAAAATAAATGCAAAAATTTTTTTTTAGTTTTTCTTTGATAAAAAAAAAAAAATCATTGTGTTAAAAAAAAAAAAAAAAAATCATTATGTTGTGTTAAAAAAAAAAAAAAAAAAAAAATCATAATGTTGTGTTAAAAAAAAAAAAAAAAAATCATTGTTATGTCGTGTGTGAAAAAAAAAAAATAGAGATTTTTTTGTTTTTCTTTATTAAAAAAAAAATCATTGTGTCTCTGTCGTGTGTGAAGGAAAATCATGTAACATTTTTAATGTATCAAACATTAATTTATAATAATTTTTCTAAATCGAAAAATTTTATATTTACATGGTTTTATTTTATTTATTTATGTGCGCCGCATCGGTTTCGGTGTCGGTAATTCGGTGTCGGTAATTCGGTACAAGCGCGTACAAGTATTTTGTGTAAATGAGATACTTTAAAAATATATTCTGGACAAAATGTGCTTCTTCTATTATGGATATGGTTGATGTATTTGGTGAGTAGTAAATATTTTTATTTTTTATTAATTTTTAAATATGGGCCAACGTTAGATGGCGTCTCCGTCATATAAATATCCACCGGTTAGAATAAAAATAACTAGGCTAGTGTATGCAATAATTTGTTGATGGAAAAATCTATAAATATTAAATTTTAAATAATTTTATGAAATTTATCGTACTTTTATTTTAATTAATTAATATATATGTGTGTATTAAATTTAAAAATTTTTATCAGACTTTTTCGCACAACCTATTGGCCTATTACATTAATAGCATTTTATTGAAAATATTATATAATTATAAATCATTAAAATTTAATTTCGATTTCTTACTACATTATCTATAAATATTTTGCTATACGTTTATAATCATTGCATGAAAATTTTTATTATTTGATTTTCTTAAATTACTTATAAAATATTAGTAATTTAAAAAATAGATTTTTATAATGTGGAAGTGAAATCATACCAAACAATTAAAGTTTTTTTCTACTACTTCTTTTAGCATTTTACTACTCACATATTTTATTATTCAATATTATTTTTATATTTTTAATTAAACTTTTTATATTTATATTACAATACGTTTGAATTATAAATTTTTTAGTATATAATAAAAATCTATCTTATATATAATTCAATAATTATCAATTACACATCGACTCATAATTATTTATTATATAGAACACAAAATTACTACGAGTATTACTATTCAAATAAATTTAAGTTTTTTTTTTTTTTGTAAATGGTACACTTTCTATAAACTCCTGCGGATCTCTAACTTTAAAAAATTCATAATTATATATAGCTCAAAACCGGCAACAAAATGTTTTGGGGACAGAGAAATTATGAACGAGTGAACTTATGAAAACGAAGAGTAAAACCAAACAAAAATATTTATTTTCTTAAGTCGGACGAAATATCGATTACAAAAACTATATACTCTTAAATATTCAACATAGCGTATTTAGTGTATAGTTAATAATAATATTATGTTATATAAGCGTATATTAAACAATATTTTACTTATTTTTAATTATTTCATTATTATTCATATTTTGTAATATACATTATTACATATACATGTTAAGAATACGTTATGTATATTAATTTCGTTTGTTTAATTTCGTTTTTTATCACATACATAATATATATTTTTCCATAATAAGAATTATTCACGAGCATATATGCAATGAATATATTATTAAATTTAATATTTTATTTCTAAAAACTTTTACTTACAATTAAAGAAAAAATGTAATACATATAATGAAAGATATTAATATTATTATATAACATTTTTCTATAGAATGAAGTAATTATGTGAAAGAGATGGACCACTTAATGCCATAAATTGTGTTCACAAATAAGAAGTGTATAAATTTATTGCAAACTAAATCTGATAAAAATTAATGAAAATGATTTAAAATTCTTGTATTAAATATCTCAGACATATAGTTTAAGTTCGTTAAAATATTGGTTGATTGGACGAAATGCATGTTTGCTATACGCATACCATGTGTAAACAATTTTTAGGATTTAATATATTGAATTAATTCCTTAAACTAATTGGTTGCCATTAACAATTTTAAATAATTATTATGTCTATAGTTAACAGATTTACAGCGTCAAATAATATTGTGCGATTTTTTATTGTATTTTACCTTTTATATTTGTGTTATTTGTATGGCCCAACAATTTTAACTTAAAGAATTTGTTTTTTCTAAACTGAATGATTGAAAATGTTTGATAAAGAACATATATTTATTTAACTGTGGAAAAATTTTAAAGAAAAATACGCTTTAACGTACTGTGTGTAACCATTTAATAGTAAAACTTTTGAAATGCTGAATTAAAAGAATTATTAAATTATCATAATGGTTTTGTAATGTAGAATAATTTGAAACCATCACAATATTATGTTGGTAAATCAAACTATATATAAAATTTTAAAATGCAAATATCGAGCTATATAGTTAGTTATATATAACACCCATGAATATTTATTTTGTTTAAATAATGTATAGTTAAAAAAAAGTAACATATATATTCTATGTATACGAGTATATACCATATTCCTTTTATTTAAAAATAGAAAAACAAAATACTTTTCGTTTACCATATGCATGTAGTAAATTATTGACATTAGTAATTAGAAAATGTTGTTATAATTAAAACTTGTTTTTATATGACCATATGCGTGTGTAATGTTTACATACCTCTCATACCTACATAAAACACAAAATCAAATGGCATGTTATATTTATGTTTATTAAATAATAATATATAGTATTTATTTATAAATGTAATGTATATATACATTATAATTTCATACACATAGAGATATATATATTTTAAAGTGAAAATGTAAAAAAATCTGAAATATGAAGGGAAAAAAGGTCACACAAAGATTTGTATATTTATTTAAATATATTAATAATAAATAATTATTAAATGATTAAACTATTCTCTCACATAAGTTTTTAGTATAAATACAAAGTATCTTAATATATTAATATAAATAAAATATATATATAAATAATAATAACGTATTAGTTGTGGGGAAAGTGATGCGTGTAAAAAGTTAATTTTATTAATGCATGATTGTATACATAAATAAAATGTATTTAATGACTTTCATCATTAATAATATTTCACTGTATTTTTTTTTTCTTAACCCTTTCGGTCGTCAATTAATTCTATTGATGATATATGTAGACAAGTTTCTACATATGAATGGGATCATAATATAACTAAAATTATAATAAAATTTTTTCCATTGTACTGATGATGTCCATACCATAATGGACACCAAATAAGGATTAACCATATTTTTAATCGTTTAATTTATTTTGATAAATTTCTTTTTAATTTTGTTAATTTTATAAAGCAATAAATATGTATATATATAAAGAATCGTCGCGTGTTTAATTGGAAATAATTTGTCAACTATATAGCATTCAAAAATATGTGCATATAATACAAGATAATAATTATTACATATTAACATTTAAAAATTGTGATTTTTAACTATGAAAACGCACTGCGTACATCATACAATTCAAATTATATATATATAAAAGAAATACTGGTATATTATATTAAAATTTGAATATACAGCTATACACAAAATTGAACGTACACTTATAAAAAATATGTATTTTTGCATTTATAGCCATATTTATTACGTTATTTCAAATGTGATTTTTTATAAAATTTTTATAAACTTATTAATTAACCAATAATAATAAAAATTAATAACTTCGAATACAATAACAACAAAAAAAAAATAAAAAATAAATTCATAACAAATAAAAATAACACAAAATTGAACGTACACATAAAAAACGTTTTAATTAAAATTGATATATTCGAAGTTAATATTTGGTGGGATATCCTTTCGATATGATGACTTCATATAAACGTTCTGGCATAGATTGAACTAATTTTTGTGTGATATCAGACGAAATTTGGTCCCATTGTGCCCGTAATTGCAGTTTTCAGCATTGATTTGTTGGTTATACCTTTCTTTCTAATTCTACTTCCCAATTCCGCCCAGAGATGTTCAATGGGATTCAGGTCTGGTGATTGAGGGGGTGTATGCAACATTTTTGGTGCTCTGTAGAGCAACCATTCCTTGACAAGATACGAAGTATGTTTCGGATTGTTGTCATGTTGAAAATAAAAGTTGTTTTGCAAACCCAATTTTTCCGCACTTTGATGCAAATTTGACTTTAATACGTTCAAATAATCATGCTTATTCATTTTGGATTCTATAAAACACATATTTCCTACTCCAATTGCCGCCATACACCCCCACAACATTACATTGCCACCACCGTGTTTTATTGTCGGGCATAAATTTTCTTTTTTCATTTCAGTATTGGGTTTTCTCCAAACTCTAGTTCTTCCATCTGGACCAAAAATATTAAATTTACTTTCGTCACTAAATATGATCTTATTCCAAAACTCTGGACCTTTGTTTATGTGTTCTTTTGCAAATTGCAATCTTTTTATTCTATTTACTTTCGATATAAATGGTTTTTTCCTCGCAACTCTGCCATTATATCCCTCTCTTCTCAAAACTCTTTTCACGGTTTCCGTTGAAATATTTTTATTAATAATAGATGATACATCTACAGTTATATCCAGTATTTTTGTTTTTGGATTTTGCTTCATTTTCATTACTATAAAATTTTCATTCTTCTGTGTTAAAATTTTCTTCCTTCCTCTGCCTGTCTTATTTATTAAAGTACCCTCATATTTAAATTTGTTAACAATTGTCTGGATTGTAGAATGACTTCTGCCAACGATTTTACCAGTTTCACGTAATGATTTACCTTCACATATTAATTTAATTACTCTTTTCCTCTCTGCTAATGTCGTTTCAATTGTGTGATGTCCCATATTATTGAAAACACTATATTTCCTTTTTTTTAAACAATATGTTTTTACGTAATGCCTATAAATGAATACAAAATGCACAAACCGAATGAAATAAGCTGATTACGTAAACAAATTGAATATTGCGTCATCATATTTTGATAAATAAAGTGGTGTACGTTCAATTTTGTGTTATTTTTATTTGTTATGAATTTATTTTTTATTTTTTTTTTGTTGTTATTGTATTCGAAGTTATTAATTTTTATTATTATTGGTTAATTAATAAGTTTATAAAAATTTTATAAAAAATCACATTTGAAATAACGTAATAAATATGGCTATAAATGCAAAAATACATATTTTTTATAAGTGTACGTTCAATTTTGTGTATAGCTGTATAAATAATTGTAGTCACGATTTTGTTTATGTGTTAGACAAATTGTAATTAATGTCAATTGATGCATTTATGCGTGAAGGAATTACATGTTGTTATAATAAAAATATTTCTATATTTCTTTTTAATATAAAATATAGGTATATAAACATTTTCTTTTTAAACATAATTATTATAAATAATTATTTCAAAATTATTAATCAAATATAATTATATAAATAGATATAGAGAGAAATATTTTCTGCTTTAAATTTATATAGATTAAATCAATTATTTATTTGTTTTGTCTGTGAACTGACTGTGAGTTAATACTTCATTGAATCATTGAACATAAATACAATATATACATATAATTTATAATAATTACAGCCGTAATTGTATTCAACGTATAAATATATATAGCGTATAAATATATACGATTAGTGTTTATTTATATGGAAACGCTACTGTATTTATTGTATAACGTACACAAATTTTTTACGGATTATTAAACTGTTAACGATTAATAAATTTTAGTTTAGAAATAAGTTTTACTCGTTTTTAAAAATAATAATAATATGTAATGGTAAATAAATCATTGTCCATTTTGGTGAATGAAATTAACAAACACATCAATCCCGAAACATCAATATATAAATGAAATGCTACAAAAAAGTTTCGCCTAGTAAATGTAAATGTTAGTATTGCATTTGTTTGTCTTGAATTTAGTAGATGCAGTAATCAAATCACAAAAATTGAGTAAAAAATATTATTAAATTTAATTACTAGTTATATTTAAAGAACACCTAAAACTTATTTCTTACTTTATACCATACCACATTATATACCACAAATAAAACTTATATAATGAAACATATTATTTGAATAATAATTTCATATTAATGTTTATCATGATCATTATAAAGTTGCAAAAATTTAAAATTATTACATACTATACTTTAAGTATGTATTAGAAAAAATAAATAAATGATTGAATTGGTTGAAAAAAATTAATTCATATATAATAAACAAGAACAACGTACACAAATATATATCTATTGTAACATACAAAAACCGATTATAAATTCATATATGATAAAACTATTGGTATTTGTGTAATCTTATAATAATTGCCATATAACAACGATGAATCAGTAATTTTTTGAATATCAAACCTGTCAAAATGATTTTAAAATCGAAATTATATATCCATAAAAGATAATTTATATTTTCGCGTTGGTAAATATAATTGTACAGAAAATATATTATTAATTTTCAATAGCGATATTTATAAACCAAAAAAATTCATGTGAAAAATTTATTTGTGTTTTAGAATTATTTGAATGAATAGACTATACATGCCACATATATACGATATATATAATATATATATATAGATAGAATGTTACAAGATGAGTATATAAAGATTAAAATGTATTAAACAATTTTACCCATAGAATATATATAGGAATATAGTGATAACATTCTCATTTACATTTATAACTTCAGTTACTAAAATCAACTGGAAATTATAGAAATTGTTTGGATTGACTATATATATAGACTATAGTGACACGATATTAAAAAACTCACTTTCCCAATCATCTATACAGCTTCTAAATTTACATTAGTATATAACTACATCTTTCGCTAATATGCATCAGTTATTTTTGTATATGAATATATAATTATTATATATTTTAATAAATCTCTGAATATAGTTAACATTACAATATCACTCAAATAGGTATTTCCATCAACATGTGAATATGTTAAAATGTTATCACTATGAAATGAACTGAACTCACAATTGAAATTCAAAGTGTAACAAATCCAAACATTTAATTTTAATAAAAAAATGTTACAAAATTTTGTCTACACCATTTTTAAATGATCCAGAATTTATTTAATTTAAGCGTTATATACCATATACCACCGCATTTAAAGTAATCATAATATAAAACACGTATTTAACCATTATATTAATATATTCAATTTTTATTCTAAATAGTATAATTTATAGAAAATGAAATTAAGTAATAAATTTATCATTTTATTTATTAATCCTTGTGATTTCATGATTTTTATAAAACCGGTAACGTTATCGCATATATTCTATATATATGATATTAGTTAATAATAATATGAAACATTTATATGTATCGCTATATCATGTGTAAGGTAAAGTGACTATTCAAGAATATATTCGTCTACTATCGTCTATTATACCATATTTATTTATTTAAATTTTATAGGTTTTTACTTTTTTTTTTTTTTTTTTTGAAAATAAATACGCACACACACTTATATGTAATATAGTATGAATATTTTTATAAGATGATTAACACAAACAACTTAAAAAAACTTAAAAACTTAAAATTTTGCATGTAAATTAATGTCTATAATATAAATGAGTCAAATACAAATATTTTTTTTAAAACAATTTTTTTCATTAAAGAAAGAAAAAACTGGTTTTTTTTTATTGTCATTCATCACACATGTATAGAAACAACTTCTTTATAATTATAATTTTTTGTAACTCACATTTTGTAAATTATAATGTGCTAATATAAATAAATATAATAATTTTGTAATTCTATAGAGTTGTATTATTATAATATTATCAATATTTATACGGTGTTGATTCGAAAAAAAAAACTATTAATTATATAATTTTAATGATACATAATTGTTAACTCATGTATATTTGTTCTAATGTGTGTTATATACACGTACACTAATGTGACATATGTTCGGTTCTTTCGATCCTAATGTAATTTTGAAAACTTAATAATTTATAAACAAAACGTGATAATTTAGAATTTACAATAAGGTGTGACAACCGAATGTTTGAAAATTTGACGTCACATGAAACATATATTTTTATATATATATAATGACGAAATATAAAAATACATTTACTACTCACACAAATAGTAACCGGGACTAGTAAAATAAAGGACAAAATTATTCATTTTATTTTGTCCGTATTTATTTTGTCGATTGTAACCTCAGTGTTTATCAAATAATTAAAGCACTTTTCCGTAATTGCTTTTTGCTATTACCATCAGTTAATTCTTCAAATTTTCTTTATTCGATTCAATGCTATCAAAACGCGTTTACCCAAAACCGTTTTTTTTTTAATAGATCAATAAAAATCAAAGTCGCATTGTGACAGATTTATAGTGAATTTGTTTTTATAAATTTGTTAAACCACTAAGCACGCACAAAGTATTTTCAATATTAATTGCGTTGAACACGCAAAATACAATACATTTAATAATAAAATTAATCAATAGTTATATAGAACTCTTTTATAGAGAAACTCGAAAATATTTATTTGTACATATTTAAATACAACTTTTCATTATATTATTATACAATATATGTATAGATAAATATGGTTCAAGTTAATTTATAATTTCCCTCCATTAATGGTTAAATTTAATATAATATTTATTTATAATATTCATTATTTTATGTTGTACTATATATTTTTATACACGCATTTCAAAAAAATATTATACATTCATTTCATATATATATATATGGTATAATATAGGTAATATACAATATTTAATTTATCTAAACGATCTAAGATAGGTGTACCTTTTATCTAGTTAAATATATATATAAATATATATATATACAATCTCTATCCGAAGAATAATCGAAATAAATTTCTAACATATAGATCTGATTATATGGTAATAAAAGATTTGGTGTTTTCAAAAAATCAAAAAAATACAATATGCTCATTTCATTTTACCATTCCAGAGGTATTATCTACAAAGGATTTAAATTGAAGCGTTTGCTAACGTATCCCTCGTGTAGGTACTAAATCATGCCGATTATTGTACAATAATGTACCTTTTCATTGGGTGACAATTGTCACTAAAAATCAAATTTATTTGGTACAACATTCGCCGATTTAGCTTCATGTGAATATTTTCTATTCTAAATAAATTTTATTCAGCGATAAAAGGAAACTAGTTTGCATCAATTGAAGGACAATATGATTATTTAACGACCGCAATAATATTGTAATTAGCAACATAAAAAAAATTTGAAGCACTTGTTGTACGTGCAAATCGATGTTGACAGAAAACATTTCGAATAAATAAAATAATTTTTATAAAAATAAATTAACCATTTCCTTTTTTTCTTTCTTTTTTCTACATTCCGGTTATTTTTCGAACAGACTGTATATATAATAATATAAATTATTGAAAAATATAATATTTAAAAATATTACAAACATTATAAAACAATGATATTGATTGGTACGCAATTGTATACGATACGCGTATATATATATGAAGATAATCATCTTAACATTTTTTTCTTTCAATGTTTATATATTATTGTTCTTGCGTACATATAAATGTTGTTAATTCTTATATATTGTATATAAGATATCTAAAACACCAAAAATCTAATAACCTAAATATAAAATGTTATTTTTTTTTTTTAAAAATTGAATTCATTAAAACGACAGTGATCGACACATTTTTTTTGTTAAATAAAAAAAAAACTTACAAAAAAAAAAAAAATAATCTTATCATTAAAAACTTGAAACACAAACTCAATTTCGAAAGTAAAATCTTATTGCAACGCATATAAATATATACGAGTAAAAACAATATTATATATTCAAATTGTATAAATATTTTAATGAAATTAATCAATTTTCATAAAAATGTATGCTTTACATTTAGAAAGAAATTTCCCAAATTTAAATAAATAAATATGAGACTGAGCGATACATCAACAATAATTAAATATGTTAAAATATTTACATAAAAAATTACAAATTTGGATCTATTTAATTAAGAATTTTATTTTATTATAAATAATTTTTTAATATTATGTGATTTTCATAATTGATTATTTTTTTGTTTTATCCAAAATACGATATCGTAACAAAAAATTAAAATTATCTACTAATGATTGATTTCCAATTTTATATTATTTATTATTAGTATTTTGTTACAGTAAATATTTATATTATTTTATTTTAATTTAAGCATAAATTATTTTTGTTATTATTTCATTTATGGTATGATGAAATCAATAGAAATTAATCTCTACTAAATGTGATACAGATAACTAAATAAATATATTATTAAATAAAACTTATTTATAAATTATTTTATTATTATTGACATACCTTTTAGATGTAGTTTTACTGGTTATTATAATGCAAAAAAAAAAACGGATTTGATTTTGCAATATTTGTTTATATAATTTTTTTTTTATTAACTTGCTCTCTATGCGCGTGATATTATATTTATTAATTTATTTTTATACACCTGTATTTTATGTGTTAACCAATTAAATTTTCTGTAATTTTTAATGTTGATAAATTTTGTATTTCATATCAAATTGTTTTCAATTTTATATGGAAAAATTTATAAACATAACAATATATTAAAATTGATTAATTTATAATGCGAGTATAAATATTATTTAATTAATTTCATATTGATTGTCAATTTACACAACTAAAATTACAACACATTCACAAATATTTATAATTTATAATTTTATTGTAATATCATTTTATTTTGTTTAAATAATATTATTTAAATATTATGTTAAATTATATTAATTCTATCTATAAATATCAATTATCAATTAAATTCATTCAGTGACTGGCATTGCGTATATATACACACATTTGTCGATGAGACAATGAGAAAGTTATTGTATTGAAGGATATACTCATTATTTACATCATTTTAGTGTAAAATATATTAGAAAAATACTAGATAATTACTGTCACAAAGCATTCAAAATGTACATTAATTACACACATATTGCACATCAGTATTATAAAATTAATCTAGCATCAACTCAATTGGCATATTTTCTATTATTTAATTTATGATGATAAGTTTTTACGGGCGCCTTAATATAAATAGTAAGAGTTTGAATCTGAAGTGAAAAATGTAATTAAAGTTTGCATGCAAATCAATAAACTGGCAAATTTCTGTACAGATTTGTGTATTCCAGAATATTATAAATCCATAAATTCGTATATATTCTGGTGGAATATTATCAAACTGAAATATAGTTTACAAAAGCTGAGAAATATCAAGAAGATAACACTGATTTGGTTATGATTTATCTATATCTATTCTATGTTCTATCCATACTTGCAGAAATTAAGATTATAATGATGATAGATTTTTTAAAATGTAAAATATTTTATTTATAAATAAATAAATAACTATTTAGAGTAAACAGCTCACTAATGGATGGCTCATGCGTTAATGATTCAGTCAGTTATATATACAATAGTATTAATTATAATAATCAATATTTGATGACAACCAAATCGTAGCAATAATGGATGCGGATAATATCACGGCCAATTTAGATTATGCAGAGAAGCGTGATGTATAATATATAGGTACTGTCTTTAAATCACTTGACTACCAAGTATAAAAAAATGGTCGAACTTAAAGAAATTCACTTAACACAACACATTACCATATGTGATTTGAATTGGTAAATCGAAAATGTATTAAGTTTCCCTATTCACTATTGATTGGAATGTTCTACAAACTACAACATTCACCATTTCCCGTCTTTGCCGCATCATATTACTATTTATTTCGTTGTATGCAAAACTTTTCGAATGGCAAAATTTCAATATAATGATAATGATGTCAAAAAGCATTTGATTAAGTTTTTTTACTGATAACAATCAGAAGTTCTATATATATGAGAAAGGCAAAGGAATATTGAAGTTATTAAGCTATATGAAAAAATTGAGTTTTGTTTTCATAAAAAAAAAATACCCGATACTTTTGTAATATTTTATTTTAATTTTTTTATCAAATTGTTCGATGAAATATAGAGGAAAATGTCTATTACTTCTCAACAGTATATTACTAACTGTTCTATTGAAGTCCATCACTGCACACTTTAATGTCCCCTTATAGATATTGTACCCATGATCAATCTAATAAATTTCATTTAATTATTTTAATTAATCTGTATTAAGTTTTTTACCATATTTATATATACAATTATAGAAAAAACGATTTTAATATATGATATTTTTTCTATTTGATTATATAATTTCAATTACGAGTATATAAAATATATGGAAATATGATTATATGAAATTAAAAAGGTGAATAACATGATAATATAATACTTGTATACGCAGAATAATAACAATTTTGTGCGTATACAAGATAATATTTTTATTATTTTAATCAATTCACACGTATAATATAAAATACAATAGATAAATTATATTGATATAATTATATTGATATAATTTATACAGTACATTTTTTTTAATTACTTTCTGTTTTATTTTCCTTATATTATTATAAAATAATATATAGAAATTGAAACTAATTGAAGTTTTTATTTTTGAATATATTGTGTCAAAATAGACACTCACAATCGTTATAGTAAGTATTTAATTTAATGCATAAAGTATCTAGTATAATATGTGTGTTATATCATTTTTTAAATTAAAATAAATTCAGTATTTATGATGAAGGTATTAAAATTATAATTAAATATTTGTTTATAAATAAATATTGTATAGTATATTGTAGATGCATTCAAACAAAAAGTAGGTGTATTTATATGCACTCAAAATTAGTATATACCATAGATAGAATTTTGAGAATTTGTATATTTATATATATCCTATATAATATGAAATGAAATATTACATTAATAATGTTGGTGTATGCAGAGAGAGTTATTTTATTGAAATTTCTAAAATATGGAATCACAATTTTTCATATTGAAATAAGGTTAAATTTCAACAAGAAACATTATTGCATTTAATGAATAAATTATATAAAAATTATCAGAGATCCAAGATAGAAAAATTTACATATTTGTACATTTACTGCAGTATACAATATGGTATCTATAAACATATGAGTGAATGCAAACAAAAACGCACGATATGTCAAGTACAAATATATTTCCATCAATAAATATATATATTTATTTAGTTATAAAATACAAAACTGGTTTAATGTATATTTAAAAAAAAAAACAAACAAACAAATGTGTCAACATTATAAAAGTTAAATTAATTTCATATAAATTTTCATTTTAGAATTATTGTAAATTTATATTAGAAGGAATTAATTATAGTATTTTCTGTAATATACCGCATAAGATAGTATACGGAAAAATAAAATATACTTACAATACAATAGAATATATACATAAGGATTATTTACTAGTAGAATTTAAATTTAAATTATAAATATTAATATTGAATTATCTTTTGCTAAATAGATTTAACTATATGTCTTTGGATATAAATCAATTTGTGCAGAAAAGAATTACTCAATTTTCCTCGATATCAACTGAATATTATCCTATTATGATACATTTAATTGCTATTTCTATTGCTACACTGATGTTAAATTTTGGTTTTTGTTTACGTTTCTTATCTATTTCTTGTGTATAGATATCGTAAATTTCTTTGTATTTAAAAATGCACCATGATTTCCCAATATTCGTCGATTAAATAAATTGTTCTGTGTATATAAGAAAAGGACACGAGAAAATCCTAAATTTATTTAATTCTAAATGGAGGTAACCTATAAATAATCATTTTAAACAATCTGATCAGAGATTATGATTAGAGAAAATGAACTTCATTATATTGCAAAACAAACTATAATTTTATATTATTTTAAATTTATATATTATTGCACAATTTGTAATATCTAATAATTGTTATATATAGATAAAACCACAAGCCATGAATTGAAATATACATAGGGTGAACCATTTTTCATATATATATACAGACACAGTAAAGTTGTAAGTTATGTAATTCCATTAATTGGCGACCATCATTACTTATTATAGAGATTTTTTTTTATGCGTAATTTTACAAGAAATATTTCTTGTACAACTTTGGTTTTAATGTAATTTTAATCTATATTTTTAAAGTTATCCTAAAAAGACTCATTTTTTTTTAACTCTTTACTATAATTTTGATCACGCTGTATATATATTTGAATTTATGTATGAAATAATTTTATGCAAAAACGATTTTAGTAGAATCAGAATCACCCTCACACCCTGTTTGCATACACTCGTATAATATATAAGAAACTTAATATTATTGTCATCAACAAATAATAATAAAGTAGATTTTCGGTGTACATATATTTGGAAAGTAAATTTTCTACATAAATATACTAATTTATATTCTCGTTTGTATTTATTTCTAAATATTATTGTTTCTAAAATTATAATAATGAATTTTGTTAAATATTGTAGATAAATTTTCAAAAAAAAAAAAATGAATTTAATTTTTATTTCAAAATTAACAGTCTATAAAATTTCTTATTAAATCGCACATTATTATTATTATTATTATTATTATTATATTATTGTTATTGTTATTGTTATTAATATTATAACTCTATTATTAATAACAATAACTTTATTGTTTGGTTTTTGTGTGTTAATTTTTAAAGGTAAAAGTTATTTATATATATATTGCATAGGTGCATAGAACGTTTAATGATATTTTTGTAAAACATATGAAATGAAATGAAAATAAAAAAATAACAATTTAATTTATGATTTGAATTAAATCTTCCGTATAATTTCTCATTGTATTTGATAAATATATATATAAGACATATGTGTAGGTGGTTGTGTATATTAATCTTATCATCTTATTTGTTTAATTGTGTTATAGAATTTCCTTACATTAAAAAATCAGTAAATTAATATATACAAATGTTTTCAAAACAATCTGTGTATTTTTTTTTTTTGTGATGCATAAGGTCATTATTAAATCTTTTTATTATAATTTTTATTAATATTATTTATATGGAAAATAATACATTAAAAGATATGATCTTCGTTCTACAAAGATCATTGCTATATAGGTGGAAATAAAAATGTTATTTATTTCCTTTTCGAATCTATAGTATACAAATAATATACGCTCATATAAAAAATTTATTAATATCAAAATGAATTAATTATTTATTGTTATTATGTATGATATTAATTGCTTTTTCTTTTCTAAAACAATACAAACAATACAAAATTTTATGAATAATCAATAAAATAAATTATATAATAAATTATATAATGGATAAAATTTTAATTCATTTATTTGTATATTGTTTGTTGTTGCTCGCGAATATTATGAACGCCACAAAAAAAAAAACACAATGATTTCAGTATCATTCGTACACACAGAAACACAAAAAAAATAATTATAATTACAATATTTATTGAATGCTTTGCGGTTTTTTTTCTCCGATACATGTACATCTTTCTTTACTTATAATTAAAAATTAAATATAGGTCAGACGTCGATAAACTTTCAAATACCTACATATATATCATAACATGCAATTTTTTTTTGCTTTCGCACATACATCTCTATATTATGTGTTGATAGAATCGTAATGTATAATACCATATATGAATGCGCTTATTGACACTTATAATATATATCTTTAAGAATTTTAATTTGCGAGAACACATTAAATATTTAATGTTATTCTTTTAAATATGATATTTGGGTCAAATGATTTATATATAATTTTTGCATAAAAATAAGTTTTTTTCTTTTAATTTTAAATTTCGTATTTTTTCCATATATACCATATATTTAAAATAATTTTTAGATTTTCACTTTAAATCTATATTTTAAATTAAATATAAATAATATAAATAAATAATTGTTATATGCACCGTTCAAATATACGTATATAATAAAACACAAACACACATTATTATAATTACCAATCACAAAACAATATTTTATTAATCATATTTCTATATACAAAAATAAAAATACACTTGGAGTCTTTGACACATACAAAATATAATCAAAATTTAATTAATTTAAAATTATTATAATTAAACTCATTGTCTTTACGAATGTTTTATAATTCTAAAAATATAAAAAAAAAATTAAATAAATAATATTGCTAATCTAACGACCGTTTTCCATAAACTAAATGCATAGTCTTTTGTAAAAATATATTGAACCTCTTTGGCTGCGGTAAGACTATGTATATATTTATTATATATATAAACAAAAAAGAACTGAATGAATGTAAAAGTATTATAAAATACTTTGATATGTCAATGTTTTCTTCCACATATACATCTTTAATAATAATAATGTATTTATATACACACAGATTATTATAAAATACGTGCAACTGTATAGGTATCTTTAAGAAATTCTTTTTAACATATTAGGTGTGTAAATTGAAAATACTCATTTTATAATTGTTAGTATATAATCGGCATTACAAGCATCTTTACGAGCTTCAAAACATTATTATTGTGTTTTCATTTAACAGAATCCGCTGTTGAAATTTTAACGGGAGATTAAAAATGAATTTCGTTACAGCCTGGTGAACCTACCCTAATAACACTGTCCGTAGTTTGTCCGCAAAATTTCCGTATTAAATGTAGTAGTCCGTAGTTTCAATCCGAAGAAATCTCCATGGATTTCTTACTGATGTCCGCTGGAATTTTATATGATGAGTGCAACCGCGTTCATGGAGTTTTATAAAAAAATGTCCTTGGATTATCCGTGTATTTCCAATGATAATTTCTACTGATTTTCCTTAGATTAATTTTTCGTTGGTATTATTACACAGAATATCGGTTTTTTGTGATCCACGGATTTTGACAAAAATACGTCTTGTGACACTTGCATAAAAATTTTGTTATAACAGGTTGTAACTTGTTGAAACAAAATTTAATGTAATAAATACGTAAGAAATAAATAAAAAGTATGGTATTTATATTTTCATATGCAAAAAATAATTTAATTGTAAAACTACTGTCTTGAATAAGTGGTGAAATAAATTATGAATACAAAACCATAGATATATGTTGGAAATATTACCCTGACCATCCAAAGATTTCAATTGACCTAAATAAAATACTATTATGTTAAGTGGACATTCTTTGGACAAATTCCAATATATTTTTTCCAATCGAACATATGTGGATTTTTTCCACGGAAATTTTCCTCATTTTTGAAAGAACGGACAAATTGTTATGAGGGTTGTCTATCACAGACAAATCTTCATGTTGAAAATGTGATGTTCTATATTTGGTGGAATAAAAAAGATGTTGTGTGCTATGATTTGCTGAAATCTTCTGAAACTGAATCATATTTAGTGATGTCTACCAACGACAACAAATGCGTTTGAAGTAAGCGTGTGATGAAAAAACGACCAAAATGGGTGAATATGGAGACACAACAAATTAATTTTTCAACATATGGCGATGCCAAACCTCATACTGGAATTTGTCTTTAGAAAACTATTTACAAGGACAGAACTGAAAAGTTTTATCCCACCCACCGTATTCATCACCACACATAGTTCCTTCAGACTACCACTTGATGCGTAGTTAGCCCTTCACAACGTACGATTCACATTCACTTTTTATGAAATCATCAGAATTTGGCTCAATGGATCACCTCAAAAGACGAAGAATTTTTCAAACAATACAATCCAACAATTACCTGAAAGATGGACAAGAGTGGTTGTTTTTTTGATTGAAAATATTTATATTGTATATAGTTAAAGAATTAAACTTTCCTGTTTTCGAATAAAAACGGGTATTTTCAATTTGTATACCTAATATACAATATATATATATAGATATATATTTCTTACACTCACTGCTTATAACGTCATTTAGCTACTATATATATACCAATAAGAGAAAAAAGACATATGATGGTATATCGCATATACTATAATAGGTTGATGATTGTTCAAATATAGAAATATATAATATTTACTCATTATAATTTTATATTTGGTATATTTTTGGTTAATATTAATACTATATATATTAAAATTGTCTAAATGTATATTCGTTTCGTATATAAAAGCATATGTAAAATGCAATATATGAACGTATAATGTATATGGATACTCGTACACAAAATATATAAAAGCCGGTTCGTCGCTTTAAACTCTTTTGATATTCCACACAAAAATTAATATTTGATTATATATTAATATAAGAACATATAACCAGTTTGGGTTATTTTTTATTTTTTCTACAACATATAATTCCAAATTGATTTTTGTTTTTAAATTTATTTCAAATATTTTGTGGTTGAAAATGATGATCCTTTTATAATATTATTTATATAGACGTGAGATTGTTTTCATTCTTTGATATTAAATATTTTTTTTTTGTAAATGCAAGTAAAGATAATAACTAATAATAATTCTATATAAAAGTATAGACATGAACAAATATTTATTCTAAGAAACATTTGTCATATATGTAGACTACAAAATGAAAGATAATCCACCCGCACAGTTTTGTAGGAGCTATTCCCAAAAGTAATTTTATATTAAATATATGATATTGGAATTACACCTTATATCAAAAAAATATTCTTCTCAGCTAATATTTTATTTATGGTCTTATATAATTACAAATTTTATTTAAATATTAATTTTATTTATCTATATAATTATTATTAAACGTCAACACACACACACACACACTTAATTACTGCATAATTAATTGAAATTATTAAAATTAATGTTGTCTATTATTATATATATGTGTACAGTTGAAATTAAATATATATTAAAAATAAATACAGATAAATTTACCAAAAAATTATAAATAATGACGTTCTGTGTGCAAATAAATAATATGAATCATCATTTTTTTGCAAAAATAAACAATAACAGGTTGTGTGGAATTAATATATTATATATGCAAATTTTTTACAAAGTTGTAATTAAAAGTGTATTTGCATATATGTGAAGCATGAAAAAATAAAAGATGTTATTACGACATTTAATCACAAAAGTCAATCAATTTATATATGTTAATAAATATATCGATGGACAGCTGTTTTCTTAATTCTATTATTTTGCTTTATAAGTGATTACAGGTCTGTGTATATATACATTGTTAATCTTTGAGTATGCTTCCAACAATATGTTGTCAAATATATCATTCCCTAATCGAACAAATTATAATTCAGCTGAAAAATTGAGGTAATTAAATAAATACGACAAACATAAAAATGTAAATTTCGAAAATTGAAACATGTAATTTACGTTCATTTAATAGCACCACCCACTGACCGAGTGAATATTCTGACAATATCTATAATTTGTTTAGGTTTTCAATAAACTAATATTTTATTTGTTTGTCTTAAACTATATTTTTACTTAAGATTAGTATAACACCTAATCGCATCAGACAATTTTTTTAGATAGAATGTATAAAATAAATTTGAGTATTTTACCAAAAACAAAGAAAGCTTAAATAAATTTTGCTTATTAAAAATTTAACACTGATCTATAAAAACTAGTATACATAGAATTAAATGATTCAAATTATTTATTTTATTCTTATTTCTATATATTATACAATATATAAGAGTCTGCATGTATATATGTATACCATATATATACTCGAATACATTTCATACAGGTTTATGAACATATAATATATTTTACTGTTATATAGCAACAATCACAAACATATAAGAAACCAATATATATATATATACGAACATTTCTTACATACTTTCACATATAAATATTATTATACCTTTAAGATACTATAAAAGATATATGTGTATATACAGAAAGTGTGTCAATTAATTTTTAAGATTGTCAGTAGGTGTTGAACCACATTAGCGTTAGCCGTGTAATCGTGCATTAATAACCTGAGAAACCTAAACCACCAACGACGGTTATATTGTTCATAATTTCTGCGCATTTGTTAAGCTGCAACTCAAACGATACGACTGTGTTCATTAGAGAAGTAAACTTTTGTTCTGCTTATAAGATGAAACAAATGTGTTGTAATTAAACTTTTTAACTTGGTAAAAGTGTCGTCTCAGACATATATACCAATTGATGAAACAATTGTTAATGTTGAGTTCTGTTTAAGTATATTAAATATCAAATATAAATTTTATACAGTAAAGCTATAAAATAAATAAGGATATACCGATACTTATAAAGTTCACCAAGGACACCTGAAATTATTGAAAAAGTATATGCGATTTCGTCGTATCACTGAGCGTGATGGAAGTGTCTTTAAAAACTAATAAAGGCACGATAAAAACCAGCCTGCACGAATATCCAAAACAAATAATAATAAATTGTTTCTATTTGATGTCGTTACAGATTTAGTCTTAAAAATTTTTTAACACACTGTGCGTATAAATATACTATAATAGCACCAAATAGTATTAAAAAAATAAAACACTTATAAGATTTAAAAATATATACCTAATAATATATATATTAAGAAAAAATATAATAGAATCTTATTATAGAGAATAGTCATGGAGTAAATTATATAGAAAGACTTTTTTTTTTATTTTTAAATTAAAATGTTAGTATATCGGATGGTATTTATTGAATAGTGTGTTGTGTGCGGGTAAAATACCATATTGTTAATCTCTGATAATTTAGCTTTAAACACCATACACATATGGGTATTTATTAAAAATATTTGATTATTTTTTCTTTCCAATATTCTATAAACGAACAAATTGAACATGTAAATTTTTGGGTAATTGAAACGCACAGGTATAATTACGATCGTTTGCAATTAATATATAAATCTATATGGGGGAAATAAAAATCTCTTAATAAAATATAATGATTTGTCTTTTAATTAAAAAATGAAACACATCATTTTAATTATATACAATACAATACCTTTTTCGATTCAAATCTATAATTTTTTTAATAATTTAAAATATATTTTTATTATCTTAAAAAGGGATTTATTTAGAAAAGAAACCGATTGAAATCGAACAGATTTGTTTTAAAAAGTCGTTCTCTTCGTGAACATTCAAATTAAATTTTTCTTTATTTTTTCTAACTTAATTTAAATTAATTGCATATAAACATATTGTTAAAAGTCATAATAAACTTTTCAAGTTTTTATATGGACAACAGTTACGACTGAACCGTGTAAAATAATAACTAAATAGTAATGAAAACTCTATCTGTAATGTACTCTATGGTGAGAATTTAATATATTTTTTATATTTATATACGGAGTGTTATTTTATTTTATTATAATTTGTAATTATATTTATTTTCACGTACATGTAAAACTATGATCATATACACATAACAAGTTACATTATAATATATAACTAGATATATATATATAGTTATTGTGTATATACAATATATGAATGTCATGGAATTACGGCATTATCACCTTTCTTATTTAACAACAGGTCTGAATAGAAAAATGAATGGGATATATAAAAGTGTATACAATACGTAATAATGCGGTGCGTGTTATTTTTATTTTTATTTTTTTTCTTTTCAATTAAACATAACCATTCTAATAAGAATTATTACTAAATGTAAAATATATATTTGTATGTACTCGATTATATATTATATATAAAAAAAAGTGATCTAATTTATTTTTTCTCAAATATAAAATAAGAAGAATTATATAGATACAAAAGTTGCTTTTATCTAAATCTTCTTTTAGTATTATTACATACTTGAGTATATAATAAATACATAAATATACCCAGAGTTATTACAGACATTTTGGTATGGCTTTTTGTGATACGTCGTCTACTTTCAATATTTTTGATGTTAATATAATCATGTTTTGTTATTCAAATATATGTATATAGTTGCTTCGTTGATGGTTAATATATACAATGTATAGAAGAGGCCATCGCCGGGAACACCTATATTTTATTTTATTTAATTTAAAAAAACTCTTTGGCATTTCATTTAATAAAAATATTTTTCAAAAAGTTTTTATGCACTTTATATTATGGTATATCTATCTATCTATATGGATATGGTAGACTTAAAACTATTATAAAAAATTATGAAATATGTAAATTTTATTGATTTATTCGTACATATGAAATATTCATATATATATAATTAAAATAAAATTAGTGTTTTACACTATATTTTGTATCGGATTTTTATTTTCTCAATTCGTATAACATTAATTTATAGTATATATTTAATATGTTTATATGGAAAACGAAATCACAATATAGTAAATATAAAACGAAAGAAATCAAATGTGTTATATAAATAATTTTTAAAATACAATTTTAATACAATTTGTATTGTTGCGTGGTGTTACAATTGTTAGTTTAGAAATTTTATAAAAATTAAATATTAAATAATTACTATTTTTAAATATATAGAAAATTTAAATACAATATACAATACAATTCAATTGTGTATATATATATACACCTACGAACTTTAGGAGCACCTGCAATAATAATATTACCAAATGAAATGTGTTGTGCATTCATTTTATATCAGAAACAATATAAACATATACAATTTTATATTTAATTTATTATATATTATAGAAGGATTATAAATCCTTTAATCCACATACTTGTACTTATATACTATACACGTACAGATTATAATTATAAACGCAAGTATCTATGCTATGATAATATCACGTTTTTTTTTGTTCAATTTTCATTGGTCACATGTTTAAAGTACATTCAGTATTAGTAATTTACGCATTACAAATAAATACGTACCAATAATTATTCATATAATAATAAATTTATCTTTTAATTATTTATCATTTTTTATTTTATTTTATGTATAGATCGATCATTAACTGTTTATATATTAAAACAAAAAAAAAAATTGGGCTTATCATTAAAATTAAAAAAAGAAAAAAAAATAACTAAGCGATGATAAGTATTTTTTTTACATATAATATTTTGTTTTATTTTTGCTATATATATATGCACTAAAAAAAAAGTGGTATCAAAAAATTGAAAATGATTAATTTATTTTATATTAACATTTAACATAATAGATTATTGTCTATATAGTGTATGGATTACTGCTGCCCAAAAGCATACAAACAATTATAATCCCATATCATACATCAAAGATGAAATCGATAATATAGGTGTCCGACCATAGATAAAATTATGAGATTTATTTTTTCTGTCACATTTTGAACAAGATACTTTGTATAGATATAAATTGAAATTGATGAACTTTATTTATAATAAATTATTTCGATGTCATATGACGTTTAGTTTTAATTATGCGTCATTATCCGCATATATGTTAATAGAAACAAAAAAAAAAATCTCTTATCTCTATAAAAATTTGTAGGTACGTACATATTAATATACAATGAAATTACATATGGATTATGGATTAAATGTAGGAGTAACCGGGGCCACATGCACCATAGTTTATATAAATAAAAATCATTAGCAATTTCTGCTTAATAAAAACGATGAGAAATTACCGTTCAAGTAATATAGGCACATATATGCGAATGGTATTTGTCTATATCCACTAAACATTAATAATGAATGAGTGAATCGTTTACCAATTTATCTACAATTCTCGCTAGGAAATGGTCATCTTAATTACATCATTGTTGTATATTGAATATGTATAAATAAAATTGAAATTTAAATTTAACAATATTATGCTCCGATGCATATATATCCGCACTTTATAAATCATATGACTCCGTTATATAAATATATTACTATATTGACATCCGCCTAATCAAAGTTATAAATATTAAATTAACTATCGATTTCTGTTGAACATAACCTATGAACGAATGAAAATTTCTATAAATATACAAAATTGCACATATTGCACATAGCTGGACATTCGATATCTTTTGAAGATTCAGATTCACTATATATGCAGGATATATTAATTTGCAACAGCAATATACGAAACCGCTAGGTTCTTTGATCATTTAGAATCAAAAAAATCATGTGAATATTTGGTCACATTAGATTTCGGTACGATTATCTCAATAACTAATTAACCGATTATAAAGTGTTGCAACACTCATAGCATTATCATATCGACACCTTTAAATTGACTTTAAGATAAGACAATTCGGATTTGTGCATATCCAGATACTTATATAGGAATGTTGACAAATCGTTAAGCACAATTTTTCAGTCAAATTAATGTAATGTTTTAATTATTGTTAGTGTATAAACAATTTGTCATTTTTATATTGAAAATAAACGAGTGAAATAAATTATACGGTGAACATGCTTTAGTATATTAATCGTCCTATGAATGTGATTTAGTGTAGTGATTTTAAGGTGAGCGACGACCAACAATTTGAAAATGAAAATTTAAAACATTATTAGATGATTCTGAAACACTTGCAGAATTGTCATCAGAAGCATTAAATATTAATCCATCAACTGATTATAGACATTTACGATTAATGGGAATGATTTGGTTGTTCAATATGCAAGACCACACCGTACAAAACCAGAACCAGGGTACATCTTCAGATTTTTCATTTGTCGCCAATCAAAAGAAGATTGCTTTAATATGCTTCAATACTAGCAGATATATCATAGATGTTGTGCGAAATAAATTTGGATTTCATTATTATATGATAAATAAAATAAAACGCATATAAAAATAGAGTTTAATTATAATTTTGTAACAATTCAAAAAATTTATTCTTGTGTTGATTGGTATAATCCCTGAGGAAATGTCATCAACCATCATTATATATTTTATATTGTACATAATTTAAATATTATTTACAAATAAAAAATAAGAGAAAAAAGAAATAATAATTATTATTTACAAGTTCTTGACTAATATAACAAACTAAATTCATATTCTCTATTAGTTTATTTCCTAACTAAAATTTACACACTACTATTTTTCTATACTAAAATTAAAATCAATCAATATTATTATTATTATTATTATAATTATTATTAATATAATATTTTCCCAATTAAAAATTTGACTTTTTTTTTTTTTTAATTTTAATTTTATTTTTGTTATTTTTTTTATTTTTTTTTTTGTTTTTACATATATTATTTTGTATTTAAATTTTAATTTTCCGTTGGTTGATTGTTATTATATAATTACAATGTTAATACAATTATAATTATAATAATCATTTCAATATTTATTGATTATTTATTTATTTATTTATTTATTTATTTATTTATTTATTTATTTATTTAAATATGTATAATAAAATATTATAATAAGGTACTTAGAAATATATAACTAAATATATTAAATTAAATTCGTCACAATTAGAGGAACTATTTTAATAATAATTTTAATTTAATTTTCAATATTGTATTTATTTTCAATTAAAAATAATATGGTATAAATAAAATTACTATAATTTCTTTTCATCAAATTCTCATAGGTAAAATTAAGTAAATTTATTATTATATATTTTTCTTGGTTATTTATTATTAACATTTAAATAATAATATTATTTGTAAAAGACTAGCTTTATCGAAATTGTTTTTTTTCTTTCTTTTCAAATTTTATTTTAATTATATTTCCAATTTAAAAATATTAAAAGGAATACCAATTATCGCTTAACAGTGTAAATAAAATAAAACACAAATAATAATAAATCTATAAAACATTAGATGGCGTTACACTTAACTTAACAGAAGTGCAATAAATTGACTTGGATAAGTGTGAAAAAAGATATATAATTTTTTTATATTGTAAAAATTAAATAAGAATGGAAAAAAAAAGTTAAAAAGAAAATTGATGATGGCACAAAAATTAACATAATAAAATGTCTACACATTTTTATTTAATTAATATAATTAATAATATTATTTTGTTTATCTTCGTTTTATCTCTCTTTTTTTTTTCTATTAATTATACATATTTACGATTTATCTTCTATTTATTCAATTTTGGTATTGTTTGTTCTGATGCAAATGTATGAAAATGAAAATAAAAATAAACATTATTTCAAAAAAAAAAAAAAAAAAATAATAATACCTATGTTTTCTAAAGGTATTTTCTCTACAACAATACATTTTTATAAATAATAGAATATAATAGAACATTTGGTGGCAGGTGTATTATTATTTTGGAAATAATTTCTATATATACACGTTTTTACAAATTGATAAAATCTATGATATACACAATATAATATTTTATTATTTAATAATTATAAATGTTAATTTGATTCAGGACTATTTTCATTACTACCGGGTATATTTGTTTCAGTAGCTATTACAGGTGTACTTGATGGTGAATTAACTGTATCAGCTGGTACTAACCCTTCTTTAATTCTTTTCTTTTGTTTCATTCTTCTATTTTGAAACCATATTTTAACCTATTTAAATATTTATCAATATAAAAGTAAGTATTTAATTATAAAATAAATAATAAATTAATTTTTAATTACTTGTGTTTCATTTAATTGTAATGCATTGGCTATTTCAATACGTCTTGCTCTTGTTAAATATTTATTAAAATGGAACTCTTTTTCTAATTCGGTTAATTGTTTATTTGTAAAATTTGTTCTACCTGAATTATTATTATTATTCATAAGCATTGGATTATTGGCAACGGCTGATGTAAGTCCAACTGAAAAAAATATTATTAATAATGGGTTTTTTTTTTTTTTTCCATTACAATTATCTTTTTATTGTAATGTGTATAAAAGATTAATAAATAATAAATACCTAAAAGTGGTCCGGATAAACCACGACACGGATCTAATTGGGCATTATGAGGAAAATCTTGTATTGATGTTGGTAATTTTGATGCTAAAAAATTTTAAAATAGAAAAAATAAGTTGTTTAATAAAATATATAATATTTATTTTATCTTTAAGTACTGCATTTAATATATTTTATATGTGTATATAAAATTGAATTTGCATATGTGGGGAATAACAAAATTATCATATGTCAACGGATCTATGATTTTTCCACACTTATTATTATTAAAATTTCATAATCCATTTATATAGACTCGTATATAGGAATTAGTATAATTAGAATTATTATGTATAAATGATATAAATTTTTATACTATATATATTGAATTTATACATATAAATAATTTATGTATTAAATGGAAAATTTACCCCCCCAATGTGTGTTAGACAAAAAATATTTAATGTGGCTAAAAAATACGCAACAAAAAACACAAAAAAAGTGTTGTTTTTTTTTGTTTTTTGGTTTAGGTAAATTATATTAGCAAGCAATATTTTCACGGTAGAATAAATATAATAAATACATGTGTAATTATGTATGGATCGAAATATATATGTAGCTGTATACGTATTAAATTCAATTGGGAAATAGGGGACTCTAATAATATTATTCATCTTTTTTTTTTATTAAGGTTATATATATATTTATTTTTTTAATTTGTAGTATAGTTATTAAATTATTTTAAGAGACCATTTAAAAGGGATGACAGTATAAATATATTATTTTTAATGATTAAATATTTCCGCAGTAAGTGTTATTTATTACATATTTATTTTTTCTTACAAAGATCAGCAGATAATATATTTAATATATTACGATCAAGTAATGTTACGCTGAACATATCCCCGGTATCTACCAGTTAAATTATATATATTATTACGAATTATTCTGCAACTATTGAACGTTAAAGGTTTTTTTATTTGCATGCAATAATTATATAAATTTTATACTCGTATATGAGTGATTATATTAGTCGCCAATACTTCAATTTACAATTTTTTTTAACTGGAATTAAAATTTTATGTAGAACCTTCTATAGAAACTATATTTTTCATTAATTTTTCAATTGCCAGTGTCAGATGTAAATAAATTTAACTGATATATTTATAAAACATTCGCTACTATATTTAACGTAATAAATCACAGAACATAGAAGACAACGTGTTACTCGTATCAATACCATTAAATTTAAGTTACATAATATATATAGGCCATCGAGTTACCCTAAAAATACCTCTGGTTCGCCGGCGGCTTAAACTTTTTATATTTTACGATAGATTAATATATGAGTAAATATAAATATTTTTCGCTATCGCACACAACTATCGCACACATACAAAATATCAAAATAATTATGATAATCATAATAATAATAAAAAAAAAAAAAATAAAAGCAACAAAATGAAATGAATGAATTTGTGAATTGTTTACGTGTGTATAATATAACTACACTCAACGAAATACATACAAAAATGGTCAAATTTTTTAAATAAATTATTTATTGTTATTATAATTATATGCGAAAAATGTTCTTCCACAAATAGTTTTCTTTAATAAATAAATTACACTTTAATTATTGTTAAATTTAATGGAAAACAAACGATTTAGATCCGGGCTACATGTTGGCCAATTCAAAACATCAATATTACTGGCTCTCATCCAATCTTTGTTTGAGCGTGAATTATGTATTTCAGGATCATCCATCATTAAATTTATTTCCATCGCTGCAAAACAATATTCAGGCATTCGGGGATCCAAAACATATATTTTCTTGCAAAGTTCAAACGGACAACAATATTTATAAATATTAAAATAACTATATAATTAAAAGAGTTAATATCTTTTGTTTTCATTGCATTGTTAACAATAATTGAAGTGTAATTTATTTATACAATTTATTTATGAAATATTATTTTTTCTACATAACAATAAAATATTTATTTAAATAATTAGACTGTTTTTATATGTATTTCGTTGAGTGTAATAAACTAAACTAACTAATATATACATATTTAGCTGTAACTATATTAAATAGCATAATTTTTATTTTATTTTTGTTCTAATAAATATACCAAATAATACAAAATATTATTTGAATCGATGCATATTTAATTTAAATTTCTAAAATGATTTTTATCTCTTTATTTTGACTGACGTGAACATATAGTGAATAGTAGAAAAATATATATTTAAGCACGAAATCATATTGATTTTGTTTTTCCATGTACATGCTATATTCAAACGCATATATACACAACAATTACACAAACGAAAATAAAAAGAAAAAAAATGGAAAATTATTGTATTAAAAACATAGAATATATTAATAAAAATATGTAAATAAATACAGGAGAAATGGGAAAGGACGAAAAAAAAATTTATGAATAGAAAAAAATATATATGTTTTAAAAATTAAAATGAAATATTGCTACAAAGTGTATAAATATTATTATTGTTTGCCCAATTAATAAAAAATGATTTATTATAAAAAAAAGTGCTTAATTAATAAAAGAGATTATAAATAAATCATAAAATGTTAATTGAATTTAATTTCAATACGTTCATCACTATTTATTGTATGTCCTTTATAAATTTCAGTGTCTTATATATAGTTAGGTATCTATTTATGTTTTATTAAATTATACACTTTTAGATTTAATAATGGCACCGACAGTTAAATAGTCAGACACTCATTTCGTATATATTGCACGCATGTCCATATGTGTATTATTATATATATTAAATGGTAATAATTTGCGTTGACATATTTTCAGAATTTGTTTGATTAATTGACAATCCTTATATAATTTTGATACCTTCTTATATACATTCTATATTTATAGCGATTTTACACAAATATATAAGATATAATCGGTTTAATTATAATTATATACAAATTGATTTGTATAATTTATTAATATTATAATCGTCATCATAATTAATTTCTTTTAGTCTGTGAGGTAGTCATATTGCTCGATTTTGAGCCAAACTCCTTCACCTCTCGCCAGGTTCGTTTCAGCTTCGGCAATTATAGTTTTGCAGCATGTACGACTTAGTCAGCACATTTTCCTTCTACCCTGTGGATTCTACTACAATGTAATATCCTCTATTCTCATTTTCACCGTTTGATTATAATATCTATTCTTGCTTGTTTATATTCCGTCCAAAGGTCCTTATTACCAATTGTTTCAGGCCATCGATCGAATCCGAATGATTCTTCAAAGGCATTTATTTACAAAAAATTTGTGGACACAATTCATCTATGCTTAGATTTAGATTAGATAAAATTGCAAATTTATATATAATATTATAGACAATAAGTTTATGTTTGTATTAAAAATTAACAATTTTATATTAAGAGTTACTTTGCATATTATTGAATGTAAACATATTTATTTATATTATTACTCTTTTCAGTAAGATACTTTCTCGATTTTTGTTCTCATTAATTAGTTCAAATATGGTCAATATCAAATTAATGTAGAAAAGTATTAATGTGTAACTCCTCATCAAACTTCTGTTTAGACTGTCAAAAGCGAAGTCCATCAACAATGCATACTAGTAGTATGCAGATTGTAATTTTACACATTGTTCGATAATTATGGGTAAGGTGTTTATTTGATCAGTACATGAGTTTTCGGGTCGAAATCTAGCCTACACAATATATGAATCAAGTGTTCCATCTATTTTCAGATTTTTTGGCATAAAATTGTGGGCTAGCAAATTATTAAGTGTGTATATTATTTGTAATACATTTATATATTATCCAAAACAATGTCGTATAATTAAATAAATTACAATGTATGAGATATTATATGTGCGTTTATTTATTTGTTTATCAATTATATTTTATTGTATATTTATTATAATAATAAATAATCATAAATTACTAAATTTTAATTTTTTTCAATGATGATATCTCATATCAAAATACATATTCAGTAATTTTTTGTTATTTCATTTAAATAGGAATTGGAATATAACTATATTAAATTCAATTAACGTACTGCGTGTGTTTTATAGGATTGAGTGTTTTTTTTTTGTTTGTTTGTTGAAAGCTATAAATTTCTATAAATATAATTATATGTATTTATATCCTATATATAATTAAACTTAACTATTAAATGCCTGGTGTAATCGATCTATTACATTTTGAAAATGTCACACCATGTATTATTTATTTAAGGGTTAAAGATATCTGATATAGAGAATTGAATAATTATTTCATTGTTCATTATTGTCAGTAATAGTACGCTGTAGGTTTATTCACAAAACTTTCCATTTTTATTTAGTTATTGTGTTACGTTACAAGTAATAATGTTACCAAAATACTAATCACACTTCGTAAAAGAAGTATTTATATATATTATGATTTCTATCGTTTTTATATTATTATTATTATTATTGTCGATCGAGCAAATGGGTTAATAAAATTTAAAAACAAATCTTATATATACTACTATGTAAAAGTCTATAATTAATAATTTAAAAAATTACTGTAGAAACTTAATAATACAAGTGCAATAAAAGTTTATCGAGAAAAAAATTTTATTTTGATGCATTTGTATTTAATCGGCATTCATTTCAAATAACTTTTTTTTTTATTTTAATATACAACTCTATTTACTGCAACGTATACTGATAATTAATACTACTTGATATATATTATATATTTCATTTCGATCACGTGGTACAAACAAAATATTATTTTTAGATTTTCGCGTATAATATTTGACATTTTTATTATTAGTCCAATTATTATTATTATTATTATTATTATTATATGATACTTAAATTCACATCATTATTATCATATTTTATGTTATATTTAAAATTGTATACATAAAAATATTCAATTCATATTATGTGTAGAACCGTAACTAATCAGGAATATAATTTATGAATTGGAGTAATTTAATATTAATGAAATTTTAAAAGGAAATTTAAAGGAATTAATTTAATCAATATGTACATGATATTATAATAGCATATAATTTATATAGTATACAGTCTCCTGTCTGTCCGAACTGTAACCGGAATGGATCAAGAAACAATCAAATAATTAATTTAATTTCACAAAAATTCTCTTAAATATTTTTCTTCACAAATGCAACAAATAATTGTTTTTATGTCGTTAATTAGAATGTTATTGGGTATGGCTATCGTTGACTTTTAAATGTTTTAAGCTGATCATCGCTTCATATAATCACAAGAAGGTAATTTGGATGAATTAGGCAAATGTTGATGAAAATAAATTTGATTTATACAGTAAAAAAATTAAGCTGTGATAATTGTCGCGTAAGTGCAATAACCGTTTTTTTTGTTCTTTATACATTTTTTGACCGTCGCATAAAAACTCATACCACTTAATGCGTTATATTTTGGTTTACACTGACCGAAATTTCATGAAACTTTGTCGTTTTGTTAGGCAGTCAATAGATGCGGTTATCAGATTCATATTATTACAAAGTCATTTCGGTTATTTTTCGGACAAAGGGCGTAACATTCAAAATAATAAAATTGATATTTTTTTATCAATTGACATTTTACAATATGTGATGTATGTGTAATATTTTATGATATAATATATCTTTTTAAACATATATTTTTATTAATCTTTTTTTTTTTTTTTTTTGTTTTCGAAAAATATCAATACGATATTGGACATTGCTTTTAGTTACAAATAAAAAAAATTATAAAAATAGCAACAATGAATATCTTTCTCTTTTTATGTTGCGATATTGTTATTCTTAAAATGATTCATATATAAATACGTACGTACGATTGATAACGCTGCGTACATATGAAATCCTACCAGCAGAATTTATTTAAGGTACACAGGTTGAGCGGCTTCGATTTAAACCTAATAATCAACATCCAAGAGGATTTACAGATGAAACTGTTTAACATTGTACGATGATTTTGGAAGTCTGTAATCAAAATAGATTTATTGTCTAATCGAATTATTGGAAACCCCAATTGAACTCATATACTATGGAGTATTTGATAATTTAAACGATGTGGCCAAAAAATCATTTGATAAATTTCAACAAGTTTATAAACGATGATTGAAGGTCAATCACAATGGTCCATCAGGCCACTGAGTAGAAATGTTGTAATTTCATTCATAATAATAAGTATTCTATGTATAAGGACATTCGATATAATCTTTACTTGTACCTTATTTTGTCGTGAATTGATATTATTTTAAATTATTTCAAATGTACTGTGCAGTTAATGTATACTATATTATTATATATATTTAAAAATAAATTGTGTAACATATTCTGTCGATAATTTTGTATTATTTTAGTCGCATTGATAAGAATTATCAACAAATTTTATAATTTTTATTTATTGGTTTTTTACAATAAAAATAAATAAATTAAATGATACTCGTCTCTTTAGGAATAATATTATAAATAGTGAGTTTGGAAAAAATGTTGAGCAAAAATCTTATTTTAAATGTATTTTAAAAATTTTATGAATTCATATATTAAAACAAATCTTTCGTATAATTATCAAAATTATTTTACTTTTTTTTTTTAAATACTTTAGGTAATTTTATATACTATGGCATACTTTTCGATTAGAATACTATATAGATTAATATTATTATATGAAAGAAAGTGGAATTATAGTCATCTAAAGGTTAACCTTTGAAATTTTTTAAATATAATTTTTCCTTTATACAATATTTCCTAATATATATATATTTATATATTTATTTATTAGACAAAGCTATCTCATTTCATATAACAAAAAAAATATGTGGGTCACAAGTATCCGCACAAGTATTTCATATAATATCGAAATAAATAAAAATTTAAATACATTAAATGAAATGCTTTTTATGCTTTGGATGTTTTTTTTTATAGAATCAAAGGTATCTCATTTCATATATATAAATTTTGTCGCCAATATTATTTGATATACTTTAAAATAATTTTTTTGTGCACTGTCCCGTATATTTTTCCATATATTTTTGTTTATGAGATGAGATGAGAATTTTATTCACTGTTGATATCGACTGTTACTGGAACATGGTGTAAGCACTGTTGAGCGGAACAATTAATAAATAGAAAATGATTTAAAACTTATTATAAATTAATTTATATTATCATGTGTGGTAAAAAAAAAAAAAAAAACGATATAAAAAATATAATTTAATTGGATAATCTATTTGATGGATCTTAACAAAATAACAATAATAATAAAACAAAGATAATTAATGATATTATATCATGATGCAATAAAAAAAAAACACGGGGGATTTCTTTTATTCTATTTTATATTTTATATATCAATATATGCGACAATAAAATAAAATATAATTTACTGCACAATTTGTCTTTTATAACCTTTGAGCTATACTTTATAAATATAATATATATATATTTATTTTATATAGATAGCTACTTTATTGTTCAATGTCCACTTAATTGTCGTAATTGTAAATTTTAAAACAATTTCATAGAATTGATACCAATAACTTAATTTAGTTTCCGTCCGTTGTGGAAAATTACAGTATACAAGGTGCACACAAGTATTTTCCTTCATTTTCCATCTTTATATGTAACATATTCATTGGGTTTTAAAAACTTGTGATACACCACTATGTAAAACATTAAGACTAAATTCAGAATCATAAATTTCATTAATTGCTAATGTAGCTGCTATACAAACTCTTTTTAATTTAATTTAATTCTGAATTAATAATATGTTATTATAGGCAATTTAAATATATAATAATGCAATAGTTTAAAATAAAAATATCATTTCTAAAATTCCAAAAAAATATTCTACCAAAAATCGCACAGCATAGAAACAAAATTTCACTGATTATTGATATTGAATTAAATAATTTACACATGGAATGATTACAAAGAAATAAAAAAAACATCAATTGCATAAAAAAAATTGTACTTAAAAATTGTATTGACAACTTGATTTGTTTTTGTCATTTATTTTTTCGTTTTTCATTTTTTTTTTATAGGTGAATTGATAAATTTTATAAAGATATTCTTTATTAGTATTTATTTTTCAAGTATATTATATTTAATTAAATTTGTAATTTAATACACACGACAAATTTTTATTTTATATACGGGTACCCGGTACATTATAAATATCAAATCGCGAAATCGAAAGAAAATAAAAATAAAAAAAAAACAGTAAAATAAATCTTAAATCTTATAAGTTTTAATCTCTTACATTTGTTTTTTATTTTATTATACTACAATACTTTATACGTTAATATACAACAATAAAAATATAAACACAAACTTCTGTTTTATTATCGGTGTATAGATACAGTATAAGAATGTATATTATTGTATTAATATGCACTAAGCTGTACATAATCTTGATAACAAACAATTAATACTTAACAATTCTATTATATATTGTTAGTATTATTATTATTATTATTATTATTACAAGTATATTGTATTTAAGGTAGTAGCTATTTTATATTAATAATATTAATTAGTTTATTAAATTATATTAATATATTACTTTTCCTAACGCAGTTTCATTGTGAAGTTCATAAGATGCTAAAAATATGTCCGAAGAAATATATGTGTATATTATACACAAAATTACTTCAATTTGATAATTGGTATATTTTCAAGATCTCCATAATTTTTGAAGTGGTCCACAGTATAAGAGATTGTGCCATATGAAGGCAATCCAACCAATTGCGCTTTTAACATATTTTTAATTATGGTTTTACCGTATGTTATATTGTATATTATCATTAAGCCCTCATTCCTGATAGTTTTTCGAAAAATGTATGACTCAAATTAATAGGTTTTTACGGGTAGCGTTTAGTTATTTAACAGTTTCATCTGGTTTTAACAGCTCATAATGCAATACTTTTTTGACCCCATCTTACCAAATACGGAACGCATTTTCTCCAGACACAATTTTGTTTTACTATTACCGTTGATGCGGTTGTTGTTTTAGAATGAACCCACTTTTCATCACCAGTAACAATTTACATGCTATTGCAAATCATTTATATTTCTAGAAAATATTTAATTCAACATCCAATTTTGACTGTGTTTAGCACGGCTCTTCATTCATCATCCATCAGTAATGCGTCATATTTATTTATTATTATGTTAAATATAATATATTCATAATGTTATGTGTACTTTGTATCGACTAATATAATATTGTATATTATCGGTAACAAAGTTGAAGCGAAATTTCTGAATAGTTTGATTTATATTTAAAAAATCGATTTAAAAGAAAATGCGTACGCTTCCACTAACTTCTAAAGTTTATTTTTTATAAACGTTTGTCCAATATATATATATTTAAATCAAACTTTTCCGAAATTTTTTCTAGCTTTATATCTGAAATCATGTATATAATATTTCAATAAGGCTTCATTATTATATAATACATATAATATGTCAATAAATCAAAACAAATCATAAATAAATAATGTTCGAGTATATATTGGCATATCGTGTATATTATATATATATATATACAATATACAAATATATAGAAATAAAAGTAATGTGACAAAGATGAAATTTAAATCACTTTTTCAAAAACATTTTCAACAACATATTTATGTTTTAATTTTTATAATCCAATTAATTATAAAATATTAATTTTATATAATAAAAAATATATGTATACAAATTATCAATATAATATTTACCACATTATATTATATACTCGTACTAATAATACTTAAAATTTTAGAAAATTAGATTTTACGATCATGTCAATAAAGTCAATTGTTGACTATATTAGTATAATTTAATGATTATAAAAGTATATTTAATAGAAAATAGATAATTAAATCATTTCTATAAAAAAAAAAAGAAGATATATATATTATATGATGTATTACAATTTTCATAACAACATAAAGTGAATTCATTGGGAGAATATAAATGGGTTTACATTTTTTAAAATCAATAATTAAATTAATAAAGATTTCAAATATATATATATATATATATTAGGTGTATGTTTAAAATTCAAGTGGTTTTCAAATAATAATTTTAAAATATCACGTGAGTTTTTATTTTATCATTACTGTAGCTATTTTATCATAATAATAATAATAATAATATAATTATTATTATTATTATGTATTCGATGACGTGTTAAACACATTTTTTTTTCACAACGAAAAATACACTTAACTAAGATTGATTATATGTGTTATGTACAAAGAAAAAAAATAAAAGAAAAATATTATGACGTATTTCAAAATTTGACCATAATCATTTTTGGTGACAAATTATTGTTTTCGCAAATATATCAGAATAAATAAAATTAAGTTCATATAAATACAATAGCATTTTTTTTTTTTTCACTTCGAATCAATGGAAAAATTTCAGTTTTAATTTTTATTTAATTTTATATATGTTTTGTATCTGAGAGTAAAAAATATCGATTGAGCAATGCACACAACAATATTGCTTTATTGCACCGGATCACCTATGACCACCCAAAATAATAAATTTATTAAATATACTGTCAGTTATGCTAAATTATTGTGTATACTATCGCATTCGGATAGTAATTTACCAAATCGGTTTTCAATTCAATTTAAAGAATTAAGTCATAATTTTGTCAATTTGTCAGATGATACATA
Source organism: Bibio marci (assembly GCA_910594885.2). NCBI lineage: Eukaryota > Metazoa > Arthropoda > Insecta > Diptera > Bibionidae > Bibio > Bibio marci. Next base: position 24,395,087 of record OU343114.1, on the reverse strand, counting down.
ATACGCATATATGTTACATAAATATGTGTAGCAATGCACAATATAAAACATTAACATTGAAATCATATTTATTTTTTTTTGTTAAGTATACTATATTTTTTGTAATTGATTAAACAGGTGTGATTACATTAAATTCGCATGTGTTATTATGTTTTACAAAAATAATGTCAAATCATTGGTTTTACACTAAATAAATAAAAGTTATATTATATATACATTATTAATACAACGTGATATAATCTATCTGCGTACTACATATTATCATCAATTTAGTATTAATATAATAAGGCATGCAAAAAAATACAAAACATATGTATTGTATTTTTATTTTATTTTTTTTATACCTACGTGAATGAAATCATATATACACTTTTATTTTATTATTAAACATGACCTTTGTACAAAATATATATATATATATATATATTTGTTTGTAAAGTCAATGTACAGAAACATAAAGTACATCGATTAAATATGATTTGATTGAAATATATAGTTATATATATATATATATATGAATGAATGAATATAATATCCGTATTATTAAACAATTTTACATATATCAAAAATTGTACTCTTATCTTACAAAAAAAAAAAAAAAATAGGTACTTAAAATTATACGATTTTTATATTGCAGGTACATTGTATTTAGTATATCTATCTATATATATCGAACATAATATTAATCTAAATAGGTTTTTATTAGAGCCATCCATAAGTAATGAATTTTTGGTTTAATATATAATACATGAAAATTTTCATTTGACATCTATACCATATATATATATATATATATATATGTACCATATATACAAGACATTTATTATATACACTGAAATTGGTAAAATTATTCTAGATGGGAGTATATAAAAATTTACCGTAGTTGATTTTTGTAAATAGGGAGTATCCAACACGATATTTTTTCCAGTGCAGAGAGCAAAAAATAGAAAAATTACAACTAAAATGCACAATAATCATCGTCTATCTCACCTGATGATAACTAAGAATTTATATAAGAGTTTAATTAATTTTATTTAAAAATCTAACAATGAGTAAAATATTTAAAAAAAACCCTTTCCTTTCTATATATACAATACAATACAAGTTATATACTCGTAAAGAATTGTATCCATATAAATATTTCTTAAGTTAAAAATTAAAATATATATTAAAATATATACTATCTATTTATATATATAGTATTACATATAAATATAGTATATAATATATATATATATATATATATAGTATTACATATTAATACATACATACAATACATATTACATTATGTTATTCACACATAAAATAATATTTAATTTATTTGCTTTGTGACAGATGGTCAGATATAATTTGACAACAGAAAAATATTACTATATATCACTGCACTTTGATATGTATATAATAATGTAAATGTATACACATTCATATTCTATATAGGTAAGAATAAATTTATACACGTATATACCATATATATTTAGAAGATTTAGATAGAGTTAATACAGATTTATATGTTGTCTATTTTAAGTACAAGTTAATAAGAATAGAATGGAATGGACACATATTTACCATATATAGAATATAGATAGTCTTAAAAGAATTATATATATATAATATATACAATTATGAATTAAGTTATTTATATTATACAAACACATACGTTTACTAAATATATATATATAGTAATAGAAATAAAGGGTAAAATTTATATTACATGACAATGACTTTGCACATCAGTTATTTAATCAAATCATATAAAAATAGACAGATTATTTATATATGGAAAGATTTTTATATATATATATACCATATATATATAATTGTATAAGTATAGATACCAGTGACTTTATGAAAATTTGTGTAATGTTAATATATACACAATAAAAATAGATAATTAAATTAAATTTATATATACTATTAATTTAACATACACTAATTAAACACAATTGTACGTATATATATATATTATAATTATTTAACAATTAACATTCTATATATGTTTATAAATAAATAATTACTAATATACAGAAACAATTTTATATCCATATAACATTATATTTTTTGAACATGTTACCTGTCTTTAATTCACGCAACTTAATTTTATAAAATAATTTTTCTATATACCATTATGTATCTATGTATTTATTTAGAAATGACTATATCTGACATTTTATATATACTATGATCTCATCAAACAACCTTATAAAAATATATATATATATATATATATATACACAATAATATTATATCTAATATATACATTTAATTTTACTTATCAAAATATTTTATCTTGTCTATCAATTTGTTGTAACATGAAAAGAATAAAATAAAATTCTGTTTTTTTTTAAGGTGAATATTAAATAAATAAAAATTACAAACGTAATCGATGTATTTTTATTATTATTATTATTATTATTATTATTATTATTATTATTATTATTATTATTATAATATGAGTGTATAGCTCTAGTATAAATACATTATTTTACCTATATACATATAAACCTTTTTTAATGCCACTGTTTCATTGTGTACCTCTAACTATAAATAATATGGAAGTATAATAATATAGTTTGTGTTACATAGCACTATGTGAAATTGGTATTATATACAATATATAATGGTATAAATACTCCTATATACAATATGTATATAGATAATTTTAAAAAATTAGTAATAGATTCATAAGTAGCAATACAAATAAATTTATCAGGATAATTTCAATTTTTATTTGTGCTTTTTATTATAGAGTGTAAAGTTTAGTATATTGTAATATTTACATACATTTAACATAAAAATTTGGGGTGATTTTTATCTATTATTATAATATAGTCATTACAAATATATGAATCAATGTGATGTGTGATAAACGTTATTTTATACACATACGCTTAAAAAACAAAATAAGACTTTAAATATTTCTCTAACAAAACTTCAAATTTTATTTATTACATCAACATATATAATATACAAATACATATATACACAAAATTATTAATTTACCATTAGTATTGTATATTATGAAATTTAAACTTTAATCGACACGTAATATTGTATTTCAGAATTTAGAAAATATTTGAATTTTAATTACCGCTTATACGGCGACACATATGTATAGTGTCCCACCAATGGTCAAAATATTTAATTTTGCTTTTCTTAATTTATTGAATAAAACATTTTGTCTGGAAAAAAATTTTGATACATAAGAAAAATATATTATTTACACAAGTCGTCTTAAATTGCGACAGCCATATTACGTTAGTGATAGATTCTTTGCGTACGGATTATTTTCTCTTAAGCATTCCCGTTTCAATATAATTTTAAAAGTTATTCTTTATTTTGTTTGTCAGACTATTTGTGTATAGATGAGTGTTATTGACTCCTATATATAGACAATGAAAAAGTAATACCGTATCCGACTATATCAAAATGTTTAAATTTAGCTTTTAATAATATGATTTCAATTCAATAAAAAAAATGATTTTTTATTTATTTCGTGTTTAAGAAAAATATTTTTCCTTATTTCCCGAAAATGTTTGGCATCGCATATATTAAAAATAGCTATTATAAGAATTGATTATACAACATGGTACAACAAGTATATGTTTCAACCAGTTACGAAGCTTGCTTGTTTGGTTTTGGGTAGACATACTTTATTAATTATTATATTGAAGTACATTAAAACAAATTATATATATATTAGAAAGTAAAATAATTTATGCATTTGCCAACTACAAGCTAACAGCTTCATAAGTAAAATACCAGTAGATCTGGCTTTGGAATAAGATTTTTTACCTTTAACTTATCTTCAATGGATCCATCCATTTTTTCTATATCTACTTTTACTATAAAGGCAACACAATTAGAACACTATATTCAAAATAAAAAATGGAAATGCAATTATTGCAAAACCAAATGTATTACAGTTTGAAAAATAAAATCCAAACAAGAAAATAGTCAAAATTCACTAATAATAGAATATTAAAATCAAATCAGAATGAAAAATCGTTATCAATAATCAATACCAAATTCAAATTTATAAATTTTGAATACCTACAATTTTAAATTAAAAGATAATATGAACAGAAATTCATTTAAAATTTATATGCTATAAAAGCCATTCTTCATATTTGACTCAACTTAAATGCATATTGAAATATATGATTGGGTTTGTGATTTACTTTTGGATATATGATAGTATGATACAACCATATATACAATAATAATAGCAGTATAGAAAACAGTATTGAGTATGTATTAAATCGCGAGAGTCGATATAAAAATAAACAAAATATATATCAAAAACAAAAGATAAAGCCATATTTAAATAATGACTTGAACAGATAAGTATTTGACTAGGAAAAGATAAAGATAAATCTAAAAGATGATTTTTTTTGCATGTTAAATATACATCTACTTAAGTCATAGATATATTATAACTTCCTAGCATGTCCTTCATATTTATTTCAAGTTGATTGGTTTTTATGTATTGTATTTTGATTAACATTAGTGGTTTATATAAGTAAAGACTAATTTATGATATTGTTTATTTTAGATGCGAAAAATGTATGAATATTTTGTATGAACATAAGTTTTGAAGTATTGTATTTTTGATATAACCCGTAAAAAATTTTTTAACATACATTCTTCTAAGGTAAACAATGGAATATTCTAGGGTAGTCACTGTCGTTTTTTGTCTATATGAGGCTTCGTGGCTGGTTCCAGCAGTTATCCAAGAAATATCGTCAAATTATTTCTTTTTATTTAAAAAAAGCATATATAAGAAAATTGATTGTAATCAAAGAAATGTATTGTATGTACACTTTACCTATGCCAGTAAATAATTTGTTACGTATACACATGTTCATATGAATGTATAGCATAGCATTATTATTATGTGCATGTAAAAAAAACTAAATAATTCAAGTTAAATTTTATTTTGTCGAAGTGACGATATCTATATTTAAAAATCTTTACATATACACTACTACTATATATTTAACATCAAAAATGTGTTTATTTGTAGCTGTAGGTATATTTAAAATAAAAAAATAACATTCATATATAACAATATATAGGCTTACATACATAAACTTATGTTTATGGATATGTTTATGTATGAGAATATTGTAAGTGTAAATATGTATATATAAATTGATTTTGAAAATGATAGCAAAATGTTGAACTTTAAACTTTTCTATTAATAAAAATTCAAGAGTATCTATTTAATTGAAAATTTGACAGAGATTAGAGATATGTGTCAAGATATAATTTTATGTAATATGTTTTACAAACATAAATTTTCTTATAGTAGTAGTAGTAATGGTAATGGTATATTAGCTTTATACATACAAATACATATATTTCTTATATTATTACAAAATATTATATAAATAAATAAATACAAATTATGGTTTATATGATTTTATTATTTTGTTGTTGTTGTTTTTTTTTTATATGCAAGTCAACAATAAATAAAAATTTGTATATTTCATTTTGGCTTCCAGCAGTGTTCAGCAGAAGCTTTTTATTTAAATACATAATAATAATAATAATAATTATAATATTTATAATAATATTATAAAAATATATTAAATGTTTTATTATTATTATTATTTTTTTACTCAATTGATATTAAGGTCAAATATAGAATGAAGAAAAATGTATACAACAGTCAATTGATGATATGAAATGACATATAATAGCGCACGAGCTTTAATAAAATTACCGATATTAATTGTATAAAAACATATATAGTTTTTAGGAAGACTATAAACATTTAATATATTTATTTTATAATAATAGTATTATAAATTTAAATGTATGCGAATACATTTATATTAAATACATATACATATCATTTTATTTAATGATTTTTTGACAGTTAGTTATTTGGAATTATTTTTTATTATTTTCAAATTTAATTTGATAAATATGAAAATGTCCTTGGATATGTTTGTACTGGTATAATAAAGGGTGTCCCAAAATTTAGCAAAAAAATTTGCGTGTTAATATTTACGAACAAAATTATTTCAAGCGATAAGACTCAATTTCCACATGATGGCAGTATAGAAAATCCACGAGTGATTGTTGAGAAACATGTGTTTTCTATCAAAATTACCGTAAAATATATAATAATATATATAAAGAACAATAGTATATTCTATTGTATAATATGAAACCTATAAATGGAAAATATACCATAATATTTAATAAATTTGCTTTGTCTATTAAAAATTTGCGATTACAGCGTAAAAATTTTGTAAATATAAAGTGAGCGGTAAAATCCATTTAATATTTTACCGTGTAATATGTATATACCATATATGGATCTATTCGGAACGTGCTGTGGAACAGCATATAATTGCGTTATATAAACATAAAAATTGTTTATAAATATATAGGAAACCAATGCTTTTTATTCTTGCCTATTTTTCTACCGTAAACACTTTGGATTTCAAGTCATTTTTTATAACTGGTAACAAGAAATCCCCATGATTGATGGCATAAAGAAATTTAACTTAGGAAAAACAACCAGTTATGAATTCTACAACATGGCCAACGAAAATTTAAGGACAATGATTTAAAACTTGCATCTTGGAATGTTAAAAATACAAGTTGGCTAGATGCAGTAAACTGTGATATTGGCGAAGCACACCTGGGTTATAACGCCATGGAGTAAGAGTAAGTAAGTAAGTTTTTAAGGGTTAAAAACGCAGCAATGATATATATTGTACAAGAAAATCATATTGTATATAAATGTAAAAATGCGTAAATATTATCGTATATTATGTAATCTAATTCTAATGTTTAATTTATAATATACAATATCTTCTATTGCTATAATTTATACACTGTAATCAAAAACTACTGAATTTCCAGTAGAGCTACAGAAAAAATGTAGAAGTCATGTAAATTTATTAGGAGTTTTACATAAATATACATTTATACATGATTTTTTCGTTATTAACCGATGACTCTACGGTCTATATGCAATGTTGCCGCTGCGAAGTTGTGTGCTGCGTGGCTGGGATACCTATATAAATATTATTAGATTTATAGTGTAGATTCTGAATTTTGATATTAAACTACAACGTTATGGTGGTATCGTCGGTGTCGAATATATCGCCACGGGTACAGTTGAAACTCATTTATACAACATTTAATTATATATTATCTATTAATAACATATATTATTCGATTTCTACGTACTGTGAAAATCAGCCGAATTTTTAATATATTGCAGAATTCCAGCCTACAATACCGCATTCTAAATGTAGCACAACACAATCCTATAATATTTAAATGGAAAATGATTTGTTATGAAACCTTGTTTTGTTTGTGTGTTCACTGATATTTAGTAATTCTTCAATTTTAATTTTGTAATGATCGGATGAATTTTGTAGATTTTCAATGACTTGTAATGAAATCTATTTACACAATGCTACAGATAATGTTATAGTAGGGCAAACATAAATTCAATTCTTGTATAAGAACTATAATTTTTCGTTGTATTTTTTGATTAACCGTGTATAATTATATACGTTTGTATATATATATATTTCATTTACACATTTTCACATGTCAATATTTATAAATAAATATATATATATATATATAGCCTCAATAATAAATATTATGGTATATTTTCCAGACATTTAGGCTATTATTTTGATAAAGATAATATATAAAAAAGTACATATTATTGTTTGTATTTATATATATAATATATTGTATATATATATAGACACTATTATTATTTATATAGAAAAGAGAAGATATAATATATGTATATTAACCTCTCATCATATAATAATATGTATGTATGGTATATATTGTATATATATGAAAACATAATACATTAAATCCATACTTTATAAATATCTATATATATATATATATATAACAAATAATATAATATAAATATTTCCAAAATTATGACATTTTTTTCCAATCAGTTTTCGAAAATTTGACATTATAATAACAAACGGAACGGCGCCACTGTTATCAGTCTGTTGTGTATTCTTCCGAATGATTGGATTTTAGAAAGCATTTTTTTTTTCTATATATTCTACTATTATATGGTATATATTAATGTAATATATAAAACTACTTGTAAATCATAGACTTATAGACGTATATTATTGTACAGATGATATCCATTTCATTTTTAATGGTTTAAAAATATAGAATTGTTTATATTAATATATACTCGTATAAAAATTTATATAAATATTTTATCTATATTATTATAAATTTTATTTGATTATCTATTACTTAATTTTATTCTTTCAGGATTATTTAAGATTTTTTGTTTTTATATTTAGATACATTATTATATATGGGTGTATTATCAATAGATCAGTTATATGAGTATATTATTTTAATATTTTAATAATTAACAAAGTTTATATTAAATAATATATATATACCCAGTCAGTTTGATGCCCTGGTGGGTACGTGTGTGTGTGTTTCTATATAGAAAGAATAGAGAATGTATATACCACCATTGGCTAATTATTATTATGAATTTTTTGATAAAAAGATTAACCTGTCGTTAAATATAATATATTATATTAGAGGATTAATTGTATATATATATAAATACCAAACAAAAATAATAAATAAATATATATAGTTAATCATGTGTGTGCGCGTATATTTTTATATAAAAACATATTTTAGATATTTCATATACCTATTTCTTTGTGTAATTATTATTTTTGAATACATAAAAAAAACTAAAATATAAAATATTGTTATGATATCAAAGGTTAAATAAAAATATATAGTACCATAATTATTATCACTACTATTATCATTGTGTTATTTTTTATTTATTTATGTATTTTTTTTCGTTTTTTTCGTTTTTTTTTTATTTTATACACACATCAATCATTTTTCAGGAATTAAAAGATTTTGGGATTTTAAATCATATGTATATAAAATCATAGAGAATATATAATTATATATATAAATTAGTATATATATATATACGTATTATAAGTACCTATATATACTATATATTTAACTTTTATCTTTGCAAAATTATATTTTAGACTATTCGACGTTTTAATTATTAAATTTATATTCATTTTGACATGTATTAATAATTTTATATTACTATTCTTTATATATTTTATATATATAATATATATAAAATAGTATATAATATCCAATATGTATATAACTTATATATATGTATTTATATAAATATATAACATCACAATAAATAGTATAAATAATCATTTATATTTTAAAATTACAGTGACTATATATAGTGATAGATAAAGGCATTTAAACATAAATAATATATCTTATATTGTATATATTGACATTTTTTTTTAAAAACAAATTGCAAACTATCATATATATGACTAAAAAAATATTTAACACAATTTCTATAGGTCAAAATAGAAGAATTTCTTCTTAGTAAACGTTGTTTATTTAAATCTATAAATGAATTTCTTATTTCTAATAAGTTTTTTTTTTTTTTTTATTTAATATAATTACCATTTTCAAGTACAGTGTTTTGACAATTTATGAATACCATCAAAATAAAATTTCTTCACTTTTCGATTCGATCCAAGAAATGAGCTATTTTTGGACGTCTTCATAATTGTGGGAATGCACAGAGTCGATGTGCCATCGACGTAAACAGAGAGTAATCGGATAGTGAAACATGTGGAGAACGGGGAAGGATGTGATAACACATTCGATCCATAAGTACTTTCCATTGTTTCATTGACCGTTTTTGCGATTTGAGCATCAGCATTTCATTGTTGTAAAACAATTTTTCGTTACTTTGGTAAATTTTTGTTACTTTTCTTGTGAATATCGTTTTAAATTGATTAGTTGTTGTCAGTATAGTTCAATAGATTTATAGTTTAGTTCGGTATCGATCTACTACTACATCACTTCTTTCTGGTCACATGATCAAACACTGAAATATCCAGTCCACTACTTGTGAATTGTTGAAATCACTCTTTGCACTTTCTTCAAGGTATGTTCATCAATATAAGTTTAGATAAGAATTCAATAACTTTAAGCACCACATTTTTTCAAATGATACACAGCACTTTAAGCAAGCCAAACAAATATGTTGTTTACACACATTACTCACAGAAAAATACTGATGTTAAATTATTTTTCGGCCAAAAACATCTTCATTATTATTGTATATCTATATGATAAAATTTCAAGGAAACGTTAAAGTTAAATTGTTGAAAAACAATTTTTCGTTACTTTGGTAAATTTTTGTTACTTTTCTTGTGAAAATCGTTTTAAATTGATTTGTTGTTGTCAGTATATTTCAATAGATTTATAGTTTAGTTCGGTATCGATCTACTACTACATCACTTCTTTCTGGTCACATGATCAAACACTGAAATATCCAGTCCACTACTTGTGAATCGTTGAAATCACTCTTTGCACTTTCTTCAAGGTATGTTCATCAATATAAGTTTAGATAAGAATTCAATAACTTTAAGTACCACATTTTTTCAAATGATACACAGGATTTTAAGCAAGCCAAACAAATATGTTGTTTACACTATTACTTACAGAAAAATACTGATGTTAAATTATTTTTCGGCCAAAAACGTTCTCATTATTATTGTATATCTATATGATAAAATTTCAAGGAAACGTTAAAGTTTTACCTATATTTATAACGTTATCGCATACCCGCATTAAATCTTAAGATTTCATTAATAACATACAAATCATTAAAAATTTTATATGCTCTTTTTAGTTATATAAAATCATTTTATAATTTAATTATATGCGTACTATCTGTCAAAAGTTCAAAAAATCAATTAAATATGATTGTTTCAAATATATTTTAAAAATGAAACAAAGGGTTAACAAGTAAAAAATATCATCAACCCTTGTTTAAACATATATATGCAAGTTTGTTGTATTTAATATACACACACATAAACTATATATATATATATAGTTATTGTAATTTTAAATAAACTAAATAAAAATGATTTATATATTATTATAAGCATAAATAAAGAAATATTGTAGTACATTTGGAGTCGTTATATGTATTTACTACTCACAATATTACACCAAAACGTTGTTCATTGTAAATAGTAGAAAAAAAAAAATATGTTATCAACATTTTATCAATTATTATTATTTGATTTTTTCTTATCAAAATCATATGTGCTACTGTGCTACGCATTTTTTTTCATATATATAATGTAAATATTAACTATATATATATTTATTATATATAGATACGTAAAAATATAGTAATAAAACTTATATAATAAAATGAATATAATTTTTGGAAATTATTTTTAACTATTTAAAGTTTTTTAAGTTTCTTCATTTTTCATTTTTTTCTTATTTAAAAACAAAATATATTAATTATAATTTTTTTTATTTTATTCTTATTACATTTAATTTTGAATTATTATTATTACTGCGAAAGTGAGAATGTAATAATGTTTGGTCATTCGCATGGCTTTATTTATCAACAGTTGTCATCTCTCATTGTCATAAATTTGTTATTGATTATAGTATAAAAGTACTTATTTCTAAAATGTAATTTATCTGTTGTTTTCATAAAACTAAGCTTTAAAAAATAGTTCATCAAATTTTCTGGATACAAAATCAATCCAAAATCTATTCAATCCTATTAAAAACAAATAACATTATGCCGCATTTGAGTCAAACATATACTGTGTTCTAAATAACATTTTTATATAAGCAAATAAATTTCAAAATTTTTCTGAGAAATAGAAATTTTTGGATAGTCTCTATATTTGGTTACAGTACGTTCTGTGTAAATTCTGACTATTTATTGTATTATTTGTATATTTAATTATTTAAAATTGTGGTATAAGCCTTAGCTCGGCTATAACATAATGTGAAAAATCAAATACATTAATTTCTTAATTCTTGTAAAATCAATTGTATATATTATATTTGATGTTTTATTTATATGACTATGTTATTTTGTAATATATTATATATTTTTTTAAACTATATATTAGAATAAAACGTTTAACATTTTTATCCTTATACTATAAATTACTAAAAAAAAAAAAAATGTAGTCATAATAAATTATTATTAATATATCCACAATATATAATTTATATATAATATTACTCGTATACATAATGCCTTGAACATAAATAAATTCAATTCAATTCACATATCAAATATTTTAGTGTATCAAATTAATGAATGAATTTGTTAAATCAATTCTTGATATATTTATCAATTGTGCCAAACCCACAATATTAATGTCAAATTTTATCATTAATTTTTATAACGAAATGAAAGATAAACAATAATTATTTTCGCAACATTTGTTATTATATTGTACATACACACATACTACAATACATACGGAGACGATTTAGTGTTTTGTGGTGTTAATTTTAGAAAATAATTCAATGAATGTTATTAAATACGACCATATTACTATTATGATATTAATATATTGTATAGATTTGTTTTAAGTGTTCATATAAAATCATACAACACGGGCACACAAATAAATAGAATGATGCATGATTTATTAAAAAATTATAATCAATAATTAACAAAATATTTTTAAATATTACGTGGGATATCGAATCCGATCAGTATTTGGTTGCCTCTATATACCGAGTGTGGACTATATACGGATTGATTACATGCATTGGCCCACGTTTTAATTCTATATATCTAACATTGCGATTGCATTCATATTGGTAAATTACTGCGTATATGAAAATTTAATAATTCACCAATTATATTTACCATTATGTGTTCGGATAGATGTTTTATTAATACAATTATTGTTATGATTATGATCGTCCATTACGTTGTGTGTGTGTGTGTGTGTGTGTGTGTGTGTGTGTGTGTGTGGAGACATTGTTCATCATTGAATAGTGTGCAAGACCATATTTATTGATTTCATATACGAATTAATGGTAATCTAATGATCGAATTTTTAGTATGAAAATTAATAATTTTAAAAATTTTCTTGTGTCAGTACCGTATTGTATTGAAAACTCGTTATCACCGGATGGAATGAAAACATTCGTTCAAACCACATTGAGTTTCACAGTATTTTTATTTAAATTTTTAATATTTTATAGTTCACTTATATAAGTCCAAGTTACATTAATTAGTATAAATTAATATCAAACTATATAATATGAATGAACACAATTATCTTCTTATATTAGAAAATAAAATAATTAATAATCATATAGTAAAACTACTGAATTCAGGTATAGTTTTATATTATTATTATTAAAATGTTTAAATATCATAATAAATAAATATAAAGGAAAAAAAAAATGATTGACTACTTACATTATGAAAAAAAATTATATAAAAATGATAATAATTTTATTTTTGACTTTTTTCTTATTTTTTTTTAACCAAACACTTCAATAATTATTATTATTTTATTTTTTATGTTTTTTTTTTATTTTCATTAAAGTTATAATTGTTTATAATAGAGATTTTTTTTTTTTTTTTTTTAAGTACCTGAAATTAATTCAATTAAAAATACATATATCTTTTTGGGTAAGATATAATCAAATATAAATTTACTAAAAGTAATAGATTATTAATAATATATCTCTGACTGAATGTGTGTATATACAAAATTACTAACAAGGTGATAATAGAAAATTGCCAAAAATAAATACTGTATTATTAATGGTTAATAATATATATTTTCATTTAAAGCACATGACTATTAGGAATATATTGTATATATATTGATAGAAATAAATGTTTGTTATGTTAAAGTAGACATTATGGAAACATATATTATATGAGAGTATATTAAAATCGTATATAAATTATAGGTACTTTAAATTTAGTTAAAATAAAATATACGAGTCCGATATACAATATATGAAATGAAATAGATTTGTGTTCCCATTTTATGATTTTTATATTTTATATATGTGTGTGTGTGTATACAATAATAATTTATTAAATAATGTTGTTATACTTTTCTGAACAATATTTTCGATATATATATGTATTATTTAATATTTATAATCATTTTCGTTCAAATTTGTTTCTATTTTTTTTTTACCGATACACTTTGAAATCAATCATTTTTTTTTTTTTTTTTTTTACACAAATGATCAATATATAAAAAAAAAAAAAAATGTGATATTACAATAAAACACTTTAAAAAATCAACCTCGACACTTTGACATAATATTGACTACAAAGAAAAACGATTATTATGCGTATAAAATTTAAAAAATTTCTATTACAAAATTTTGCTATCCAATGCTATACAGTATTTCTATATTATGTATTAAATTCGGTATAGGTGTACTGTCGTCTGTATAGATTATATATATATATATATAAAATAAATGTTTTATTATAAAAGTTAAAGTGTCTTAATATATACCATATTAATTATATTTCATATATGTTTCAACAATACAATATAACACAAAATAAACAAAAACCAAAAAATAAATAAATTCTATGACATTATTGATTATGTCAATTTAATGTTTACAAAATACTTAATTCAATTATATTATTATTATATATATATATATAACAACAACATGTAAAATAATTAAGAGGACTAAATATAATCCATTAATTAACACTGACAAATTTTCTCATTTATTTGTATTTGATATCCTTTTACTTCTTGATTAATTATTGTACGTATACATAAATTTGTATAATATATAGGTGTATTTTACAGAAAATGTATGTTTTGTATATTACAATATAAAATACGTATATCCTTTGTATATGTGGTTGTATAAGTTTTTAGGTAAACATATTAAATATACAAAAATTTAGTAGATAATAAAGAAAAGGAATTTTTTTTTTTTTTTCCAAAAAAAAGGGTTGTATAAATAATTTACTTAAATGAAATTGTATTTAACAATAGAATTTTATATTAATATATATTATTAATAAAATGGCTTAATTTTTCGTTTTATTAAGACGTTCTGTATATATACAATAGGTTTGATATAGAAAAAAAAAATAAAGAAAGAAATTAAAATATATTCCCATTTATTGTCATATATTTGCTTTCTTTAATTTTTCCAACAAAAAATGTTGTTGTTTTTTTTTTTTTTTATTTGGAATAACAATTGAAATGTCCCTCATCAACAAATCTTATATCTTTACACATAAAAATCTTATGTACATACGTTATTCTGCATTTGATATATATCAAATAATATATACACGTACGTATATATATAATAACCATCACTTTTTCAAATACTTCTTATGTGTTATGTGTTATATATATATATTTATGTACTATACGTATATAGGTATATTTATTATATAGTAACATACATGTTATAACGTACGAGAACATGTATATATAATAGAAATCTAGCAGAAAAAAAAGGGGCTACTTTTAGATTGACATGACAGCTCTATTCTTAGTAATTTCAACAATGAAAGCATATGTGTGCAGAGTACAATAATAAAATATATTTTTAGAGATGAAAAAAAAAAAAAATTTCTGTAATAAAATAAAATAAATTATAAGAGCTTGTACATATTATGGAAAAAATGGCCGCCAAAATCCAATAAAGAATATATAGAATATAGAAATAAAATAACATACTATATATATATATATGGTATAAAAAAGGAATTGTAAGCATTATAACCAACATAATATTTTGTATATACATCATATGTGTATTTTTTCATTCATCTATTCGATAAAAGATTTAATTGAAACATCTATTTCAAAAGGCGGAATTGATATCCACCATTTTTAGATATACCATATATATTGTATTTATGTACTATGCATATTTATACAAAAATACAGTGCACTGCTACTGAATTGTGTATAAATTTTCTATTTGAAAACATAAATAAATTTTTTTAAATTTTACTATATCTGGCTTAATTAATATATCGGATCATCGGCGAGTATAGCTTTGTTGGAAGGTTGTATTTGCGTTGTAATTGTTCGTATAACATCGCGTGTCTATATTTTCGATATTCTCTAAATAGCATATTTTAAAAAATATTCTCTTTTTAATACCATATAAGCGAACAAATTGTAATTCATTTGAGTAATTTATTCGTATATTGTTATATACCCGAGTTTTACTACTATATGAATTTTTATTAAATTTCATCTTTTCAAAACCTGGAATTTTCAATTTTTTTTACTTTTTTTTTTATGGTTCTTTACTATACAGCTATAGAACAGTTTTATCGAAAACCTCGAGATTCCTTTCACATGTAAAGCTCGAGCTTATTCAAAAACTATATGAGAAAAAAAAATATAACATTTGAATTGAAGAAAAAGTTCAATTTCTTTGACCGGCAACATGCAACGTTTAAGTAAATAAATGTGTATACTATAATTTTTTTTTTACCTGCGAAACGGTATTCAAAATATATAGAAATATTGCCAAAGAAACATATATATATATATATATATATATAGACCACAACATTTTTTCTACTATAATAATTCTATTGGTCAGAAAAATTATCACATTAATATCCTTTTTGAATTATTAACAAAATATATTAAGTCATATAACCATCAGAATATAAAAAAAGGTAACACACAATGTCATTATTCTTCACGCGAATGCTACATCACATACGGTTCACATACGGTTCGCGACACATTGAAAGCACTCAACTGACAGCTAACCCATGCGGTCTAATCGCCAGACTTGGATCTTTTTGCGATAACAATTTGTCTGCATCGATGGGTCACGCATTGACTGAGCAGCGCTTTGGTTCGTACGAAGATGTGAAAAAATGGATCGATCAATGATTTGCGGGTAGATTTTTACGATTTAAGATGGGCAAAATGTGTAACTATAACGATGGAGCATACTTTAAATAATCCACTTTTTAGTATTTTTTCGAATTTAATATTTTAATACATTCATCTATGATGAAGAGAAGAATTTTTATTGTATAATTTATTTTTTTTATAAATTAAATATTTTCGTATGGATATGCGGAAAGCATATATTGAAACATTAGGGTCCTAATTATTTTAAATAATAGAATAATTAGAATCAGTTGAAAAATAAATATACGCTTTGGTTAATTTATTAAAATTAAAATACATATAGAATATAAATCATTCAATACATTTGACAATCGGAGAACGTTCATCATCTAAAGAACATGAATGGTACAACGTTTAAATTCATCATTCATTGATCAATAATATTATGCTGTAGAATTGCCCAAAGTGCGATTCAAATCAACAATAACACTCGATAAACCTTTGCATAGAGGAACAAATATGACATTTAGCCATTATTGATGAAACATAAAATGATAAAAACAACTTTGACTAATTGTAAAAATGAAACTAGATGAAATATTAACTTGAAAAATGAAAATTGTTATGAAACATTGTAACACATATGTACACATAATACAAAAAACTTTTCAAACTGCTCACAATATTGTACGTTCAGTATTTTAGACTGCATGTGTATAATGGAAAACATTATAAATAAATAATATAATTTAAAAATGTGGTATATAGGCGAAAATATATGCTTTTATAATACACGTACATCGTACATATATATACCATCGTACATTATGTTAAATAACCATAACATCTATATGCATATTAATATATGGAATATATATTTGCAAATATATGCAGGGGAAACAAAGCACAAATTTGTGAATTATTTTTTTCTAAAAATATATATTATAAATATGTATTATCCCTATATTATACCATATATATATAATTACATATATATATATATTCCAGTTCGTCCTTTTCTCTCATCTATATACCATATATGCATAAACATATGGAAAAAAAACTAACATACACGTACTCGTACATATAGTATAAATATACAAATACAAAAAAAAAATACAATATAAAAAAAGTCTGGTGATCCGTCAAGTTGTCAGACTCTATTACCAAATTAAGAATGGCGTTGAATTAACGCAGATGGAGCTGAAAAACCAACAACAAATAATAAAAATTATATCTTATAGAGCCGAATATAAAAAAAAAAAAAACAGATAAAATGCCTTAATTTCAAGCTATTGTAATATAGAAAAATAAAAAATTTTACTAAAATCTGAAAATGTATGTGTATACAAACCAATATTACAATTTCCTATATTATAAACGATGTAAGATAATATAAAATATTTAAATATACATTTGCGTAATTATATACTATTTTTTTTTTTATAATAATTACATAAAATTTTCATTACAATTATTTCTTTTCATAATCGTCCGTCGTACACATACACATTGAATTCATTTATTGTCTCATTTACTTACTGTCAAAATGTTTAACACGCATCACATCAATAGCTGAAAAATAAGTCAATTATTATTATAGACTTCTGAAATATTGAATAATATTTTCTTCAATTTAGAATTTAAATACTTTGTTTGTCAATGTTGTGTACGTATACATATATTGAAAATTGAAATTAAAATAATTAATTTTTTTAACATATTATATATTTTGTGTGCGTGTGTTGTGTGTTTACATTCCTTAAATACGTGTTTTTAATTTTATATATATATATTTATTGTACATATTGAATGATATATATATAATATATACAGGGTGTCCCAATTATCGACGGCAATACAAAAACACTAGATTCTCTGGTTCATTTTGCGTCGAAAATATCATATAACATTTTGGCCGATTCGACTTCGGTATACCCCAAATAACCAAATTTTCAATCAGACCATGTTTTGCACTCTACTGGCATCAATATCTCAATAACTAATTAACCGATTTTAAATTTTTGATACCCTATTATCATTAGCATACCGAGATCTTTAATTTGACGTTAAGATAAGGCAATTCGGACATATGGTTATCCAGATACTTACAGAAATGTTGATAATTAGCTGAACGCCATTTTTCTTTTTGAAAGTTTGTTCAAGCATAAGTCGAAAAATCATAATGAAACATTTTTTTCGGTATAAGTTTAAAAACTTCCCACATTCATAAGCTTTCGTTTGAGCTATAACATGACGATAGGTCTCAATTGGTTCCAAAGATATACACAAATAACTACAACGATGTAAGCCTAAAGTAATTGTTGAAAAATGTGCGCCTTCACCTCGAATACATAGACAACAATGATTTTCAATAGACCAAATCAATCTAAGTGTTTGCTGTTGCTTGTGGCGAAGGTCTTGAATACTGTTTTCAATAAGCTGAAGAGTTATCTTCAAGTGAATTAATCACAGTTGCATATATTTTTTCTTTAAGGCAACTCCATAAATTGAAATCCAATGGATTTAAGTCTGGAGAACTTGGCGACCATCTTATGGGTCCACCTCTGCCAATGACCCAGAGAATCAACACCCTGTATATATAACGTATAAATAAAACGCAATCCAAAGATAAAAATCAAAACAAAATAAACAATCAATATATATATATTCGTCGTATTATTATTTATATTTAATGTATATTGTTAATATATGTATTCGGAAAAAAACTAGAAGCTAAAATAATATAAATATAATTATCTAGTATATGCGATCATCATATACAATATATATATATATCTTAACTAAACCACTCGAATTGCTAGACTTGTGACGATTCAAACTCTTAGTGGGTTCTACCAGAAATCATATAATACATATACAAACAAACAATAACGACACAAATATATTATTGAATAAATATATCGTATATATATGTGATTTTATGTGAATGAGAAAAAAAAATAATAAAAGAAGATCAACAAAATCAACCAAATTTATAAATATATATTTGTGAGTGTGTATATGTATATGAAATAATAATAATAATAATAATAATAAATATATATGGTTATATAAAAATGTTTTTAAGGGATCAAATAAGCGCCCCCTCTCTCTAAACTAATATATCATTTTACGGTTGCATAATATTTACCTTAGTTATTTACATT
The DNA here is from genome assembly GCA_910594885.2 of Bibio marci. Taxonomy (NCBI): domain Eukaryota; kingdom Metazoa; phylum Arthropoda; class Insecta; order Diptera; family Bibionidae; genus Bibio; species Bibio marci. Next base: position 24,375,172 of record OU343114.1, on the reverse strand, counting down.
ACAAGAAAATATCATTAGAGCTTGTTCGTGTTCGTTGGCAGATGAAATTTTATACAATTTTTATATTGCTAATATCGATATATTTTAAGACGATCGCATTATTTATGTACATTAAAATATAGCCTTTTACAAAAATAGCCTACATTATAACATATCATATATACGAATATAGAGTGAGGCGCATTGATATAACACGCATCATATACTCGATTATATTATTATTATATAATACGATAATATATTTATATTAAATATAATATTATGTGTGTATAAACGGCATTTGTATACGAATTTTTGTGTACCATATATAAATATTATATGTACAGTAATCCACATACGCATTCGCCATAAAACTTATTCAGACAACCGCTTAACCACATATAGATTGAATGATACACTCAATGAGAATTCTTGACTTTTACAACAGCTTTCATTTTTTATTCATATTCCCATATTCTATATACAAACAATTTATGTTGAACACACCGTTGTTGGTGCAGAAACATTTTAAATAAAAACAAATTATTTTCCAAATAATTGATAAGTGTGAAAATACAATTTTAATTTTTAAACAAAAATATTATAATCAATACTATAATTATATAAATTATAGTTAACTTTTGCACGCAAGCTCATTCGAAGTATATGTATTAAATAAAACAATTGCTACGATATGTTCATTTTCCGTATACAAAAACAACATTAATTTTACATTCACATATACAGAATCGATTTTTATCGAACGCGTATGTGGGCTACTGTATAGTTAATTATTTTAACGAAATAGAAAGGAACACAGTAAAATTGGAAGACAAAATAAATAAAATCAAAAGTCTTATCTATTATTTTTTTTTTCTTTTCCAGATTTTATATAAAATAAATATTAAATAAAGTGTTTGATTAAAATATTTAATAAAAATATTTTATACATAAACGTACGTGTATATAATATAAGTTTAAGAAGTTTGAATTATTATAATGTGAAGCACTATATGAATGAAGTATGATTTTTAAATTTTTAATCTATCCACAAACCACAAAACCAAAAAAATAATTACATTTTTCAGATCACATATCGTAGTTATTATTTATTCATCGTTTTTTTTCATTTTATAAATTTATTTTTATTACTTATTTGAAAGATTTTGTGATAAAAATTAAATTACCTATTAAATATTACGATAACTATCACCACCGATAATTGTCACAAATTACTACACTATATGATTCGAAATGTGTCACACTTGCTTATATTCTAAAAAAAATCATATTATTTATGTATTTAAATTATCTATTGAAAAAATTTGAGTGTCAGTATTGGGTTAGGACATTTCAAGTAACTGATTGTGATTGGAATTGATGATTTCGTGATTAAGGACATTACAAGGATATTTTTTTTTAATTATGCATCATCGGATCAATTATGAAAGAGAATTAAATTTGGATTTGAGTTGAATTGCTGTTTCTAGGATTAACAACATTCCAAAGAATAAAAATTCTATATTTAAATCCTTTCAAATCAGCAATTCAACTCGATTCATTGTTGGCAATAAAATTACATCTCAATACATATATACAAAATTTGATAAAAATTGGTTTAAAATTTTGAATTTCTTTACCATGATCCGATATATTGTAAGTGATTCAAAATTTAGATAAGTATTTATACTTTTTACAAAATTGATTCCAATGTGGTGTACTACTGTACTACTTTTACCACATTTAAAATGCTGAGGTAATATTATGGTAATATTGATAATGAATACACGTTCAAAAAAACGTATCATTATAAATATGGCGATGACAGATAAGTTTGCACATTCGATATACAATACAAATATATATGTTAAAAATAATAATTAAAAGAATGACTGAAGAAAATAAAGCTAATGTGGAAACAAAATTAACATATTGATCTCAATAAAATTAAAAATAATTATATATTAAATAATACAATACATACATAATTTGTTATCAGTTTGTCCTTGACGCATATATATTACGTTTTTCTTTAAAAAAGTATATATTATAAATATAAAAAATGGTCATATAAGTGACAAAAATTATTTACAAATCTCTATGTAATTGTACTCGAAATTAGTTGCGGTTTATTAAACGTTATTATTATAACGCACTTTATACACCAAATGCATAAAATTAAATAATCTGAAATTCTACGCATATATATATTTTAATGGTTATAATTATTTAATGTACAATATATTAAAATATTGTTTGAAATAAAAATGATTAACAATATTTATAAATATTAAATAAAACGTTAGTTATTTTAGAAAGAAACTTTTTCCATATATATATATTTATTTTGTATAATTTAAATATGTATTATATAATTTATTCGCGTTATACAAAATAAAATTTCTGAATGAATGTTTAGGTGTAAAATATAATTTTTATTCACGATATTTAATGTACATCACGTATAACCGGTATGTATACATACACGTATATTAATATATTTACGTTTTTAAGGGTTGCGTGAGTGTCAAGATACTCAATGTTAACCCTCAAACGTTTTTACTATTTATATATTATATTTTATATTTTTATAATATATATACGTTGTCGTTTGGTATTTTATATTTGTATATGGACTTACGCATAATATATATATATATATATAAACTGCACAGTAATGAAATATCCCTTATTTATTTGAATGATTATATTAAATTATATGTATATCAATATATTTTTCTTTTGCATTACTAAACATTCAAAAACTACACATGTATAATATAGAGAAAAAAAAAACTGTTTTCCCGCATTAACCTCTTTTATTTTTTTCTCTATATGTAAATATATATGAATATATTTTTATATACACATAGATATATATATACAAATTTTATATATTTTGCGTTTATTATGAACACAAGGGGTGGTATGTTGTGGTATTCAAATTGGCCTAATCACCCACTGTTGCGGGTGCGACAAAATCTAAAATCTATAATCTAACTCTTGAAATCTACCCTCTTGAAAATGTCAAGAAAGCTGAATGCGCTTGGTTTATTTCAATATACAAATTTATTATTATATGTACAATATATTATATATATATATATAAAAAATATAGGTATATATAGTACTTTGTTGCTGCTGCTGTTGTTGTTGTTGTTGTTGTTGGTATACATTTTATAGTTATATACCTGTGATAATCGCAATCAGGAATATTGTACAGTAACAATAAATAAAAAGGAAAAAAAAGTAAATGAACTTTTGAAGATTTTTGATTTTCGTGTACAAATTTATAAACATCTATTTATTTTTATATAACGACGACTGTATATAATTTGTTGTATGAATGTTTTATTATAGTGTTTTCAATATATTATTTAATGACATTTATGTAAAATATACTTTTATCTTTTTCTGCACATGATAATGCGATTTATAAAAGTTTATATAATAATAATCGTTATTTTGTATATATATAATTAATGGTTGATAAATTTTACTTTTAATTATTTTTCCATTTAGACACACAATATGCTAATGGTTTTTATGGAAAATAGTGAAATGAATGAAAATAAAAATCAGGAAGAAGAATATATACAATACAATACAATACGTAAAGATTATACAAATTACTCTATAGACAATTATTGTATTTATGATAATTAAGTCAATTTTACTATTTCTTTTATTTAATCAAATTTACACCTTTATTGTTTCCCATTAAATTGAATTGATTATTATTATTACTTTTATGTATCATTTGTAAACTAATTATTTATAACAAATACCACATAGAGTGTGCTATAATATATGTAAAATACACCTGCTTTATATACAATTATCGTTTGTTTTCAAGATGAACAATTTAAAAAATTCAATATAAAGTCGACAATGAACCACAATAATTTATAGCTGAAAATTTTGTAATATAGTTTTCGTAATAATTTAACTGTTGGGTGGTAGTGATATATGCTCAAATACATGAACAATATTAAATTGAAGTTGGTAATTATAATACCTTATCTCATTCTATGACATTTAAACGACAGTATATGTCGTTATAAAATTTCATCATTTTTATCGTCAAGAAATTATTTTTCTATATCTATAATATATAAATATAATATATAATATATAACAACTATATTAACCAACGGATGACACAGTGTAATATAACATTTTTTAATTAGCGATTCCATGAAATTGAATATAAATGACCATTTCTAAGTAATAACAACAATATTTCATTTTTTGATAATAACGAACGATACACGATATAAAATCAATCCAAAATAACAATATATTTTTTCAAATTATGTTTTTAAGCAAGATTTTTTAATTTTAAAATATAAAAGCTACTGCATTTGTATACCATAAAATTGGGTAATTATTTTGCAAACATTTGGAATACAAATCAGTTTTTACTTTTAATTATTATTTGTAAAATTATTGTTATTACATTCAGTTTATTTAATATTTTTATGTAGGGTCAAACCGCTAATGGTATACAAATAAATTTTCATTAATTAACAAACAGCAAAAATATATATTTTTATTTAAATTGAACTAATTCATTCATTATGATGATTAGAATATTGATTTGCGGAAAAGGAGTAACTGTCAAAATAATACTTTGTATAGAATAAAAACTAAAATAAAAGTTATTTTTTTTTCATTTTTATTTGTTAATCCATATTTTTGAATGAATTACATTAGTTTACCAATCTAAAATTTTGGTTTATTACTATATATGATCGTTTAACAAATAAGTCAATTAATAGACGGTCAGTTCAGTGAAATATTGTATATATATATATTGGCTATTACAAAGAATAACAATAAAACATTATTTTTACAGATGAATTTAATAAATTTACAATTTAATTTAAATTTAATATAGTACATATTGCTTAAGAATTTACATCAGTAATTTATATTAATTGTAATTAAATATTTTTCTTAATATAGCAGTTGATTAGATGTTTTACCCTATATATATATATATATGAATAAGTTATGATAAAATAAAATAAAATAAATTATGTGTTATGTGTCGGTATAATTCCTATATAATGACTATAAAAATTTGCAATGTTGCGTGCGCGTTATTATATGGTATAATGATTGACTTTTTTTTTCTTTTTTTTTATTAACCCAAGCATAATATCCGAATTTTAATTCATATGTGTGTGTGTAAATTTGTGTATACAATACAATATAATTTAGAAATGTTCAACTTTATAGCAGCGTACTAATTGTATATGACTATTGCTTAACTATAATTTTATAATTGACTGACACAGATAAGATGCGACAAGAAATAATTGCAAAAAAAAATAAAAAATAATAATAAAAATAAAATTTATTAAATTGATTTAAATTATCTGAAATAAAAGTGGTGCAATGTTCATATATATATATATTTTTATAAGGCATATAACCATATATGTAAATGTAAATGCATTTTATGAAGGCGAAATACGAATATTATAATTAATATCATGAAAAGCACATATAAATAAAAATGAATGATATATAAAATCATATAATACGTAATTCTATATAGGTATATATGTATTAGGACTTAATTTAGTTTTCACCCATTTTGTACCGAATTTATTGTTACCGGTGGATGTTTATGGTTCGCCTAGGTTTACCCATGACTTTTTTAGTCGTTTATAGGATAGTCAAAGTAGATCCATTTCTTCGCCAGTTACACCCACACACACACACACACACACCATAGAAAACTATTTCAACCTTCGAGCTGATTCATCCAATAATATATTTGTAATTCATTGCCGTTGAACTTTTTCGATTGTCCATAGATAATGGCTTGTTCCCTCTAGTAACACTGTCCATAGTTTGTCCGCAATATTTCTGCATTATATGTAGTAGTCCGTAGTTTCAATGCGAGGAAATTATCTATGGATATCTTACGGATGTCCACTGGAATTTTATATGATTAGTGCAATCCTGTCAATGGGTTTTTATATAAAAAATATCCTTGCATTATCCTTATATTTCCGATGGTAATTTCTACGGATTCTCCTTTTAAGTATTTTTCGTTGCTATTATTTCACAGAATATCCATAGTATTTATATTCAAATTTTTTTTTTTAGCAGATCCACGGATTTCGACAAAAATATCTTTGGATCGTATATGTATTTTGGCGCAAGTAATACCCGTGAATTGTCTGTATTAGTAGAATAAATTTTTTTTTTAAATGTTGAACGATGGCAAAAATTCATCGATTGTGCATTTTTTTTTTAATTTGTAATAAACAAGAAAAAAAAAACCGCTGATTAAATCCATGAAAAGTCTTACAAAATGTCTAGGAAATACATAGGTTTGAGTTGGTGGTTGTTTTAAAAATTATGAAAATAAATTTTAAAAGAGTAAGGATTATATTATATAGATAAGCGAAATATACAAAATTTGAACCACTGTTTTGGATAATTGGTGAAATAAATTATGAATGCAATACCGCGCGGATATATGTTGGACATATTACCCTGCGACAATCCTAAGATTTCAATTGATCTAAATAAAATACTATGAAATTAAGTGGAAAATTTATGGACATTCATTGGACAAATCGCAATATATCTTCTGCATGGAAAATATGTAAATTTTTTCCACGGAAATTTTTCTCATTTTTCAAAGTACGGGCAAATTGTTATTAGGATTATTAACATCAAAACTATCACTACTATATTGAATCTCTAAAAACCACTTTTTACATATTGTATACAATGGGGAGCATGATCACCATAACACATTCTTCAAACAATACATTTTTTCTAAAATAAAAATATTGAGAAAGGACATTTCGCAAAACGGTTTTATCACTTTTCATTTTTTATAGAATAACAAAATTAATATTTTCGCAATTGATAATGTTTGGTGACTTTTATTGAGAAATGTCTAAACTAAGTAAAAAAAAAAAATAACTTCTATACAATTATCAGTCACAATTGCCTATATCAAACGAAAACTTAGTTAAGATACTAATAAGTGTACTCGTATCTCGTATAGTTGTTATAAATGTAAAAAATGATATTAATATCTGTGTTGTAAATAAATATATATATTTATTTATAAAAATTTTGTTTTGTTTGTTTTGAATTATAAAAATCACTTTTAATTATTAACAAAATGCAAATTTATTGTTGTTGTTGTTGCTATTAATTTAAAACCAAAAAAAAAAAAACAAAATTTAATTTAATATTTTTAGACTTTATATTTATATTATATGTTTTGTTATTTGATATAAATTTTCTATATATGTCTTATTGAGATATTGAGACTATATAATTTATATATCGCGCGCATATTATAATATTTAAAATGTAAACAAAAAATTTGTGTTTATTCATTTCATAATCATTTTTTTTTGTGGTACCTTTTTTTTTTTATACGAGTAGATACTTATAATGTGTTCCTATATTTATATATATAGGTAAAGTTTGGTTTGGTTTGTATTAAAATAATATTTTTTTTTATTCTCTTTTTCAATGAGTGAAAAATAATGTCCATCCTGCTGATGCATATAAAAAGATATATATAAATATATGTATAAAAAGTTGTAGATTATTTATACATAAAATATTTTTTTTACATTCTGTTATTTATCCAAAAGAGATATAAAGATATATTAATAAAAATTATATTTTTGTACATTATAATAAAAGAAAAAAAACAGATAACAAAGAAACAAAATAAAAAAAAAAATAAAGTCAGACTTCATAACAAATATTAAAATAAAAATAAAAAAAAAAAAACACCAACAACAAAAATATCGAGAGATGTCAAATTGAAACAAGTCTGCGCTTCTGTCAATTAATTTTTGATTTGGAATCGAAGACTATGCCGACGGGTATGTGTACAAATATCAATAAAATATTTTTTAAATATATATATATTTATATATATTCATATTTGTATATATATAATATGAATGAATGGAAGGAATGAATAAATGGATGGATGGATGGATGGATGGATGGACGGACGGACGGATGAACGAACAGTAAGACGTCACTTTAAAGTTTAAAAAACGTACACGATTAATAAAACATTTTTTTGTTGTTATAAAAAGTTATAAAATAATAAGAATTTAAATTTCTTAATTTTTAATAAAAATTTTTAACATACCATTTAATGTGAATCATTTAATGGTTAATAAATAATAATTTTTCTATATATATGCCTATTTTGTATATAGTACAATATATTAACATTTTAAATTTAAAATTAAATATATAATACGCGCGTGATATTATTTATGTAATTTTATATTTTTTAAAAAATTTATGAGATGGTTTTAATAATTTTTATTATCATTTTGCAATAACATTTTGAGATATATCCCTATTCACATACTAACACATACAAATAGATATAGATATTTGTATATATCAAAATATTTTAATAATTGTTTGTGTATAACATGTAATTAGAAAATATCTTCATATATTGTAATAACATATTATTATTTCTTTAGATTTTTTTTTATACTATAATCCATCCATTCATGGTATAGTTATATAGATGATATGGATACGTATACATAACCTATACCTTTTATATATAATACTATATTTATGTGTATATTATATTTTAATTGAATTAAAATATAAGATTTTATAAAATATATGTCGATTTATGAAGTTTTTATATTTGGTAATTTTATTTGAGATGAAAAATATATTCCCGCTTAACAAGATCATTACCATAGCGTGGGACTGTAATTGATTAATTTTGACGTGATCATTGATTTTTTAATGTTTAAGATTATATTTACTATATTATCATATTGACAGATTTTTAAGGTGTGAATGGAACAACGTTTTTTTTTTTTTTTAACATAATGTAATTTGATATTATATTATAAGTTTTATAAATTATAATAGTATATTTTATCATATATTTACACATTTATGCACTTATTAATATATATATAAATAGCATAAATAGAGTATCCTTTAACGAAATTATATTACACAATATTAACTTGAATGTACTACGTTGGGGTGCAAGGATAATAAATATATCATTTGTTTTAATCCTGTGTATAAGAATAAGTCAGTTAACATTATATAGAAATATGAAAATGCATTATGCATTTCAAAATAATATGATGTTAATTATAAATCCTTTTTATATTTTTTTATTAAACATATATTTTAGTGTTAATCTATAAGAACTTTCTTTTTTATACATGGGGGTGGATAATGTGTTTATTTATATTGAATAGCATTCCAATATTTTTCCTATGTAATGGATTTTATGTTGAAATTGTCATATGACATTTTGCGTGTTAGCTCCTTGTTTACGGGATATAAAGTTCAGTATTTTATTTGGTAGTTGTATTTGAAAAATTCTCATAATTTTCAATAAAAATAATAGTAACATTAAAGTATATGTATTACAGATAATAAAGAACTTAAATTATACAAACTGAAACATTGTTTCAAAGCAAAATTTAAGAGTGTCAATGTTATTCTGTTTTAAACTGGGGAAAAAAAAAATTATACTGAAGCTACGAAAATGATTAATTCGGCGTATTGGGAGATAATTATGTTGGTGCATTAACTGTCCAGGACCTGAAAAACAGCTTGAAATTAAAGAACTTCATACTTTAATTGATGAAAACCCAACTCAAATTCAACAAGAACTTGGAAAACAGTACACATGAGCTAACCGTAGACAACAAAACAGTCGACGTTTGTTTGAATTTACATTTTTGCACACAATCATTACTTGAGATGATACACCTAAACGAAGAAAATCATAGTTTGATCTAGTGTTATTGTGTGTCTGGTGGGCTTGGAAATAACTTATCTGCTACGAACTTCTAGAATGTGGTCAAACTGCCACGGTTGAATATTATGAAGCTCAAAATAAAATAATTGTCTGATGCATTAGAGAAAAAAAGATCATGAAGGTGGTGAAACTGGTCTGTATTTTTTGCTAAGCAAAAAGTTTGGTTTTCATAAATAATTAAAGTAATAATAATAACTGAGTTAAATGAATACATACAATATTGAATCTACAGTCAAAAAGATATTTAATCATTTAGTGATATTGTTTTCAATATCTTTCTTATAAAATTCACAGATGTCCTATGACTTTTATGGGTCACGCTTTATATTTTATATTTAACATAATATTTTATCATAATAATAAATTTATATAGTATTAGAATAGATGCGATAAAAGTGAAAGCACTAAAGTTCATCGAAGTCGAAAGTCATAGTGTCGAAAGTTCATATAGAACAATAAATTAATAATATTATATTATTATAGGGTATTTTTTCGTACAATTCATATAATGCTTCAAATAGTTAGACGGTCACTCATTCAGAACAGATTCAATTTAATTGTTTTCTTAAATATTCTATGTATTTGATTACAAAATACAGTCACATAAATAGGATAGATGTATAGTAAAGAAAGAAAATAATATAAATTAAAATTGATTCTCCTTAAATCGGTATGATAAATGCTCACAACATCGTATACGTTTATGTGAAATGTCTTTAATAAACAATTAAAAAAGAAATATTCTAATATTATATAATTCTGTCAAATTTTAAATATATCAATATAAAAATGTAATGAGTCATTCATTTTACTCACACATGTATACACAATTATAACTATTCTGTCTATACACATATCAGTATATGCTATACAGAGTATAGGAAGAATAGTTGATAAATTTAAAATATTTAAATTTAAATTAATATTTCTTATTTTGTTTTCTTCATAATGTATATATAAAACAACAAGATGTTAATATATGCATCATCATATCCCACGCTTAATTAATGCTATATACATATATATAATACATAAATATATGGACGATCCAAAACATATGTATGTAATTAGTATAAAATAATATTTTAATAAGTTGATTTCGTTGATAACGTATAAAGAAATAAAATTTCTATTAAATAAATTTAATTATTAATTGTCTATATCTATTGTATAAAATAAAAAATAAACTTAACGATGTATTAATTTGGGAAATGATACCACTCGTAGAGTATAACATTTATAAACATTAAATAAAATACTTTAAATAGATTTTGACTCTTTTATTTGTCGATAATCGTTGTAAACATTTGTAAATTAAGGATTTATTTTATTTTTATTCAAAAAATATAAAGAAAATAAAAAATAAATGTTACGTAATCTTTTGGGATGAATTTTGAAAATAAGGATTTATCACTTTTATATATTATATGCTATTTGCGATGTAAAGGGGAATGTTCAAAATATGTATGTACAATTTTCGCACGACACATATTACAAATTTTAGATTTATTATATACATTTGTGTACATATATATATAATAGTAATTGAGTACCTAATGAATTGTCAAATTGTTAACCTTTTATATAACCAATTTTTATTTAAGTTATATCTTAACAAATTTATAAAGTCAAATAATTATTAATAGAAATATTTGCATTTATAATATGTGGAGGGTAAACATTTTACTTACATTGAGGCTTTGGCACATTTCTTTTTACATGCATCCATTTATATGTTGGTTGTTGTGATTGTTGTTGTTGCTGTTGTTGTTGTTGTTGTTGTTGCTGTTGCTGTTGAAGTTGCTGCTGTTGCTGCTGTTGCTGCTGTTGATGTAGATGTTGATGTTGTTGTTGATTTTGTGGTGACATACCTGGAATACCGGTAGTTACTAATTGATTTAATTGATTTGTACCACTTTGTAAACTAGACATTGTAACGCCTAAACCAATTTGATGGGCCGTTAGACCAGCACCACCTAATGAATTTTCTATATAACCACTATGATGATGATGATGAGAATGATGTGAATGTGAATGATGTGGATGTGCATGATGCCATGTTGATGTTGACGTTGTACCATGCTGTTGTGATTGTTGCTGTAGTTGTTGCTGCAGTTGTTGTTGTTGCTGCTGCTGCTGCTGCTGTTGTTGCTGTTGTGATTGTGAACCGTTATTTGGTGTAACTAGAATATCATCACCAAGGCTATATGAAGGTGTTAAAGATGATAATTTATCATCAGTTGGTGAATGTAAATAAATATTATTTCCTGAATGATTTTGGCTATACATATAATCTAAATTTGTATAACTTAAACCATTATCTGAACTAATTATATGTGAATCTTGTATGACATTTGTTTGTTGTCCATTATTAACCGATGTTTGTGTATTATAATTATATGTGGAATGAATACTATTATTACCAGTACCACCTGTAGCATTTGTATTACTATTAGTTGTACCACCAGGTCCAGCCCCACTTCCATTTCCACCAATTGAAACACCTCCACCACCGCCGCCGGTATTAATTGTTTCATTATCATAAAAATTTGCATCAGTTGGTGAATGATTTGTAGCATTTATACCATATTCGGCTGCAGACGGACTATATAAATGTGGATGATAGATATGATTTGTTGATGAATTTGATGATGTTGAGGTAGGTGGACTATTTGGTGTATTATTCGTTTGACTTTGATGATGTTGATTATTATAGATATTATCCGATTGATTATTTGAAATTATAGAAGAATTTGAATGTTGTTGATTATGCATATGATTTTGATGGTGATTATGATGATGATGATGATGATTTTGATGATGACTAGAATTAAAATATGAATAACCACCAGAACCCATATCACTTGTTTGATATCCTGATGTATGATGCGTTGAATGATGATTACCACCATACATACTAACGTCCATCATATTGAACGGTAACAATATTAATTTTATTCTGTTTTTATTATATTATTAAATTAATTTTGTATAATCGATAGAATTTTATAAAACTCTTTCATACAATTATTCATAAATATTTAAATGATGAATGAAAATAACTGCAAACATTAATCAATCGTATACATAAAATAACGATATTTATTATAACTTAAACTATATAGGTAAGGGAATTTTTATATATGTATTATTGGTATTATCACAATATTATTTATATAATTATTAACAAAAAACTGTATATGGTTTACTTTACAGTTTACACAATTTTTTTTTCTCTTATACACATTGATCATAACCGATCATTTTTATATTTTAGAATATTTAATTAAAAAAAAATACAATATATTAATTAGAATTTATTAAGTATTTAATAAATTATAAATAATAAATAATTTAAAAGAAAAAAACAGAAAAAAAAATAATAAATATTAAGAATTGTTAAATATTTATAATTATACCATAAATTATTGATTTATTACCACGCAATTTTAGCAGTTTTGGTTTGTTATTTCTTTATTGTATTTTAGTTAGTTATTTTTTAAATCAATAAAAGAAAAAAAAAAAAAAAGAATAAATGAAAATAAATAAAAACACAAAAAACACTTTATGTTACATGTGTTCATTTTACCGTCACTAAATATATTTTCAATGTAAATTGATCACTCACTTACAACTAAAACCACATCACACTGAATGGTTTTGCTGATTGTTTATTATATTTTTCAAATTTCAATCCAATTTGCAACTGTATTTTGGTCTCATGTTCATACTAAACTTATTTAAAGCTCTCTCACTCATTTCTTTTGATAAAATAAATATAAACTTTATCATATTTTCACAATATTTTTCTCTTTCTGACACATAATTTTTGTATAAAATAAATAATTCGACTGATAATAAGTTATTTTTATTTACGTTTGTGTTTTTTATATACAATTTATACTTTCATAGTTAGGCTACAGAATATATACATTATATATATATATAGAAATAGACATATTGATAACAGTGATATCCTGTTATAAGATTGCAACAATAATAAGGCATAATGTAAACTGTATTTTACAGGATATTTTTCGTATAAATAAACCGGTATTTTTTCACTAAATATGAACAATAAAGAGTTGTAAGTTGTTGGCATGTTATAAATATATAATAATAATAAGCTTTTAAGAGCGAAACAAATATATAAGAAGATATATTTTCTTATTAATAATATAAAAAATTTATTAACTAATAAAATATTTAATGTTTTATTTTTCTGCACATGGGAACATTTTTTTAAAATAAAAATATTTAAATTTTATTAAAGAATACTTTTGATCGGAAATGATAAACTATGGAAACCGAAATTACCTGCACGATTAATAAGATATCACCTATTTCTATCACAAATAAAAAAAAAAACATATACAACAGGATACTGTTATACTAATATCTACTAAAAATTATAATTAGTTGTAAGAAAATCTACAATTAAAAATCATTATAATATTATATATCTGTAATATTATTTTTCAGACTATACTAGTAATACTTGTACAAATCTTTAGTAAACAAAATAGCTTACAATATATTCGCATTACAATGAAATTGAACAATTAAATTTTATTACAATAATTTTAGCATTGAAAATGTCATAAATAATATCCTTAAAATAATATTGTCCTCATCACATAATAATATTCTAAAACTTATTGTGATTGTGAAAGACAAAACTATATATATTAAAATGAAATAAAAGACAAAATAAAAAGCTTTCTTCTCTTTAGTGATGTGTGTGTGCGCTTGTTGATAAAATTTATATAGCAACAAAGGTGAAAATGTGTATACAATTAATGAAGGAGCAAGAAAACTATATATATGCGCATATACAAAAACATTATTTTATTCAATTAGAAAAATAAATAGGTGTGGTTTCCATTCATATAAATTTTTAACCAATTATATTACAGACTAACAATTTTAAATGGATTGGGTAAAAAGTTTATTTATTATCAATAATATTTTCCTACGTTTTTTTTTTTTATTTTTATAAATTCAATGTTTTTTTGATACTGTTATTGTTATTATTTTGTGATAATAATTTCTATCTAATGAATACGTACAGTATGCCTGGATAAATTATTTTGTATCATTATTTAAAGTGTGATAAATATTATACGAATTACATAAAGATTTTAAATAATAAAAGCTATTATTATTCTTGCATAACACATGTGGATGTTCATGAGCTATGCCAAAAGAAATTAAATATCCTTAATGCTGTTTTATAAAAATGTAAAAATTATATGTACATTTTTTACATTTTTTTTTATTTATATACTGGTTTTGGATAATCTGGGCAGTATAATTTCAACAAGTAAAATAATGTAAATCTAACTGAATTTCTCTGTCTGTCAAAATTGAGCTTATTCCGTTAAAACATCCAACGGTATACGATAGAAAGATTTGTTCTGCTAGTCGTATATGTCTATTGAGTAAAATTTAACAAAAATATCGACTAAATAACTTCAGTCTATTTTATCAATTTTTTTTTCCAATATCCTCTTCTCTCACCAGATAGAAACTTACATAGTACACATTTTCCCTTACAGTCGTCAAAGAAATGAATTTGATTATCTTGCAAATTTAAAATTGAATCGTTTGTGAAAGACACTAGTATTTGCATAATTTTATATTTACTATTACCAGGTATAATATTTTGAACTGTAATGTATTTTATATATATATCTTTATTTTAAACTTATTTATTGCGGTATATGAGATCATCAATAATGTATTAATTGTATAAAAACTATATATAATAATAATAATAATAATAATAATAATAATATCAAAACACAATAAATAATATATTAACATAAAAATCTGTAAATTCGTTAAAATTTAAATTTAAATGTTATATGTTTATTTGATAAGGAAAATAAATAAAAAAAAAAAGACGAATTGTGAAAATGATCGATTATATCGTATGATCATTAACTAAATGTAAGTTATATATAGAATTGATTTTTGTCACTCAAACGTTTATATTGATTTAGAATATATCATATATCACGTTCACATATTTGAAGTACCTTTATAGGTAATTGCAATTTATTTTTAACTTTATTATTGCGTATGTCTCTATAGGAGTATAATATACAATTGTATTGTTAATATATATTTTTATAATTTGCAGTGATTTGTAATGTTTTTATGATAAAAAATATATTATATATAAAATTTATGAGTTTATTTATAATTGATGTTATTATATGTATTATATATATCACGGACACCTATCTATATTTCAAAAATGTTCATGGTTAGTGTGTGCCATGTTGTCTAAATATATATTGTACATATAACATATTATATAAATAATAATTATAAAGGCCATTAAAAAAAAACGCCATTATCAATTTGTATATAAAGATAATTCGTAAAAAATAGGCAAATTTGATAATTTATAAAGTTTGATATTATGATGGAATGGTTTGTTTCATTTGTAATGTATTATTCTGATCGAATAACTCGAACAACTACAATAGAACCAAACAATAACATCCAGATCGTATACTATACATCAGTTTTTATTAAGTTTGCACTATAGATACGATGCACAAAATGTTTATATTTCCACTGAATTTCGGTTTGATCTGCCATTATTTTCTTAATAATTTTGTGAAATATTCGCGATATATTTCTGTAGTCTAACCTCTGGCTGAATCGTACCTATATCGAAGGATTTATTTTATAATAATCAGTAATGTGAATCTTAATTTGATTATATATATTTTTGGAAATTAATTTATTCATTCATTCACTAACGGAAAAAGAAAGGCAAAAATCAAATGACAACATTTCACAGAAAATAAAAAATATTTTGAATAGAATAGACTCACAATTAGTTAAACAAAAACTGAAAATCATTCAAGAATTAAAAAATTAACCTATTACTAATTATTAGTAATTATTTTTCGGTATTTATTGTAATACTGAAATTTTTCACCATTTTTCGTTTATGTAATAACAAAAAAAAAACGGATATCTTTGAAAATATAGTGTTGGATGCTAATGCACGCGTGACATGATTAAGAGGATTTAATATACTTTCTGGACCGTCAATAACTGAATATAAATTGAATATAAAATTAAAACATTTCAATAAAAATGTTAAAATATTTATTGTATAGTGATAAAAACGTGTGTGAAAAGTTATTTTAAGTTAATGTAGCATATCTATCCCATATAGATTAATATAGCAATTAGAAAAAAACAGCTTATCGACTGATATCGTTATTACCAAGAATATCCAATCTGGTTTAAAAAAAAATATTCAACAGATTAAAATCAATAAAATTGAAAAAAAAATTTATTACCAAATCACTATAGTTTGGATTTCGTAACAAGCATTCTACAATGAAGTTGTAAAGCTTCAAACGGCTATCAATCAATCTACATGAATTCATAATAAACTATAATATTATATACCAAAATATTAAAAACCAGTTGTACGATGCATAGTTAATGAACCGTGCAGTGGCGACGCTTGAAAAAATCTTTTCAGATTGCAAAATATATTTTTATGGTAGACCAGTTGAAGGTAGACTACATTATGAAAAAATAATAGGAATGTCCACTTATTAAATTTTCCGGAAAATCGACTTTTCTGAATTATCATCTTTTTGAATTACGGACGATAGTTTTAACGGATTTCCAGTTTTGTATACAAAATTGTAAATTATAATCAATTTCCAATATTTCATAGAATAGATTTTTAAAATCGATTTACCCGTTCAATAGATATGACCGATTTTCCATTTGCTGTCATTAACATTTTGTGTGAAATAATTGTACTGTATAAATTTTTTGTACTATTTGGGTGTTCAGTGTTCACTTTATAGAGTACCACAAATTTCTTTAAATTTTCTCTGCCATCGATTGGAAAATCGATTATATCTTTTGAATGCGTGAATAGATTTTAAAAATCTCTTCTATGAAAGATTGGCAGTTGATTATAATTTGCAATGCTGTAACCGAAAATGGAAATCCGTTAAAACTATAGCTCGTAATTAAAAAAGATGATAATTCATAAAACTATAGTTTCCGGAAAGTATAATTCGATGAACACCCAGATTTTTTTTCATAAATTAATAAACCAAATTAAATAAATTAAATGAATAAAAAAAGTTGAATAATTTGTGAAGGGAAATAATCTTTGGGTGAAATCTCAATATACAAAATGTTATTACATTATGATTTAATTTTATAATAGATAGTGATTAATACTATATATTTTTAATAATAAAGATTTGAAGAAATTTTTTTAATACCATTGTCAAATGTAACATTATTTTTTCTCATATTTTTTGATTTTTAGAATTAAAAAAATTGTCGTTTATATTCTGCAAAGTGATTTACATTCGGGCTCTTGCATACAAAAGAATCAGAATGGTTTCAATAAAACCGTAAAATATATATCGTTGATTAGTAACGAACTTCAAAAAACAAATAAATAATACGAGTAATAAATATATTATAATAAAATTCTCATCTTAAATTTTTAATAAAAAATTTAAGATAAAAATAATTTTTTGTTTTCTTACCTTTTTTATCTTAAATATTAATTTTTGTTAAAAAAAAAAAAAAATTCATAACAAAAATTTAAAATACCAAAAAAATAAAATAAAAAAAAATAAAAAATAGACAACAATAATAATATTTTTGAATTAAAAAAAAATTCACTTGATAACAATTTTTTTTATCAATATCTATTTTTTTTTTCCATTCTTCAAAAAATATATACATAACTGAAATTATATAAATTCTATTTAATTCTTTTTAACCGATAGGGAATTCATTATATCTACCATACGCATATACATATAATATTATAAAGTGTTATGCTAAGCGTTAAGTCAAAATCATTTAATCCCATTTGATCGAACTGAAGATCAAGTAATTGAATTAAATATTAATCAAAAATTATCTGCTTCTGACAATATATGTACACCCGATAATCTTACAATTTTTATATTTTAATCTTTACGTAAGCACTATGTAATCACATTTTATATTTTATATAGTTTAATTTAAATGTACAGAATAAATATTATAATATATATTTTTATATGTATTTTTTATATATATATATATATATTTTATATGTATGTGTATAAACGTTAAAATATTAAATATATATAACATATCCGACATATACGGCATAGAAATTTTATATACTATTTTAAAAAAATTATAGACTTTGTTGTTGTTGTTGTTGTTGTGGTGGGTGGTATATACCATATTTGAAATTAAATTTAATATTACTATAATATTATAAAATTATTAATTATTGTAATATTATTTACGGAACTTGGAAAAGAAATTATTTAGTGTATTTGTATCCATATGACAGTTCCCGGAAATTCTACATTTATATTAATATAATTTTATATATTTATAGAATAATAATATTATAGAAATATAATTTTATTAAGCATATTTTTGACAGTTTGTATATAAAGTGTCAAAATTTCAGTCAAATGTCACCATTATTATATGTTTTAATACAAACGAAATATCTTTTCTATTCAATATTTTATATTTTGGATACTCTTTGATGTGTTATTTTTAATAAATATATATATATACACCTATGTACACTTATACAATATATATCTTTGTAAACATTATATTTACAAGTAAATATATCTTTTATATATATTCAATAAGATAATTTAGGTATATTTCAAAATAAAAA
Source organism: Bibio marci (assembly GCA_910594885.2). Taxonomy (NCBI): domain Eukaryota; kingdom Metazoa; phylum Arthropoda; class Insecta; order Diptera; family Bibionidae; genus Bibio; species Bibio marci. The sequence goes on along the minus strand of OU343114.1, from coordinate 24,355,655 downwards.
TAAGAAATAATTTCATATATATATATATATAGCAAAAATTCACAAAGGTAAGGCTCTTATACTATGTCTTCAGAAGTATATATATATATACCATATATAGGATAGATATGGTTGGTATATAATATACATATATGAAATTTATAAACAGTATATATAGAGTAGATAGATAGAAGATGATTTAATTTAAACGTAATTCTATATAATCATCAAATATTAAATATATAATATTGTATTATGTGCATACAACGACGACAATATAATGATGAAATTATACATGAAAATTATCGATGTGCAAACATTTGATATAAAAAATATATATATATAAAAAAAGTAAATATAAATAAAAAACGTTTGTTCTTTTATCCCATGTGTGTATGTGATATGGAATATGTGTAACTATAAATTGTATCTATATATATTTTATAAATATATCAAGAGAAATGTGTTTTATATTATTATCAAAAAAAACTTATACCTATATGGAATTTGTTGTAATCATTTTGGGCTATCATTTGATATCTTTTTGAAATAATCCTAGAATTAAATAGGATTTAAGTTATTTTGATTACACACAAGGCATACAAAATGTTTCGTTTTGCGCTCACAATATTTATTATCAGATATCAGAAATAAAAAAATAGGTGTACATAAACAAGTAAATTGTTTTCAAAAATATATAAACAGTAAATATGAATATATATATATATAGTTTATTTATATACAATATATATATTATATACATACAGAACAGTAGTAGATCAATGCATTTAATACTATACTATATGTACAGTGTTGGCCAAACAAATCACAATTGATACGCAGTTTAAAAGAAGTTTTTTTTTAATTTTAATATTTTGTAGAATAACACTGTATTAATTAACTTATTTATCACATTTATATTTTTCCATGCCACCGCAGAATTTGTCTTTATTTATACATTTTTCGGTTGTGTCTTGTTTGGATCTATCTATATAATATAGAATTTTCTATATATATATATATATGTATGGGTGTGTATGTAGGATTAAGATCTGGAATGAAAATTCAGTAAATCATTTTAAAATATAAAAACTATATATTTTCATATTTATATGTTTTATAATTAATCATTACCTTTTATGGCTGTGGAAGTATAACAAAATTGTACACAAATCATTAATTTACGGTAGCTGTCATTGCAAGAAAAGTTAATCAGATTATGATTAAACTACGATAAAATGGGTTTCATCAAACAAACGCAATTGACCGTTTTTGCAACGTGATTGACGCGATTTTATGTTAACTGGTTATGATCTTTTCAATTTATATTTTGATTTATTCTCATGTAATATGTTTTTTTACTTGTTAAATTTGCAAATTAAATTCTATAGAAATAGTGTTTTGATTTTTTTTTTACAATTCACCACCAATTTGTCTACATTTATGTATCGATAGATTAGTTATTAATTCATATATTGTTATGTGTGAATCGTTCATAGCTTTGTGTGGAGACAATGTTCGTCTCTGACTATTGTCTATATTTTCTGGAAAATTCAATTTCTGATTTCATATACGATATTAATGATAACAACTATTTTTCAGTATGAAAATTACTGATAAAATTTTCTTATTTCAGTATCAGAATTAAACTCGTAGTCTACCGAATAGATTAACATGCTTTCTACTAACCGTAGCGTCAATGAATAACTTGTATAGTCTATACAATAATCAGATCTTGGCTTGGGTCGTGATTTTTAGCGTACCACTGCAAAAAAAAAAACAACATTTGTAGAGAAAATTACTTTGTATATAACTATGCCCTTATTATCTATATCGACAATTTTTAAACATAGAATATTTTACAGATAAATATTCTTTTGAGTGTATCTATAGTAACAATTTTGTATTGACTAATAATTTAATTTGGTAGAGATAATTTCACATAAATATAATATTGTTTATATTGTTAACACAATTTTTTTTTATAAATAATTAATTTTTCTCAAATAATAATTCATAATCATTTTACTGTCGTTTTCGTACTTAAATTAAAGCCAATTTTTCAAATAATATAATACAATGCATTTCGTTTTGTTTTGGACAACACTGTACGTATATAAATATTGAAAAGGTGTTTTTTAAGGGTGATACGTTTTTCAGTAGCATGCGATAATTTCTCAAATCATGCTTCATTTATTTATTTATTTTTAAATTCTATTTTTTGTATACTGTGGCAAAAAAAATAAATAAAATGTAACGTTTAACACTTCAACAAAGTTTACAAATTATACAATCCTATTTTAAAAATCAGAACATATAGTACACCAAGATTATGAAAATAATGAGATCCTTTATACATCCACAAAAATCGAGTGTATGATATGAATTATTTGTTGTTTGTATATCATTGGTCCACCGTATTCTTTTCGAAATAATGAGCATTACAATATATTTGGTGGCGGTGGTCGTTACAGAATAATGAGTTGTAACTAGTTAAATAAGTAAGTTTTATTTGATTCCAAAATTGAGTGTGTCGTTAAAGAAAGTATTGAACTAATTGATTGGACTATGTAAGTACTAGCTAGTTCATGGTATACATTTGCCGCAGATATTATTTTCCAACATTATATGTCATCCATTTATGTTTTAAATAAAATGAAAACATTTTGGCATTTTAGTTTTTATGTGTTTTATTTTTTTGAAGTTGTGTGTATAGCTCTTAAAAAAACACTCTATATATAAAAATATGAGACATATAAAGACTTACGCACGACAGTATATATAATACAATACTCATACCCATATTATATTGTATAGATTTGAATATTATTTTGAAATACTGTGCATAATTTTTTTTTTTTTAATTTTTCTTAATGAATTTAAACTTTATTTATAACATATTATTTATTATTTTTACATGGCATATCAGACAACACCGAAAATACTAGAGATATACATATTTATTAATTTATGACTATTTTTTTTTTTTATGATATGTATTAGCAGGTATTAGTTATAGTTGTATATATTTTGTAAATGTTATAAGCTTTTATGTCTGCGACAAGCAGTTTAATTTTAATTTTTTTAATTTTTATTGTATATTATTCATTGTTGTTTGTTTAAGATTTTTTGTTATATTTTATATTTATTCATATGATATCTATTAAATAGGCACAATAAATTTTTATACCGCACAACAAATAAATACAATAACAATATGATGATTCATATCCATATATTTTCGTATCTTATTTATGGTATAAGTATTATGTTACGATGTACTTTTATGTGTAAATATTATATATATATAACGCAAGAATTATTTTAATAAAGCGGAATCATTGAAAATTAAGTTCTTAACTATTGTATTTCGATTACATTATACTTACTTACTTACTCCATGGCGTTACAACCCGGGTGCGGTTTTAGCCTTCTCCAACACGCTTCTCCAACCTGACCTATCCGCAGTTAACGTCTTCCAATCCCGAATTTTTAGGATCTTTATATCACAGTTTACTGCATCTAGCCATCTGGCCTTAGGTCTTCCGGCTCTCCTTCTACCCTCCGGTTTACCATTTAACAGTTTTTTTGGCACACGCTCCTCCTCCATGCGTTCTACGTGTCCAAGCCATCTCAATCTATTGATCTTGATTGTTTTGATAATATTTGGTTGACCGTACAACTTGTCTAATTCAATATTGTATCGTCGCCTCCAACCATTCTGTTCTTTGACGGGACCAAATATGCCACGGAGTACCTTTCGTTCGAAAATCCGAAGTAGTTGTTCCTGGTTTTGTGTCATGCACCAAGCCTCCGACCCATACGTTAATATTGGACGTATTAAAGTTGTATATAGCTTGCACTTAAGATCTCGTTGTAATGTTTTCGATCGGAATTGTTTTTTTAACCCGTAATAACATCTGTTGCCAGTTGCTATTCTGCGGCGTATTTCCTCTTCAATATCATTTTCAACATTTATCAACGATCCTAAGTATACAAAACTATTGACTATTTCAAAATTGTGTTCTCCAATATTAACCGTTTGATCTCGAATTCGTGATGTATTCGTTGCCACCAAATATTTCGTTTTTTCTGCATTCACTTTGAGACCCAGACCTGATGCCTCCTTTTGCAACGATTCGAAAGCATCCTTGACAATTATCATATTCCGACCCATTATGTCTATATCATCAGCATACGCTAACAATTGACCCGATTTTGTGAAAATCGTGCCTTGTTTATCAATATTTACGCCCCTCACTGCCTTTTCCAGCGTAATATTAAATAGCAGTGTTGATAATGGATCGCCTTGTCGTAGTCCATCAACCGTCTCAAAATGATCAGATAATTATCGATTACATTATGTGTATGGTTAATTCAGTAAACAATTTAGATATTCTTCTCGTTATGTGCTCCGGAATAAATACGATTAAAAATTAAACAATGAATATACCAACATTCTATCTTTTGTATACAACGATAATCCAGTATTTTAATGCTCTCCGTAAAGCAAAATTTGTCAAACTCTTCAAAACATATATATATTTGGTTTTGCAATTTGATCCAGAATCCCTTTCATTTGGTGCATTTATTAATGCGGTGAAACAAAACATTTTACTTTGACAAAATATACGTTAATTATTTATAAAATTTGTGTTCAAACGGTCCTCCAATAATTACTGATCGCTAATATGTTCCGTATATGATTATATAGTTTATATGCCACATAAGGAGTTTAATTATCTGTTCGCCTGGATAATATATATGCAATATTTAAAAGAAATCATTTCATAAATGTTTGTATATTATTTCGTCTAATTTTATGATTAGCGTTTGTAATTTTCTGCAGTAATTTCTGCTGTACAATATAATACAATAAATATAAATAGTATAAAACAACATGAGCTAATTAATAAATTTTTAAAAACATGTACAACTTAAGAAATATATGCATGTATTGGTTTAATAATGTGCTGATATTTTAATTTCTAAATCTAATTAACATTCTTAACATTTTCAGATATGTAAAACTATTATGGGAAATATATTCAGATAACTAATGTATTCTACAGTAATTAATATCATTGAATGGAATTTTATATAATCCGAATGTTTAATGTTTTTGATTATTGTTAAAGTGTTAAATATTATAATATCACGTGAACATATTATTTTATTGAATGATTTCATAGCTTCGTGATCAATTTGTTTATCACTTTTATTAAAATTGTTTTATTAATTAATTATATAATCACCATCCTTTTCTATTACATCTTTCCAATGTTCTACCTATTTTTTGATTCCAAATATGATTCTCGATATAGAAAAACAAGGTTTTTTCTTATAAAAGTTGTTTAGGTGGCTTTCGACTTCATCCAATGAACTGAACTGTCATTCAAACTATTCTGCAAAACCGGAATAGATAATAGTCCGAAGGATGAAGGTTTTGAGTGTATAGTTGATTATGCAAAATTGTCAATTTTAGTTGATTCAGTCTTTGTATAGTGTTTTTGACACTTCTGGTCTGGCATGATCATATTGGAAAATTACTCGTTTTCAAATTGAACGTTATTTCTTTATAGCTTTATCCATTCTACTGAGCTATTCACAGTCATATTGAACTAATCCACTGCCAACCTACGAAACCCCAGTAACATTTACAATGAATGCAAGCAAGATTTAGCGATTGGTTCTGCACTTTCACCTACTTTTTTCCAACTTCTTTTTCGTTGAACTTTGTTGTATAGCGCATAGGATACATTTTCATCGCCTGATATTATTCAATCATAAAAAAAGCCTCATTTTTATGCTGTATAAAAAGACAAACAGCAGCCGATATTCGGTTTAGCTTATTTTTTTGAGTCAATGAATGTGATATTCATGTATCGAACTTGGAAGTGAATACTCCTATCTTATTTAAATGGTCAAATGCGAATAAATTAGCTATGTTTAAGCTCTTAGCAACCACTTCAATTGTTATTCTTGGATTATGTTCGAACATAGCACTCACAATAACATCATAAATACTATATATGGTTTAGTGGTTCATGTTAAAAGCATGTCATTCAATCTGGAGTCAAAATAAAATGTTTCTACACTATTCAAATAAATGGCCTACAGAATATTTTTTTTTTGACAATTTGTGCGTTTATTAAGGATAAAATCACTGTCTAGTTAGAGATGGTCACCACACCGATAAAATAACTTTCTGTCCAATAAACAATAAAGAGATCATTTTCATTTTTCATTAATTTATTTAACGAATCTACAAAGTAATTTCAATTACAAAAGCTGTAGATAATGTAAATTAATATATATCAACTGATTTATTTTTTGAAATATAATTGGAAACAGGAATTTCTCTAAGGAAGAAAATTGCTATCATTTTTAAATTTCTTAGGCAATGTCTTCAAAATTTGTAAATTGTCATCATAATTATTTATGAAGATTTATAGTTTTCCAAATTTTTTCGAGGTAGTGTATTTCTTTTTTATTGCACTTTATGCGAGTGTCACATACATCAGCATTTTTTTTCATTATTTAAAGTTGTTTTATGTCAATTATGTCAAGTTACCAAATATATAGGAAATAATAATCTTAAAATTGTACCTTTTTTTTTTTTTTTATTTATTTCTTGCTAAATCACTATATTACCTGCTACAAGTTACTACAACTATTTTTTTACATATTGTATACATATACATATTATGTTTTTGTATGCGTGGTCATTCAAGGATGACGTGTCACAAAAGTATATTTACTTAAGTCAAAAATCATTGTTATTCAATTATTTATTTAGTTTTCTATTGATTTGTAACATTCCAAAAAGAAGATTTTTTAAAATAATCTATACCTTTGAGAATTGAAACCTTTTTTCTCTATTGTTTACGGATAATATGTACAGGATATATTTGTAATGTGGTCAAATAAACATAAATACATACAGCGTATATATCAGATTATAGATAGTTTTGTAATCGATATAAGGATTTATTTATATATTATATTTTTTAACAATAGTTATGTTTTGATGTTATTTGTAGTTGATGTTTTTTTCTTATTGACATATGAATTTGACAATAATTTATTATTTATTACAAACCAATCGGATTATAAATTTAAAATTGAAGATATGTTAAGTAAATATGGCAAATTTAAGGATTTGAAATTTAATCGTATGGTGTTGTAAATTGTGCATAAAAAATTAAATAAAGATTAATTTTTTATTGAAGTATATTCATAATATATCAAGGATTACTTCATTATATTATTTCCTAGTGTTGCGGTATCAGGAAATTGCGTTATATCAGTCATATACGCAACCAATTTTATACAAATATGTGTAGTGTATGGTTTATATATGATAATAAGTCGATTTAAAAATATGTTTGGAATTAATAACCACTATTTAATTGTATACTTGATTATTATTATTATTATTATTATTATTATTATTATTATTATTACTGATTATATTATACATTATTTAAACGTGTATATCTAATTAGTAATTTTAAATAATGAATATATTAAAATGCATACAAGTTTATCTTCGTATAATTTAATAGATTACTATGTGTGTGTGTGTTGATACGTATTACGAACATAAATTTTTGTGCTTTGAAAATGTGTATAAAAGAAAAAAAATTCATCCTATAAACTACATTCAATCATCAGTTGTTGAAGTAACAGTAACAATAACAAAATAAAATTCATAATAATGGCATTCAAAGTAAATATAATAAAATAATAAATTAAAATAAAAAAAAATTTAAATAATTAAAAAATGTTATTTAGTTTTTAATAATCATAAAATTTTTGAAAATTTTCAGTTTATTTCATTACTTGCTATTTTGGCTGTAGCCAGCGGTAGCGGAGTGTATGAGGCCCCTCTATTCAAACCAGCAGTTTCGTATGGCGCTCCATTACTAGGATCACCATTGGTAAGAAGTGTAGCACCAGTTGTTACTAGAGAAGTCGAATTCGCATCTCGTCCACAATACAGTTTCGGGTATGACGTAAAAGATGGATACACCGGTGATTTTAAAAATCATCATGAAATTCGGGATGGTGATTTAGTCCAAGGACAATATTCATTACTAGATGCTGATGGCTTTAAACGTACTGTTGATTACAGTTCTGATGCCATTCATGGTTTCAACGCTGTTGTTTCAAGACAACCAGTTGTTGCCAAAAAAATAATTGTACCCGAAGTGGTAATGCATTTTTTTTTTATAAATCAAAATGTTTTAAATATTTTTATTAATTCTCAATTTATATATATGATATTATAGCCAATCGTTAAGGTTGTTAAACAAAATTTACCAGTACCAGTACCAGCTGTAGTTAGATCATTACCAGTAGTCGCACCAACTTTAATTAAATCAGTACCAATTACCACATCATATGCCGGTCCAACTTTAATCAAATCATCACCCTTATTATCATCCGAATGGTCCGGTTATGCGCCATCAATTCTTAATGGCGGACATATTATTCGTTCATATGATGATGGTCAATATAGACCAGCACCAACTTTAGTTAAATCATCATATGCTGGCGCTTTTACTGGTTATGGTCCAACTGTAATCAAATCTACAGAATTAGTTCCAGCATACGATGATGGTCAATATAGACCATTACAATATCAAGCTCCATATGAGTCACAATATGCATCAAAATATGGTTTCGTCAAACTTCATTAAATCCACTTTAAATTTTTAAGCAAAAAGACGACGTAATATAGAAAATATAAAAAAATAAAAAAAATAAAAAAAAATATATAAATATAAAAAATTTGTTTAATTAATTATTTGTTATAAATTTTATAGTCTAATTAATTTAATTGATAATATATCGAAAGTATTACAATAATTCGGTATACTTTTATATCAAACTGTTTTAATATCAGTTGTGGAAATATATACAATATATAGCATTTGTATATAGATATGCGCGCATAAGAAAGCAAGGTCACTTATATTGAAGAATAATACACGGTTTGATATGGTATCAATTTTGTTAAGTTTGATACATATGGTTTTACATTTGGTATTGTATTGTATAAAAACTACTTTTTAAAATTTAATCATATAATAGTGAAGTCATATACAATACATTTTTGTATAATCGGTAATTTTATTACAATAGTCTCGCACGTTGCGTCATTGAAATGTTCTTTTATACAATGGAAGATACGCGGTATAAGATACAGGATAACGTTACGTTTTATGCAGTTAACTAATTTTTGAGTAAAAAAGTATATTCAAACACAACTTATAATCTGTTAATAAATGTACAAATTAACATAATTTATTCAATTTACTTTCATACAAATCATAATATATTATACAAAATATTATTTAAATAGGTGAATGCAGGTACCACTCTAAACAAATTTATTTAAACTCCCTGTGGCTCATCAGTGGGTGTTAAAGATTTAAGAATAACTGAATATGAATTTGTATATATATATGCTAATCATTCATAATCATTCGAATAATTTAACAAAAATTTTAAAAATGAGAACTTATTAAAAAAAATGTTTTAACTAAAATTAATGTTTCTAAATAATAATAATAATAATAATATTAATTATTAATAACATTAATTTTAGTTAAAACATTTTTTTTAATAAGTTCTCATTTTTAAAATTTATTGTTAAATTATTCGAATTTACCACAATATATGAGAACATTTTTGCATGACATCAGATCTATAATACATTTTTTTCTCTATAGGCCGATTTTATTAACATATTTTAAATATTTTTCCTTATTTTATTAACCAAATCAATAAAATTTTTAGAAAGTTTTTCGATTTTAATTTAAATATAATTTTTTCAGTACATATTTTTATTTACAAAATTTAATCAAAAATTAAACAAAAATTTTTCGACATTTTTTTATACAATAATCTTTTTTTGGTCTCCACTTTGTGTAATAATATTATTAACAATTTTAATAATGAGCTTTAACAAAAGTTGTAGGCGCGGCAGCATATGCAATTGGTGTAGATTTTACAACGGTAGCTGATGCAAGTGGTTCACGTGAAACGACAGCATTGAAACCATTAATAGGATCGGCGGTATAGTCAACAATTCTTTTGAAACCATCAGCATCATTTACTGTGTATTGACCACGTACTACATCACCATCACGACTTTCTTGCTGACTTTTTGAATCACCAGTTAGAGCATCTTGAATATCATATGAATAACTGTATTGTGGATTTGGATCATATTCATCAACGGCTGCTTTTGCAAGAATTGGTTGTGATTGTACAACTTGTTTGACCAAAGTTGGTGATTGTTGATATACCTGTGTTAATGGTGCTTGATATACTTGTGGTACGAGTCCAGCATTGGCAACCGCCAAAATTGCAAATAATGCTACGAACTAAAATATATAAAATTTTATTTTATTTGTATTAAATAAATAAATAAAACAAAAAGAAATCAAATCTTACTTTGAATGCCATTTTAAATTTATTTTTATTAATTTATTATGTGTATTTAAATAAGTTCAATTACTGAATGATTTTTATTTACACATATCTTTCCTTTTATACTAAAAATGTTAACACATATTTTTTAAAGTGACCGCGAATATTATGTGTATATGTAAATAAAAGGTAGACAAGAGTTGAGTGATTACAATTATAAATTTTTTGGTAAGAGAACAAGTTTATATGTTATACACAGACACCATGTGCTTATAGATTGCACAACATTAAATGAGATATTTAAATTAATTTACCATTTGTATGTATAGAAATATATTTATTAATCCAATCCATTTTTTTTATTTTTTTGAAATACAGTATACCATTTACAATTATATCATCTTCAATCTTTTACTTTTGAGTAAACGTAATTAATTAAATTAATATTAATGTTCAATGTTGTCTACAATAATTTTTTTTATAAGTGATTGGTTATATAATATGCGGTAATATACGCATACATACATAATTTGATATACATAATACTTATTATTTGAATATAATAAATGAAAATAAATTATTGTTTCACAATTTGTTGTAACACGATATATTGTAATATGCCGTTCAACATTAAACTGCTATATAATATAATGATAATCTAAGAACAATTATCTAAAGCATAGATGTGTTTTAAAGGGTTTGTTAAGTATTTATAGGAAAGAAATAAAAACTATTTGAAAATATACTTATTTAAAATACTGGAGTAAATTATCTTTCATGATATGCCATTAGCAGTATAAGCGTTTTACCCATATTTACTTATTTAAATTAAAAATTTGCACAAACACTATTTCTTACAGCGTCTTTCTTAAACGACGTTTTGCAACAGCTTACCAATAAGTCAGGTATATTTATAGCGTGGGGCGTGAAGATTGCTTTAACGTTTATAGAAACTATGTCTATATGTATGATTATACTATGCGCTTACCCACGGGTATTGCTTAAGTTTCCACAGATTTTAAGTTAAACCCACTCCATTCAAACCGATTGAATAAAAATTCATGATAGCTATAGAAAAGCAAATGATTTCATATGTTTCCTTTTTATGTCCTTGGACAGATTTATATAAAATATTGGTGGTATTTTCCGAAAACACAAATAAATGACGGTACAATTAATATGACTATAAAAATTTTAGAAATACTGTTTCAGGACATTCGCTTCAACAGATTAACTTCACATTTTGAAACGATACACTAATCTAGAATATATGTGAAAAAATACGTACAAATTTTATTGTTATTATAATATTAAAAACAATTGATAATGTAATAATTATAATTATGAGTTTTGTTAACTGATATAATTTCATATATTATTACATCATGAAAATAAATTGAGATTAATAAATAATAATAATGAATTTAATTTTAGTATAAACTTAAATAGTAATTTTATTCTGAACACTGACATACACATATACACAAACAAACAAGTTCCCACTATATTTAATGCTAATATAAATATGAATATAATATACATTTAAATGCATTATATATGATACGATTTAAAATATATAAATGGTTAACAAACTTTTTTTAGTATATAAGGAAAGTCTTGTATCAATTGAATATCATTCAGTATCTGAAGTTATTCAAGAACAGTAAAAAAGAATTAAAAACTAAACAATGGCATTCAAAGTAATAATTTTATTAAAATAAGTCTTTTATTTTTGATAAACAATAATATAAATTTTATTTTTATAGTCTGTAGCTTTATTTGCAATTTTGGCGGTTGCCAATGCTGGTGTACCACAACTTTATCAAGCACCTGTAGCACAAGTATATCAACAACAACCAACTTTGGTCAAACAATTCGTACCACAAGTATATCAACAATCACCAACTTTGGTCAAACAAGTCGTACAGTCACAACCAATTCTTACAAAAACAGCCGGTGAAGAATATGATCCAAATCCACAATACAGTTATTCATATGACATTCAAGATGCTCTAACTGGTGATTCAAAAAGTCAGCAAGAAAGTCGTGATGGTGATGTAGTTCGTGGTCAATACACAGTAAATGATGCTGATGGTTTCAAAAGAATTGTTGACTATACCGCCGATCCTATTAATGGTTTCAATGCTGTCGTTTCACGTGAACCATTAGCCGTTAAATCCATTGTATCACAAGTATGAAAAAATTACATTTTACATTATAAAATACTGTTTCAAAATTAACATAATATCTTTATATTTATTTCTATAGCCAATTGTAAAAACTGCACCAATTGCTTATGCAGCTCCAGCTACTTATGTTAAATCAACTCCATTAACTTATGCCGCTCCAACTACTTATGTTAAATCAACTCCATTAACTTATGCTGCACCAGCATCTTATGTTAAATCAGCATATGCCGCTCCCGTATCCTATTATAACTCAGCTCCATTAGCTTATGCTGCACCAACATCTTATGTAAAATCAGCATACGCAGCACCAGCATCATACATTAATGCAGCACCACTTTCATATGCGTCTGCACCAGCATCATATGTTAAAGGAAATTATTATTAATATGAATGTTAATGACAATGACTACGCTAAGAATATTATCAGTTGATGAATTCGAATTTTATAATTATTTAGTTTTAAAATAAATTATTTTTATTAAGGCAATTGAAAAATTTTTATTTATTAAAATGTTCACATTGAATTTAAATAATCATTTTTTATCTTACGCTCCATCTTTGCATGTTATTGCAAATTTATAGAAATTCTTTGAGAAAATAGACTTACAATTAATGTTGATATTACAATCTATTACTCTTTTAAAGTATTTTAGAAAAATTACATAGCACTTATATTTTTGTATGTTTCTAGTAACAGTACCATTTCATTCATTTATTTTTTTGATTAAAATGCATACTAATATAATTATGTGACGACCACCAATAATTCCATTCATCACTTTACCTGTTTGTTTCCAATAGCCCAATAGTGAACAAAATAAGCAATTCTGAAGTCGTTGATAAGACATTGTCGTAAATATTAGAAGAAACACTTTAAAATAACAAAAAATTATTTTTATTATCACTTTAAATTATTTTCGTATCATAAAGTGTTTGTAGCATATTAAACATAAATTAAATACATAAAATAAAATAATTTATATAAATTAAATAAATTTCGTAAACGAACATTTATTTTTTTAATGATCTATATTTTGAAATAATAAATTATAATGACAATGTTAGGAGTAATAATTTCTCTGAAATAATTTTACCGAGACAATAACTATGCCAGCATCGAATTATATAGGTGTCTTTTTAGCTTTTAAAACTATTCTTGCGTCATTCAAATATTTTCACATATATATACGAATAAACTATTTATAATTTTTTAAACATTTGTTCCATTGTTTCACATACTATACTCAGTTCAATTCGCTAAAACGCAATCATGAGAATTTTCCATCATATGTGGAAAAACCTAACTTTGTGGCATTCTGTCACAAAACCATACCAAACGCGTTTAGTTTGTATTATTAATTTTATTGACTATAATCCGAAAGAAAAATTTCACAGAAATTATTGCTCTATTTTTTGTATTATTAGTAAATGTTACTACAAATATTTTCTCCCAATGTTTTCTGTTTCATTAGATTTATGAATACAAATATATTATAATAACAAAATTAAGCTACCAAACTATCTCCCACATTATTCCATATCAAATTTTATTTTATTTAAATCAGTTAGTATAATTAAATATACAATTTTAGTTTTTATCTCCAATTAGTAAAAGTGTGCGTCTTGTAATTTAACATAATAAAAATTACTTTATGTTATTTTAATGCTTTTGTTCTAATATTTCCAACAATTTCTTATCAATGAATTCAGAATTGCTTGTTTTCTACTTATGGAATTATTGGTAATTATTACATAAATTAGCACATAAAACTAGCAAATGCATTTTAATCGAAAAAATAAATAAATACTTTTACTAGAAACCGTATAAAAATAAAAGTGCTATGTAATTTTTCTAAAATACATTAAAATAGTGATTGTAAATAGGAATATCAACATTAAGTTTAATTTCTCAAAGCATATCTATAAATTTGCAATAACATGGAAGATGGAGCGTAAAATAAAAAAATAATTATTTAAATTCAATGTGAACATTTTAATAAATAAAAATTTTTCAATTGCCTTAATAAAAATAATTTATTTTAAAACTAAATAATTATAAAATTCGAATTCATCTACTGATAATATTCTTAGCGTAGTCATTGTCTTTAACGTTGATATTAATAATAATTTCCTTTAACATATGATGCTGGTGCAGATGCATATGAAAGTGGTGCTGCATTAATGTATGATGCTGGTGCTGCGTATGCTGATTTTACATAAGATGTTGGTGCAGCATAAGCTAATGGAGCTGAGTTATAATAGGATACGGGAGCGGCATATGCTGATTTAACATAAGATGCTGGTGCAGCATAAGTTAATGGAGTTGATTTAACATAAGTAGTTGGAGCGGCATAAGTTAATGGAGTTGATTTAACATAAGTAGCTGGAGCTGCATAAGCAATTGGTGCAGTTTTTACAATTGGCTATAGAAATAAATATAGAGATATTATGTTAATTTTGAAACAGTATTTTATAATGTAAAATGTAATTTTTTCATACTTGTGATACAATGGATTTAACGGCTAATGGTTCACGTGAAACGATAGCATTGAAACCATTAATAGGATCGGCGGTATAGTCAACAATTCTTTTGAAACCATCAGCATCATTTACTGTGTATTGACCACGAACTACATCACCATTACGACTTTCTTGCTGACTTTTTGAATCACCAGTTAAACCATCTTGAATATCATATGAATAACTGTATTGTGGATTTGGATCATATTCTTCACCGGCTGTTTTTGTAAGAATTGGTTGTGATTGTATAACTTGTTTGACCAAAGTTGGTGATTGTTGATATACTTGTGGTACGAATTGTTTGACCAAAGTTGGTTGTTGTTGATATACTTGTGCTACAGGTGCTTGATAAAGTTGTGGTACACCAGCATTGGCAACAGCCAAAATTGCAAATAAAGCTATAGACTATAAAAATAAAATTTATATTATAGTTTATCAAAATTAAAAGACTTATTTTAATAAAATTATTACTTTGAATGCCATTTTTTAGTTTTTAATTCTTTTTTACTGTTCTTGAATAACTTCAGATACTGAATGATATTGAATTGATACAAGACTTTCCTTATATACTAAAAAAAGTTTGTTAACCATTTATATATTTTAAATTGTATCATATATAATGCATTTAAATGTATATTATGTGCATATTTATTGTATATTAGCATTAAGTATAGTGGGAACTTGTTTGTTTGTGTATATGTGTAGGTCAGTGTTCAAAATTAAATTACTATTTCAGTTGATACTAAAATTAAATTCATTATTATTGTTTATTAATCACAATTTATTTTCATGATGTAATAATATATGTAATTATATCAGTTAACAAAACTCATAATTATAATTATTATATTATCAATTGTTTTTGTTTTTCATATTATAATACAATATAATTATTGGTACTTATAGTAATATTTGTTCAAAATTTATATAATATAACTCTAGATTTTTTGAACTTCAGTTTTCAAGTTTACTTTTCGGTTTCAAAATTTTGCTTTCACAACAGAATATTTTTTCTTCTGGTTTTAATTTAACTCGTATTGAGATTATTTTTCAAAAAACGATTTTGGTTACTTCTTAGAAATTACATACAATTAACATTTCTCAGGTTGAAAACTGAATTTCAAAAAAACTATTTTTAAAGCAGGGTTTAACACTTCTATCAAAATGGGTTATCTACAAAGGCCCGTCAATATGAGCACTGTTGCTTATGTATGTATTTGTTTCATATATTCTTGATTAGTGTATCGTTTTCAAAATGTGAAGTTAAGCTGTTGAAGCAAATGTTTCAGTAGTAGCTATAAATGATAAACGATTGTCTTTTGTATAATGGTATTAAATGTGAGTGCAGATTTATAGGAATTAATCGTTATTTATTTTACAACACAATTAAATAGTTAAATGAAATATGAAAGTACACCCACATACAATAATATTGAATTATTGCCATAATGCAATGCTATGAATTTCGTCCAGTTAAGTATCAAAACATATTCTGACTTAACAGAAAAAGATATTGTAAAATTAAAAATTACATATGATTTCTTGATATTTTGTATAATTAAATATTAATTATCTTAATGACTGTACTGGGTAATTAAAACCCGAGGTAATATCGACTATAAAATATCCTATGTATGGTATATTAAAGTATTGTCTTACATAATGCCATTTTTAATAACATCGATTGTTTTGTCTCAATTCTTGGAACTTCAAAAACAATTTCACTTATTTTATGTATTTTGGTATCATTTTTACGTTAACATCATTAGATTTTATTAAAAAAAATTTGACCCAACATTTTTTTTGTAAACTAAGAAATTAGAAAGAAATTATTAGGTAAAGACTCAAAGGTGGTAGTTATTTATAATTATAATATTGTATTAATTAATATTTAACATTTATTATATGTTTATTGAATTTATGTAAGATAAAAAATCGTAATTGCAAAATGTAAATATAATTATTCCGCATGAGAGTATATAACAATTAACCGATTGGTCTATCTATAATTATTAAAAGGCAGATGTTTCATTATTCCCATTGTGTTGTATATGAGAGATTATAGCCCATACCATAATGATGTGCCCAGACATTGCTATTCTTTGAGCAGTGTCTTATTTTAAAACATACTCTCTTTATATCAATTGTTAACTCAACTGAAAAATGTTTGTATTAAAATAAATACCGGAAAATTTAACACGGAAATTTTGAGAATCGAACACAGTATTTTACGATTAATTAGCATTAACCCTTCCTACTGTTCCACTGAATGTTCAATTGCTATATTTTGAACTAACGTTTTTAGCCTTTTTCTCAGTTTGGCAGGTTTTATTTATACACCGAAGTAACAAAGAGTTCGTTTATCCTTTCCAAACCGCATATTATTCAAAAACATAGTATATTTTTTTTTTATTTTCACATTTATCGAGGTTATCATGAATTTTCAGTTTGCTAGTTCAACAATTGTTATCGAAAAGAATTGTTCGAAAATTGAATTGGTATACCTGTATCAAGGGGTTAATATATAAGAGTTAAAAATACATAATTCAGTTCAATATAAAATTTTTAATGTACATATAAATAATAAAAATATAATAATCTAAATAATTTTCAAATAATATTCTTCTCATATAAATACATATACAAATTATTTTTAAAACTAAACAACATATTTAATATATAGACATATCAAATACATATTCGCAATTCATCATATCCTAATATATTCTTTATATTGTTTAATTTAATAATGAGATTTAATATATGATCCTGGTGCAGCATAAGCTAATGGTGCTGATTTCACATAAGAAGTTGGAGCTGAATAGGCTTTAACAATTGGCTGTAACAATTAGAAATAATTATTTTTATTTTTATCAAAATATTGAAATAATTGCAATTTTACGACTTACTTCTGAAACTACAGATTTAACGGCAAGTGGTTCACGTGAAACGACAGCATTGAAACCATTAATTGGATCAGCTGTATAATCAACAATTCGTCGGAATCCATCAGCATCAATTAATGAATATTGACCACGAACTACATCACCATCACGAGTTTCTTGTTGACTCTTTGAATCACCAGTTAGAGCATCTTGAATGTCATATGAATAACTGTATTGTGGATTTGGATCGTATTCATCGACGGCTGTTTTTGTAAGAATTGGTTGTGACTGTACGACTTGTTTGACCAAAGTTGGTGATTGTTGATATACTTGTGGTACGAATTGTTTGACCAAAGTTGGTTGTTGTTGATATACTTGTGCTTGATAAAGTTGTGGTACACCAGCATTGGCAACTGCCAAAATTGCAAATAAAGCTACATACTATAAAAATAAAATAAAATTTTAACAAAAATAAATAACGTATTTCAATAAAATTATTACTTTGAATGCCATTGTTTGGATGATTTTTTTTCCTTTTGTATATATTATTTATTGAATAACTTCAGATACTGAATGATATACAATTTATACATGACTTTTCTTTTATACCATTTTTTTGTAATTCCATTTACATTTCACTGCTTACAAAAAAATGTAGTGTATCGCTGAAACAGATGTAGGTAAGAAAATTATGCATGTATTATTTCCAGTATTTTTAATGTATGTGAAAAACTTGTGCTTTTAAATATACACATATATCTGCATTTAAAATATAAATATATTAATATGAAAGGTACCTTTCAATTTATTTGCGGTTACATATACAATATATAAATATAAACGGGATAAAACCTTCAGAATATTAAAATTCTACTGAATCTTATTGTAGATTTACGAGTGATAAGTAACTGATATTATTATGAAAGAAATCCGCTTATATACAAATTAGTATTTGACGACAAATTGTTTTACTTTTACCGATTGATAAAGTTGTTTTATGTTTTGTGTGTAATTTTACAAATTAAAAAATGTAAATAAATAATTAATTTTAATGTTTATATAATTATTCTAATTTATTATTTTATAATTTATTATATATTAATAAACCAAATATTACTAATGTGTTAAATCATTATAATTTATACGAATTTCTGAGTTTCTATTTGTATATTTCAATTAAGTTAATAAATGATTTAATTATGAAATCTCAAAAAATGGCAACACGAATTTAGGAAACTCTAACAATTTCGATAATAGTGCGGTAATAATAAAAAACCCTTAGCAGTTAAATTATACAATTCCTTTTTATAATTCTTGCCAATTTGCGTTGGCAGCGTAAAGATGTAGTTTTGTTATAAACATTTCGGAGTCGTTATTTGTTATGATTCTAATTGAAATGAAACACGTATTTCCAAAAACATCAATTTATCTCTGTACTCTGTTATTATAGGAATTTTAGTTTATGGCGTAGTCATCTATATATACATTTTCACTGTAAATGATGTCGTTTAGTAAATTATTATGTTTTACAGACATGTATCGTATTATTCATTCATTGATATGAAAAAGCTTAAGTAAAAATGTAAACAAGTTGGAATTTCATATAAAAGAATGTGAATTGTATTTGAAATGAGCAGAAATGCGATTGTGTACAAACCGAACTGTTATACATATTGTAAATAAATCTCTCTTCTTATTAATTCTATAAAGCATTTGTGTAATTTATGTATATGTAAAACCAGCACATGGCATGCCTATATATATATATATATCAAAGATTCACATCATACGTATATCACTTATAGTGCTCACTCCTTACAATACCAATTCTTTTATATAAATTTAAACCTTACGTATTTTCAGATAATACTATATATATATTAATAATTAATACTATAGATATTATATTACCATTTTGTCAATACATAATTTATTATTAATCAATCTGTTATATTATTTATAAATTGTATTGTATAATATAGAATTAATAATTAAACTTATTTAATTTGAACTAACCAAAAAAACTACAAAATAAAAATTAAAAATTTAACATTTTAAAAATATCAATACCGACATTCATATATTAACAGTCTATACTTCACATTATAACATATTTATGTATAATATATGATGACGATTGACCATGCAATCAGCTGTTTTTAGCTGAAGCTATATCGTTATAACTTGTTATGACAAAATTATTAATTTCTTATATGTACCAACTATGAATATATGTAACAGACATATTTATATGTACAATACCACAACAAAAAAATTACTTCAATTTAGTTTTAAATTTCAATACCAATAAATAAATAAATAAATAAAATACCATTAAAGATTAATTGTCTTTAAAAAAAATTATTGAAACATTATTTGTATATTAAGACTATATACAATATATATATGGTGGACCATACCTCGGCAAAGAGACAAGTTCAACAGTATAGAGAATGTAAACTTTCACTCTTATTGAACATACAATATTAATATATAGGTGTGTAAAACTATATCATCGTTCATCAATTATCAATCTGAATGAGATCGATTATAAATATTTTGAAATTTATTTGATAAAATTTTAAAAAAATGAATATTTATATAGTAATTATGTCTACTATAGCTCTGGTATAGAAGATTGAAATTATATATATTATCTTAACTATACTCTATACATATTATATTAATTAATAATAAAAAACACAATAAATAAAATAATGTGAAGGTGTTTTTATTTTTTTTTAATTTTAAACGAGTTATGTTTTTTATTTTTATTTATTTAAACCAATTTTTTTATTATTTTTGATATGCATTATATTTTTAAAGTTCAGCTGATGCAATGAAATAGTACATTAAATAATGTATATAATATGTACCGGTCTTTATGGGAACATTTATAAAATATTATGCAATATAACTATGGTATATTTATTATTTAATTTTTAATATATATAAATACGAGTACATATGAAAAAATAAAGGTATATATGTAGATCGAATTGTCAAGGTATTAATACTTTATGAATTGTAACATAAAAATAAAATATAAATGAATTATTTATGTGTTGCTAACCACCGGCGAAAATTTTAAAATATAAAAAAACGATAATATACGCGTATTTTAAGTAACCCAATTATATATATATATAAAAAAATGTATACACAAGATACAAGAGATCATATCACGCTCGCAAATATATACATTTTATAGCATATATTATGTTATAGGATATATATATATGAAATGTACCATATATACATAAATACATATAACTTTATTTATATTATAATTTAAAGTCAAGTGAGCTTAATGACCTTGAACATTTTTTTTTTTATATTTTATATTATTACTTTATAGAATCATATTACAGACATATAAAATGATCTGTTTGTTTAATTAATATATTAAGTGAATATGTGTGTAATAGAGATTTTTTTACGATTAATAATATTTTATAAGAAATTTAAGATGTTTAAGAAACAGGTGTTTTCTTTTTTTGTGAAAATACCCGGAATCATAATTTTGATGATACTGCTTTCCATTATTGTTTTTATTATAATTTTCTTCAATTTGAGGTTTTTTTTTCTAAAATTAATAAATTTATTCTTTGGTTAACCTTTGAAATCAATTTGTCGAACAAGAAAAAACGATATACATATCTGTAAATTAACAAAAACTATAATAATATTGCAATATATACTTTGTGATAATTTATAATAAATGTTAATGTTGATTGTTGTAAAAATTATTACACCTAAATTATTAATCCTCCAGTTATACTACATAGGCGTATACATACTAAAAATAAATCAATACTTACTACTTACTTACTGCAAGACATTAAAAGCCAAGTATGCTATACCCAACATACCGCATCCGAAAAAAAATAAATATTTATTAATGCAATTGGAATACGAGACAAATTTTAATTTGTTGAAATAAATTAATGTAGATATACGAAAACATAAATTTAATCTTTGAAATAATCAGTTAGATAAATAACATTGTTTTGTGGGTATAATGTATCTCAAACAGCGCACTTCTTTTAATTATAAAAAAGAGTTGAAATAAAATGTAAATCCTTGAATTTCTAAATTATACAATCAATTAAAATACGCTAATTATAGACTGTGGTTTCGGGGTATGTATTTAAATATATATGTTTTGTGTGGAGACATATTGTTAATCTCTGATTTTCTGAATAGTGTCCCAACTCCAAATATTGTATTTGTGAAGATATTAGATATTATTCATTTATTCAATTAACGCACTAATGGTATTATTCAATTTAATAATTTTCATTATTAAATTAAATTATTATTATTATTAAATTAAATTAAATATGTTTTACCAATACTGCACCGCTGTATTACAGTTTTGAAAGATTTACACTTGCAATTACTTTAATTGATCATATTAATATTGTATATAAAATGTAATAAAAACATATATAATTTTTCAATTCAGTATGAAATTTTAATACAAAATATTATTTAAATATTGCTAAAAAATTTAGATCTTAATTTATACTTAATATATATACGTTTTACACTATATTCATAAAAGTAAAGTGTCAATACTATAATCCTTAATAATAATAATAATAAAATTGTGTTTTATACAGATTTATATATATACAATAGATTTTTTTGTTATCGATAATTAGTTTTAATGTGTGCGGTTTATATTCTAATCTTGTGATGATTTAATGTAAGTGTCAGGTGCAACATAAGGAAATGGTGCTGATTTAGTATGAGATGCTGACGGTACAGGATACGTTAATCGAGTTGATTGAGCATAAATAGCTGGAGCGGCATAAATAATTGGTACAGTTTTTACAATTGGCTATACAGAAATAAATATAGAAATATTATGTAAATTTTGAAAGTATATTTGATAGTAAAATGTGAAATGAAATGTTTTCATACTTGTGGGGAAGCAATAGATTTAACGGCAAGTGCTTGATGTGAAATGATACCATTGAAACCATTAATGGGATCAACATTATAGTCAACAATTCTTTTTGAATCACCAGCAAGCACATTTTGAACATCATATGAATAACTGTATTGTGGATTCGGATAATATTCATGAACGGTTGTTTTTCTAACAATTGGTTGTGAGTGTATAACTTGTTTGACCAAAGTTGGTGATTGTTGATATACTAGTGGTACGAGTTGTTTGACCAAAGTTGGTGATTGTTGATAGATTGGTGCTACAGGTGCTTCATAAAGTTGTGGTACACCAGCATTGGCAACAGCCAAAATTGTAAATAAAACTATGAACTATTGATAAATAATAATAATAAAATACAATTAATTCGTTCTTTAATTAAGAATTTATTATTTAATGATAAAAGTTATTACTTTATTAAATGCCATTTTGTTTTCGTTTTTTTTTTTAAATTTTTGGTTTAATATTCATTAACTTTATGTTTACCGAATGATATTGAAATGATATTCATTTGGTAAATGACATCTCTTTTATACTTAATAATTTGTTTTTGTTAAATCCATTCACATTTTACCATATATCATATATACACATGAAAAAGAAATTTGTTTGCAATTTTTATACTATACGTTATTGGCTTTTACGAAAATTTTATTTGTTTATTGTAGCATATTTATAATCTATAAATATTCAAAAGTTGAATTTAAAAAATATATATTAATTAAGATAATTGTTAAGTTGATGTTTTATCCTTTTTAATGTATTATTCATATAAATTTTTAAATTTGTCCTGTGACAAAATATTTAAAAAACAAGGTGGGATACGTAATAGTTTGTGGAATGAGATTAAAATATTTTCCACTTTGTTTTCTAAATTTTCACAATGGATGAATCCAGTTATCTTCTCGACTTCTCATTTTCACATAACAGAAACATTGCATATATCAAGATAATAAACTTTTCATTATTTATGTGTTAAAATATTTTTAATAAATTTAATATGGAAACTGCAACAAAATTTAAAGTTAACAACAAAACAATTTTTTGACAAGACAAGACATTCGTTCGTTCCTTTATAATGCGAACAAATTGAATGGTTTGAAGTTGATGAAAAATATATTATTAATCAATATGATATCGATTCAAATTTTGATAAGATAAATTATACATTTTGTACAAATCAAAATTTTATAATTTATTATCATTTCACCGTCGGGTAAATAATGCATATATACGCATAAATACTTACCTGAATATAAAATTATAAATTAATTCATCAAATTGTTCGTGTATAAATAAAAAAAAAATAGAAGAAGCTTATTTGATTTAAATTTTGAAATATATTTTATATATTCAAACGAAATTATTATTTTTATAATAAGAAATTCTATAAAGATCAATTGAACATGCCTTTGATATTACATATATATATGAATAAGTGTATACTATAAATAAGTATAAGAAAACATCACATTAACACATTTTTTTCTATTATAGAAAATAAATTTTTGTATTCATTTTATTAATATTGTATAAATCTATAGTTTGAATAGTTATATTTTAATAATTTATTCGTTTTTTTATAAACAATTTTTTTTCTTTCTTCTTTTCGGAAAACTACGTATTTTAGAATTCACCCTTGTTATACGTCAAAAATAATATCTATATAAAGAAATCTATATATATTTACAATATTATACATTTATGTATATTGTATATATGTACTCATATAGTCAATTCTATAAATACGTAAATACATACGGTTTATATACACACACCAAATATATTTTGTGAAAATGTCTATAAATATATACAATACACAGAGATATGTGTATATTGTAGGTGACAGTAAGATAGATCGGTCTTTTGGTTGTCCAGCATCCTCCATATGGGTTTGTTCATATATATATATATATATCTCAATGGACTTATTTTTATGTATGGATATATTATTGTATATATACAATAATGTACATAAAGTAAAATAATACAGGGTAGAATTAGTATTATTATTTATATAAATAGAAATATATTTTATCATTACAAAAAAAAGCTTTCAAACAGATTTCAGAATTAAGTAAAATATTTTTTTTTTATCCCATATATTGTTCAATGTATAACAAAATTTATTTAATTTCTTATATTTATAATGTTAATGTTATGTAATGTATGTATATATACATAGACATATTATATATGGAGAGAAAAAATAAATAATATATATTACCACCAGCAACACCGAAAAGGGATATATATATGAAAAATTTAAATATACACAATAACAGATATTATTACAAATTATTGTAACATATATTCGTATATACAAAAATACTTTTATATATATATCGAAGAATTTTTATAATATATACGAGAGTATAAAAATATTGTATACGCAGCACGGTTGTTATTAAAGTTAAAGTTTTACATTGATTTTGACACTACCGGTGAAAATTTTAGATTGATCACCTTTTTTTATATTAAATTTTGTCATCATATAAATATGAGAAAAAAATGGAGTTTTATTTCTATTTTTTTTTATGATTTTTTTTTCCAATATTTATTTGCTACCAATGTTACTCTAAAATTCGTGCCTTTTATTAAAAAAAAAACGTATGCAACATATCAAAAATTAATGTCTATGAATATATGATACTCGTATTATCAGGGGAATTACTTATTTTATTATTATGTACTTATACATTATTATGAAAACGTAAAAAAATATTAACGATATTTCGTCCTTTTTTATTTTTTTATTTTTTTTTTTTAAATACTCGTACAAAAATTTTTAAAATGAATCAAAAAAATCTAATATTGAATGTAAACCATAATTTTTTATATGGTACGTTAACGTTTAATTATATTTATACACATATTAGTTTATATACTTATTTTCATATTTATATTATTTATGTATGCAACGAAATGTCTTTCAAAGGAACCGTCATTATTAAAGTATTTTATCGGCCTTACAATGAAAGATAATTCAGAGAAAACTTCAATACATTTATTCCTAAGCTTTTCCAATAATTCAATTAGCCATCATTAAAGTGTGATTCCGGAAGATATGTAAAATATCCGTCAATGATTGTAATATATTATAGTTTTGCAATTTGATGTAAAATTCTGTTTTTACTTATCTTTTCGCTCCGGTGTATAGTCTGCTATGGATTCAAGTTTCATCAACAGATATATTGAAACGATGTTTGAAATCCATTTAATATTTTACTTAAAATGATCAGTAATATATCACGCAATATCAATCGTCGATCATTTGCCACTATATCATGAACGTGTTAATTGATTTGTGGTTTTAAAGAAGTTCTTGAACAACTCGTGGTTACGCTTTTACCATTGCATCACGAAACCATTATGTGTTGGTGTTAAAACAACCAAAACAAAAATTTTAATCATTGTACGACTGCATTTTAAAAAATCGATATCAAATAACAATTAGCAAGTTGTGTGCCGCTGGAGAATACTCATATTTTCCAATTATATCATTCATTTAAATACAAATGTTAATGTAATAATTAATTAGTTTGATATAGATAAAAATGGTGCACAGTTAATTTTAATCAATTTGTAAACTTCACATAAAATTCATCACAAATACAAGCAAGGAATTATTGTATATATAGCATCACGTAGTAATTAGTTTTCCTGCTGCACTCCATGTAATACTTTTTTTTATTCATACCATTTAAACGCTCTTTGAATGAACAGATTTTGTTTATATATATTATAGTTGCCACCACACATAATAAATAATAATTAACTAATTAATTTATGTGTGACATAATTATTCTAATAATAATTAATCAATCATTATTTTTATTTATGTACAAATGTATAATACAAATGAATTAAAATGTAATTTAATTAAAGCTGTATTATTTTATTAATAATATATATAATTTTTAATATGTCCGCGGCGGTGCGCTAATATATTGATATATATATATATTAATAGTAATATTGCTTCTGTATTTACGGAAATATTTTATTTTATTTGACTTAATAATATTATATTAATTTATTATAGGTATTTGCTTGATTATCTTGTATAAGAATTATTTATATTTAAAAACACATAGTTATTTTGATAACATTTGTACAAAACACAAACAATTATAATATTTAATTTTATAAGTTCAGTATATTTAAATTGTTATTACGATTGATAAATGTCACATAAGAAATTGTTTTGTTGTTATTATTTTTATAATAATAGCTTTACAAATCAATATTTATTAATTTTGACTGAATAATATGTTG
This sequence comes from Bibio marci, assembly GCA_910594885.2. NCBI lineage: Eukaryota > Metazoa > Arthropoda > Insecta > Diptera > Bibionidae > Bibio > Bibio marci. The sequence continues at coordinate 24,328,407 of OU343114.1, read as the reverse complement.
TTAAATATTAATTAAATGTGTATTTGTATATAGTGTAATTAAACTATATGTAAGAATTATAGGATATGTTCCTTAAAATATTTATGTGATTTATATACAGATAATTTTATTACTATTAACAAAACAATGTATATAGCGTTGAAGGACACAGTATATGGATGAATTAATAATGGAAATTTTTAAAGAGATTGTTAACAAGCATTCGCAATACTTTGCTGTGCATCAGAAATTTCATAAAATTTCATTTTAAATTTTTAAATATTTGTTATTACTGATATTGTTATGATTTTTCGCCACGATTTTAATTTAAATTTGAATTCCGGTTTTGTTCTATCCAATGTATAGAACACAAAAGATAAATGATTTCATAATATGTGACAGTAACGCACAGCATTAAAATAATATGAAAAACTAAAATTGAAGTCTTTCAACAAAAAGTCAAATAAGTATAGTAGTAGTTAGCGAAGGACCTGTGTTGAACACCGTTTCAAAAGAGGAAGGCATAGAATTTTATACCTTTTTATATATCAACGATTTAAATGCATAATTTTATCTTGAAAGGGGTAGCTACATTTATTTACTTATTAATTGTATAAATTATATATATGAATGCTCTATGACATAGTAATTTTTATGGTCAAGTAGTGTACACCACCGTCACGTAACTGCGCGAAAGTCTTCCATATAATAGGGCTGTTTCCTGCCAAGTGACTACGTGTATGCTAAAGAATCTGAGGTTTTCCCACAAATCATTCTACCTGTTGTAAAGAATTAAGTGTGCACCGCACAGTTGTAAGTTGTTTATTTATGGAAAGCTTATCCAATTTAAATTACAAACTATATTGTGTCATTGTTCTATATCATATTGATTATGTCTGTTTCATTTCGAGTCATATGCACAATCTTCATCTTCATAAAAAAAAAACCAACGTTACACTTACATTGCATCCATAATTTAACAATGTGTTGTGTTGCGATTTGGAACTCTTTTGCCAATAATTGTATTTTATATTATACACATTTATTTATACATATACTGACTCGCCGACCATACCAAGAATCTATCAATATTTTTTATATTATTTTTTTTAAATAATAAACTTATGAATTCTGAATCATTAAATATAATTAAATAAATGACTAATAAAATATACTATATTAAAACATATCGCGTCAAATGTATTAAATTTTTTAATAAAAATTATTGAAAACTATAAAATTTAAATACTATATTTTCCATCATATAAAAAGGTTAAAAAACAATTTTCCTTTTTTTAATTTATTAATTATTTTTTATTTATTTATCCCATGATTTTAAATGTATTATTTCATTTTTTTTTACCTATAATATTTCGTTTTTGATTTAGTGTTTGTTATTATATTATATATATATTTTTAAATACATTAATAATAATTATTAATTATTTACAAAATATAACTTATAAATTAGATGAAACAAATTTATATTAAATTAATTTTTAAAAATAGCACGTATACAGTTAATTTTTAATTTTAATTTCATATTGTGTGGTGTGTGTGTGTGTTTTGTGTTAAATAAAAAATATTTATAACATTTTTTATTTCGTATATGGTGTAAATTTTTTTAAAAATTAAAATTATAATAAATCTATTTACAAAAATGACAGGAAATAATTCAATAATAAAATAAAAAAGATTAGAATAAAAAATTAATATTATAATTTTTAAAATTAATAATATTATAAAACAAATTTAATGTATATATATATAAAGGACGGTTTTTTTTTTATAATTTCATATGAAATGATATATTAATTATATGTAAATATAAGATGCTAGATGAAGCGTTGTTGCCAGTCACTGCAGATATTTACCCTCATAATTATTATAAGATTTGTAATTATTGATTTTCTTGCGCATATATATTTATGAGAATTTTTGTAATTATGCTTCAAAATACTTATTTCTAAAATAACTGATTCAACTTTTACTTTACGTAAAATATATTTTCTAATTTTTAGCTTTTATTCTGTGAACTTAAAAAACTCTCCTCGTTATAGTTACAGTTATCAAAATTAAATAAATTAATGAAGTTGATCAAGAAATTATTATTTACTATTTTTACTGCAGTATATTTATAATAAATAATAGATATAATAGAGAATAGTAAATAAATCATATTCCGTGATACATTCAATAAATATAAAATTCCGTCGGATAATTGTATTCAATATATAATATATATTTTACATATACATAAAGTTGAATATGGCAACTGAAAGTGTTACTTGTGTTTTAAAATGCTCATAAACGCATAAATAATTTTTTGCAAATTATAAAATGCACAATTGGTGAATTGTTATATACTCATCACCAACTTGACTGTAATATGATTATATAGTTATGCTGCAGTAAGGCACACTATTACGATGGAATAACTTAGCGTATATCTGAGTAATCAATCCATATATAGTGCACTGCGTAGATTTGCGAAAATGGAATCAAATAATAGTCTGATTCGCCATCCTCCGAAATATTAAAAAAACTACCATTACTTGATGACAACAATTGCAATTACAAGGTTCTTATAATAGAATCAAAATATTGCACCGTCCGGAAATTATAAAACCGTTAAGCTCGCTAGATTTGCTCCACAATTGAGAATGAGATTAGATTGGATATGAATTGGTTTGCATAATGACCGACAATTAATAAATCAAAATGATATAATGCAAATTATTTGATATTTCTATTTTTCACTCATCCGATTTTGTAGATTTTTATTTACTTAAAATAATTAATTGCCAGTTTAGATTTTAAAAACCTATTAGAAATGATGCTTCATGATTGTGATCCTTTGGAAAACTAGAACCCACCTATCTGTACATGAGAAAATTTTACATAAATTTGTTATTTAATGTATATATTCTGATTTTGTATCATTTTTGTGGGTGATTGGAGGAAGTGGCTTAACCAGTCCTTCTGGATCATAAAATCGTCTATAATAATTAAGTTTAACTAAAAAATTTACATATATACTGGATATATAATATCCAGTAGTTCAAGTTCAAGATTTCAAGAAAATCAAATACAAGTTATTTGTAATATTGAGGTTCCAGCGTAATCCTTACGTATACTAAATGTTTTATAAATTATTATCAAATAAGTTAAGGGACAATCCGATAAATAGTGTTTTCCTTAATAATTTTAATAGAAATAATAGACAAAGGTCAGGGCAAAATTTTCAATACATACCAAAATATCCGTCTAACTTTGCAATCTCATTCTCATACGACACAGAGGGAGCATTTGTATAGAATTTTACAATTTACAGATATATCTTAAACAATTAAATTTAATTAAAACATGTAAATGGAAACTATACGAAAGAAAAAGGTTGCAGGCATCTGCTTTTTATATAAATTCTTATATATTTATTTTATATACCTAATATCGAACGAATAACATTTTTCATGTGATATTTTATTCGATAACTTGCTATATAAACATTTGTATTCATGATTTTACAAACAAAACAAAGAAACAAGAAAAAAAAAATAATAATAATAAAATTTACTTTTTTTTTTTTTAACACTATTAACTCAATTGATAATATTCAGGTGCAAAATCATTTGCTAAATTACTTAAAAAATTAAAATCTGAAGAACTATTTGAATTATCTAAAGTTGCCGATAAATTATTATTGTTATTATTTATAATATTTGATGAATTATTAACTATACTACCACCACCATTTAATGTTAATGCAGAAGTATTTGAATTTATTGATGATGATTGGTGATTATGATGATGATGATGTTGCTGATGATGATTATGATAAGATCCTGTAGCAGATGATGTTGTAGCCGAGGACATTAATGGTAAATGTTGTTGTTGTTGTTGTTGCTGTTGTTGTATTAATGATGACGATTGTGAATTATGTACACCATCAAAATATTGTGAATATAAATAATTTTCACAATTATCAGATTGTAAGTTCGTATTAGATGGCGATGTATTATAAATAATATCATTGGATGGTTGTTGCTGTTGCTGATATTCATTTATAGTAGTTGGTGTTGTTTGTGAATGATGGTGCGGATGTGATGTTGGATGATGATGATGATGATGATGATGATGTTGTTGTGGATTTTGTGTATGGTAATTTACATTATCATAATACCCAATGGTTTGTGTTTTTGAATCATAATATTGTTGTTGTGTTTGATCTAAATTAGATGCTACTGCTATACTTGAATCATAGTCATTATTTTGTATTTGATGTGGATGATGGTAAAATTGGTTTGAATATTGAATAGGCACAATTTGTTGATTAATTCCATCCGAATGATTTGATAGTGAAACAGCTGTAGTTGCAGTCGCAGCAGATGCATTAGTTGAATGTTGTTGGTGTTGTTGTTGCTGATTATTATAATAATTTGAATTTAAATGAAAATTATTTGTTTTGCCATGATGAAATTCATGTGTTTTATTATTATTATATTCATGTTTAATGTTATGAAAATCAACGATAGATTTTTGATGCGACAAATTAAAGTCATTTTTTGTTGTATGATGAAAATCTAATTGATTATGATTTTGATTATGAATATTTGTTGTTGTACCACCGGCACCTGCTAATACTTTTTGATGATTAGTAAATTCAATTTCATATTTGCCATAATATTCGTGTTGTTGTTGTTGTTGTTGTTGATTATTTTTTCCATAATAATTATGAAAATAACCTTCTTGTAATGATGAAGCATTATTATTATTATTATTATTATTATTATTATTATGATTAGTGGATGAATTATTATTAATATTAGTACTATTATTATTACTAAAACGATGTTTTATTAAATTATGTTTTACAGATGAAATTTGGCGACCATTTCCTATGCTGGTATTATTAGTAGCACTAATTCCATCTGAATTACCAGTACCAATTGTACCATTTAATCCACTGACATTTGTGGCATTTGTATAATTATGTATTGGTGTTACTGTTGCTGATGTTGTTGTTGCTGTTACTGTGGTTGTTATCGTTGTTGTAATTATTGGTGATGGATCATTTTCGTGACGATAAATTTCATTGTAATTATTATAATATTGTTGTTTTGCTGCTGTAAGTGCTGCCTCTTTTTTAACAATTTGGATCTGTTAGAATCATATAATATTTGTTTGGTTTTGTGTGTGTGTGTGTTTGTGTATATTGTTTAAATTAACAACTGAATCAAAAACTTTTTATAAAATAAAGGCATTCGAAATATGAGAAAAATACTTACACTCGGTTCATCATTTTTTTTCTTCACTTTTATAGGGCTGCTTTCTTCATCTTCATCTAAGCTAACACTTGATGCTACACTTGAATCAGCACTAATAATATTACTAGTAGTTAAACTATTTGTATTTCCTTTATTATTTGTTGATACAGTTGATTCTAAAGTTGAATTTGGTGTAACTATATATGATTTAAATAATAAATTAAAAATTATATTGTTCTAATAGATATAATTTTGTAAAATAAAAAAATGTTAATGCTTTTGAGTGAATATTTTCTTTTTAACATAATTAATATCAGTTCGTGAAAGAATAATTAGTTATTGAAGTGAAATATTTGGAATATTGGAATATTGGAATTTAAACTTAATTGAAAAACATTATTTTTTAAAAATTGTTTTCCCATGATAATGCACCATATAAGCAATTTGAAGGTCCAAATTTTACAAATTACATGAATTACGTTATAAATGACTTCCCATTCACCATATTTTTCAAATTTTACATCGAACATCTTTTTCCTCTTTCCAAACAACAAAAAGTGTCTATAGTTGGACATTGTTATCTTTACCAAATTCGGAAGAATTTTTTGTATAGACTTGAACAAATGCGATTTTTCCTAAATTTCCGAAATCATCAAGTCTAGAAAATTGGTATATCGTTGTAAAAAGTGTATTTAAAGTTAAAAGAAGATTATGTTTAAAAAAAATAATCGATTTAAAACCAATTTTTTCCATCGCAATATCAAACAGCCTTCGTATATACTATTTTGTTCTTCATAGATTTACTATATTTATATATGTTTTAATTTAACCGCAGCGTATTTGCCATCGGTTAAAAGGTTTAACAGAAAATTTCACATAAAATTATGTCATATCATAAATGTATAATATTATGATGTATATCATAGAGAACAGGATGTAAAAAATAGAAAAAGGAAGTTAGCCAATAATTTTATATTATTGAAAATTCTCTCTTCCGAAATATATTATATTTATTATAGTATGTATTATGGGCTGATAATATTATATAATGTTATGATGATAAAGCATATTCTTGAATTTACCATACACACATATACACAGACAATATATAATATGATGTAACATATATAATATTGTATAATGCATTAAACGTGATGAGAAATTCAAATTTATCGAAAAAATTTAGAAAATAAAATAAATCTATATTTGCGTAAATGAAAAATAAATATTTTTAATAATAATAATAATATAAAAGTATACCATTTCCTGTACTCGAATTATTATTATTATTTGTTGCACCAGGTGTATTGTTATTATGACCTCTTGAATTTGATGTTGAATCTGGTATATCATCGGATGGAAGCTCACAACCTTGACATGATTTTTTTGATGATGAATCTGATAAAAAATACACATCTTTCTTTAATTAAATTAAGAAAAGAATTATAGAATTATTTAATTGAATGTGTTATTCTAATTAATTTTTTTTTTCTTTTTTTTTATAGCGTGTGGTTACACTTCGTGTTAGTAAAGTTTATATAGTAGAACTATTTAAAAAGGACAATTACGCAAAAAAAAAAAAGTCTTAAATATTTTTTTTCATATTTATTATTCTAATATTCTAATTTACTTACTGCAAGGTTGACTATCATCATCACCTTTTAAACTATCTTTATTATCTTCTTCATCTGTTTTCGATAATGTTTGCCTTTTATGTTTCATTCGACGATTTTGAAACCAAACTTTAACCTTTAATTTTTTATTAAAACATGTAATATTATATATTTATTCATAGTATTTTAATAGTAATAATAATAATAATAATTATAATAATTGCCTGTCTTTCAGTTAAATCTAAACTAGCTGCTATTTCAATTCTTCTTGGACGACATAAATATTTATTGAAATGAAATTCTTTTTCTAATTCTAATAATTGAGTATTTGTATAGGCTGTACGTAAACGTCTAGGTAAACCATTTTCGGCAACAAATTCAGCTGAAATAAAAGAAAAATTATACATTTAGTATATAAATATAAATTCGTCATAATAATATAAATCAATGGAATCTGTAAATGTAACTAGAACTACTTATAAAAAATTTTAGAAGGTAATATCATAAACAAATTATTATTATAATATTTTTTATATAGACGAACATTTTTTTGATAGAAAAATTAAAAATTAAATTTATGTAAAAATATAAAATTATCTTTTGTAAGATACAATTCTCCTGCACATTATAATTTGACCTAAAACTTAAAAAACTATATAAAGAAAAATCATACCATACGAGTCATAGTGGAAAAAGCTATATAATTAAGAAGAAAAATACAAGCATTTGAGAATAATTGTTGCTATATATCTGTTTTAAGAATTAATGTAAGATCTGTAATTTTATTGTCCATGTAAGAAAGCTTCTTAGAAAAGAAATTTGTCTATATTATATACAATTCGTTTACGGTATAATTTACATTAAGAATAAATAAAATTTAGAATCAAATTTAAAATAAATTTAAAATGAAATTGAATTTGTATATATTTTGAGTAAAGGTAAACCATAAGAGAATGCAATAAGATGTATGGTAAAATTTAAATTTATGTTTATCATTATATAAAATGTATAGGATGTGCATATATAAAAGAAATAAGGAACGATTTAATTTAAAGTTATGTAAGAATTTTTTTTTCGATTTTCTTAAACTATAAGTTTAATAGTAATTTTTTGTATTTGACAAAGTTAAAAGTTTTATGTATATGTAATTTAAAACAAATGTGGATGATAGTGAAATATCAATAATGCAATATTATATGGTACAACAAATTTACTTAACTTTTATTCTTAAATCTTAATACACTATACATAGAATTTCAAGATGTATACGTTAAATTGTGACACAATATTATATTATAGTTTATATTCTATATAATATATTGAACTTTATTAAAACTACAGGATATATTTGGTTTAAAATAGAAAATTTGGTTTTAGTAAATCATCTTTCATATTTTACGTCTACAGCAAATGTTTAACGCCGGCAAAAATATTAGAAAATATAAAACTCTTATATTATTTCAGTATTCTTATCGGTAAAGTATCATCTATATATTTGCATTCTATGATGTTACGACATATATATGGTAAATATACAATGATAGGATTAGATTACAAGTAATGACATGGTGTAACATTCAAAAAGAATTAAAATACTATAAAAAATGTTAGAATAGATCGTACCATATCGATTGTAAAATATATTAAATTACTACTTTTAAAAAATAAACCAATTTCGCTCTTGCATTGAATTGTAATTAATAATGAAAAGCTTATATATTATACAATAATTTTAAATGCATCCATATACCACCGTCAATACAATATTATAGTATAGGATGTAATTTAAATTAACAATTGACTAGTGCAACGAGCGATTTTTTAAAAAAATAACGATTTATTTAATACACCCCACTAAATTGATTTCCTACCCATCGATCTTTTCTTCTGATATAGTTCCATTATAATATCAGAGATCACTTGTATTTTTCTCTTAAATAAAAAACGATGCAATTTGTGTTATTGGCAAAATTCAAACAGAATATGAACGTAAAACGAGTGTTGGAAATTGAAAGGATATGCATTATATTATATGAATCGTGAATTCGTGGAAACAAGGATAATTCATAAAAGTTGATTTTACTGAAATTTAATTATTTGGTTGTGTTTCGATATCCCTCCGACACCTACTTGATGATTATAAACAATGGAATTAATTCTTTGCGAGAAAGACAATCAAAAGTTGTGGCAAAAAAAAAGGACGAAATTATACTTGTATATAATTCCCTATATATACACAATAAATTAACATAAATAATTATTAATAAATTTAATTAAAATGTATTTATTATTTAATTTAATTTTTCATCATTAAATTAATAACGCATTTATTACACAAAAATCAAGGGCATGGCGGGGCATACACTGAAATTTATATGTAGAATTGTATTAAAAATTAAAAAAGCAATATGCTTTTCTTGTACATATTTAATTTACAATTATTTATGTATAAGGGGAACTCATATATGCATAGAATAATATGTACATGAAGGATATTTTTTTAATCGTTTTTGTTACGCATAGCTTTAATATTATATAACTATACGAGTTCCATATATATATATATATATATACGAGATTAATTTTAGAGTTATTATAAAAACTCAATGCACCGACATTATATGGCTTATGTATAGATACAACAAATCTTCTTAATATTTTATATATATATTATATTAAAATTTCTATATACATATGAATCCACATATTTCATATACCATATATATGGTACTTAGACTCGTATGTAGATAAATTTTATAAATATTGTGTCGGTAAAGTCTTTGTGTACATTCTCTATACATACATATGTAGGTCTTATATATATAATAAATAAATATAAAGTATATACAATATATATATATATACATATAAGTAAATTCATGTATGTTACTATAAAATTGATTTAAGTTTTCAACATATATAAATATTTAAACTTTTAAGTCATGCAATCTGTACATAAATATACAATGAAAAACCGCTACTTTAATGGTTACAATATATATATATATATATATGCGAGTTTTCATATACATAAAATTTTCCATTCCAGTTAAATATGTTTTGAATATAGAAATAGAAAATAAATAAATATATATATATATAGAGGAACACGTAAATATATATACATAGAATAGATATTTAAATATAAAATGAATATGTACTAATATATATATAGTATAAAATCGTATATATATAAAAGTTATTTCAAATGCGATTTTGATTACGCTATTTGCATATATACATTCTATGCAAATAATAGATATATATATATATATATTCGAGTACCTATGCGAATATATAGAGATAATAGAAAACATATTCAATACATAGCTGCTTTAAGGTATATTTTTCCTATATATTGTGTTTACAAAATATAAATATATAACTTAATATTTATATATTTTCAATGATAAATGAATGCACTTTACGTATATATACGTAATTTAATATTGTGATACTTCTACATATATGACAGAAGCTGTACATATTTATATTATGTATTCATTATATGTATTCATTATATGTATATTCAAATAAGTATATATTATTGAAATCCTTTTGCATTGAAAAATTTCATATGCATTATATTATATTAGAACACCAATATATACAATCATTGTTATACGAAAATATATGCTTATATTATTGTACGCATATACATTAAATTATTAAGAAACGAACGATCACAATGATCAACCAATCTATGTGATAGCATAATTATATTCTTACTTTATAGTTTATATACACGAAATATTATATATATATATATATTTATATACATATCTATGTTAACTATATAGAAAATGAAAATTTTTATGTTATTATTTTTTTGTTTTTTTTTTCACTCTCAAAACAATAATAAAATATAATTTTGTGAAGAAAGATATGCGATATAGTCACCAGTTGACAAAATAGTAGTAAAAAAATTCTGTCAAAATGACAAAAAATTTAACGGAAAAGAAGAAATCAATCATTCTCCACTCAAATAAATTTATACTGTGTGTAAATGTACATATAGATAGAGCGATACATATATAAGTATGAGAATATAATTGTGTGCATGCGATATACGGGTATATAATATTGTATATATATGTTACAGTATTGTTTGGTACATGCAGACAAAATCACAAAATTGAATATTAGTAAAAGCAAAAAAAAATAAAAAAAAAAATATAGAAAAATCAGTCATCTTATAGCACATGATATTTTTTTTTCTATATATACAATACATACATGTGCTTTATATATGCATAGCCGCCTGTATTGCATATATAGGTTTTGAAAGTTTCAGGAAAATATATATTAAAGAAGAGGTTTGTATATTCAAAGAAAATGGGATTGACATTTGATCTTAACTCTAGGCCAATGTACTGTAAAATTTCTATATATATCGTGTACTTGGACACTCAGTGCTCCTTGTATGTTTCGCACATTTTAGTTATGTGTCCGTGTGTTTTATTGGATTTTGCACTATAGTTGTTATTCTGAGACTAATTTTGATTTTTGATTTACTAGCAGACTTCGTGTATTTTAGAAAAAATACCTTTTAGCGGTGACGTTAATTTCTCTCAGATAATACCTTTTTATTTAAATTTTATGGTTTTTATGAAGATCATTTTTTTTTTATCTATATCCATATAGATATTTTGATTTCTTATCTTAAAAACTTAAAAATACATCTTTTTTTCTTTTATCAATTTCATTTTTTTAACAAGGAATTTCATTGAAATATTGTATTTGGAAAATATTTTGAGTATAAAATTAATTTTATTTAAGGAAATATATAGTTTTGGACACTATATGGAAAGATAAACAATGTCTGCACAGCACACATACCATTATATGATCTGATTACTTATATAAAAATACTTGAATGTAATAAATCTTTGGTATATGGATGCCATAAGTTCCACTTGAACATAATTTGCTATGTAAAAATTGTAAATTGTTAAAAACTGAAAAATTGTACGAAAAACAAATCTTGGATTTAATGAACGTAGATTTTTCCAACAAATTCTGTTTAGTAGAAATTGCTAGTGATTTATATTATAAAATCTGGTTCATATTATTGTTCTGGTGGTCAAACCTTGTCATACGACACATTTATAGTTTTCGTTTTTTTAGCAAGATGTGCACCCATTACATACTCCATAGTTTTGCAACTTTATGTGCATTTGATTGGAGAATGGAACATTGATATTATGTCGAACAATGCGTATGCGTTGTAGTGTTTTATACGAATTTGTTGTATTTTTATGTATTTTCATGTATTTTTATATGACTAATCAGTTCATATAATTGTGTGTGCTGTGCAGACATTGTTTATCTTTGCATATAGTGTCCAAAACTATACCATTTGAATAAAAATACTATATTTTTAATCCTTAAGTTTATTGTCTATTGACGAAGAGTCAAAACTCTATCTATATAGACTCCATAGTTAAAGAGTAGAGTATTTATGAGGTTTTTCATATTTGCCAATGTATAAAAGATAAACATTATTAAAAAATGTATGTGATATTATAGTGAATAGAACTTTAATATTGACGCAGACATTTTTCCATAACTTTTTACATTACCGGCATATCAAAATATTATATTTATAAATTTTTCGTGAAACATTGTATTTCGTTTCGTCAGACTGAATTGAAACACAAAGATTTTCGTTCGGTTTTTTTTTTTTTTTATCTATTCATTTTTGTTTTTAGGTTGAGGATATTCAAATGTGCGTATACATAACGATCATATCATATAAGATTGTTTTGTGTGACAAAAATATCTATTATAATAAAAAATAAACACAGAACAATACTTTTTTCCCATTTTTTTTTTTATACATAATATAATATATTTTCACGCTGTTTTGTGTTTTGTGAGAATGTTTTCAATTTTAAATTTCTATAATATGTGTGTGTGCATGTGTGTGTGGTTCTTTTTTTTTTCTTATTTTTGAGTCCATGGTTTTAGTTACATTGGAAAATTTCTAATAATATACTATAATAATAAAAATAATAATTATAATAATATAATACTTTAATTGATGGGTTATTATATGTATTATTTCTTGTTTATGTACTCGTGTGTGTATATTATTATATTATTTTTAATAATTTATTATAATTATATTTTTATATGTTAATAATGTGAATTTTCTATATATAAAACGCATACAAAAATACATATTATACTCCCATATAATTTGTATGAGAAATCAATTATAAAAATTTTTATGTTTCTTTACAAATCAAAATAGATTTGATATTTATATTTAAGAACGGGAGTTAACAGTTTTATAAATTTAAATAAATAGTAGGTACTTATTTCATTATGTGTAAAATAACAATTTTAAAATAACAATAAAAGACTTGTTTAAAATCTTCAATTTTAATTTTTTTTTCTCTGTATATAAAATTTAATCGCCATCAAATATTTTGTTTAACGAAATGTCATAGCATTTAATGAACACGAAGAATTTTTACAAGTCACTTTTATTTACAAAAACTTGTAGACGGAGATGTGATCACAAATGTGACTCTCCTCGCATGTAAAAGACACTTTTGATATTTTTTGTTAAGAGTTACTTTGGAGCACGCTCAGAATTGTATTTAACATGTTGAATGCAACAGATACCTTGCGTCATCTATTTCTTATTTAATTACTATTTTCACACCACCATCAGTTACCACCGAGATAGCAAAAATCATCGACCTCCTCAATTATACACACAAACATAAAAACATAATGACATAGTTAACAAAAAAAATACAAAACATTTTTATTTTAATTTTTAACTGGAAAATATATGCACATTTTTCGCTATTCTTTTGTGTATTGTTGGCATGAAACTTTATTTAGTGTTTGTACGATAATAATATTATACTTTATATTAATATTGTACATGCTCTTGTTATTATTTTAAAAAATATCGATTATGATTAATTTAATTTATATTGGTTTCGGTTTTCAATAGTATTATAAATAGACACAATGAAAAAGAAATTCGATTGAATCTATATAAATAAAAATTAGATTTGTATTGAAATAAAATTTTCAACAGATGATTTTTCAATATTTATATTATATTTATATTCTCTTCATTCCCATATTTGAATATCATTAATTTAATATTTATATTATATTATATATAAAACCTCACTTACGCGTATTAACTAAAATGTTCATAAATCATAAATTTATTAAATTAATTTTTTTTTTATTTAATATATGAATATAATTTTTTGTTATTATATTTATTTAAGAATCAAATAAAATATTTATAGAATTGTCTGATTATTTCATTTCTCTCTGTTAAAAAAGATTGTATTAACAAGATAAGTAGATAATTAATGATTGTAAATTATATAATAAATAAAAATAATATATAATAATATAAACACATTGAAATTGGAAGAGGTGTGACTATAAAATAGCTACGATAGAGACAAATTGTCAGTACAAACATTTCACGAGCTTCTTTTGGTTTGATTGTGAGAATTTCGGGCACACACTTTTTGTTTGTAAAATTATTTAATAAAATCTGTCGTATACATCCTTTTGTCAATTCCTACAGTTTAAGCAATTGCACGAATAGTTAAGCGACGGTCAGATAAGAGATTACCTTTTTTTTTTCTATATTTTATCTAATCACTCAAAAACCAGTGATAAACATTTATTACCATATACGCTTCAGGAACAATTTTTATCAAATTTCTTATTAAATTTCAGGACAATTCGATGCTCTATTAAAACACTTATAATTTTTTCGACAAAACAAATACTTGATGTTACATAAAAAAAGGGTGCGACAGCTGTCGATCGTACTAGTTTGGCGCTTACCTAATTCTTCTGTACAAACATCAATCTCGTTATTTTATCGCCACACCTCGTATACATATATATATACAAAATATATATAATTGATATAAACAGGTGGTTTTTTTTAAAATAATTAACAATATTCTCCTCTCCTATGCGCTACTACTTTAAAAATACAAAATATTGCAAATAACCAAAAAATGTAAAATAGTGTCATTAATTAAATATTAATTTAATATTTAATATACATATAGTAATTCTATTGACCATTCCATTCAACAACCATTATGATGTCGTTTATAGGCAATCACACAATGCAACAATAGTAACACAAAATGTCATTTAAATAATTTTTTAAAAATATGACATTTTAATGATAATTTATTAAAAATATTTGACCATTGTATTGTATCATTTTATTCGCATTGAGATCCTTTTTAATAAGAAAATAAATATATGTCTATATATTTGTATATTCTATAGATATAGAAATGATATTGTAGTACTTCTTGCCGTAATATATCCCGAATTTAAGCTAACTTTTTTTCTTTTAAAAATTGTACCTTATTCTTATAAATATTATAATACTTTCAAATAATAACGTTTTTTACACAAAGAAAGAATAAAAATTAAAATGTACATGTACTTAAAAAAAAAAAAAAATTGTATATTTATGGAAATGAAAATATTTAAAAATCTTGAACCATTTAAATGATTAATGATATTTTGTAATTTTATTTATTTTCTTATATTTGGTTGTGAATAGAATTAAATGAAATGCTGCTACTATTTACTATTTTTTTTATGTTCATTTTTCTTTTCTATATAAATACACAAAAATGTATTATATTTATATGTTATGCATACAAACTATATATATATATATACAATATAATATGACAAATGTAAAAATGTGTTGACGACAGGTCTCTGTTCCGACGTATTTTTTTTTTCCTACATTATTTTATTATACATCTAAATTGTTTTGTATTTATTTAAATGTATTTTATATATATATTAATATGTGAAAGAATTATAATCTAATTTGATTTGAGTTTTTTGTTCTGCAGATTATAATTGTATACAAGGGATGTGTTTATATGTAAAAGAATATTAAAATCAACGAATCTTTTTTATTTCCTTTTACTTAAAAATATTTTTTTTGGATCAATGAATCGGAATTGAATATCTAATATATATGGTACATCTAAAAATTTATTTACATTATAATAAAAATAATTAATTCATTACAAAAGCTTAACTCTAAAAAGAAATTATAATCAATTAATACAATTTGGTAAAATTTGGTATACGGGGTCTGTAATATAAAATTTGAGAATATCAATAATAAACTATTTGCATTATTATTATTAATTTTTATTATAAGACTTTTTTTTAAATAAATGTAGAAATTCTTACAACTTTTAATAAAATTAATTATTATTATTACGCCAATATGTCATCCCTCTAAACCCAATCCATTTCGGATATAATAGGAATCATCGAATGCATGATTTACAAAAAAAAAAATTACTTAAAGCTGTACAATTAATTACGTCAATGGTTTGTAAAATAACGAAATAATAATTTTTACATCGAATAATGTTATCGTTGATTTTGAATTAAAACTATAGTGCGCTATGCAAAACAAAAATTTTTTAGAGATAAAGACGAAGACTCTAAAATTGCATTCTAAATTTGATTATTGTTTATCTAAAAATAATAATATTTCAAAAGTTCAGCTTTATTGTGTACAACTTTGCTGCAGTTCGAGAAGTTCAAGTAATTTGTGCGTAAAATTAATGTGATGGTAAAATCCTTTTTAATGGGATTTCATTAACACATTACTTTAACACGTTAATCGCCATGTCAGTCATATGTGTCTGACGCTAAGAAGTTCTACATGAGTCATGTCAGACATATATGTCTGACGTACGCGATTTGGTAGAAGGCCCATGGCCCATGTGAAAATTTTTCTGATATTATCGTGGCGATTAACGTGTTAAGTAATATAACTTGATAAATGTATTTCGAATTTAAAATTTTTTTATTTCACATATTAACACCTTTATTTCTGAAATATTAACAATTTACAGATATATATTTTTTATTAGCCTAAAAATTCCAATAAATTTTACATTGATTTCATTATATTATATATGTTATATAGATCATTGCTCTAAAACATATACTATTTCTGAATGTATATAAAAAAGTAATTTATATTGCGTTCGGTGTAAGAGTAATAATTACATATACTTAGTTCACTGTGATATATGTTGAAAGTCGTATAATATTTTCTATATACAAAATTAAAGAAATTAATTGAATCTAACAAAATGTGTGTTGGTAAAATAAATATTAAATGAAAACCCGATGTTTTAAAATGTATATATACAATAATTTAAAATTTTTTGTAAATATATAGATTGCAGCTCGGCACTTGACCTTTTCACAAATACTAGTATATGTATTTCCATAATAGCAAAAAAAAACATAATAAAACAAATTTTATATTCTTCAATTGACATTATTTTGAAATTTCTTAAATAAAATATTGTATAAATATGAAATTGCCTATATTATATGTACTTGAAATATATGTGAATAAAATTTAAAAATAAGAAAAAAATGTTAAAAAAACGTTTGTAAATAACATAAAATTAAATCACCTCTATCGCACCCCACTTTGCATAATTTTTTTGAAATACGTAAAAACATTGCGGAAAACAATAAGAATAATAACAATTCAGAACCAGACCAATCTTTTTAAATTCAATACATAATATTTTTGTATATTTTTGTCTATAAATATGAATATACAATATATATATGGTATTGTGTATATATTGAGTATATCAAATGAATATATGCAGAAAAAAAACAGAAAACGGTTTAAGACTATTTTTCAAAGAAACATATTTTTTCGATGGATTTTAATATATTTATATTCTTTTCGCAAACATTAAATAGAGAGAAAAAAATAAAATAAAATAAATAGGACGATATATACACAATCACATATGTCTGTATGTATATGTTATAATAGAAAGAAGGGTAATGGTATACAAAGCATATGTTTTTATCTATATATATTTATATATTTATATGTGATTTGAATGTAATACCAAAACGAAACCATCATAGATAAATATAGGGTGCATTTTTTTTACGTTATATATATCCCACCTACAAACAAAAAAACAGCATCTCTTCCTATACATAAAAACAAAAAAAAATGTGCATATACAAAATATAATTTATATATATATAAGCTATTAAATTTTTGCATCAATTTGTTGGCATTGTTCTCGCACCACGATAATGCACACATATGCAAATGCACACATATAATATATGTGAATTTAACGAAAAAACAAAAACAAAACAATAAAAATACAAAACATTAAACTTTGTGAGATAACTTCATTCATATTACACTTTATTTTTTAATTTTTAAGTAAATTTTATTTAAAGTACACAAACGCAACAACAACCAAACAAAATAACAAAAAAATTATATTTAATATTTTTCTCACTTAATATATCTGATATTTTAATAAATCCCTTTTAAACCACACTAAGTACATAAATAAATTTTAACCCCTAATTTGAAAATCTCACCCCAAATTTTCTGTTAGCACTTCATATTATATTTTACATATAAAGTATTTTATTAGATTAATATGTATATAATTTTATATATATATGCGAATATACTATAGTATTATTTACATTTATAATACAACCATAAATTGAATATATATCATCCTTTTCGTATGTATATATATATATATATATAACCCTTTTTAAAGGGTTATATTACATGCGCGAATATATATATTTACAATATATACTTACTACACATAAAATCAAGAAATATATTTGTATATCATCTTTGTATTTGGTTTCATTATACAAATAATATAGCTTTTAATATATATATTTATGTGTACGTAAATATTTTTTGTAACATACCACAAAAGAATTATTAGTAGATAATTTAGAGTATCTATTTTTTTTCCAATACTTTTAGAATTTAACGCAACATTAACATTATAGTGAAATAAAAATTAAGTTTCGTAAATTTCTCATTGATTCTCTTAATATAAGTAACTAAATATTTATAGAGCTTAAGAGTAAAAAGTAAATATATAGTATGTGTAATGATTTTATTGATTATCAACGGTATAACAAAGATATTTATTGACAAAAAACATAAACAAAAATTAAGTAAATAAAATTAATCTCAGCCCATAATACAAATTACAATTACTGAAATTATATATAACTATTTTTAGTTACAAAAAAAAATCAAGTACAAAATATAATTTAATTCAATTATAAATTGTGTTCTCTCGCGGATATACACAAATATATGTGTATTATATTGTATATACGATATGCATTAATATAAAGTTTAAATAAAGTAATTATTCTTTGTTTTTACCCGACACGATCAACAAACATCAAAAACAATAAATTAATAATAATAATAATAATAATAATAATAGTAAAAAATAAAAAAAGTATACCATACTCGCGAAGTATATAATTAATTTTTTCAATGTTCATAATCCAAAATGTCTCACCTGTCAATGATTTTTTTATGTTTTTTTTTTAGTTTTCATATTATTATTACATGCGTTTACAAAAAAATTATAATTATTTTTAATTTTATTTTAAAATATAATAGGTATAAACAAAAACAAAAAAAAAATATATTATATAATTATTTTAACATTTTTGTTTTTATCTAACAATATATATTTATTTTACATTTCACTATGAGTACGTGAGTACGTGTATTAAATATTATTACAATAACAATTATATGTCTTCTATATACAATAATATATTATATTATTTATTACATGGAAATTTTATATATTATATTATTTGTACACCTATGAATTGAATGAATTGATACTTGTAAATAGTGTAATAAGAAATTGTTTTACATGTACCATTTTTTTGGAGTTAGATCGACGCGACCACACACAATATGATCAATTTGAATTATTGTTATATTCAATAAACATTTGAATAATTTATATGTACGATTTATTTTGTTTATTATTTATTTAAACTTATTGCATTTTATTGAATATGATTTGAATGATGAAATTTTTAAAATAATTAAAAAATTAATAATTATTTGTTTTTGCAGTATATTGTTTCGAAAATTGTGGATTAAAAGAACTGTAACGAATTTTTTGAAATTATGACATAAAAGTTTGAAATCCAATAAATATTTGATCTGATGTAAATATTGTAAATGCGATGTTCTAGGAAATATACTAGATGCTCTGTGAATTGAAAAAAGGATTATTTTAAAAAAAAAAGGATAATTAAAAAATTAATAATTATTTGTTTTTGCAGTAATGTTTTGGAAATTGTGAATTAAAAGAACTGCAACGAATTATTTGAAATTATGACATAAAAGTTTGAAATCCAATAAATATTTGATCTGATGTAAATATTGTAAATCCGATGTTCTGGGAAATATACTAGATGCTCTGTGAATTGAAAAAAGGATTATTTAAAAAAAAAAAGGATAATTAAAAAATTAATAATTATTTGTTTTTGCAGTATAATGTTTCGAAAATTGTGGATTAAAAGAACTGTAACGAATTTTTTGAAATTATGACATAAAAGTTTGAAATCCAATAAATTTCTGATCTGATGTAAATATAGTAAATTCGATGTTCTGGGAAATATACTAGATGCTCTGTGAATTGAAAAAAGGATTATTAAAAAAAAAAAGGATAATTAAAAAATTAATAATTATTTGTTTTTGCAATATATTGTTTCGAAAATTGTGGATCAAAAGAATTGTAATGAATTTTTTGAAATTATGACATAAAAGTTTGAAATCCAATATATTTCGGATCTGATGTAAATATAGTAAATCCGATGTTCTGGGAAATATACTAAATGCTCTGTGAATTGAAAAAAGGATTATTAAAAAAAAAGGATAATTAAAAAATTAATAATTATTTGTTTTTGCAGTATATTGTTTCGAAAATTGTGGATTAAAAGGATTGTAACGAATTTTTTGAAATTATGACATAAAAGTTTGAAATCCAATAAATTTCTGATCTGATGTAAATATAGTAAATCCGATGTTCTGGGAAATATACTAGATGCTCTGTGAATTGAAAAAAGTATTTTTAAATTTAGATTACAAATTTTTTTGAAATGAAATAATATACGCCTACAAAGGTGAAATATTGAAGAAAAATTATACACTTTAAACGTTGAACCTATTTATTTTTTTTTCTTAAGTGGAGCTTTATGTCATCTAATAAACCTTTTATTATACAGTCAAGTTGGAAAATTATTCCGCACGGGAGTATATAACAATTTACCATTTGGTACTGTAATTAACGAAAGATAAATGTTTTCAAAATACTATAATTTTTTAAATGGGTGATTAGCCCATAGTGATGTTTGTGTGTGTAGACATTGTTAATCTTTGAATAGCGTCCAACACCGCATATTTTCAAAGGTATCAGTTTTTCTTTTTATTCCATAAACGAACAAATGGTTACCCAACAGAAAAATGTCAGTATTAAAATAAATACCGAAAAATTTCCTATGAAATGTAATGTGGATTGAACACGCTATATTTCATGATTAATAATATATATTTCGGCGCTATGCAACTGCAACTACTGACAGATTTGCAACCTATATAAAATACAAAATAATTAGAGTGTTCTACAATCTAATCGTTTCCAATTACTATATATATTGTCTATATTACAAAAATCCTCTTCATTCGGCTTATTGCTCATCTTGTATTCACCTCAAAATTTTTTTAGGTTTACATTTTAAAATCACTAATAAATTATTGAATTTTGGGAAGGTTGCGTTCATGTGATATATTTAACATATAAGATATGATAGTTATTTATATATGTTTTTGTTCCGAATTTGTCTGTTTCATTAATCTGTATAAAAGGAATTGAATTAAAAAAGTTGTACTATTAGATGTTTTTTTCTTCCACTCAAATTTGTTAATTTGATGCCCACATAAATTTGGTTAATAATAAGTGGAAAAAAAAAAACCAACAGTCAAACCTTTTTCTAAGAAAAAAACTAAGAAACCCATTGGTATCGCACAAGAAGAATACAAAAAACAATGATGATGTGATTAGTGTAATTTTAATGAATACAATTTTTAACTAGAATTTAACAAGTAAATTTTTGTGATATTATATATAGTTGGTATGTTGCTCGCCTGCCGATAATTATAATATTTTCCTATGTTTCTAATGTTTCTTATACAGTCACAGATAATAAAAGTGAAAGAGACTATAAAATGTATATAATTGTTAAACTAAATAGAAAATATAGAAAAATTATGTTAAAGTTAAAATAATGATATTTTACAGATTAAAAACAAATGTAAATTAGTTGGACGAATTTCTGAATGATCTATTATTATAATAATGATGTTTATCTCGATATATATACAATATATATACAACCGGCCTTATTTGAATTTAATAGTGTAGCGTACAAGCTTTAGTATATAAAATAAATAGATAGTTATAAGATAGTTTTATTATTTTTATATATGCCATAACTTTTTATATACAGATGGATGTATGGTATGATTAAATTTAGAATATTATATATATTTACAAAAACATTTATGTTTGAGCATTAGAAAATTTAATGAACATTTTAACAACTCCCGTCGCCGATAACTATAAAATCAATATTCTTCTATAAAATAAAATGAAAAAGATTGTATTTTTTTTATCAGATTTTAATTTAAAACATGGAATGGAAAGAAAAAAATTCGAGACATCTTTTTTTTCCAGGAAGTTTTTTTTTTCTTGTCTATAATTTTATGTAAATATAAATGTATATATATTTTTATGTATATACATTTACTAGTCCATATATTTTAACATAATATCTATATAATATATACCTATATATATGTTTTATATAATATATGTCAGTATAAATATAAATGCTTTATATGTAAAGATATATATATATTTAAAATGTATACATATATCAACTAAAACACTGAGGGTTGTAACTGTCAATCAAAACATATTTTTCAATAGGGTGATAGAAAATGCCTCAAAATAGGATCAAAATGGGCTCAAAGGCTCTGTATAGATACATATAAATATATATATATATATATTCAAAATCGAAAGGGGTGGCATTATAAAAGAGAGATTTTTTGAATACAAAGTAGGAGTACGAGTGCTATATATATATATATATATATAAATATATACTACACATTTTCTATATATGTACGTTAAAGATATTATAATATACATGTAAAAATATTTTCCATATTTTAAAAAGTGGCATGAGATTTTTCTATTCAAAAATCTTTCTCTTCTTCTATTCACATATATCGAATTATTATTAGAAACTCTATAGAAAACAAGAATTTTTTTTAAACATATTTTCATTTTCCATATTTTATAATATGGCGTCAATTTTTTTATTTACATTAAATTAACATAATTAATAAAAAAATAAAAAAACTACATGTAAATTTATACGCATATTGAAAAATAAATAATCAATAATTATATATTAAAATAAATGTTTTTTTTTTTCTATTATATTTATATTAGTAGATGGCAATATCTGCATGCATTTTTATATAGAATATACAATATATGCATAAATAACAATTAGTCGGTATTTACAAACATGTTCCATATATATATCCATATGTAAAAAACATATGGATATATTAAATATAATATAATAATACAATATACAATGTATGGAATGGAAAAATATTCAATATAAAAACGTATGAATTTAAATAAAAAATATGTAGGTTTTGTTTATACAATATATAGACGATATATATATGATGTTGCATTTTAAGATACGATGAAATGATGAAAATATACTACGGAAAATCAAAAAAAAAGTATTTTCTATTTTGAATAATATTCGCATCACAACTTCAAAAGAAATGTAATAAAAAGTAATATATATTTATATATATATTTTATATACACTTATTTATATCTGTATTGTGTATGTTTATATATTGTATATAATATACGTTTCTTATGTACATTATGTATATAATAGTAAATACGTGTACATTGAATATATTGAAATTCGCGTGAATAAAACATGGGTGACATATTTGCTGTTAGTTTTTCAAAGAAAGGAAAAAAAAAAAAAAATTGAAGTGAAGTCTCACCATATGTTGTAAATCGATGAAATCAACTTATAATATAAATATACGAAATGTATAATGACTAAGTTTTGTTATATGTTTATATAATATATATATAGAGGTATTCGTATATATAGGTTTATTATATAGTTATATATATATATAGTTACTATCTGTAATGCATATAAATTCATATAAGCTTTATTTTATTTATATATGAACATATATATATATAGAGAAATTGATGATGAACAGTGGAACAAGGTGGATATGATGTTTGTTTCAGTTCAATACATATATCATATATGTATAATATAATATATCCTGTACTGTCTGTATGTTATATACATGTGTGTATGCATAAGTTTTAGTATATAGGTATATAGACCAGAAGTTATATACAATATTGTGAAAATTTATATATAAGAAAATATGTATATATTATGATCATAAAGATAAATTGTATATAAATATAATATATATTTAACTAAAATTGTCAATGATTTTCAAAAATGTGTTACATATACTTTTAAATATCATATAACTTTTACTTATATAAACATATAGAAATATATATATATATATATATAGATAGAGGTAGGCTGATTGATAAGTATAGTATAGTTGAATAATTTAATAGTCTACTATTACTTGTAAATCTTTTATAACATTTTGTACCTAACCTAATATACTAAA
This sequence comes from Bibio marci, assembly GCA_910594885.2. Classification (NCBI taxonomy): domain Eukaryota; kingdom Metazoa; phylum Arthropoda; class Insecta; order Diptera; family Bibionidae; genus Bibio; species Bibio marci. The sequence continues at coordinate 24,303,847 of OU343114.1, read as the reverse complement.
CGTTACTAACTACCGAGTTTTAAGAATTTGTAAAAATCATCAAACACCTTTCATATTGTTTTATGTTATTTTATAAAAATACATTTGTAGTGAATAACTTACATTTTGATTTTTAATTTATAATGAATAAAAAAAGCACTCACTTCAGCAAATACAAATATTTAAATAATGATTACAGTACAATTGGTAAATTGTTATATACTTCGATGCGGAGTAGTATGTTGTATGTTGTTAGATACCATATAAGCTCCATCTTGGAGTAATTTGTGGTTATATTGGTTATACATACCTCCACACAATATAACATTTTAATATTATAATTTTATTAATAATATTGCAGTAGTAATATATCGAAAAATTTCCCCTATAAATAGCGGGAATTGAACCTGCTATTTATATTTTAAGATTTATTAACATTAACGCTATACCCATATAATGTATATGAAGGAGTTGTTAAAATGTTCATAAAGTTTCATGAAGACAAAAAAAAAATGTATACCTTGTCTAAAATATGTACGATAACTAATAAGTGAATGGGAAGCCTAGACAGAGAGAGAGACGAATTTATATTGTAATTTTAATTAATTTTAATATGCATTTATTTTCATAGTGCACTAACGCGTCTTAGCTATTTGTTTATAAAAAGCTATAAAAATCATTCAATTTTGAAATAAGTAATATGACTAGTGATGACAACTGGGTTTATTACTGCAATCCCAAATTGAAGAATGCAATAATTTAGGAACAGTAACCAGATTTGGCAAATTGCAAATACGGTTTTGCATGTTTCTCTGTGACAATGCAAGACAACACAATCGGAATTTTTGTTTTCCAATTCTTTCAATAATAACGTTAATGACAAACGGTCTTAGACACAAATACGGACAACACATTAAAATGAATAAAGTTATTTCGTTCCAACGAAATTACAATAAATCAACATATAATCTATTGTATAATTATATTAAATAATAATAATTATACATCTTATTGTGTGTTAATAATTTCAATTTTCATATATTATATAAATTGTAATTAATGCTACTTTATTTATACGATTATCAGATTAATATTAATATCTCGTTTGATAATTTGTATTATATACGTGTGTATTATATATATACAATATATCAATTAAATATTATGAAATAAGTTTTAGTGTTAAATAATAATTTATTCGAAATAACATAATAACATATAACTAGATTATAATCTTTAAGTGATTATAATAATTATAATTGCAAATTTTTAATTTTTTCATCTCAGATAAAATAAACCATATATGGTACAATATATAGGAGCGTATTTTATAAATAACATTTAATAATAAATAGTTACATTTAACAAATATATTGTATATATAATTTAAGTGAATAAAATTTATTTACATAATTTGATTACAATTTCATCATTTAATTACAATATTTATAAGAATAATAAAATATGATTATTACATAATTTCATATTAACATATATATAAATTTAGATGAATGCGTATATATAATTTAAATATTTATAAATATTTACATACAGATACGGCATTCATATATTTTTATTGTATATAAAAAGATCAATTTACAAGTAGGTTTTATTTTCATTAAATAAGATAATTGCCATAATTATTATTATTATTATTATTTTAAAAGCTTTGAATTTTGTAATAGCGTAAAAAGAAATAAATAGACGATTAAATTAACTGTTAATAAATTATCTGTATATATAATACGTTTATATAATATCGAATTATATGTGGATAGGAAAATGATTTTCAAACCGGATGTTTTACAGACAATCCTTTTTAAATTAAATTGATCCGAATTCATCTATTGACAATATATCCAATCGTGTGCACACTACACACACACACACACATATATATGCAGTGGCCTTTCAATTAGGTAAACATTTTCTATTTTCATCCAATTACATAGAAATTGAGTTTATCATTAAAGTTTGATATAATTTGAATTTTAGAAAAAAATTATCGATATTATCATAAATTTACGTATGTAATAACCAAGAATGTTATATATATATATAGTGAATAACTGTTTGCTGTGAAAATGGGTGTATATATACTTTTATATTTTCCGCATTGAAATTACAACACAATTATGATACATTTGTATATCACTGATATGCCTATAAATGACCCATTCAATATACGAACACTACTGTTGACGTGTAAGCCATTGAAAATAAAATTAATCTTTTTATTTTCTATATTATATTACAGTGTTTAAGTTAGTGTGTTTGTAATTAAAAAAATAATTAAAATACAACAAAATTTGACTTTATTTTTTCTTATCCCTTGTTTGTTAATTAGTAAAAATATTTAATATTTATTTAGTTTTAATGGGTTTTATTAAAATTTATTTCACTACAATCATATACATATCTATTCATTAAATAATTTATATTATTGTATAAGACTATAAAGATTTTTATTTTTTTTAATAATAATATAAATTTTAACTTTTCCCTTTTGTTATAAAAATAAATGTCATTGTGTTTGTGTGATGATACATATTTTTTTAATAATTTTTATATACAAACATTTATTGAAATCATCATTTTCTTAATAGTTAATAATATTAAAATTAATTTATTTCTTTTTTCTTTTCTTTTTTTTACTATAGAATATGTGTGTGTCGGTTCGGTTTCGTAAATTATTAAATGAAATTACATATAAATATATGTAAAATTTAAATGGATTGGATGTACATTTGTCTGTTACGCGACTCTTCTATTGCGGCTACTATATGAACAAAGGTGAATAGGTGAGTACACTTTTTTATTTTATTATATTTTAATAGTTATTTAATATATTGTTTTATTCTATATTAAATATGATTATATAATTGTTTATGGCAGTAGTAGTATTGCGCGGTATTCTACCAATATTTTATTTTGTAAGATATTTATAATATGGAAAAAAAACTATGACAAACATTTGTAAATAAAATACAGACATTGTCAAAAATCGTAATACAAAAAAGATTTTTTTTTATTAATTTTTTTTTTATGGTAAATATACTATTAGCTTATTTACATGCACATGACGCCTGCACTGTTTGTAGTTTTCTAGTGAAAATATTTTACATAAATTTATATATATATAGTTAGAACAAATAATAATAAATTGTATTACATTAGATATACTGTGTGGTGTATATGTTATTTTGTATATATATATTACATTATATGATGATGACAATACGGAAAGGAAAATCTATGTCACATTGGTAGAATATGTTTATATATATATGATATGATGACATTCGCCGTTCATAGATAACTTCTAAATGATAAATTTAAACATTCCCTAACATATGATACTCATAATACGACATATATAATATTTAGTATATTTATACATGTTTGTATGTGTATGTGTACATACAACAATCTACAATGCATAATAATATCATATATACATAATAGTTTAAACTTTAAAGATATGTTTCAAAATAGAAATTTATGTTTAAACTCAATTTAATGTTAATACGAGTATATATATATATATATTTATATTTTAGTTTAGGATATACATGTGTAATATGGTATGTACACTACTTACATAACCATACAGTAATGCTATATTTGTATATATAATACATTAATTTATTAATTGTGTTTAAATATCACAAAATGTATAACTTTATCTATTGTAGAGGAAAATTATACGCAATATATTCATATATTTAGACTTACTCGTACCTCGTAAATATGTGAACCAATTATTATATATGTAGTTAATAGTATATAATATTTTGTATGAACATATATACATCGATGTGATGCTTAAAGCTTAAATATATATTTTTTTTATCACTATATCTATGTATATACATAACAATATTATATCTTCCCATCGTAAAACATTACACTAAATTAAATTATTGAAAAGAGAAATTGATAGCAACATAAATAATTTACTATTACGCGGATATATATAAAGAAATTATAGTAAATATATATAAGTAAAAAATTAATAATATGAATTCGTATATGTTTCAAACAAAATTACAGAAATGCACATAATATTAAAAATAAATAAAAAAAAAAAACACTGCCGTGTATACATAATTTATAAATAAAACACATTAAAAATATTATAATTTTTTTTCTATTTGTTCTATAATATTAATCTTAATAATGTATAATTTTTCAAAATTACCTTTAAACATGCAATGTTGAAAAATGCATCAACAAATTGTTGTCTAATAAAAACATTTACATACACAATATATATGAACAACATATATAGTTTTTTTTTCCATATGTGTTGTTAGTGTTATTTTATTTTTATATATACAATATATTACTAAATACTATATATAAAATTGAACAAATCGTTTGATAAAGAAAAAAAAACAATATATAAAAGTGCATATTAATAATGCACAATGTAAACTACAACAAATGCTTGTATTTGTTATATGTATGAAAACTTTATAGTAGTATACATACACATCTATTTACAAAACGTTTTGTGAAAGTTATTATAATTGTCATTTGTATAAACATAAAAATAATTTAATTATTATACAAACAGTTAAATTGTTAATTGGGTCTGTGTGAACACTGTTGCACTGTTACTGTCTCTGTAAAATTTTCCATTTTATAATTTTCACATAAATACCTATCTTGCATTTTAATGTTTTAATATCCAATATATGTCTATGTGTCTAAATAAAAATAAATGAATTTAATTTTATATTGTATTATATTAGGTTGTCAACTATCTCCCTTCCGCCTTTTTGCTCTTTATTCAATGCTTTATAAAAAATGTTACAGTAATCGGATTTAGTTCAAATATGCGCCGTTTTGTTCGATAATCTGTTTCCATCTAGACTGCAACTTCATAATACCTCCCTCGTAGAAGCCCCCCTCCTTATTTGCGAAGAACTCGGACAGCCACTTTTCACAAGCCTCTTTTGAGATCAACTTTACACCACCAAGGGCGTTCGCCATGGACAGGAACAGGTGGTAATCACTTGGCGCTATGTCCGGGCTATATGGTGGATGCGATAAAACCTCCCATCCGAGCTCCCGTAGCTTCTGACGAGTCATCAACGAAGTGTGTGGTCTGGCGTTGTCCTGGTGGAACACTACACCCTTCCTTTTGGCCAATTCTGGACGCTTCTGGTCGATCGCCTGCTTCAAGCGGTCCAGTTGTTCGCAGTAGATGGTAGAATTAAGCGTCTGGCCATATGGGAGCAGCTCATAGTGGATGATTCCCTTCCAATCCCACCAAACACACAGCAAAACCTTCCTGGCCGTCAATCCCGGCTTGGCCACTGTTTGGGACGATTCACCGGCCTGCGACCACGACCGTTTTCGCTTGATATTGTCGTATGTGATCCATTTTTCGTCCCCAGTCACCATCCGCTTCAAGAATGGGTCGAGTTCGTTCCGTTTCAGCAGCATTTCGCAAATGGAAATTCGGTCCATTAGATTTTTCACTGTTAATTCATGTGGCACCCAAACATCAAGCTTTTTTTTGTATCCAGCCTTCTGCAGATGGTTTAAAATGGTTTGGTGACTAACTCCCATCTCCTGGGCGATGTCACGAGATGCCACATGCCGGTCTAACTCGATGTATTCCATGATTTGATCGGTATTTGTCGTCACAGGTCTTCCGCCGGCTGGCTTATCCATGGTGTCGTTTTCACCGGCTCTGAATCGTCGAAACCATTCCTCCGCGGTTCGAAGTGATAGAGTACCATCCCCCAAAACACCATTAATCTCACGGAACGTTTCTCTAGCGGATTTGCCTTTAACGAAGGAAAACTTTAAAATAGCGCGAATTTCGGCGTTAGTGAACTCCATGTTTACACGTCTATAACTGTTGAACGCAATATCCAAACTAATCATACATAGCGTCGTTTTGTTTGTTATGTCAAGAGCTTTCAAATTATGTACAGTGTTGCCAGATACGAGCTCTGTAGCGCTTTGTACATAGCCGCGAAATTAAAAAGACAAAAAGGCGGAAGGGAGATATTTGACAACCTTATATTTATAATATTGACTTTACGAAGATAAATCAAACTGTTATGTTACTATATTTAAAAAATAATTATATATATTTATGATTAATTTTTTTATTTTATTCTAAAATATATATGTATGAGGTCAGTGAGATATACTATAAAATTGTTATAAGACAAGAAAACTTATATTAGCAAATCCACATTTAAATTTCCTTGTAAAATAATAATGTAGCTGGTAAAAATATTTCATTTATATAATATTGAGAATTTTCGTATTTGTTGAATTTAATTGTTTAACTTCGAATCATTCTTTTAACTATGAAGAAAAATTATACTATATAGTGAATGCGATAGACAAATCTATATAAATCGATGGATAAGACAACCACTAATATTTTATCTCTTTAAAATAAAATAAATAATCTATGACAGGATAATAAATTCATTAATAATAATAACCGGTTTGAGTGCGAAAAAGTAATGCGCCAAAATTGAGGTTCGTCCATTTAGCGACGATTGCAAAAAAGGGGTGCATGGCACATGTATTGGAAAACATAAATGTGTCTAAATAAAGAAAAAAACTGGTATTTTCTTTTAAAATATAAAATTTATGATAAAGAAAAGACAGCAAATATGTGATTTTCAATTATAACTCATAATTTTATATACAAAAATCAAAAAGAATTATTTAAAAATATGTCACTTTTTTATAGTTTTTATGCTTATATTTGTAATTTTATGAATAAAAAAATATTTTTTCTCAATTTCTTATAGCAATTTTCAATTAATTTACTAAAAACCCATAGCACTCAAACGGATAAAGTTGTTTTGATATTGGCTGAAGTTCACTTTTGCCGACGAATAAGAGGATATATACTAAATATCTATAGACATTCTTATTTACTTTGATAATAACAAAGTTACGAAAAATTTTGCTTAAAATATATTGATATTTTAGTAATGTATGTTACAGGATAAGCGATTCATTTTTTACATAGGCGTTTAAAAAGCTTCGTATGAACGTACAACATTTTTAATGTGACACCCTTTACACTTTAACGTTTCACACATATCTTCACAAAAGAATTTAACATTAAAGTTTTAATGAGAATTTAGATTTTTTAGATCTATACGCAATAACGATTTTAAACGATCTTGCAGTTGCGAGTGAAATCTTATAATGCAAAAAGTATACTATTAAAATTTTCGGAAAAAAAAAGAAAGTCTTTTGCTTTAACTTATTTTTAATTGATTGTGTGTATATTTTTAACGAATAATCAATTTAACTATATTTTATAAGATATAAAATATGAAAATTCATATAATATGATTTTATTATAATATAATAATAATAGATTATTATACAATACGCAGATACTAGAATTTCAGAATAAATTGAAGACATTGGTCATGCATATAACGGACGCGACACAGATCCAATCATTAATTTTAAATTGCGATTCGGTACACACCCATATATACAAAAAAAAATATTACACTTAATAATTTGTATATATGTAATTTAGTTTTATAAGAAATTAATAAATTAATTATTTCCTAATTCGATTTTTTCTATAACAATACACATATTAAAACATAAATATCAAAATCCATCATTATGTGTAAACCATGTGTAAAATCAATAAAAACATTAAGTCATTAAGAATGTTTCTGTGTGTATGGTGAGTAAAGTATATAACTGAAATACAAAGTATATTTATATATGAACATTATTTAAATTTAACCAAAAAAACCATAAAATAATCTTTGTGTGTCATTTTGTGGAATAAATTTATAACCCCCAAACAATATTATAAAAGAGTATGAAACATTATTTATATATATATATTTACCATACAACACAACCATTAAACATTAAAATTCACCACTTACAATTTATAATTCACATACATCATTTATTTAGTAGTGGTCAGTTCTTATTCTTCTTGGATCATATATTATGTTTTATCGTACAAAATGCTGGTTGCAAAGAATGTCTTTTATATATAAAAACACGGTAAATATAATATATATGTGTATTTTCTTCTTGTGTATGTATAGTTTGAAAATAAGGTATATTTAAAATAAAAATTTTTTATCTGATGTTCGTTTTTTTTTGTGTGTGTAACATTTAATTAATATTAAATTTTAATTTTCAAAAACAAAGGTTGAAAAGAGTTTATATAACCTTTTTTTTTTTTTTTTTGCAGTTAAATTAAATTAAACTTAAAAAGATTATTTAAAAAAAAAAATACACAAACACGAATATAAAGGGATTTATTTTATTTTTTTAATAACATTTTGATAAAGGTACATTTGAAAAGTTTACATAAAATATCTTTTAAAAACTTTATTTATATATTTTTATAAAATTAATTATACTCGTTCAAAATCATATTCAATGTCAAACAACTGTATGTGAAACATCTTTGGTAAATATTTATATAATATTTAGCTTGTGTTCATTTTTCTAAAAACTTTTCATATCACCTGAACAAACATACAACAATGTACACAGAGACCATACGCCAACCTAACCTATCCTATACCTATATACCTACGTATATATATAAATAAATTTGTAAAATGTACTTTTATGTATATACAATATATTATATATATAGAGAGAGAGTATGCACACAAGATAAATTGCGCTCATACATTATGTTGAGGTTAGTATATGGTTTGCCCATTTTGACACCCTCTTAAGCACTTGGTTTCTGAAGAATTGGTCAACACATTTTCCTATAACACTATATACAAACAAATATATATATATATGGTGTTTATATATAACTATTATAATACATATTACATTATAATACATGTACGTACATAGACATTTATTTTCCTATTTTTCTTGTTTTTGCATTTTCTGCAAATTTACACAATTTTGTTATCTCTAAGTTGTTGTGTGTATATATATAGATAGAGTATATATTTTAATGTATCTAATATATATATATATATATATAACAACTATATTTAGTATATAGATGTGGCGGTGTTATAAATTTGTTATAAATGCTATGGGTTGGAAAATATAAGTTTTTGTCTAAATAATAGATATAAAGTAGTGTTTTTGTGATTATTTATATATTAATATATTTATTTTATGTACTCGTATATATATAGGAAATGTGAGTATATATATTGTAATATTATTAATACTATTATTATAAAATACTATTGTTATTATATTTATGTAAAAACAGAACATACACAATTATTATTTATTTGTAAATTTTATCAAATGGAAATGTATTTCAAAAGAAATGTTTATATATAACATAAAATATTATTGATTAATTATATTTTAATTTTATCTCAATAGAATATATAGTTTTATATATACGAAATATATAAATATAACATTAATTAATGTTGTGTATTGTTATTTTAGCAATTTTATTATATTGACAAAATTAACACTAATTATTAATAACTATATAAGTATATTATTGTTTTAATTATTAACTATATATAAATGTAATGAAAAATAGAAAAATGTTATACATATTTTACCTGACAATTAGTAAAATTATTATTAAACGATGAATTCTATAAATTTAAAGATTTATATAATATTTTTTAGTATTTATTATTTATAATGCAGATGACTTTCTAGTAATCAATTTGATCGTGGTAATACGGCCAGCACTTATAGATTAAAATTAAATCATTAAATCAATAAATTTTGAAATCTAAAGACATCAAATAAATTCCCATCATTGTCCAAAATGTCTACCTAACGTTATTATACAGCAAATTAAATCGATTAAATGATATGAAAAGAATAATATCAATATTCTACTTATTAAATTGTTTTTAATTCGGTTATATTATTTCCATAATAATAAAATTATGAGATTTAAATCAATTGATTTATAATATAATATTGGACACATATAAATACAATACATCCATTATTCTACATTTTACTACATTCACAAATATTTTGTAGAGAACTTATTACAAAATATACATTTAATGTATATAAATTAAGTGTTATAATACAAAAAAATAATAGGTTATATGGTAATTGGTAAGTAAAATATATTGTGTATATATATATAAAATAATAATTCAACAAATTTCCTCAAAAAAATTAAATAATTTTGGATTACAGTCGATTGTATAATATAAAGACATTCATAATAATTTGTTATATATATATATAAAGTGTATTTATAGATTTTTGATTGATGCAATAAAAATAATATGCAAATGAATATAATCATATAATATTTTCATATACTCGTTCGTAGTTCAAATATAATTATTATATGTTTTATATATTTTTTACAATATATAAAGAGTTATACTTATAATGTATTCTATGTGTACAGGGTTTCCACGAGTGCAGTGCAAAATTTCAAGACGCATAATTCTAAGTCGACAATACTAAATGACAATTTTCGATTTAGAGCTTTGTTTTAGAGATTCAGTCTTATCTTTAAATTGTTTATAACTTCGAAACTAAGATAATCACAAATCACCGAATTTATACAGAATTAAATTTATATATAGCATACATTTGTTTTATATTATTAGCAAGTCATATATTAATCCAAGTGGAGCTTATATGGCATTTACGAAACATTCATCACAGTCAAGTTGGTAAATTACGCCGCCGCATATTGTATATAACATTTCACTGCTTGTACTGCAATTAACAAACAAAAGATGTTTTCATATTATCTATATTATTTTTATATGGGTGATTAGCCCGATGAAGCTTTGCACTGCACTCGTGGACACCCTGTGTATAATATATAGTATTATATAATATCTATATGAAAAGTTAAGTTTATTTTATTGTTATTTTGCGCATCAAGTGCTTATATTAATATTGTAGTTTTTTTTTGTTTTTCATATATCAAAGAAATTCTATTAATATTAAAACTATATACGTATAAATATATAAATATATCTTTGTATATAACAAAAATCGGTCATTTATTAAATTTCTCTAAATAATGTCAACTAATCACGCTATATAATATATATAATATAATAAGAAATATAATATTCATATACATAAAATATAATTGTAAGTCTTGAAATAGTAATCATGTTTTTTCAAATATTATTTTATGTTATATAAATGTTACATATATTTTAGTATATAACATATATAACACAATAATAATATTTTCAAATTTACACATATACAATTTGTTATTATACATGTAGTTTATCATCATCATATTATAATATTTTGTATACGCTAAAAGATAAAATCAACCCCTCTATAAATATAAATATAAATATATATATAGCAAAAATCTAAACAATAATGTGACGATGTTTAAAGGAATGTTATATATATATATATATATGTGTTGTAGGTGGAAAAATGAACAATGATAAATGATATCAGATATATATATATTTACAGGAGAGGAATGGTATATTGTAGTTTTTATTTTTTGTAATTTGTAGATAGATATTGTGTAAATAAGATATAAGTATAGTAACAGTGTTTTCTTATTGTAAAATATTTATAAAAGAATGTTGTTGTTTTTCAGCTTTTTTCATGATGTAACAATTGTTACTTTTTGTTATATACAATATTATATTGGAGTAAAAACCATTGGAAATAATTTCCGTTAGTTTTTGTTCATACATACAATATATTCTGTATGAGTATTTATTGAAAATTAATAGTACCCTGATTAATTTGTTTCAGTCGCTTCTCCTTTTTTTCAACACACACCAATAATTTTTTTTCTTATTTTGGCAGTGTAAGAATTGGCGCCGGTATTTTTAAAATTCAGTGTATTTATATTATTTTAATTTTCATTTGAGAAAGATGGTAATTTTTTCACTATATATTTAGTTTTGAAAATTTTTCTATATATTTTTCGTTGCATTTTTCATGAGTTAAAATTTTCGTGTACACAAAATTGTTTGTTCTATCTCAAGTACGTTTTGCTTTTCATACGAATTAAAATTCATGTTTTTTTCTCAAAAGAATCACATTGCCTTTGATTGTGCATTTTGTTTTATTACATCGTGGTTATAAATTTAATTTTTTTAATTTAAATAATGTTTGTTTAAGAAAAATAAGGTGTTATGGACGCTACTCAAAGATTAACAATGTCTGCACACACACACACAAACACAATTATAGACTAATCAGTCATATAAAAATAATTGAATTAAGGATACAGCTATCTTTCGTTAATTGCAGTGCATTTGGTTAAAAATCTTCCCGTAGATTTTTACGATTCCACACTTTTTCATGCATGATTCAGTAGTTGAAAATGTATACTTTCTTTTTTATAGGCTAATTTTTAGTATATCATTAAAATGTCATATATATACAATAAATAACAGCCTCCTTTATTAAATATAACTAATATACGTTAAAAAAAATCGAAATGATATTTAAAAGGAGCTCATATTTTACGTGTATTAGTGTTACGCAGTTTTTTTAAACAAATATTACGTTATGAATTTTCAAAAAAACATAATCCATTATATATTTACATGAGTCGCAATAATAAAAATAACAGAAAAAAAAAATGTCTGATATAATTTAGAGTAACATTTATAAGAGATAAAAAAAAATCAAAAGTTAATTTTTTTTAATTACTTACATTTTCGACACTTACGTCCGGCTGTAACGAAAAATAAAGTTTACGACTATAATAAAAATTATAGTAAATTATGTATATAATAATAATATTATAATAAAAAGATAAAAACTCATAGATATGGGAAAATCATTGATTGATTACTTTTTCTTAATATATATGCATTGGTGTGTGTATATATATATTTGTTTTATTCATGGTGGTGTATATTATATATATGGTATATACGAAACGTTTGGTTTATATACATATGAGAATGGGTTTGTTTTGTATATATATTGTAATATACAAAAAAAAACATTTTACATTATGTACGGAGAGGATGTAAATATAATTTTTTTTTATCAACTCTGTGCTATAAAATCAATGATATTAGAAAAAAAAAAAAAAATTATAGAAGGTGTTCTTAATTCATAATTCACGCTTAAATAAGCAATAAACAAATTTGTTTTTTTTTTGTTGTGTCTATAATTTTCATAAATAAAATTATTTAAGAAAATATGGTTGAATGGTTAATGGTTGGTATAATATGTGTAAAAATATTAATTTGTATTTTTTTTTTTTTCTTAATTTTTTAACATTCATTATATAAATATATTAAAATCTATTTTGTGATTAGTAAATTTTTAATACTTTTTAAATATTATTTAATATAGATAGAAAGGTATATATATATTACAGCAGTGTACGTGGTAATATACAGATACAAGGTTTTTTTTCTATTAATTTAGAGGCGTAATTTTATTTCGTTTATGAAATGATATTGTTTGATTGAAAAATGTTTTTTTATAAATTTTATTACTATATAAATATATTAATTAATATACGAGTACGTAATATTTTGCATAACCTAGAGAAACTATATTAATATTCTCTATATAATATGATATGGATATACTATTCAAGTATATTAGTTTCGAAGTACGAGGACATCATTTGAAGTTAGAAAATAGTTTTTAATTCTGAAAAGCTTCTTCTTCACTTTTTACCCACATAAGTTGGATCCAATATAAGCAATCTACAATTTTAATTTTATAACTCATTGTGATGGTTACAAATATTAATAATAATAATTTTTTTAAATTTACAGAAAATCTATTTCTTAATTTTACATATTTTAAATACCCACATTCACATGATGACAAAAAAATCTTTTTTGATATAAAATATCAACTAACAAACATTATAAGCCAATTTATTATAAATTACATCGTTCGAGTACACTCTAAATATATCATATCACAAATCAATTTGAAATTAGGTTTCTATATAATTTGAATTAAATTATAAGTAAATAACGCATTATTTGTTATGTGTCTCCAAATAAATTCAATATTATTAAATTTAAAATTTAAAACTTTATTAACAACTAATATATAGCATAATTAATATTTGATATATAGTTATGATGTATGAATTATTAACTATACAATATCAATATATATCATAGATTAATAATTTGTATATCAAAAAATATATAATATTATTATAAAAACCATAAAAAAAAATAAATAATATTTATAATATTTTATTTTATATAACGCCTCTGTGTCGAATTCATATAAATAATATAATAACAAAAAAAATTATTATACCGAATCGAAAATATAAAAAATGATGATAAAAATGTTGTTCAAATCTACTGAAACAAATATAAAAAACTAAATAAAATATATAATATTAAAAACATAAGAACTAAAATTCATGTTTAGAGAAACGAATATATTATTTATTATATGATAATATATTAGAAAGAAAAAAAAATTTGAATGACGGTACATCAAAAAAAAAAGCAGTTCATTTACACTCTACGTTGTTGTGATGCTATTGTAAATCTTATCTTCTCTCAATTAGTGTATAGGTAATTTGTCTTTTGTTTTTTTGTTAAACGTGAGAAATATTCAATAAAATTAATGTTCACATTATATGAATATATTATTATGTAGAAGATGCTTTTATTTCAACATATATACTTAAACCCCATATACGAATGTTCTTTTCATTTGCACGAAAGTATAGAATACATAAATATCTTTCACACAGATAAAAGAAAAACTGGAAATTGTTTTAAATTTCATTATATAATTATTTGATTTTTTTTTTCCTTTTGCTTTTAGACAAGTTCATTAATTTTTTGTTTTCATATAATTCATCGACATTTTATGTCTTGTCTGTATGTCTGTATAAAATCTACAAAAAAAAATAAATGAGAAATCGATCAAATCGAATTTTACTGTATATATTTAAATTAAAGCATAAATATTATTATGTTAATAATTATTAAATAATGAAAATTAAAAATATATATAAAATACTCAAACCATATACATTTTATTTTTTTGCTCTATAAATTTATAACTAATATTTTTAAATGTCGTGTCTCCGCATTTTACGTTTCCAAAAACAGTCTATGTGTATATACATATATTGATATATAAATACAAAACACATAAAAAATGGTAATAAAACATTTAGGTAAACTACCCGTTAAAAATCTTGTGGTTGAAAAACGCATCTTTTTATCTTTAAATAAGGGTGGTTTTTTGGATTATCTTAAATGGGGATGGTTTTTTTTTTATTTTCTCAGTTATATTTTAATTTAAATATCTACATAAAAAAATATATGTATATAGATATATTTATGCGTATAATATATATATATATATATAATATACATACGTTATTTAGCATCGTGTTGTTTTTGTTATCGTATTGTCGTAACAGTCGTTGTAGACGACGGCGACAAAGTTAGAGGTTTTGTCATCAAAATGCGTTCTATTTTATATTATATGTATTGTTATATATAACCATCGTTTAACATTTTAAAATATAAATTTAAAATAGTCGATCTGGAAGAAGAAAATAACATGAAAAACATTAGAATTGCATAGTATTATACTATACAAGTATATATAGAGTAAGATATATAATACACCCTTATATATACCCATTTGAATGACTATTATTGTATATAAGTGTATCTGTTATATATTGCAATGAAATTATTATATAATATTATATATTATGTTATATATAGGCAGATGTGAGGGTGACTTTTAAACTGCTGAAAAAGAATTAATTTCCTGAAATATATTATTGTAATATATGGTATATATTACAAATATTTATTTTATACAATAATTTAACAGCCTGTATTTTGTGTACGTACAAATTTATATGTAACTATTCATTTTTATAATATTTTTTTATATATGAACTATATACACATTGTTTTCCATGGAATGGAATTATACATATATATAATAGAAATATGTTTATATATACAACATGTATACAAATTCAAAGAATATAATATGTGTTTGAATGGTTTTATGTATATTTATTAAGTAAATCAAAAAATAATTTAAATAATGTGATCTATATACGCAGAAATTATTCAAATAAATTAAATATATAATGTATTTTTATATAGTTAATTTTAAGTTTATCTACTACATTTGATCATATTGATTTATTATACACCTATGAATATAATTTTTTGTTCAATATTTTAAAAATTTTAAAAATCATTGTTACCTATATTTATTTTCAAAAATGAACACTATATCGACGTATAACACTCTGTTTCTGTTTGACAATTTTTAACATTGTTTTTTATTATAAAATTATTCTATAAATCGAATTACTTGTAAAAAATGTGCAGTTAATTTCCTGCAGCCATCGACAATTAAATATGTAGTTTGGAGTTCGAATCCTTACATTGCTAAATTATTGGTTTGATGTAAAATTATGCCATATTTTTCATACTAATAATTAATTATACTTAAAAACTAATGTTTGCTTATAATATATAATTAAAAAATGGAAAATTTCACTTACACACATGTTACTTAAATGACAAACAAACCATGATGATGAAGTACCTGCGGTTTGATCATAAATTTCTTATGTATATTCACATACACTAATACAGTAATTTTCTGCTGAGTTTATTCGGTTATATATAATGAAGAGAAACAATAAACTTTTGAAAAATATGGTGTTATAATTAATTGAGTTAGCGAAGACCCATTGAAATGTCATTGCAAACAAAAAAGGAAGTATTTTTTTTTTTTATCAATTATACTACAAATTGTAATTGGTAATTTGTAATCAAACGCATTTTGTGTAGATGATAATTTACCTCACATTTTGTCGGCAATTGCCATGCAGTCTCGTCAATTATTTGTTACCGATAGACAGGACTCGGGGTCCTTGAAAAATGTGGATTGTGTAGTAGATCATGTGAGTGTGTCAACCGGTTCGTTATGTACAATACATAATTGCGAGCCGATACCCATAAAAGTACGACGTCCGTTCACAGTGTTATTCTATTTAATATACAATACATTCGTTTAACATCCCGGATTCTATTGCTGTGTTGTTGAGTGTCATCAGTACACAGTTTTATACTGTCAGAGCATATGCTGATATACTCCTCAGAAACACCCGATTTCATAATTTACAATAGCTGCAACTAGATTCAAAATGATGCCATATTCAACAGAATTTTTAAGTTTTATTTTCGTTAGTTGTTTTTGAACCGAATTTAAACATATTCAAGGCCACCATCCCACCATATACTATAAAACCATAGCATAACATTGGTCTTATATGTTATCTAGGAAATAAACCCTAAAAGATATATTTATTAATTTTAATCTATTATTTATTATACTAATATAAATATATATATTTAAAGATTAACAATTTTGGTATTTAAATTATTTATTATTGAATATTCTATATTACTTGAAGTCCATATAAAAATATTTCATCTCTTGATTGTGAAGATATTCATTTTGTAATTATTATATTTCTATTTATATATGTATAAGTAATTTCCATTTTAAATATCAAATTTCTTCAAAATACTATGTCAGGAAATAAATATCTTATTTAACTATATCTTATAGATACTAGTATATATGCTATAACTATACAATATAAATTGTAAAAGCTCATTTTTTTTTGTTGCTATGTACCATGATTATCAATTTCTATTCAATCTGTTGTAAATTGAAACACAATATAAGTTTTTTGTTATATTAAAATACATATTATGTTGTACATATTTAATTTGTTTATATTTATATATACAAAAGACATATTATGCAAGTATATTTGTATGTGTATATAAATATCAATTGAAGACTCCATCCCTCCATCGAAATACACCGAAATATTATCTAAAGATGATGTCCAGACATCGACAACAAGAAAAGGGTTACATTTAAGCAACAAAACTTTATAGAAAGTTAGTTAGTATACCATAAATTTATTATTGTATAATATATAAAAATAGATATACTATAACAACATTGGATATTCTCAATCAACCCCGCACATCATATCATACAATTTTTTTGATATGTTTTATGTACATATATTTTATATACTCATGTGAAACTTTAAAAAGGATATATTGTATATGCAATGAACTAAAGTTTTGAAAGCCTTTTTATATACATACATAAAATATTATAAAATGTTTTGTATATATATAGAAATAAATAGACATTGTAAGTGTATCTCTTTATCTATATGCTACTTTATGTAGTAAAGAAAGTAGTGTACATGAAATTTTTTCCTTGTTGTTGTTTATATATATTATCCTTTTTAAAGTTATTTATTTATTTATTTATTTATTTATTTATTTATTTTTATTTTTTCGTATTTGATAAGGGAAAATTTATATTTTCTATTTTGGTAATAATATTAAATAAGGTATATCGTATATATGTTACATATGAAAAATGCTTTTTATTAGAAATATTTCTGGTAAACCACATTACCCTCAATTGTATTGTATATACGTTTAATACTCGTACAATTCTTATATTATGTTCATATAATATATATATATATATATATACAGATATAAATATGTATATATTATAAATGTAAGGTATTTTTCAATGTATACATGTATTTATCTAGCAAAATATTTTATTGTAACAATATCTATCTATAACGAAAGAACTAAAAATACGAAAAAACATCTATAAATATAATATATATATATAAAATAAACATTGCAGAAAAACGAAAAATATCATGTCATGATCGAATAATATATTTTGATGATTCAAAAATGACTTTGAGTTTCTTTATATATATATGATATTCATTATATGAATATGTGTCTGAATATAATAATATATATATTTAAACATATATACAAACAAATCAATAAAATATTTGGTTGGACTAAACCAAAAATATTATCTTAATTTCAAATAAAAATAAAATAATAATATTTTACATTGTTTTTATATTATATTTGATATATCGTATTTATATTGGCAGTAGGTACTATATATATATATATACCAAATACATTTAATCGATTAATATCTATATATAAATCAGTCATTGCGTATAACAATAATAACTTAGTCAGTGTAGATAGATAGATATCTTTATCATCTATATTTATATTTTATGATTTATATCTTTGTATTAGATGTGCCATGCATTTTCTTTTATATGCGTAAAAATATATAAACAAAAAAGAAAATAAAATATTATTGTGTTTTTGATGATTATTATATAAAAGAAAGTAAATAATTTATTGGTTTTACTGTGTGACAATAATAACAATTATAAAAAAATGTTTTTCTGAATATAACAAAAAATCATAACCGCTTACAATATGCAGATTTCTTAGTATTTCTATTTTAATACAATATATACAGGGTGTCCCAATTATCGACGGCAATACAAAAACACTAGATTCACGTCTGTATTGTTGGTTCTGGATAAAACCAAAAAAAGATAAAATTTTTCCAAAGCGAAAATCAATTTTATGCCTATATCGTTGTAGTTATTTGTGTATATCTTTGGAACCAGTTGAGACCTATCGTAATGTTATAGCTTAAACGAAAGCTTATGAATGTGGCAAGTTTTTAAACTTATACCGAAAAAATTTTTTCATCATGATTTTTCGACTTATGTTTGAACAAACTTTCAAAAAGAAAAATGGCGTTCAGCTAGCTGTCAATATTTCTGTAAGTATCTGGATAACCACATGTCCGAATTGCCTTATCTTAACGTCAAATTAAAGATCTCGGTATGCTAATGCTAATAGTGTATCAAAAATTTAAAATCGGTTAATTAGTTATTGAGATATTGAACCCAGTAGAGTGGAAAACATGGTCTGATTGAAAATTTGGTTATTTGCGTGTAACTTGGTACCAAAGTCGAATCGGCCAAAATATTATATGATATTTTCGACGCAAAATGACCCAGAGAATCTAGTGTTTTTGTATTGCCGTCGATAATTGGGACACCCTGTATATTGAAATTTGTCCCGGCAAAAGAAAAAATTAAAATAAAGTAAAATAAAAAAACTTAAATGAAAAATAAAAGGGTCGTTTTAATTCTTCTTCTTATATATTATCTTTAATACATTAAAAAAAAATCTTTAGACTGGAAAAAAATTGAAGAAAGTAATTAGTCTACTAAAAAATAAGGCACATACCGCACCCTTTAACAATGAAAATAAAAAACAACTCAAGAAACAACAAAAACGAAAAATCGATCAAAATACTGCGATTTAAAATTTTTAAATATGTTTTTATTCTTTTTTGTATGTACGGCGTACTCGTAATGGTTCATAGAATAAATATTGTTTATAAGATTATTTATTTGTCTTTAATGTAGTACCTACACTCTGATATTTTGTAAATGAAGATTTATATTTATATAATTTATTGTTTTTGGTTTTGCATATGTTATTCACCATGTATACGGACGGCTATTCTTTTCACTCTTTGTCCGTTTGGAATAACATTGTGAATTTTATGATGTCTATTGTGACAGATTACAAATGATAGTAGAGAGTATTATGACTAAAATTGAAAATTAAATTATTTCAAAAGAAGAATCCGTATTCAAATAACGAATTAATAGACAATAGGCAAGTACAATATTGTTTTTAACACTTCTGTGGACACCGCATGATCATGTCAGTCCAATATGATTTTTGACTTATTTGCTTAAGCATCACCTTGATGTTTTGTGATATTATCTAATGTACATTTCTGAATAAATTCATTAAAAAAAAAATAAAAAATTAAATTTTATTAAAAGTGGTCCAATCCAAATGTGTTTGATGATGATTGTTAAGAAGTGGGAAACACAATTAAATGAATTTTCGAAACTGTTAGATTAATGTATGCGTTCAAAATAGAATTACGATTAAAATTATTCATTTTCTTTAACATACGATTATGTTGAAAGCTATTAATAAATTGTTTTTATTATATCAATAATAATGTTAATCAATATATTCTATATATACATGTGAAACTGTATATAGTAAAACTTTGTAAATATATACGCGATCCGGATAGAAGGTATTATTTCCTGTATAGGTATTTTATATTTGCTGTTAAAATGTCGGTAATTATATTAAATAAATATCAGCAACAAAATTAAATATAGTGTAATATATATATAGATGTTTTTTTCTAGGAATTTTGAAATACATAAGTTTTTTATAATATGTGTATACCACATAATTTCTATATACATATTATAATAAATGTATATATAATATATATAATAGATCTTATTATATATAGATTAGAAAATAAAGTATATATAAATATATATATACAAGTCGTATAATAATATATTATATATTTATAGCAAAATAATTGCTGTTATATATTTCTATATTTATCAGGACCGGAAACCCTTCCCTACCAATTTTTGAATGTGGTTTGATTTCGTAATACATACATATTTGTAATTATATATGTTATTTATAATACGCTTTGTGCATACGATGTTAACAGTTAAATTATAATATTAAATATATGTAGTTGGAATATGCGAATGATGGGCAAGGATCATATACGATTTCCTAAAAGTCAAATACATCATATAAAAAATATATAAACTTTTAATTTTTATTACTAAGTTTTTCACAGGAATCTTTATATAATATATATGCAACTTTGAAATGAAATGAATTGCAAATACAAATTATTTAAAGTTTATAGCGTTTATTTGGAATAATTTAATTTTTTTTTTCAATTTATGCATCGTATTCTATTTTGCTTAGCAGTACTATCTCAACCATTTTTTTTTTTTTTTTAAATTTAAGCAAATGTAAGCGACTAAGTTCTAAATATTATTCACTTTATTCAATAAATATTTCCACATTAATAATTCAATTAAAACGATTTTATATTTTATATTTATCAACATTTTCTCATCAAATGGATATCCATCATTGAGGTCAAGTTTTCGATATGCAGTCAATGAAATTCGACATAAAACCAATTTTTGATGTGTTTTGTTTATTGATTTTATTATCGATAAAAACTATTTATATTATTTATTGTTTATTAATTATTAGTAACAATTTGTCCGTACTTTCAGAAATGAGGAAAAAATCCACATATGTTGCATGGAAAAAATATATTGGAATTTGTCCAATGTCAATAGAGTTTCCACTTAATATAATAATATTTTTTTTATATTAATTGAAATCTTTGGATGGCCAGGGTAATATTTCCAACATATATACGTGGTATTGTATTCATAATTTATTTCACCAATTATCCAACACAGTGGTTTTACAATTTTACAAATTTAAATTATTTTTTGCATAAGAAAATATAAATATCTAACTTTTTTATTTATTTCTAACATATTTATTACATTAAATTTTGGTTTCAACAAGTTACAACCTGTTGTAACAAAATTTTTGTGCGAGTGAATTTGTCGCTATCGCATGACGTATTTTTGTTAAAATCCGTTGGTTTGCTCTCAAAAAATATGAATATAGTTTCTACGGATATTCTGTGGAATAATAGCAACGAGAAATAAATCTAAGGAAAATCCATAGAAATTATCATCGGAAATATACAGATAATTCATGGACATTTTTTTTAAAAATTCATGGACAGGGTTGCACTCATCATATAAAATTCCAGCGGACATCCGCAAGAAATCCATAGATATTTCCGCGGATTTAAACTACGGGCTATACTATACATATAATGCGGAAATTTTACGGACAAACTACGTACTGCGTGTTACTGGTGAAGGTATTTCCTGTTCATATTGAATATTTAACATTTTTATTTAATCTTTATAAATGATTAATAATTTGAATAGAATATAGCGTAATGAATTTGTGTTGAAGATAGTTACATTGAAAACGATGCTATTATATAGATACAGTAGTGATAATCATAAATCTTTAACACTAACATATTAATTTAAATTTAAAACATCAGAAAATGAATTTCAATATACAATAATTGAAATGTAATTGAACTTATTTATTCTATATTATCGCGAAGTTAACGATATATGATTATATCTAGAAACATATTATTTCGAATTTTATATTTCGTTTCAACAAGTGATTTACACATTATACACCTAGAATTTTAATGAAATGATAAATTTCTTTTTGTGTTAGATCTATAGATGTAAATGTTCTGCATTTAAAAATACATTGGGAAATATAAATTCAAAACAAAAACTAAATGTTTTTTGTTTTTAATGTCTAATCAAGACGCAATCAGAATTGATAAATATATATTTTTTCATTATGGCGTTATGGTACAATACATCATAGTACCGTGCAAGTGTTTCCAACTCTGATATATATATATATATAAACATAAATATATATATAGTTATGTATTCTAATGCACCCACGATATCATGGTAGACATTACTATGAATCATCGTGGCGTTACAATAATTACAGAATCTAAAGTGCATTTTGATATTATAAGATAATCATTGGAATTTAGCATGTAAGGTATAATAATAATAATGATAATAAATACAGGCATATTGTTGTCTAAAGTCCTTTTTCTAAAAGATATTTATTCATTAGATTGGAATTTGGGTTATGATAAATAAACATAAATAAAGTAACAAATGAATCCTATTTGTTATCTTGGGTTCATTTTTATAATGTTATGAATAAATAATAAATCTTTGGAATTTCGCATATGAATGTTATACAATGATTTATATACGAAATAAAGCATATTGTTATGTTCACATATTTTAGTATAAATATGTGCACATAACGAATACTAAGGAGAGTTCTATCGTGCCTGTTGAAGGGCATTGTTGTTTATAATCATAAGAATTGTAAATTAATAATAAGGATAAATAAATTATAAATAAAAATAAAAGAACTAAAATTATATATATAAAAAAATTATCGAAAGAAAATTGTTCTGCATTCAAACTATTAATAATATTCATTTTTAAGCCATGAAATTCAATAATTCAATGTTTAATAAATATTAAAATAAATAATATTTTTTGTTTTGGATAGGAAGGCGTGGCATTTCGCCGACAAATTTTATTTACATATGGAGTTATGGGGATTTTTCAATATTTATATATATATATATCAACTAAAATATACTTTAGATTTTTAGAATAAATACAAAATACAAAATACTAAAAAAAGGAATAAACTATAAGTATTGCATATTTAAAATTATATTAAAATATTAACAAAACAAAAATGAAAATAATAACACTTGTTATTTTATTTTTTTGTTTTGATATAGTGTATATAAAGCAGCCATTTTTTCCTTTCTTATATATATTATAAATAATTTCAAAAATATATACTATATACTTTTTACTATATATATATTGTATATATATGGAATATATTTATTATAAACTCAAACGATATATAAATATATATATTCTTCAGTGAATTTTTAAAGCATATGCCATTTGTTTTTATATGTTATTCCGCGCTTTCGTCCACTTCTACTATATATGTTTTTTGTATGAGAAATATATATATAATAACAACCATTGGAACAAAAAAAAAAAGAATACAAAATTAATACTATGCATAGAAGCAATAACAACAACAACAACAACAACAACATAAAATTGTTATGGTATTGGTCGAGTCTTCACATATAATTTTGTTATTAATTTTATTATTATTATTATTATTATTATAATTTTATATTTTTTTCTGTATATATACCTCAATAATGTATAACATAATAACCATACAAACGTCGTCGTAGCCGTCGTCATCGTTATCGTCGTGGTCGTGGTCGTGGTCGTCGTCGTCGTCGTCGTCGTGTACACAAGCACCAGAGTTTATAAAATAATAATAAATATACAAAAATAAAATAAAAAAAAAATTTTCGTGTTTCATTTCATATATGGATACAATTTTCTTGTTTATAAATTTTTCTGTATTTTCCCCCGGCACTAAACATATTATATACAAAAGCTATAATTTAACTGCATTGAAAATAAAACATAAAACAGAAAAAAAAACATCAGAAATAATACAAAAAAAACTAAAAGAAATATGAACGCACGAACATTCTATATTGGTTGTTATTATAATTATATGATTGAGGTTGGTTTTTTTTTCAAGTTTTACTTCTATTCTACAGAATATTTATATTTTTTTTTCTGTATACGTCCATATATTATTATTATATATATTAATAATTCGATATAATATTGTTTTATTTCTACATATATATATATATATATTTATGTAATATGCATGTGTATATACATAAAGAAATATCTATTAAAAGTGGCGACGACGTTTGATATTATTATATATTACATATACACTATGGTATACCATAGTTTAATGTTACATAAATAAATTAAAGATTGTAGAGGTATATATATTTATTAAACTTCATATATATCAGAAAATTATCAATATGAAATTATTCCATTGGTTTTATAACACTGTTGTATTTGGAAGTTAAAAAATTATCAATTTATATATACTTGTGAAAATTATTGTATTGTATATAAATAGATATAACACATGGGCTGAAAAGTTTCCGAAAATTCTAAGAAAAAAATATTTTTTTTGAAAAATTAAACTTTATTCATCAACATACATACGCCCTTCGAGGGCGATACACTGATTCCAACGATCTTCCAACTTTTTGATACCATTTTTTTTAGTACGATTTCGTTTTTTCCTCAAAATAGGCTTCTATTTCGGCGATCACCTCTTCATTGCTCTTAAATTTCTTTGCAGTGAGGTCTGCAAACAGGAAAAAGTCGCTGGTGGCCAGATCTGTAGAATATGGTGGATGTGGATGCAATTCGAAGCCCAATTCATGCAATTTTGCCATCGTTTTCATTGATTTATGACACGGTGCGTTGTCTTGATGAAACAGCACTTTTTTCTTTTTCAAATGCGGTCGTTTCTTAGCGATTTCATGCTTCAAACGCTCCAACAAGACTATATAATAGTCACTATTGATGGTTTTTCCATTTTCGAGATAGTCGCGATGAAAATTATTCCATGTGCATCCCAAAATACAGATGCCATAACATTGCCAGCCGACTGTTGCGTTTTTGGTCGTTGTGGACGTTGTGGTTCGTCGCTTGCTGTCCATCATGCTGACTGCCGATTTGACTCCGGAGTGTAATGATGGAGCCATGTTTTCCACCATTGTCACATATCGACGCAAAAATTCTATTTTATTGCGGTTGAACAAGCCCAAACACTGCTCTGAATCATCGATACGTTGTTGTTATTGATCGATTGTGAGTTCACGCGCGGCACCCACTTTGACACAGAGCTTTTGCATGACCAAATATTCATGCACGATATGTCCAACACGCTCCTTTGATATCTTCAGAGCCTCAGCTATCTTGATCAACATCATCATTTACGGTCATCTAAAATTATTTTGTGGACTTTTTTGATATTTTCTGGAGTAACAGCCTCCTTTGGACGTTCACTGCGTTCATCGTCCTTGGTGCTCATATGGCCGGTTTTAAATTTTGCAAACCACAAATGTACTGTTGAAAGAGCTAGAGCAGTGTGTCGGGATAATGCTCGTCAAGCATTTTTTTGGCTTGAGAAATATTTTTTCCAATCAAAAAATAATGTTTAATCAACGCACGAAATTTGTGTTTTTCCATTTTTTTCATCAAATAACAAAAGTAGCTACACTCACAACGCAATATCTCACAAACTAATGGTCGGACTGCTGCTGTCAAATGTGTTATTATATTTGTTCTGATGTACAAAATTTCGCTCAACCCAAGGCTATTTTAAACTTATATTTAAATTTTTGCAATTCTCCTTATACTAACTACCGAATTTTTTTTTTATCAATATTTAATTAGAATATATTTTTTTATATTATTATAAACCTATAATGCATTATTTTAGAGCACAGTAAATAGTGTACGCATATATAATATTTATATATATATAATATATGTAATACATTCAATTAATATGAGTATATGGAATTATAATAGAAATGGATCATCAAAAACGAACGAACGAACAGAATTACTTTACTTTTTGCAATTTACAATAAATAATAATATTTTGTTAAAATGTAATGAATCGCCAATGTTAATAATCATTTTAAATAAGTATTTAAATTAGAAAAAAAAAACACAATTACTTATTTCTCTTCAAATTTTAAAACAGATTTTATTCTAAAACATATTCTGATTTTCATCAATATAAAGTTGTAGTACAAATAACATTAAATATAACAATAGATTTATTAAAATGACAATTGGCTTATGATATTAAATTTTTGCTGTGACTGCGTGTATTAATATTGAAAATTTGCAATGTTTGGAAGAAAATCGTTGCACACATAATAAAAAAAAATGTTAAATGTAAATAGTATCCCAATGTTGTGGATAAGACATAAAATGTTATATCCACTAAGTGGCCATTGACTTTTTAAATTTTATTATTTTTCTTATTTATTATGTTTCAAATTGTTATTTTATGAAAATATAGTATACAAGCAGCCATTAGCGCAATATAAACTCTTAGTCAATCAATTTCATAATTGTCTGTTAATAGGCTTAACGCAGTTGACAATCGAATAAAGTGATTTAATACTGAATGAGTACCTGGTCACCAGACATATAATGACAAATAAAGAAGCGAATAGATTAGTAAGAAAATGATCTGTAACATCCCACAGATCACAGAATCTGCACTATCTGGGGAAGGTTTAAGACACAAGGTGAAATTGATTCTGTTATGAAGCAAACAGTCAGACCTAAGACAAACAAATTAAGTGTTGGTAGAATTCTTCATCAAAAAGATAAAAGTAACAATACACGGATATGGACTTTTGATTTTGCCAGGAATATTTACTAGTGTTTGGTACTTTTAAAACGATTAATTCTCAATAAACAATATGTTTGCTCAAATAATAATAACTCAAGTGATAAAATTATGTTTGCCCAACACTGCGGTGACCCGAAATAATTTCCTCATTAAAATTTCATTTATTTCCTACAATAAATAGATGATTAATTAGCATTATTGTTGTATAAGTGATGAAATTAAATGTTTGTATGTATTCTGTTGAAAATTGACAGGCATTGCATAGAATAAAAACAACATATTGTAAAATTTGGATTCAGAACATTTTATCATAGTGTCTCTATTATAATCTAGAAACGATTCTGAAAGTAACCATTTTGGAGACATGGGTCATTATAAATACATACATTTTATAAAAGAAAAATTGAATTAGTGGATCATTTCATTATAAAAAAAATGAATTTCATTATTATATAAATTTTTTATTTAACTTTATATAAAAGTTTGCCGTACACTTTTGCTATACTTATTCAAAAATAAAATTGTTCACAATCGATTCTTTTGCTATTTTATAGCTAAATCTTTAGTTTATGAGTTCAAACAAGGGGTAATTTATTAATTTTCCAAATTATTTATAAAAAATAATCAGCCATGCGACAATAACAATTCAAAGAACAAATTGTAGAAAAATTCAGACAGATTTTCTTCCGTGATCAGTGATACCGCATTACATTGTTACTAAAAGTAGCTTTTCGTCAAACAAAGAAATTGCATTTCGATTGTAATTCAATAAATATTTTTCAGTACAGTAGTTACTATCTTACGGTGTACACGAACATACCGTAACATTTGCAATATACATATAACAACTGCTATATAGGGTTAATAAAAAAAGTTTAAATTAGTTTTTCATATATTAAATCGATCAATAAATTAAAGTTATATGGTTGTTATGTTTACTAATTTATGAATTATACTGTACATATAATAAAATATTTATATATATATATGTAAAAAAAGGAACAATCACATGTCAACTAACGGCAGAGAGGAATGACTTTTGATTGACAGTAGGTGTGGACAATCAAGTATAAACTAAAGGGGAGTTTTATATATAAATACAAGTATTCATATATTGTATATATATACAAAATATATTGTACATGTAACAATTTTAGGTTATAATATTATACTTTAAATAAAACCATTTCTAAAAAATTCTATATAAAAATAATACATAAAAGTTATTTTATAGTACATGTATCGACTTTTTAAAGATATACACAAACAATATTTAATGCACATGTATAAAAATAAATAGATTAAATTTCTAAATAAAAGATTACAATTTTAAGGACTATACTATACACATTATACACATATAATATGTATACAAAGGATAATGAAAGATTAATAATATTTGTTGTAGTAATTTTTATGTAATAATTTAAATTTACAATCTTAATTAAATGCTTTCAAGATAGATGATGTATTGTACAATTACACACATATATTTTTAATAATCAATAGTAAAATAATTTTATAATATTAATACACATACTAAACTATAGAAAATTTAATACTGCTCAACAATCTCAAACAAATATATATATTTAGATAAAATATAATTGAATATAAAATAATAAAAATCTAATTCTTCAGTTATAAAATGTATTTTATTCTTAAATAAAGACCCGATGTATTAAATCATTTTTACTTTTAACTAAAACACAAACAACAAAATTGTTATATATCAAATAAATATAGTAGTATTTATTTGATATTATTTAACATTTGTATGACCATATGTGGCGAGACTGATTATTTCCCATTGACCCCAAACAACCTGTGTGCGATTTCAAGCCCCAAATTTATGTAAACCCTCTCAAATATGATGTATACAGATGTATGTATTTATTGTATATGGTATATATAGCTATATGAAATATATTATGTTTTTATATTGTATGTATAGAAAATATCATTACCTATATGTTATATTTATACATATAGTAAGTAAATATATTTAGAACCGGCTTGAATGAACGTATTATATAAAAATATGATACGTATATTATATAATATTACTACAACAATATATCCCATAGGCAATTTAATAAATTCAAATATCATATATATTATATATATACACACTCACACACAAAGAATATATTGTGAAACAAATATGCTGTACACGAATTTGTTAATTTTCTTTTTCGTAATTCATGATCATCCTATATAGACATGAAAACTTTACTATTGTATAGAGTACATATAATTTGGTGCGCTACTCCCACGCATATAACTCGAAACATATAATAAACGCATAATAATAATATTTATATTTAACCTAATATACTGCAATTTTTAACCAAATTATATTTCATATTATACATAATTAAGAATATAATTTATTATCATATTATTTATTAGCAATTAAATGAACTTATATTATATACCGCCTGCAAAAAAATGGGTACGAAAAAAAAAAAAATATGTCCAAGAAACATTTATAAAATAAATACTCTGTTTTCAATAAGATAAGACAATAAACTGCTTTAAAACATTTTTTTTTTTTTTGAGAAAAAAAAAATAAATATTTATCCCAAGAGACCACCACTTTGGTATACAAATGAAAATAAGGAAATAATGTATAAAAATCTGAAAGACAAATTTGGGGATAAATGTAATTGTATATATGTAAATTGTTTTAGTATAATGTTCCTTGTTATTTATAAGATTAAAACATACATAATTGGATGTGTGATTCAGATGATAATACTTTACTTTAAATATATGTATAACATCTGATAATAATTATAGAAATATTATTAAATAAAATTGACGTTTTATGTATGGTAGCTATCGCTTGTATATCGTACAAAATGCGTTTAATCAATACAGACATATTATTGCATTCATATTTTTTGTATAGTAACAAAGAAAAATCAATGAAGAATTAAATCCATTTAAACTATAAAGATTGATTTTTAAAATTTTTTCTTACAGAAAATATTCAATAGTTCTCTAAACTCTCATCTTCGGATACAATTTTCGTGTGTAGAGATAAAAAACAGATATTCAACAATTTTCAAATTAATAATATATGTCATACTTCAAGTATATACAACATATTTACTTAATATTCATTACAGTAAATTACTCTTCATTGGAGTATATATAACAATTCACCATATTTCGTATATATGAAAATGTCGAAAGATAGCTATGTTCAACATACATACAATACTTCCAAAGTTATTCCTAATATTTTCCACAAACTAACAAACATCTGAAAAATTTCAGAAATATAATCAATATCGGTAATTGTTTGATGTAAATTACGGCAATAGATACTTATAATTCATATTCGATCAGTTGAAATCTTATATCTACTGCGACGACACTGATTCTTTCAAAAATAAATATTCAAAACAATTTATGAAAATTAAAATTTTATATAAAAATGTTAGTAACTACATTTTTTTAAAATTATTATTGTTGTCCTTAAAACGCTGTGCACTGCAATACGAATTTGTTCTAGTTATCTTGATAGACCTGAAACTTCTTAAGATGTTGCATTAACATTTATGAATTCTTCTAATAATGTGAGAAATAATTTTTTTCCAGAAAACTCATTTTACTTCTCTTGCTTGACAATTTCGCAGTATAAATATTCTGTTGTTCAGACATTATTGAAAAATGTCATTATCTTCTAGTCCCATATTTTATGTGAATTCAGTGCCTGACTTGGAAGTGCACACCATCGGTGTACTTATTTTATTTATTGTATACTTAAAGAAAATTTTTCGACCATGATTTTAAATGGTATTTATACGACGCAATAGCTTATATTCCAATCCATCTTTTAGTTCATGAATTTTGCGAATGCCATAATGGTTGAATTCACTATTAATAATTGCGAAAGGAATTTCTATGTTGTATTTATTGTATTTACCAAACAACCGTAAAACCATTGGCAAATTTTTATAATCGTTCTGTAAAACCAGTGAATTATATATAGTTTCATTCCCAATTTTCTTTCACATTGCCCTTGTTGTCTTAGATTGAATTCTTTCTATATAATCATTATGCTATAGTTTTTATATAGGCACCTGTCTATAGTGAAACTCAAAGAAAGTTGACTTCTTCGGATAGAACCATTTCTGCTCTGTTTAAATATGGTAATTTTATGTGTATATTCTTTTCGAATGTAATCATTTCAATATTTATTTCGGTTGATACGTATGTTTCTTGACTAACACCAATTCATTACCACATTTTAAAACATTTGTATATAGGTAATTCGGTTGCTTTTGTGAGGCCATATTTTATATAATATAAACAATTAATTTAGATCATCTTATATATAGTGACTGAATGAGTGAAAGCTGAATAGCTAAATAGCAAGCGTTTCAATTTTATAAATTATATATATATATATATATTATATAGTTATATTAAAAGAAATAATAATTATGTCACAAAATATATAATATACATACAATTAATGTATTTAATGTATATATTTCGAAAATTTCTATAATATTTCATATTCCTTTTTGTAAACCACTTATATATTGTAGTAAATATATATATATAATGTTATTTATACATATAATATTGTAAATAATATATAATCACATAAAATGTATAAATAATATACGGTATAGAAACTTTTGACAATATATAATTTATTTATTTACATAATACAAATATTTTCATACATATATGTATAATGTATATATATATATATATATAGTGTACGCAGCGTTCTTTATATATCCTTAATATCCTTCATATATGTAAATAAACATATTACATATATATATAAAACTATAAATATATGTATAATGTTATATGTATTTTGTTTTATATATATATATATTGTATATATATTATATATGTATTATACACCGAAAACAACAATCTGGGTGAAATCGCGGTTGACACGTGATTCGCGGTTATAAATTATATGTGCTAAAAGGGCTGACTATGAAGACATAAAGTTTACCCCTATAACAATTGTCGTTATACTTACGTTTTATGTTTATCTACTTGTTGGCGGCAGAATATTATTATATATACAATGTTTAATGTTATACAATATATGCAAAATATTATATTGAAACATATACTATAATACAATAACTATAAATATAACAAAAGAGAAGAAGTTATGTATATATGTTTATATTTACATAATATAATATATGGAAAATATATATATACATATTATAATACGTGTATGTGAATTCTATGTATACATAATATATTACAATATATACGAATATCTTTAAAATTTATGGAGTATGTTATATGCTTACCATATATATGTGTATAAATAGATATACATTTAATAAAATATATGTTATAGACATATATTCGCGTCGTGTATACATAATAACGATAATAATAATAATAATAATAATAATAATGATAATTTAGTGAATAGAATAAATAAAAGAATTTTTTCAATAAATATTCAACAGATAATATATTTTATTTTTTTATTTTTGAAATTGAAACATTTACAAATGATAACTCATTAGTTTTCGTTAAAAGAAAATCTATATATGCGTTTATAGTATTCACTTCACGTATAAAACCAACGCGTATAATGCATGCATAAAGTGATAAATATTAATATATACACCCTTCATATTTATGTCCCTTTTTTTTATATATATATAAATTATTTATAATTTTTTCTTATTTTTATTTTCCATATAAATATTTATTAAGTTTTTCCATTTCAAGGTTATAATTTTACCTTTATCATTTATATATATATATAGTGTTCTTCGTACCGTCGACTATATATACGCAAATATTATACATAAACTTAATTTCCATTATTTTGTTATTATTTAATGTCAAGAGTAATTTTTGTATTATATACATTATCATTATTATTGTTGTTGTTGTTTTTGTTACTAGTTTTTTTTTTTTGTTTTCCAACTCATTAATTAAATATGTAAAATTTAAAATATTTATCATCAATAATAGAATAATATAACAATATTTATATAAATATTATGGAAATATGAAAAATTATTTATTTTAATTTTTTCTCTATATTTATATACAATTATAATACATTTTTGCATATATAATAAATAATTGTTTACTTTATAGTTTCTAATGTCAAGTATTATATATTATATACTCTTCATTTGCAAAAGTATTCGACTATCGACTGGATATGGAAAAATTTTACAAATGAAAAATGAAATTAAATTATAGTAAATTATTTTTTTGAAGTAATATTTTGCTCCTACTACTGGAGCTTTTATGTCATCTAATGTAGCTTTCATTACAAACAAATTGGTAAATTACTCCGCATGGGAGTATATAACAATTTACCAAAATTGTGTACTGTACTGTACTGTAATTAACGAAAGATAGATGTTTTCATAATACTATTATTTTTGTATGGGTGATTAGCCCATAACTAAATTATACAATATAATAATTTAATTAAAGTTAAAGAAATAAAAATAATATTCATTAATGATTTAAAATAGTACTATAAATTTGTTGCAAAATAATAGTTAATAACAACTATACCAAGTCTAGATAAATCATATAATTAATATTACCATTTTGAAAATCCATTTCTTTGTTTTATTACCTCAATTATATTTCTTTCGCATTGTTGCATCCAATTTTTTACATTCTTCTAAATTTGCTGTAATTTCAATTTTAAATTTTCTTTTGGTTTTTAATCGGATTTTATTTGGTCATCATATTTCGCCAAATGTTTCTATCGGAGATATAAAGCTGCTAAACTGTTTGCAGATCACTCTAAAGTTGAAATACTTTTTCCATTGAACCAACACTTTGTTCCCTTCGCTGTGTGACACGGCATGTGTTGTCCAGTTAAAATTTATATTTTTGTTTTTTTAATTACAATTGATGATATAAGTTTAATTTCTACACATAATATATCTTTATAACTATGTAGCATAATTTACTAAGCCATTTGCAAAATGAAAATTGATGATGTTGTTTTTCTCTTTCAACTAATAATCGGAATTGAAAATTTCTGTTTTCATTGGTGGTAAAATGCGTAAAGGATGTAAAATGAATATTTGTAAATTTCTTTCATTATTCATTTGTAAAATTTTGTCATATATAATATTTTTGCAACTGAGAAGTATATTATTGCATTAAATAGTTAGCATTATTGTAATGTTTAAAACAAATAAGTATAAATACAAAACATATAATAATATATTAATTATAATAATTATTTATTTATTTATTTATTTATTTATTTATTTATTTATTTATGCACGTACATATATTAAAATAAACAAAATGATTATCAATAAATTTAATAATATGTTTATTGTTTATACATAATTACATGTATACAAACAGTTTTATGTATATAAACTTTTTATACGCATTATGGAAATTAAAAACATATATACAAAAATGCTGTCATATTTTTATAATATATAATAATTAATTATAAATTATAAAAGTTGGATAAATGAAAGAGGATTTGAATACGTGTTGTATGTACAACTTTAAATTGTTATATTTTGTAACAATTAAAAGCGATCAGGGACGACGTCTCGCGAAAAAATTCAGTTAGATTATAATATTATATTTTTCTAGAAAGGTATAGTATAGTATGAAGGTCAATTGGATTATGAAAATATTGGTGTCACCTATTTCAAAAACGGGCTTTATTTTTAACGGATTTCTAATTTTTCAAACAAATTTTCTAAATTCAATAAATTTCCAATGTTTCGTAAAAGAAATTTTTAAAACTGACCTCACACATTCAAAAGATTTTCCGTTCGATGTCATTGGAAATTTTTTGAATGAAATAATAAATATATTGAATACATTTTTTGTATCATTTGTTTGTGAACAATTTATATTATAAAATATTTCACAATTTTTTTTTTAATTTTCATCGACATCATTTGAAAAATCGACTATATCTTTTGAAAGTGTTAAATTAATAAAAATTGCTATCAACAAATCCGTTAAAATTAAAAAATTGTTATATTCATAAATGTCGATTTCCCGGAAAATTTAGTGGGGGTGTTTTTCCATAAACTATTTACTAAAACATATATGATTTCAATAATATCTAATCAGTTTATTTTTTTTTTACAAAATCGATCCAATTTTTTCATATAATTTAATTAAATTTAATATAAAATCTAAATCACATTATTATGTTGATCAATAATATAGCGTGAGTAATTATTTCATTTGTAGTCTATAAAGGTTACTTTTTATTATACAATTTCATTAAACGTTTAACATATAATTTTACAGAATTTAAAAACAACAATGAAGTTAAGGTATTTCCTTCACGAAAAATTCAATTAAATCCTATACAATAATATAATAAATTATTTTGGAATTTAAAATTTCAAATAAATCTTGTGATATAATTATAATTATATAAAAAGGAAGTTGTGCCGTGAGTTATGAAAAATAATATAACGAAATAATTAATAATTATGAAAAATAAATTTACTTTCATAACATTCATTCATATTTCTTATATATATTAGGTGAAAAAGTATAATAAATTTTTACTCAACATTTTTGAAATAACATAAAATAAATTACAAAAAAAACAATATACAATAATATATTATATAACAAAATGCGGTGTCAAAAATCAATTAAATAAATATTTGTATTATTGAAATTAAATTTAATTATATGTGCGAGCGTATATGATTTTGATTACATATGTTACAAAAAATAATACATTATATTGTATATTTTTTCTATAATAACAAATATAATATATTATATTGTTTCAATGCCAAAAATTCATTTAATTTGAATTTTTTTGTACTTGCTGTAATTATATGTTCGGCTAGAAAAAAACAATGTCTATACAAATGAATACATAATAATAATATATTGTTTTAGTATATCATAGATATGCATATATTGTAGTTTTGTGGGGGTCGATAACATTTTAAGATATTTATAATTAAAATAAAATAATTTTATGATTCCATTCATATTTATCTAATATTTATTTTTATTTTTATGTACACAATATATTATCATAAACTAAATATTATAAATATAGACAAATATTTTCTAACCAACATACTTTCATATAGACAACAAAAACAACAACAACAACAAAATTAAAGGTAATTCCCAGACAGCGTTGGTATAAAATTTTTAAGACAAATAGGATTTTATTGTGTCGTGTTCCTTCGTGTATATGTATTGATTGTTTTTAATACTGGTACTGGTATTTAAATAGTAAAAGTGATAATTTATTATTTGCGGCTATATATATATTATATTTTATTTCATTTTTAAATCTGTTTTCCAATCAAAGAAATATTCGTCTATGTATATTTTGTTTATGTTATTTTGATATTTTGATACTATTTATATACAGAGTATACAATTAATTATGTACT
This sequence comes from Bibio marci, assembly GCA_910594885.2. Classification (NCBI taxonomy): domain Eukaryota; kingdom Metazoa; phylum Arthropoda; class Insecta; order Diptera; family Bibionidae; genus Bibio; species Bibio marci. Next base: position 24,266,718 of record OU343114.1, on the reverse strand, counting down.
TATACGTAAATAAATATACTATATAATTTTTATAGTACACTATAAATTTCAAGTAAGAAAAAAAAATTATAAGAAAAATACTTATATTACGTATATAATAAGAAATTAGACCATAATGTGGAGAATATATACAGTACACCCTAAATAATAAATACACTCAATTTATATGAACATTTGAAATTTTCCCAAAAATTTACACACAATATAAATACATGTTTGTTACAAATGACTATCAATATTTTTATTAGTATAATCGTTATGCTCTACATAAAGTGATATATTGTGTACAGTATATATAAAAGTATATATATAAAATAAACATATAACAATCACAATGTAACATTTATTTAGACTATATATATGTGTGATGTCACATTTTGTAAATACTACATAATGTTCTTGTACTATATACTAATATTATTATATTTACATATAATATTTATATATTGTTAAATATATATAAAGATATAACAAAAAGGAAGTGGTACTGTATATGTCTTCTATTATATATTTCCCCATTTACCGATACTCGTCTATATATAATATATATATATATATATATTTCTCATTTTCTTCCTTTTTCTATGCTTTACGGTATGTATATACAGTACTTTTTGAGACCATAATTTTCGAATGTACATATAATTTCCTTTTTTTGAAGATATGTATATTTTAGATATACTACAAATGTTATATATATATATATATTATAATTTTATACATATATAGTAAAATTTTGACTTTTATATCTTTCTCATTTCATATCCTTTGATTGTACTATATATATATGGTATATATCTATTGTACTCTGCCATGCGGAAATTCCGCATAGAGAAATCAGAAGGGTAATTTAAATCGAAGTAAAATTTATACCCTATAAAAATTTTCAACACCGTTGTTATAAAGTGATATTTTTTCTTTCTACAAATACATACTATCTAAAAGTACTTTAATATATACATATATAGAAATAAATATATTTAAATATTACATATTTTATGCAAACATAATATATATATATATATATACATACACCTACACACATACATATTATACATATACATATATATGTACACATTTAAAAAGAGATAAGAAAAGTTGTTGAAATAATTTATTTGTTTGAATACGTTCTTTTTGTACTTAAATGTATATATATTTATGTACTCGTAAACATAATATAACCATAAGTAAAGTATATTATACATAAAAACGACAAAATATACAAACTCTAAATGTACAATTTTATTTATTATATGATTTTATATTCAAAAACGATAGTAAAGTAAAAAAAAAAAACCCAAATTATACAAATTTATTGTTTATACATTTCACATATAATTTAAATATTGTGAAAGTAATTTTATTTAAGTTCATTGATTTTTTTTTTCCTATATCTATAATATTTATATAGTAATTTTTTATTTATTTGTTAAATAAATCAATTTGATTTAATTTTTAAATTTTGAATTGGTAATAATAGTTTTTTTTGTATAGAAAATAAAAATATAATTATTATTAACGAAAAAAAAATGTAAAATGTATTTCAAAAATATGTACTCCTTTCACACACACATCATCGAATACTATAATATATTTTTATATTAAAACTAAAATTCAAAATATTAAATTGTGAAATTTGCCGTATAGTAAAGTAATTAATTGTTATTTGTCTTTTTTTTTATAAATTATAAACAAATTGCATTTTATTGTAAATCAAACTCAATTAAAATATATTTGGAATATATCATTATAGAAATATTTGCTAAATCGTACAAAGTTGAGCATTATTGATTTATTATCTATATAGTTGCGAACAATTTAATAACGGAGGTCTTTACTGATTTTAATAATGTTTTCGACAAATTGTGTTACAGTTGGTTTTGTTAAAAATGAGGTTTTGGTGGTCTGGCATTGTTAAATATGGATTGAATCGTATTTCAATAATCGTATATTTGAAATATTATTATTTGGTAATTTGCATTAAATAATATTGATAAAACACATGATTAAATTGATTTAAAAAAAAAAATTCCACACAAAGGTTATTGATTAAAATTTCATATATTTTATGCAAACGATAAAAATTGGCTCGTTGTAATAACGAATTATACACTTAATTTATCTATAACTTATTCCAAATATTATTTTTGTAGAATTTATTATGTTTGTGGAAAAAGAATTACGTTAAGTTAAGTATTTATTTATTTCATACTAGACTGTATTAATATTTCATATATATGTGATTTTATTATATATTTTTTTTTTCACATTTCTGTAAAATTCAAGAATTGTTTATCACTACGTAATGATAAATTTTTGAATATTTTTATTTTCATTTCTCAACAATATATAAATATAAAATATGTAATAATGAGTTTTTAAGTTTTATATAAATAAAACTATGCGTATAATTATAAAAACATTTTTAATATGGTATTATAAAATATAACTTAAATATTCTAGTCCCTATAATATTATACATTTAAATAATTAATTCAATTATATAATAACCATCCGCATTTAGTTTATTAAACATACAACGACGAATTACAAATATACAATATTCAAATATATTTCTATAAATAGAATTATTAATATCCATCGATTTATATTATTTATGATAAAAATTTACCTATAATTTGTATAAATTCCATAATTATTTATAAAGTGTATAGAGTAGGTTCGGGTCACTTGACGCAAAGGATGATATGGCGAATGCTCAATATGCGTAATTTACAAACACTTTTTTTTTTTTTAATTTGTATCATTATAATTTTCTCAGCATTGACATAAACAGAATCGAGTTAACTTCTACAAATTGTGTTTGGTTTAACATAATTACAGAGATTGTTATCGCGTAACGGAGAAATGACGAGCTCAATTCAATTGAAAAAAAATAAAATAAAAAGACATGTAAAATGTTACTAGATGATTCAAATAAAAACGAAGGATGTATAATTGTTAAAATATGATGAAAATTTTAATAATTTGGAAGAATTGAACGAAAATATATGTGCTAGGTATGTGGAAATGACTATGCAACTTCGCAACTAAAACCTAGTGATTGGGGTCAATGCATATATTGCAAACAACGGTCACACACACGCCAGTTGTATATGAAACTATTCTTGTGGCAATATTAGGAAAAATTAACTGTTTATAGCGATTTTCATTTTATTTTAATTTTTTTCATAATCAAATATATTATAATATTTAAAATAAACAATGTTCGCCAAATCACGTCCAGAGTTACTCTATAATAATAGGTATATAATATAATAATTGTGCTATTACATTTATCAAATATAAGTAATATCTTTTATAATAAAATTACATTTTGAATTCTGTATGTTATGATATAGTTATATATACGAGTACATAAATATTATATCGTCATATTATCAATTGATGTATAACGTGCGATATAACATATACATTTAATATATTGTATATCTATATATTATATCCATAAAAAATACTTACCCGAAATAATATGAAATTATACTATAAATATATTAACAACTAAATAAAATATGAATTATTAGTTAATTTTTGTCTATATATATATGGTAGTTAGATTAGGTATAATATTTCTTTTATGTCCATATGGTGGCGGTGTTGTACAATATATAAACAACGTATACGTCAGTTTATAATTTATTTGTACCACACAAAAACCCAATACACTATACCATATTATAACATAAATATCTATAATTATAATAATGTATTTTTATACAAAATACAATAATATTTTAATATTATAGTAAATTAATTAAGAAACAATATAACAATAATAACAATAATAATAATAATAATAATAATAATAATAATAATAATGATGATAATATATACATGTAACAGCAAATACTGTACACACCGCTCCACGTTAACACATTTAAATTAATTTATGTTTCTATGTTACATATAAATAACATAACATACAAATACATATTAAATTTTCTATTATATGTATTACATAACAATATATAAATTAAAACAGTATTTTTATGTAAATATTATATTTGTTTATTTGGATTTTCAATTTTCTATTCATACATTTTCATTTTTCATTTGTTTATTATTATTATTTTTTGTTGTTTTTGTTTTTTTTTTTTTTTTTTGCATCCCTTAAATAATAATAAAAATATGTAAAATTCTTATATGTTATAATATTTACGTGCATATCATATCATAAAAATATAAAAGTCTCGCGCGCGCGTTAAGCACAAGATGACTTTTCAAATTTTTATAATTGAATTATGGGGCATAAAAGCCACCCCCGTCGTGATTTTTAAAGGATGTTTTATTTTATGTGTGTACATATAGTTAATGTATAGATTCTTTTTTTTATGTTTTTATGTATATTATAATATAATGTTGTGTTGTTGGTGTTGTTCTATTAATATGGTTTTTCTAATACTACTGTTACACACAGCTACTGCTTCTCATCATATATTTATATATAGAAGATATACATACAGATACAATAAATTGCTTTGTTTATTGTTACCATAAAAGGTTCCTTTTTTTTTTTTACAAATTTTATATGGACTTTAAACGGTAACAAATGATGAAGTGATGATTTTCTCTTTATTTATTTGTTTATTCTATATATTTTATATATGTATTTGAGATGATGTTTTAGTTAGTTATTTGGAAAATGTATAAACGTAAAAATGTGTGTATAATAATTATATGCAAAAAAATTTCGATATTTATTTTATTTAAAAGAAAATGAAAAGTTGAATTTATATTTTTACAATAGTTAGTTTTTTATTTTGTTTTAAATTTTCTATATAAAATTGGTAAGCTAAAAGAATTTTAATTGAGAAAAATGATATTTATTTTTGTGTTTAGACTTTACAGATAGAAAATATACATTGTTACACACGTGTTCATTTAGAGAACCATTGAACCATTTTAATGCAAATGTTTAAATTTTATGCAAAATATTCCACTTTTGTGTTTATTTGAAATATTTGGATTCAGTGTCGATTTTCTAATTATTTTGTCAATTTTAAATATTTCAAATCGATGGAATTGGAAAATCGAGTATATACTTTTTATGGTGATTTTGTAAATTTGTGCTAGAAAAAATTGGAAAATTATTACAATTTAAAAAAAAAGGGAAGAAAAAGATTTAAAATTCGAACGTAATGTTGTCTTTTTACAAAAATCATTGAAATTAATTTACTGAAATTTTCTTCTCTTTTAAATATTAGAATAAAGAATATCGGCGGCTGGGATGGCGATCATTTAAATGTTAATTCCATTTTATTAAAATTTCATACAATTGAATCGTAAAAAATTCTTGTAATTTCTTATTTTTATTCTACGAAATCTATTTTTTGTTAATTATATCCGTCAGTTTTATGTTAAACTTTTTTTTTAAATTATATAGTTTACTATTATTACTGCATGTTGGTTAATCAGTTTTAAAAAATAAATCGGATTATGTAAACTCCTGTTGGAATGTAATCTTTATTTTACAATTTAAAATTGAAATTCGAAAACATGCAACTAAACCGATTCCTTTTATATATACGTGAAGTTTCCCTAATTTTAACAAACAATGAATAAATTAAAATATATTATAAATATATAGTCTATTGAAAATAGCCACATTATGTGTGAAGTCGTTATTAATCTCTTAATAGCCTGCAACACCATATATTTTCAAAGATATTCACTTTTTCATTCCATAAACGAACAAATAGTAATTCGATTGGGTAATTTTTAAGATTGAAAATCGTAAATACTATTTGTATACCGGCCATTGAACTTGTGCATGTAACATGACAATTGATTTTCTGTCCTGATGGCGACATTTTTATTTTACATTTTAGAGCTACAGGATCAAAACCACTTTTCCAAAAGTGGTTCAACACTGCCGACATAAACTGAATTGTATATTATTTATTATGATACGATTAAATAAATACTATAGTATATTAAAAAAATATATTGTACTTAAATATATAAAATGATATTGTATTGTATTCATATATTATTTATATGTTAATGTTTCTATTTTCAATTTAACAATACCTTTTTTATTCTACGATTTAAATTAAAATATATAAATTTAATATACATTGTACGTATATGATAATATCAAACCGATTTGAGTTAGACCATTACCCAAAACGTCATGTATAGTAAAAAAAAAAAAAAAATATATATAAACATTCGGCAAATACGGTTCCGATTTAAATTTGATTAAATTTTCATCAAATATACATTTATATTTTTCAAAATTTACAAATAACATATATTTGTATATATGACGGTTTATTTAGTACATAAATGTTTGTCCAAATAAAAACATAATATAATTATTTTTCAGTTTTATCTGAAATAGATGTTAAAATAGATTTATATATACTGATTATTTCATAATATTTATAGTATAAAGATGTATTATTCTACAATATATATATAACAATACATTTACGCAATTGGTTCCATAAGATTAAATATCAGAATAATTAGTAAACATTTTTTCGAAATAAAAAAATAATAATTTTTTATTTAAATATATAACAATTCCAAGTAATAAATATTATCGTCCAAAAATCCATTGTTATTATAAACGAATAGTATTATTATTTAGGTATTATTTAAATTTTATGTGATATGATATGGCGCATATTATTGTTTTCAATTTTATGTTATATATGTTTGTTATTTTTGATGGTGTATATACATATCACACTATCAAATAATATCGATAAAAATTTAATGATAAATGTATTATTTTCGGAAATAGTATAATTGCCAGCAATTTCATGGTTTTTTATTTTATTATACATTATTTATTGTATCAAATGACATATCTATAGATCTATACTCGTATTTTGCACAAAATATTAATATGAAACATTTATGAATAAATTAGAAATTAATTTAAATCATATGGGTAATGAAAAACCAACATAATATATCGTCATGAGGATATTAATAAGTGTACAGCGGCGAGCAATAACAATTAAAAATATTAATGAAAAAATAAATCAATTTATTTAATCATTAATAAATATAATAAATATAATAAATATAATAATAATAATAATAATAATAAAAATAATAAAAAAAAGTTTTCACCATTAATAATCATATTGTAAAAATTAAATCCATATTATAAAGCGGGATTAACAAACAACAATTCTCATATTGCTTTCAAATGAATGTATTACATATAAATATATATATATATATAAAATAAATTCATTCAACGCACGAGAATTAAAAATCAAAATAAAATTTATTTAATATTATTATTATAATTTTTTTTCATCATAAATGATTTATAGCCTTTATTAGTAATTATGTTTAACATTTCATCGTTTGAACCTATATATGTGCTTTCTATCCATCTATTCATCCATATATATATATATATTGTATATATCTATCTATCCATCCATACAATAAACATCATGTATTATATTATATGTTTTATATTTACAATATATATCTACAATACACTATTTGGAAAATAAATATTATATAATAAATAAGACCATATATCTTTGACTTCACTATACACATTATATGTAAAGTAATCTCATATATTCACAAAAAAATATGTATATCTTATATTGTTTATATAGCGGTGGACGAGCGGCGAACACAGTAAAAATATATTGTTAATAGAAAATATTATTAATTATAATGCGGTTTTATACTTAAACACAATATTAAACATATTGTAATAATAATAAATATAGAATAACAATATGTTCGTATAAAATGCAAATAATATATAAATACGAAAATCACAAGGTCATATAAATAAATAAATATTTACCTAGCCCATGTATATAAATCTAATTGTAAGTAAGTAAGTATATAATACAAACATATTTCTTTCATATTATATGAATGTATACAGAAATATATATAGAAATGTGTCAATTTGATTTTGATTTATTGTATATAATACGTAATGTCATTTATATCAACAAGTTATTTAGATTTTTAGTGAAAAATTGTATATACAGATGACATATATGATTTTTAAATAATTATGTAAAAAATTTAATGAGGCATTATTTTAATTTTTTTCTACTTTTTTAGACAAATTAATTATTCAAACTAACAAATTACATATGAAAATAAAGTCAAAAAGTTAAAAGAAATGTATATTCTATTCTACAATAATATATTATAGTATATATTGTTTTATAACATTATAATTGCCTAATGTAAAACAATTTTTAAAAACAGAAAAATGTATAGAATAATTTATAATTTACCTGTTGCTCTCGTATATTAGATTTATTATCATTGTCATTCAATTTTGAATTGTATTGTATATACGAGTAAAGTGTAATTTTATTTTGTTATTGAAACATATAACCTTAAAAATCTGAAGAGAAAATAATATTGAATTTATAATAGTTAATAATTTTAAAAAATTGGTAAAGAATTTGCAAATTTTATTTTACGCATAAGTGATAAAAACGCATGTCATTAAATCCGACGATTGTGCATTCGATTTCCACCATCAATATGAAAAACTATTTCAGTATTTAACTGAATTATCATTTCCGCGTTTATTAAATCAAAAAACAAATATCTTTGTAAATTTTATGTTACACGCTATTCAAAGATTAACAATGTTTCCATAGAGACAACGCTATGGGCGGATTCACTTTACTCATAAGAAGAATTATTAAATTTAATAAAGCATCTAACGAAACATAAATGCAGTCCAATTGGTGAATTGTTATAATATATATTTAAATAATGTTACATAGTAATTTCCCAGCTTGATCACAATGTTATATATATATAGTTATTCCACTAGGTAGGAGGACGAAAAGATGCCCGATTCGATATCCACTGAAATATTTATATATTATGTAGTCAAAATACTCTGGAAAGTAAATAATTCACAATATATAAATGGGAGAAAAAACATAATTTATTTATAACAATATTAGATTGATGGTTTGATTAGATTGTTGTTGAACAAAACGTTAATAAATTTTCCATTTTGTCAAAAATGAATTTACATGACTATATATGATTGGTATTATTTTAAAGAAGATCTAAACAATTTTGAAGAATAAATAAATAATGTTAAAACTTTGAAAAATTTTTAATTATATTTATTTATTTAAAAAAAAATCGAAAACATTCAGTACTCTTATGTTATTGCAACAAATTATTATCTACTTAGAAGTATGTAAGTACATACTATCAGGTGAATAAAACACTCGGTAGCGCAGTTGCATAAGCGCTGATATATATATATATAATATATTATATATATTAATCATGAAATATAGCGCGTTCAAATCCGCTATTTTTCATAGGAAATTTTTCGGTATTTATTTTAATACTAAAATTTTTCTGGGTGACCATTTGTTCGTTGATGGAATAAAAAAGAAAAACGGATATCTTTGAAAATATGGTGTTGGACGCTATTCAAAGATTAACAATGTCTGCACACACATAACTATGGGCTAATCACCCATATAAAAGTACAGTACAGTACAGTACACAATTGGTAAATTGTTATATACTCCCATGCGGAGTAATTTACCAACTTAGTTGTAATGAAAGGTTTATTAGATGACGTAAAAGCTCCACTAAGAGCAAAAATATGAGTTATCAACTATCAGGTGAATATGGTAATAGTGAAACGATATCGATTGAATTGGTGACACTCTTCTTTAAAACAAATCAAGTGTGTTTTTGGAACCAAACACGTTGATGCGCGTCTGAGGCACAAAACATCTTTTGAAATGGTATTCATCGAATCTTATGAATTTCCAAATATATATCACGCCAAAGTCTAACGATTTCTAAGCACAAAATCTTGGATTTTCTTGACATGTTTTATTTTTCATCAGTTGACACGTCGATGGTCGATGGAAAAATAAAAAAAAATAAATATAATTATTATTAACAAGTTTTTGTAATCCAGAAATGATAATGGACATTATGTTAGATTAAAAACTATTTTCTAAATTGGAATAAAATGAATTGTTATTTCTGAAAAATTTATTACATCTTACTAGTTCTTTTAATTATCCAAAAATCACTGCATTTTGTTTTGAAAACAAAAATTTATATATTCATTTTATATATTATTATAATTATATTAAAATGCAATTTCTTTTATCAACCTATATATAGATCAACAACCCCTGTTTATGATATTTCCATTCTTACCTCGTATGTTCTATATCTATGTACATATATTGCACCATCCTTTTCAACGTCTTTAACCGTACTGTAAGAAAAATTTAATTTAAATCTTATATATATATATATATATATTAAGTACATATATCGTATAACCACCGTATAACATATACATTATATATATATATATAACATAATATTGTGAATATTTATATATAAATACCATTTTAATCGAATCGAATTCATTTATAAAATCAATTTTTATTCACATCTTTATATATTTTCGATTAAATTCTAAAGCAATCTCATTTTTTTGCTATATATTAGGTTGTCAACTATCTCCCTTCCGCCTTTTTGCTCTTTATTCAATGCTTTATAAAAAGTGTTACAGTAATCGGATTTAGTTCAAATATGCGCCGTTTTGTTCGATAATCTGTTTCCATCTAGACTGCAACTTCATAATACCTCCCTCGTAGAAGCCCCCCTCCTTATTTGCGAAGAACTCGGACAGCCACTTTTCACAAGCCTCTTTTGAGATCAACTTTACACCACCAAGGGCGTTCGCCATGGACAGGAACAGGTGGTAATCACTTGGCGCTATGCCCGGGCTATATGGTGGATGCGATAAAACCTCCCATCCGAGCTCCCGTAGCTTCTGACGAGTCATCAACGAAGTGTGTGGTCTGGCGTTGTCCTGGTGGAACACTACACCCTTCCTTTTGGCCAATTCTGGACGCTTCTGGTCGATCGCCTGCTTCAAGCGGTCCAGTTGTTCGCAGTAGATGGTAGAATTAAGCGTCTGGCCATATGGGAGCAGCTCATAGTGGATGATTCCCTTCCAATCCCACCAAACACACAGCAAAACCTTCCTGGCCGTCAATCCCGGCTTGGCCACTGTTTGGGACGATTCACCGGCCTGCGACTACGACCGTTTTCGCTTGATATTGTCGTATGTGATCCATTTTTCGTCGCCAGTCACCATCCGCTTCAAGAATGGGTCGAGTTCGTTCCGTTTCAGCAGCATTTCGCAAATGGAAATTCGGTCCATTAGATTTTTCACTGTTAATTCATGTGGCACCCAAACACCAAGCTTTTTTTTATATCCAGCCTTCTGCAGATGGTTTAAAATGGTTTGGTGACTAACTCCCATCTCCTGGGCGATGTCACGAGATGCCACATGCCGGTCTAACTCGATGTATTCCATGATTTGATCGGTATTTGTCGTCACAGGTCTTCCGCCGGCTGGCTTATCCATGGTGTCGTTTTCACCGGCTCTGAATCGTCGAAACCATTCCTCCGCGGTTCGAAGTGATAGAGTACCATCCCCCAAAACACCATTAATCTCACGGAACGTTTCTCTAGCGGATTTGCCTTTAACGAAGGAAAACTTTAAAATAGCGCGAATTTCGGCGTTAGTGAACTCCATGTTTACACGTCTATAACTGTTGAACGCAATATCCAAACTAATCATACATAGCGTCGTTTTGTTTGTTATGTCAAGAGCTTTCAAATTATGTACAGTGTTGCCAGATACGAGCTCTGTAGCGCTTTGTACATAGCCGCGAAATTAAAAAGACAAAAAGGCGGAAGGGAGATATTTGACAACCTTATATAATATATTGTATTATATATATTTTCTTATACTTTATATATTTCCGGATCTGCTATATACAGTTTGTGCGGTATCTTGTAAAATATATATGAAAAAAAAAAAGTATATCATATATATAAGAAGGATATCCACGGATAGATAACAGTTATATGTTTTTTTTTTTTTTTATATATAAATAAATAGGTTGAGAAGAAAAAATTTATACATATATTTTATATATATAATGTATAAATGACGAATGTATATAAGTAGAACGCAGTCTTCCCTCAAAAACATGATTTTCTGTTTTTTTTTTCATTATGGCACAAGAAAAAAAAAAAACCAAACCAAACCAAACCAAACCAAACCAAACTTAAAAGAGAGAGGGAAAATTGTGTGGATTAGAGTACAGAGTTATCTCTAATTTGTGGAGGATTTGTGATGTCTTCTTATTCAACGTTTTTATATATATTCTTTTTTTTTTTTGTCTGTTTTTTTTTTTTTCCGTACGTTTATACTTCAACTTTCTACACTAAATAATATACACAGCAAATTCGATGTCTTAAAATGTATATATAACGCTTTATATATATATACATTGACGAAATATAATATACACATGGCGTAAATTGTTGGGTAACAACGAATATAAAGAGAAGAATCTGCGAATGAATGACATGACCGCATAAAATACAATATATAAAAATATATTCCGAGTATAGCCAATATTATATATATATATATATTTTATGTTGTATATAGATAGCTATAGTAGAGGTACCTCTCCTCGAATAAGGAAGACACTTTTAAAAAAAAAAAAACAACAAAATATGACGATGACGACAAAAAAAGTATAAGGTGTATTTTAAATTACAAATTTCATTTTGAGTGACATTTTTATGATTAAATAACAATTGATTTGTATTCAATTTGTTATTAAGTTATAAATATTAATTTTTTCGAATATAATACAAATTCGCGCAATTGGTAAAATATATAAAAAGTAAAAAAAAAAAAAAACTGTTTAACATTCGTATCGTGCCATCATGTTCCCATATATGTATAGATATTTTGAAACCATAAAATATCAATTGTGTATTATTGTAGTAGTACCGATGTACATGGAACAAGTGCTGACATTCAAAATAAAACCAAAAAAACTTTCTATGTTTGGGCTTTATTAATGTTTTTTTTTTGTTTTTTTAGTTTTAATTTCAAATAACCATTTAATTAAAAAAATAATCATCGAGGTATATGATGATGATGTTGATGATGTTGATGATGATGGTGATGATGATGATGATGATGTTGATGGTTATAACAAAAATATAGCCAAACAAATTCTATATAATTTCATATATAAATACGTCAATATATATACCGAATACAAACACAGACTATATTCATATATAAATATATTTTTATACAATGTACGTATATTAAACGAACGCATCATGCCGGGGATATTTAACATCATATGCGGATAAAAATGAAAAATGACTTTTTGACAGGCACGCGGTTTTATATTGTAAAATATTGTACGGACGGACTGTTAGTGTGTTTATATATAAATTTATATAATACAATATTGAATCAAAAAAATAATAACAGAAAAAAAATAGAAATATGGTTAATAGAATAAATAAAATTAAATAAGACAATTGTTTATATATATCATGGCACACTTTGTTTTAAAATTTATTCTAATGTATAATAATGTTAGTTTTTTTTTAAAGAATTACCAGTGCATTGTCTTCATGACCTTGAACAGTTTATATTATAGTTAGAGTGAAAATTAATATTATAGTATAATATTTGTATTAAGTATTTATATAATAAATAACTTTTCCATACCAAAAGCACTTCAAGTATATAATTTGTGTGTCATCAAAAATAAAACGCTAAATACTTTATTATAGTGATGGGCAAAATCGTTCATTTTACTAAATTAATTCATTTAATTCAGTTCATTTTAAAGACTCTTAAAAAAGATTCGTTCATTTGAGTCTTTTGATTCTTTTTTGTTTCTGTTTTAGAACTTATATATATGAACAAAGCAACACGAAAGTTTGAATTTATATGTTACGTATTTCACAATATAAATGCAAGCTTAAACCTATATATATGTTCATTTTATAGTGTTGGTGGTGTTGGTTTCATTTTCATTTCTTTCGTAATAAGCATGGTTCCAACATTCCAATGTCAATCGTTCCGAATTCCAACAGTTCATTCGTTTGACATTAACATTTGGCAATTTTACAAATGAATTAAAAAGCTTATGCATTTATAAAACATTTAAAAATATCTGAGTGTATTGTGCGTGTTGTGTATGTGTATGTAATGTATTGTGCATTACTTTTTTTTTGCTGAGAGAAGTGAACGACTGAACGATATATTATTAGAAACGTGAATTGATTGAATCATTCGATGACCTTACTGATTCGTTCAAAATGAACGACCCATCGTTCGTGAACGACCCATCTCTATTACATTATATGAGTTTGCAATGCATATATGAACTGTGACTATAATGAGATTGATATGAGCAAAAGTCGTACCACCACCGACAGCTGTGTAACGTTATTGTGAAACCAATTTATGTAATTTATTATTATTGGCTTTGTTTAAATTTCATTTTGTCCACTGTATCAATAAAAAGTACTATATACGATAATCATTTTGGTGTAATTTACGAAATCGAATATACGCAGTTTGGTGATATATATAAAATCGCCGCTGACCGTCGGTTAAATTTTATAATTTTAAAATTCTCACAATCAAACAATAAGAAGTTCGTGAAAATTTTATCCACCTTACTCATGTGTTTTAATATTTGTACAGACGAATTTGATCGATATACTATCATAATTTTAAGTAAGATACTTTCAAAAAACGAATTTTGAGAATTTGCGGTTGTATATACAATACATAATATGTGGTTGATGTTTTGTTATATCTATATGTCGGATACACTTTACCTGTAACCTGTATCTGTTCCTCAAGGTTAAATCTGTATTAAAACGGAACAAGACTTCCGATCGTAGAAGCTGTAAAAGGAAAAACGACATGCGTCACAAAGCAGTTCACAGAAGAAGACTTCCAGCACTGTTTTGAACAATGTTTTCATTGGAGGATTGTAGTGATAGAGGAAGGGGTCCCATATATGTTGCAGGAGTTAAAAAAATAAATATGTATAAATTTAAAATAAAATGTTTTACAGCCACAACTCGTATATGGTTTATATAAATTTCACTTTATTTATTTATTTGTATATAAAACTAACACTCATATACCATATATATATATAAATTAGATAACTTTGGAGAAATTTTATCAAAATCAAAATATTTCAAAACAAAAGAAGTTTTTATTTATAAATAATAACACTAAACAATAATATCGCACAGACACATATGGCCAACATGAACTCTAATTGAAGTTAAAAATTATTGTGTGTATCGAAATATAAATAAAGTATCAGTATCATATAATTTACCCCACATACTTAAATATATATATATATAAAAGATTATATACAAACATTTAAACCCTCTTTTTATATATAAAAAAAAAATAATCAATAATTTTCTAAATATAAATTAACCCAATTATTTGTTGTGCGGATGCATATTCATTACGTTCAATATTTATTTATGCCTATCCAATATAAGTTAAATACATATTTATAACGAAAATACTTCGTAAATCGTATATACTAAATACAACTTTTCGTATATAGTATTCAAATTGAAAAAATGAAAATAGAGTATTTTAATATATAAAAATCAAATAAATTGGAAAAAAAACTTTTAAGATGCCACTAATTCAAATACACGAAATTTCAATCCTATTAAATTAGTCAGTAAATTATCAAGGATTTAAAAATTTAAATTATTTCCTTACAAATACTATTGTATATATATTTAAATTTTATATATATGTATAACTGTATATATGTGTGTGTGTGTGTGTGTGTGTATATTGGTAATAAAACTAAGACAATTTATATATTTTTATGGGCATACTATATATTTAAAATATTCCAATTTAAATGAAAAACTTTATGTGGAAAATAAATTTTCTATATAATAAAAATTTACTATAAAAATAGAAAATTAATTGTTAATAATTTCTTGATTTACATTATTCTTTTTATCTCTTATTATATTACTACTACTACTACTACTACTACATGTTACAAATCCCATATATATAAAAAATAAACTGTAGATTTAAATAAGAAAATCCATAAATTATATTTTGAATTCAATGATATTTCTATTATAGAAAAGACATAATATACACGTAATAGCATATTAAATTTTACCCTTGTGATTTCCCACAGTAAATACACACCATCATCTATCACTTTGAGTTGACCTTTTTAAAGAGGAAAATTTCACTATATATAATACTATTATACATTATATGGTTATTATATATTGTATGATTATATAATAGTCTTCTTCCTCTCAATGTCTCTATATATATTTTTTGTATATAATGTGCAATGCAATATATATGAATAGGTAGGTATATATGGTATATAAATATTGCCAAATGAATTTTCTGCAATGTTGTTGATATTTTAGGATTACATGTGTTTGTGTATGAATGAATAAATGTATATAATCATATATCTGTATATGAGAAAGGGTCAGTGATTTGTCAGCGAATCGTTTCATCTGTCATTTTGACTTCGTTTTTTTTGGTTTTTTTTTATCTTATAATATTTTTTTATTACTTTATTTATATTGTATATTTGATTTGCAACCTTTTATTTTGTTATGTAATGCATATGATGAGATTGAAATTATGATGGGCTATATAATATAAGATGATCGATTGATTCAATATACAATATTGTAATATAAAGTAATTGTTAAAAAATCATATTGTTATTTATATAATTTATTGTGTTTTTTTTTTTTTCCTTTTTGAATTGATGTACATATTTATTTTTTGTTATACACAGTACCAACAATATATTATGTTAAACATCCCTCTTTATTTCATATGTCTATAAATAGTCACATTTTTAATACCTATGAATACAAATAAAATACGCTACTAATTAAGATATACATTTTAATATTTTTTTAGAAATATGATTCATGAACTACATAACATAACATAAATATAAAAAATTAAAGTCAATAAAATTATCATAAGCGCATATTTTTAGGTTAACTGACCGGTCTAAAACAACAAATTTGATTGTGCGAGTATTTATATTACGACAGAAATGTATGTTCTTTCTGCAGAAGAATTTTATTACATATATAACATATATACTTTAATATACTAAAATTCATTTGTGTCTGCTGCCATACACACATCTATGGCAGAAATTAATTTGTTAAACATATCTTTGTCAATTTAACATTAAAAATTATTATTAAAATAATTTCTTGGAAAAATATTTTTTTTTTATAAAAATCATAGAAAATTGTTTATACCTTTAGAATACTACTTTTTATAAATACAAAAATTTAAAAGCAATTGATTCAATAAAAAGGAATTTCTATTCACATCAAAATTAACGCTTTAAATAGTGTCAAATCAAAATTTGCGATACATTTTCATAGATATCAAGGGATGAATTTCATAAAAAACTTTTTTCAAGTTATTACTAATGAAAGAGGCAACCGCACAACAGATTTTGGGAATTCATAATAAACCTATTCCGCAAAAATACATATGGAAATTGTGATGAAATTTTTTTTTTTCTTTTGCATTAAGCAGACAAATGTTTTGTGTGTTATATACCAAAAATTAACAAAGCCTATAATTTACATAATCTTAATTTCGATGGTAATTATTATATACTTTCAGCCACTGCATATAATTTCTTTCCAAATTTACTGAATTGAATTTGTCACAATTTTTATTTATTAATATTATAATCACATTTACTTATAATCAATTTGATTTAGTAGAAGAAATAAGTGCTTTTATGTAAACTAATTTTTTTGTAAAAGTTAACAAAACGGTTATGTAGCTATTTATTTAAAATTTCTGTTGCCTAGTAAACAGTTTCTATTGTAATAACAGAATTTATGTAGCACATTTTTTTTTGTTAACATCTAGCGGCAATAGAATCACATTTTTCGTAAAATTTATTATAAGTGGAACTCGTCGCCGCCTTAACATTTTTTCTTCAAAATATTCTTATTTTTACACTTTTCTATTTAGGCATATTTTATTCATTATAAAAAGTTTATATAATTTTTACACAATGAGTCTATCTCACTAAGCTGCACGGGATGCTACCTTGAAAATAATTTATATTTTCTATTTTATATTGTGTGTGTATATTCTTGAATTATATATATATCAATTATTTACATTTAAATGGAAACAATTAAAATAATTTTAAAATCATTTATCAAATTCAATTAATCATCATATTCATTTATTTCTATTTAATATAATAATATTTATAAACTTTTTAAACAGAATAAATATCTTCATTCAATTCAACACAACATATAAATTATACTATACTCCAATGTGTTTATATACACGAGCATTCACATACAGAACATAAATCTTATAAGTATATATATGTATAGGAAACTGGTAAAACAAATGTTATAAAAATATATTGTAGTAATAAAATAACATAAAATTTTATTATATAACCATCATGTGAAACAAATCATGACATTGTGTTTAACATTTTCCGAAAATATATATATATAAACAATATGTGTATATACTCAAAATGTATGAATGAATGAATGAATATATATATTTATGTGTGTATATATATAAACGCACCGACCTCACTTAAGGGTTGGATAATAAATCTACTAAAAGTGCCTGTTGATTCATTTTGTTTAAATATATATGAGGAATTTATATGGGTTAAAAAGGAAAATAACTATACACATATAATAAGTTAAATAAAAAGACAATAGAAACAAGAAATATTCCTTGTATAATTCTATGCCGAATATAGAGAGAGCACTTTGTAAATTTAAACATACATGAGTTAAATACAAAAGTTTCATCGCCTTTTCCTTATATTAAATATTATATAATTGCATTTATTTTCTACACATAATATTGATAATCATTTAAATTAACATTTTATTTATATACATAACATTTATATCGAGAATTATTATACACTCAATTATCCATTTCGATTCCATATATAATACAATAAAAACATATATATACAAATGTTCAATAAATGGCAATTTCCACACATAATTGGTATTCTACATATATACAGAATATATGTAAAATTTTATATCCCGCATATATATATGAAATTTTAAATTGAAAGAAAATATACGTAATACACTTTACGATAGAATATTACAGTATATATAGTTAAAGAATTCATCGTACCACTAAATTTTGCTGTATACATAACACAAGTATCATTTGTCTTTATCACAGCATGGGGTCTGACCAAGATAATATATGAACTCTCTACGGCATAGCATTATATACAAAATAGTAATAATAATAATAATAATAATAATAATAATAATAATATGTATATGGATATAATTTTCATAGTATTATGTGTATTAAGATAGGTAACTTATATAATATTATGTTTATATATAGAAAGCTATTCATGATTTTATGTTTGTTTGTATATATACACGTATAGATATATCCATATATATATATTGGGTGATTGAAGTACGTCTCTAAAGCGGCGCTTAAATACATTCTATTACCAGAACAAAAAAAAAAAAATAAGGAAAGAATAAAAAGTATGAAATCTATGAAAATATAGGAAAAGAAAAAATTCGATATGTCTGGCAACAGAAAAATTAGGATAACTAATTTATCAAAATGTTGCTAAATCGATTATTTATACTAAAATATATAGGCATGGGGTATGATAACTATGTGAAATAAAATAACAATATAACAGTGCAATATAATAAAAATAAAAATACCGATAAATGCATTATATTATTTATGGATTTTTATAGTGAATTGTCAATGTACGAACATATAAAATATATAGACCCTAACAACATATAAATAGTTATACTCATTCATCAAGATTAATAATCTATCTATGTTTATTTAAATAAGAAATAAATTTTCTATTATTTTTCATCAGAGTTCCAATCATCGTAACGATAAATTATGTATTATGTTAAAAATTACATAATCAAGTGATAACATAACATCATTTTATGAGGTGTGTATTTATTTTTGTGTTTATCGGATTATATTAATTAAGATTTAATTTTATTATTATTACTGGAGAAGAATTTAGTGAGTAAAATTTTATATGTTTTTTTTTAAGTAACTAGTACATTCACAATAAAAATATATCTGCAATCTGCAATCTACAATCTACAATATATTAGACGATTCATAATTCTCTATATAGTTCAAATACATACTCTATACTTAAATGCATATAAAGATATATAAATTATAAATTCTTAATATTATGTACCTATAAAATAATGTTATACTATATATTAAATAAGATCATTAATAATGTTGTCAGTCGAAACACATGTGGTTGTGACCGGATATTAAAATAAATTAACATCGATTAATATGGCGAAACATTTGTTTCCTTAACACTTGTACATAGTATTAGTATATAAGGAAAATATATATATATAATATATTAAGATAATCAATGTTAAGGTCGTCTGTGTGTATTAATACCTATATATTGCAATATATGATGTTATAGAAAAATTTATTTTAAAATACTTCTTAAATTTTAACCCATAATGTTGTAATGTTAAAATAATGAGCTTTCACTCACCATATAGTAATTTTTAATTTTACCTTGTTACATGAATAATTATAAATAGTATTAAAACAATAATATATTTTAATAAATAATAGAAAAATAAGTATTATTAAAGTATTTGATTATGGCAAAAATTGTATATGGAGTAGTCAATTGACTTCAATAAAAAATATATATTGTGTATATCATCATAACACTTTACAGGTTAATAAAATAAATACTCACCGCGTTCAGTTTTTCTTTTAAAACAAAACCTAAAACCAAAAGCAAAAAAGCAAAAAAAAAAAAACCACGCAGTTGAAAGAAATAAGAATAAATAATAATAAATATAAATAAAAATGTATTGTGTTAGTAAATTGTATTTATATGAATAAGCAAAAGGCACACCGGCAACACATTTATAACCAAAAATATTAATAATAATAATAATAATAATAATAACAACAAAATTAATGCCAGCCACAATAGAGAGAATGGTTATTATTAAAAAGGTTTTTAACATTTGACAAATGAACTTAAATAATAGGGTAGTCGGACACAATTCGTCATTCGTCTTCACATTCTCTTTTTTTTTTTTGTATATTTATTTATAAAAAAAAAAACAGAAATACAAAAATTATATTTGAAGTTAGACTTAGTTTTGTTTTGTTGTTGTTGAATATAAATGAACTTCGATAAATTTTCCAAAAAAAAAATATTATTACAAATGATGGCAAATAATAGATTTTGATTTTTTTTTATTTTTTAATTTTAATAATTCTTATATTTAATTTTTTATTTTTTTTTCTCTTATTTCTTTCATCAATTCAAAAAAATTCTTCTTCTTCTTCTTTGATGAAATTCTCATATTATATAGACATTTATTAATTTTGATTTGATTTTTGTATTTGGTTTTGTCTTAAATAATATAAATGTATAAAAAATATTTTCTTTTGATTATTGGCGCCAGAGGTTGAAATTAAAAATTTCAAGGTTATTTGTATTACCTCTTTTTTTTTTACTAGACGTTTCTATAATTTTTATATAAAACTAAAACTATAAGAATATTCAAGACATAATAATATTAATTTTAATAATAATTACATATAACTATTATTATTATTATTATTATTATTATTATTTTGATGATTATAGATTTTATACTATATTTGATTCTTTAAAAATATAGTATAGAAGTAAAAAATATATTATATATATTTATATAATTATGTTAAATTAAATTTATTTAATTATATTAATCATATTTTTTTCATTTTTTTTTTTTATCCACATACCTTGACTATTATTCTTTCGAGTGGTTTTTTTTTCTTTCATCCATGGATATTCTGGAACACCGTCTAATGTATCACTTTGAACACCCGGATAGGATGATTGATTTGGACCGCCGACAACCATTTTTGGACTTTCTGGACTTAAATGAGTTAAAAATTCAGCCATCGATGGTTGTGAATTAATAAAACCACTTTCGGTTGACATCCAATACGATGGTGTTGTGTCCATACGTTTATCACAGTTTGTTACTAATTTTGTTACTTGTTGAACAGCAGGCGTTGCTGTTGTTTGTTGTATTGGAATTGTTGTTACAGGCGATTCACATTTTATTTGTGTATCCAATTGTGGATCTAATGAACTGCAAACTTCTTGCATTGTTATTATTGTTGTGCGGCGGTGTTGAACTTACCAATACACAGAATTGTATAAATTAATTTTATTGAAATTTATGCGATAAAGTCTTTTTTTTTTTTTTTTATAAATTTTGTAATTGTCCGTGCATTATATAACTTGAAATTATTTCACCATTATTAAATTTTGTAACTATATAAAATAATTATAAATTCAATTTTCAACTAATTTTAAATATTTTTCTAATAAAAATCATTGTTTTTGTAAATTAAAATAAATTCCTATGAAATGAAATAATAAATATTGGTTTATTTATTTTTTATGATTATACACTTTTCTTTATTTTTTTTTTTGTATAATTTGAATAAATATTTACGCAGAAACATAATTTTATAAATTTCAGGGTAGTGTGACCATATATAGTAAATGCATATAATCCCATTCGGGACTTAAAATATATATTGTCAATGTCAAGATAAAATATTTGTGTTCGAAATAAGCAACTTTGCCAATCAATGCAACATTTTATCAATAAATATTTTTTTTCAATTGACCAAAATTCAATACATTAATTTTGAAGTTAAAATTAAATAATCGATAGTTTTGTACCAATTTTTTACTAATTCGTCATAAAATAATTTAACCAATTTAAATTGGTGGATTTAAAAAAAAGTAGATAATTTTTTAGTTTAAACTTTATTTTTTTTTTTTTTTACGAATAATTAGGTCAATAATTCGTGAATTTGTAACAGTTCAAACATTTATATGATTTCATGCTAGTCCCATTTTATACAATTGATATCGAAATTGGAAAATCACCTGTCGGTGTTTTGATTTCTCGTTTCATGTACCTAAACAATTTTTACAACACTGACGTTAAGTAGTATAATGAATTTCTTGGATTTTTCAGATCCTATAAGTCATGGATTAGACAAACAACCTCTGGGTTTACCACAAAATGGTTCATTTAAAGTTAAGTCTTGTTTTTTTGTCAGAGGAATGAGGACCACACAAACAGTCCAACAATTATTTTTGACTGTTTTAGGTAGAATCCGAACCGATTTGACTGTCCATTAGAATTTTCTCCTATATATGCCCTTTCAATGTACATATATCTATATATAATACATTGATCTGTTGCAGTCAGTTCTACTTGTAAGATTGTGAATTCCTGAGATACTTTTATATAAAAACAAAATGCTTAATATACAATTATAAATCATTAAGCAATAATGTAATTTTTGTTAAGAATTTGTCAGTTGAATCATCGATCAAAAACTATTTTAAATTCGTAGAAAAAGAAAAGAATAATATGATTTTTTTATTTTTAAAATCATTAATAAAATTATATTTTATATTTAATTTTCTTTGAAATGATATTAGATTCTGAGAAAAAAATATAATAAGTTGTAACAATATAAAATATTGTATATAAAAACTTTAAAATATTATAACTCATTCATTATACACTCGTCACTGTGTAGCTGACAATGATAAAAAAAATGGTTAAACTAGTCTGTTGGTACACATGTAAATGTAAAAGTGATTTGAATTGATAAAAGTCAATTTAATGGAAAATTGAATTTGCTGAACACCCAAATTTGTTAGTCTATTTTTATTTCTATGGTATAAGAAAAATAAAGTATTAATAATGATAACTGAATTCTATTTTTCATGCTTCGTCGCTGTATTGAACATTTATTTAAATCGACAACTTAGCTATAATTCGGCTTGATAATATTTGAATTCTGTTGTAGAATCGTGTAAGGTGTGATAGGGGATAGTTAACTCTGTCGACATTTGAAAGTGATCGCCTAAAATGTTTGCATCGTCTAAGAGACTAAGCGGATCCCTTTTAAAATTGCTAATATGTCATTTAAAATATAAATTAATTACTAAAGTGTGAAGAATCACCAGATCGATATCGATTATTAATTGTTAAACACGATTAACCATATGACAAAACACGAAACATTTTCGGAAAACATTTAATAAAAATAAATGTAAGAAAATTGTATTTTTAACTGAGCTAAGCTGGTACAACGATAAATTGATCTCTCAATAATTTCATATAATATTTGTCGATTAAATAAATTGATTTATGAAAAAGGATATGAGAAAATCAATTTATTTAATCATAAATAGATATCTCGAAAGCAGAATAACCATTTTAATCAATCATGCTTGATCTGATCCGATCATAGAAAACTAGGTCACGATTAATTTATTACTCATAATGTTTTTTTTTTTAAGAAATTAATACCAACGATTCAAAATAACTAATCGTTGTTGGGCTAACAATAAGTTAAATTAAAGTATAATCTGTTAATGTCCTGACTGTGCATCTATATCTTATCAATTCAATATTAAATAATCAATAGTAATACGCATGTAGGTACGGTTCACAATTCCAGCATTATAATAAGTAATCAGAATTTAAGTTTGACTAAATATTAAATAATGATTAAAATTGTATAGTTGCATGTTGTTATTCATAATAATAATTAATTATATATTTATTTATTGGTGAATGATGAAGTAGTTTAATTAAAAATATAATCACTTTTTATTATAAATATAATATTAATACTTTTTTCACCACAAAAAAAATCATTTTTTTCACCACACATCATCACACATATCGATGACACTATTTAAATTAAAATTATGATTCTAATTTTAATACTAAAATTTTATAATTACATAAATGTATAAGAAATACAAAAGTTTATATTTAAAACAAACAAACAATTATTATTTAAAAAATAAAGTACAATAAATAAAATAACTATAATATATTTTTATACAATTTTTTCCACAAATATAATACCATTTTTAAATAGTCATCGCGACGCGACATTTTTTCCATCCGCACATTTAATATATTTTTTGAAGAAATGAAATAATAAATATAATAATATTCGTTAATCATCCAAGCGGAAACATGCGGACATCAACACTTTTAAATTCAAACTAAAATCGAAAAATGTCTGCATTTCACACAATATAAACACAATGGTTGAATTTTTAGAGTTACGTTTTTTTTGTACTTGTATTAAATTATAATATGTAAAATAACAAAAACAATAACAACAACAAAACATAAAAAAAAAAAACAACAATAATATAAATAATAAAAAAAATTGAAGGAAAAATAATAAAAAGAAAAACAAGAAAAGTGATATAAATACACCAGATATTTGTTTGTGGTGTGCGAACGGTGCTGGTGAACGGTTTACTTTAGTTTTTTCCTATGAAACAATACAAAAAACAATATATATAATAATTTTAAGTTAAGTGCATTTCTAGCTTTACTTGATTATTATTTTTCTTCTATTTTCTTTATTTATTTATTTATTTATTTTTTTTGTTTTCTTTTTTTAAATTCAGTTTTTCATTGAAAAACCACGTGACTTTACTGACCAATGGCGCTATGCTTACTGAAGAGTAGATAACAAATAGATAAAAACATGTGAATATATGTTTGAACAGTGTGTAAAGGCGTTTCTGTTTTTGTTTAACGTTACGTTGTTGTTTGTGTTTTTGTTGTTTTATATACTTTACCACTTTAGTATATATTTTATTTTATGTTATGTTATTTTATATTTATAATAAACATAAAATTTGTGCGCAAAAGTTGGGCGGAGCATTTTTATTCATATGTGTTTATATAAAATGTGTTTTCAAACAATTTGTTTGAATGTGGTGAAAAGTTTTATGTGTTCATTTATGTACAAAAAGTCTCCAAAATATTATTTGTTTATATAAAAAAAAATATAAATATAACTTAAAAATTTGAGTGTATTAGTGTTTATATATTTATATAAATTTTCTTTTCAATGAAAATTCTGTGAAAATTTGGTAGAAATTATTAAATGACATATACTACGTTTGTGTGGATTTATTTCATTCATTCATTTGTTTATGTTAAATATAATAACAAAAAAAAAATAAAAAAACGATACAGAAAATTTTTATCTATAAAATTATCTTTTTATTATCTTTTTCTATTCTTTGAATTTATCTTTTATCTACATTGTGGTATATAATAAATGGTAAAAGAAATTGTGTAGAATTTTTGTTATAACTTTTTTTTTTACTTATACATATATTTTTACATTTTATGTGGTTTTAGCCATAATCTCATATAATTTGTTGTTGGAGATGTGCTTTTTATTTTGTTGTTGTTGGTATATATTGTTGTTATTGATGGTGTGTAGTAAATTTGGGAAATCTTTTTTTTATTTTTATGATTAATATATAGTATAGATAGACAACACAGACACAGATACATAGATACGTTCACACAAAAACCATATAATATAATATCAAGTATATATAGTAATGCACTTGCATCTGTTTCAAGGTCATTCATACTATTTCGGTTATATTGTAAGAATATAATAAAGAACCATTATGATTATTATAACATTATACGTAGACCTACAAAGTACATATATATATATAGTGATGATATATGTATAATAAAATACAATATATAACGTTTAACGTATATAATTATATAGATAAGTATATAAAAGTATTTAATATGTAAGTATTTCGACACGGATTGATGACATTCAAAATGGATCTTTTAATTTATTTAATTATTATTATTATTATTATTATTATTATTATTATTATTATTATTATTATATAGCGTAAATGGTTGATCTTGATAAATAATTAAAAAATTTATTTGAATACGCCATGTAGAATGCAAATGGAAGATTTTGTATATGTTAGTTGGGTATTTAGTTAGTTAATCTTTGTTAGTGTATATAAATTAAATAGTAGATTTATAATAGAAATTAAATTATGAATAATGCCAATATAAATTGATTTGTTTATACCATTTCGTATGTCGTATTTTATTTTAATTGGATTTTTCAGTACACTTCGATCATTAAACACTCTGGATAGTATGAAAATTTCTTAAAAACTACTGTAACTAGGTTATGAAACATAGGGTGTTTTCAATACGAACCAGAAATTAAACGATTAATTGCTGAATGGCAGTCACCAGATGAAGGAAATAAAAAAATATTTTATCATATTACAATTTCACTATATATTTCTGTACTCTGAAAATAAATTTGAATGTTCGCACTTATCAAATTTGCCGCAAAATCTAAATTTCTTTTTCAATTACTGCCCATATAATTTTCCTGGATTTCTATTTTTGTATATCGAATTGTAAATTATAATAATTGAATTGCAATTGTTCAAAAGATATGACCGATTTTCCATTTGATGTCACTAAAATTTTGTATGAAATAATAATGCTGTATTAATTTTTTGTATATCATTTGGGTTGAGTGTTTTCTTTATGCAGTATCTCAAATTTCTTTGAATTTTCATTGAGTTCGAGTGGAAAATTATGTTTTTTGAAAGGTTTGAAATTGATTATAATTTGCAGTTCAGTATACTGAAATGGAAATCCGATAAAACTATTGACCAGTAATGGAAATAAATGACAATTTAAGGAAATCGAATTTCGAGAAAATTTAGTAGTCGACATAATTTAGTCTAATTTTAATCGAGTTAAAAGAAAAATTTTAGTAAAATCGCAACTGAATGCAATTTCTTAGACTTCGCCACTACAGTAAATAATATTATTTTGAATTAATGCATGAATTGCCTTAAAATTTATTAGGTTCATGCATATATTGCGAATGTGGTTCATTAGAATCATAATTTCTTTTTTGTAGTCAACACGGTTTTACAGCATCAGGTCCTTCGCCATATATTCGCTATAATTGCTATTTCTTTTGTTCCGAAAAGCTTTATAATTACAAAAATAATTATTAATATTTTTAAAACATTATAAATTTAATATATATTTATGTAACCGAAAAGATTAAATCCAATAGGCCGAATTAAAATTTATTTTTACAATAATAACAATGATCTTAAAAAAATTGGTTAACAATGATAATTAATAACAAAAGTCTTCATAATACAAATGGAATTAACTTATTAAAAAGATCTACATACATACTTGCATTGATTGAAAAACTATCGAAATAATTTATTAAACAAAATATATTTGATATAAAAGTGTGTAAAATTTAATTATTACACAATTTTTATAATAAATCGATCCCAGATAATCAATTTAATAATAATTAATATATAAATTAAATAAGTAACGTTTACAATTAAATATATAGTATAAGTTTAACTATTTAATTTCACTTATAATGAAATATAAAACCAAGAAATTACCATAAAAAATAAATGAACCCTTTCGGTACCGGGCGGTAGCTTCAACAATATATAAAAATATTGTTTGTGTATTATTAGCCGAAATGCCGAAAATATATTGTAGTGAAATCGCTTAAGTTTATATTATATTCAATAAAATTTAATTATTTAGCATTTTTATATATACCATATCGAAAGCGCATTCTATTTAAACAATCAAATTGTATTGTAATATACAAAATAAAAATGCTAATTTTTAGCGAATAATTTATAAAAAATAGCTTTTTGGGTGCAATAACAATATCGATATAGGATTCAAATTTATCATGATTTTGTTGTAATATATTTGAATCCCAAATTCATTTGTAGAAATTCGTCTAACTCAAACAGTATCAATTGAGGACCGAAATGGTTTTAATAAAACTTAATTAAATACAAAATGTTTAAGTTATTTTTTATTTTCTTATTAATTGAGTTTGCATATATATTTTAAATTAATATACAAATATTTTGCGAATGGATATATAATTATGTAAATATTACAAAAGTATGTACATTATTAATTTAAAATATAATTTAAAATAATGAAATAATTATATAAACTTATTTGATTATTTGCTTTTCTTTTATTTTCAAATAAAGATATGCCACAATGAAAATTAGAAAATGACAAAATTTTAAATTTTTACTATACACATATTTACATTATAATAACTTAATCTATTATGTAATGATGTAATACGTAGGGATAAAGAAAATCGTTAAAGAAAATGTATACTATATAAATTCCATTGAGTTATTTTAAGGGTGATTTTTTGAGTATTTAAAAAACTATATATATATATATATAAAAATCGTGCCGCTAGTCATTATATACATCTGGGGTATTATATACATATATTGAGGTGCAATTGTTGTGTCTATATAAAATATATAGGGTTCAACTATTAACTTATTTAAATATAATTTAATAATATATATATTTCTTTTACCATTCGCAATATATAGTTTCAAATAATTTGGTTTGAATAAATTTGTATTTTCTAAAAACATTTTATATAAAAATAGATATAATTTTATGAATTAATTGAAAGAATCACCCTATTAAAGGTTTTGTTTTTTTTTCTCTCTTTAAAGAATCATATAATTTAATTGCAGAAGGTGAACACAATACATACCGTAGTATATGGAACTTATTTCATTTAATCTCAAATTGTTTATATACATATACAGAGCTACTAATATTGGATATATTATTATGTGAAAAATAAAAAACGATGGTAGAATGATAAGTGCATGTGCCTGACAAGAAAATATATCATTATATGTTACAAAATTTAAATTTTATATCCTTCAATTCATTATATATATATATGTATAGGTGGTCAATTGGTTTGAGGTGAATACTGAAATGCAAATAAATTACAAGTCCATTCAAATAGATAAAGTATTCTTCATAAATGTACTGTTGTATATGTTGCAACAGCTTCCTCCTGGCTCCTTGCTAAGCTGCCGCATTGAATTATTTAGTATTTATTTTATTAAGCCATTCTGCCACATTTTATTTTTTACTGTATATTTATTATTTTATTTATTTATAAAAAAAAAAATAACACCAATAAACTTTTTATTTTTTTTTACATTTATTTATTAATTATCAACTTCCTTAATTTTAATATATATTATTTATTTAATTTACTCTTCTTTTTCCTTTTAAATTATTCTATTAAATTTTACTTAATTCTTTTATTTTTACTTTTTTATTTCTATTTTATTTCAAAATTTAACTTTCTTCATCGTCTAAAAGCTTCTTCCACTTTTTAATCTTGTTGCACCAACATTTATAGTTTTTTTTTTCCTTCAATTTAAATCCGTATCCGTTAATTGCATTATTCCTTTTTATTTAATTTATTTATTTGTTCATTTATTTATTTATTTATTTATTTATTTATTTTTTTATTTATTTATTTATTTATTTATTTATTTATTTATTTATTTATTTATTTCTTTTTAATTATATTTCTCTATATAAAATGTAATCTATACTCTCCTATCATACCTTGGTTATCATACTATTATATATATATAATTACTTTATCGGATTAGTATGTTGGGTATAGCATACTTGCAATGCCAGTTGCGACCGAACGCGTCCACGGGTTGCGGATAGTGGAACGGCCTATATTAAGGACAACAGCCAAATTGGATATAACAGCTATCCAAGAAACTAGGTGGCCCGGAAAAAATTTATTGAAAGGTAGAGGATACACATTTTATTACAGCGGCAATGATTGCAGTAAAAGAAGAGAGTTCGGAACCGGTTTCGTAGTTTTTGGAAAAGCAAGGAATTCAGTAATTGCTTTTAATCCGATTGATGAACGCATTTGTACACTACGTGTAAGAACAAAATTTTTCAATCTGACCCTCATCAATGTACATGCGCCCACTGAAGAGAAAACTGATGAGGTTAAGGATGAGTTTTATGAAAAGCTGATGACAACATATAGAGCTGCACCCGGCCACGACATTAAGATTGTCCTAGGCGATTTTAATGCCAAGGTGGGACAGGAAACAATATATCACCCAACTATAGGTAAGCACAGTCTTCATAATAGGTCTACTAATATGTGTGTGCCGCTCACGGATTAATCTCTGTGGCCGCCTTAAATGATGGCGGTTTCGACTTAAATATTTTTTTGTTAACGTATTCACTTTATATCTTTATCTTTCTTAGTTTGTTTTACGAGCTAAAAATTTAAACAACATATTTTTTTTTTTTTTAAAATGTCGTGTTTTGTGCTAGAAAAAAGTGATTTGCGGGGAGGTTTACTGTTATTGTTTCATTGGAAGAAAACTGCTGCTGAAAGTCATCGAATTCTTGTTGAAGCTTATCGTGAACATGCTTTACAAGAAAGAATGTGCAGAAAGTGGTTTCAACGATTCAAAAGTGGTGATTTTGATCTGAATGACAAAGAACGTGGAAAACCACCAAAAAAATTTGAAGATACAGAATTGCAAGCATTGTTGGATGCAGACGATGCGCAATCGCAACAACAACTAGCTGATTCCTTAAATGTATGTCAACAAACCATTTCTAATCGTTTAAACAATATGGGTAAGATCCAAAAGGAAGGAAAATGGGTTCCATATGAATTGACAGAAAGAAGCATGGAAAAGCGAAAAACCACGTGCGAAATATTGTTTCAAAGACAGCAACGAAAGTCGTTTTTGCATCGAATAGTCACTGGTGATGAAAAATGGATTTATTTTGACAATCCTAAACGGACTAAGCATTGGACTGATCCAGGTCAACCAGTCAAATTGACGCCAAAACGCAATATTCATGGAAAGAAGGTTTTATTGTGTATTTGGTGGGACCAAAAGGGCGTGCTGTATTATGAGTTATTGAAACCTGGTCAAACTATTACTGGTGAGGTATACAAAGGACAATTGAATAAATTGAATCAATCATTGAAAGAAAAACGACCAGAATGGGCCAACAGACATGAAAGAGTGATTCTTTTACACGACAATGCTCGTCCACATGTCGCAAAACCGGTAAAAGAAACATTGGAAACACTCGGATGGGATGTGTTACCACACCCGCCCTATTCACCAGATGTTGCTCCATCAGATTACCACTTGTTCAGATCGATGGCACATGGACTCTGTGCACAACGCTTCCACAATTATGAAGACGTCCAAAATTGGATCGATTCTTGGATCGCATCAAAAGAGGAGAAGTTTTATTTTGATGGTATTCATAAATTGCCAAAAAATTGGAAAAAGGTTATACTTAACGATGGTAATTATATTCAATAAAAATTTTTTACTGTTATTACCGGAATTAATGTGTTTTATTTTTAAAAAAACGGCACACACATATTGGTAGACCTATTAAAACAACGAATGAAAACGGGCTAAGATTGATTGATTTTGCCATGTCAAAAAACATGGTCATTAGTGGTACATATTTTCCACATAAAGATATTCATAAGATGACGTGGAGGTCTCCAGATGGTACAACAAGTAATCAAATTGATCATGTACTAATTGATGGACGTCACTGTTCAAATATAATGGATGTACGAACTTGTCGTGGTCTAAATATTGACTCAGATCATTATCTAGTTCGGATAGTGCTACGAGCCAGAATTTCGGCCAGTAATAACACACAACCCGTAGGGTTGAAATTGGCAGTCGAGAAACTTGAACAGGCGGCGGTAAAACAATTGTACATGGATGCAATGGAACAACGAATTATTACAGATTTGGAGGCTTACCAGCAGGAAACTAATATAAATAGTATGTGGATAAAATTAAAGTCATGCGTTGAAGGGGTCGCAACAGAGGTGATTGGAAAAGGGATGGTAGTAAGAAATGAGTGGTTCGATGATGAATGTAGAAATGCTCGGGATGCAAAAAATGCGTCCAGGCTGAAAATGCTAACGCGGGCTACACGGACCACTGTGGAAGACTATCGCGAGAAGAGGGATTTCGAGCGTAAATTGATTCGTAAGAAAAAACGAGAATTGGAACGAAAGATTTACGTCGAAATGGAAAAATTTAACAGGAACAACGATAATAGAAGATTGTACCGGAATGTCAATCGTTTTCGCAACGGATACAATCAACAACCTTTTTTGTGCAAAAACAGACATGGCCAGGTTATGGCGCAAGAGGAAAGGTGCCTCGAAAGATGGGCCGAGTACTTTAAAGATATATTAAATGTGAATACGCCAGTGAATACTATGGAAGATGTGCGATTTCAAACCGCCCAACCATTTATAGCTGAACCATCGATACACGAAGTAAAGAGTGTTATTCAGAAGCTCAAGAATAATAAATCACCTGGATCTGATAGCTTACCAGGTGAACTCTTTAAATATGGTGGAAATGCATTATGGTATCAACTGCACGAGCTAATTGTAAAGATTTGGAATAATGAACAGGTGCCAGAGGAGTGGAAGGATGGTATTATCTGTCCATTGTACAAAAAGGGTGACAAATTGGATTGTAACAACTACAGAGGAATAACTTTATTAAACATTAGCTATAAGGTATTTGCTAATATACTATACCATAGACTTATTCCATACGCCAATGAAATTATCGGAGAATACCAGTGTGGTTTCTGCGCAGATCGATCTACATCTGATCAAATATTTAGTATACGGCAGATCTTGGAAAA
Organism: Bibio marci; assembly: GCA_910594885.2. Classification (NCBI taxonomy): domain Eukaryota; kingdom Metazoa; phylum Arthropoda; class Insecta; order Diptera; family Bibionidae; genus Bibio; species Bibio marci. Next base: position 24,233,190 of record OU343114.1, on the reverse strand, counting down.
GTGTACGGAATTCAATGTTGATACACACCATTTGTTTGTTGATTTTAAAGCGGCATATGATAGCGTCAATAGGTCAAAATTATGGAATATTATGGAAGAGTTTGGTTTTCCAAAAAAACTGATAGATTTGGTGGCTATGACGTTGGAAAATGTGAGGTCACAAGTACGAATCCGAGGTAAATTATCTGATCACTTTGAGACGGTTGATGGACTACGACAAGGCGATCCATTATCAACACTGCTATTTAATATTACGCTGGAAAAGGCAGTGAGGGGCGTAAATATTGATAAACAAGGCACGATTTTCACAAAATCGGGTCAATTGTTAGCGTATGCTGATGATATAGACATAATGGGTCGGAATATGATAATTGTCAAGGATGCTTTCGAATCGTTACAAAAGGAGGCATCAGGTCTGGGTCTCAAAGTGAATGCAGAAAAAACGAAATATTTGGTGGCAACGAATACATCACGAATTCGAGATCAAACGGTTAATATTGGAGAACACAATTTTGAAATAGTCAATAGTTTTGTATACTTAGGATCGTTGATAAATGTTGAAAATGATATTGAAGAGGAAATACGCCGCAGAATAGCAACTGGCAACAGATGTTATTACGGGTTAAAAAAACAATTCCGATCGAAAACATTACAACGAGATCTTAAGTGCAAGCTATATACAACTTTAATACGTCCAATATTAACATATGGGTCGGAGGCTTGGTGCATGACACAAAACCAGGAACAACTACTTCGGATTTTCGAACGAAAGGTACTCCGTGGCATATTTGGTCCCGTCAAAGAACAGAATGGTTGGAGGCGACGATACAATATTGAATTAGACAAGTTGTACGGTCAACCAAATATTGTCAAAACAATCAAGATCAATAGATTGAGATGGCTTGGACACGTAGAACGCATGGAGGAGGAGCGTGTGCCAAAAAAACTGTTAAATAGTAAACCGGAGGGTAGAAGGAGAGCCGGAAGACCTAAGGCGAGATGGCTAGATGCAGTAAACTGTGATATAAAGATCCTAAAAATTCGGGATTGGAAGACGTTAACTGCGGATAGGTCAGGTTGGAGAAGCGTGTTGGAGAAGGCTAAAACCGCACCCGGGTTGTAACGCCATGGAGTAAGAGTAAGTAAGTAATTACTTTATTGTTATTGTGGAGGACTTTGATTGTGGTCGTTACAATGTCATCTATTATCAACTTACACATTTTTTATAATTGAACCGTAGTAGGCCAATGAAATTTAGCAACTAATTCAAAAGTTATCCATATGGAGGATTTTTGATGAAATAATGTTTGAAGTAAATTTAACTTAAGAAACATTGTTATATCAAATATATACTTATCAGTCTACCCCATATATGGTATAATGTAAAACCATTCTCATACCAATTTTTTTTTACTTCGAATCCACCAACAACTTGTGGTTTTTCTATACACAATAAATCCTTTTTTATTTTATTTCTTATACATACGCTTTATATACTCGTAATATATATATATTTATCTATTGAAAGGGTTGTCTTGTTGGTTTATTTTTTATTGTTGTATTCGATTCATATATATATTTATTCATATCTAACAATATATATATGGTATAAATTTCTGGTGAGTTATATATTTTATAACATTATGTATAAATATATTTTGTATATATACCCTTTCTATATATATATATGTATTTATTTTGTATTTTTGCATTATATAAATGTAAATTCTATATATAATATATATTACAATATAATATTATATAATACGAGTATATATCAAAAATATAGTATATACGCGATATGTATTTCTATATAAAGACCGGAAAAACTGGGCAAAGAAAAAATTATTTTTTTCATCTTTTCCTTTACTTTTATGCATTTCCATTTTTTTTTTCCTTTCATTTCCATTTTGTTTGGTTTTCGGTTTGCGTGTTATATTTTATCCAGCATGGTTTTTTTTTCGTATATTGTATTATATTGAAATACAATAGGAGGTATGTACTTTTACGAATATAAATATATATATATATATGTGTATTAAAAGAAAAGGTATATTCTGTATATATTTTCATATATACAATTTTCATTTTTTTTGTATTGTATTATTTTATTATATAAAATAACGACGTATGTAGTATATATGAAAAATATAAAATAGATTTTTACGCTACAAATAAAAGATATATTGTAATCTATATATTGTACATAAATATATATATATATATATATATAATGTCTATTTATTGTATGTATATACTACAATATATATATATATAAAATAACAAAAATTTGCATTCCCTAATTCACCGATTTAATTGAATTGAAAAACATTTTCAAATCTTTTAGTTTTCCTAAATAGAAAATAATTATACTGATGGCGTGGCGTGGTGGTGGTGGTGATGGTGGTGAGATTTTGTTATTTTATATATTATAACATTTCTTTGGCATATATATATATATACAATATATACCATATATGTTGTTGTGCTGTTGTTGCTGGTGAATGTGCGGTTATTATATTATTATATAAATATACAAAAAAAAAAGAAAAAGTTTTATTACAATTTTTTAAGCACGCAAAGAATAGGTATTTTCTGCATAAATTTTTCGTAATGTTTTTAAAATATTTATGTAACTTTAAAAGACAAATTATATTATATATCTATAAATATTATATTATATGAAAATTATTTCTATTATATATATCCATTTTTATTTTTTATTTTTTATTTTTAAATTGTTATCTTAATAATAAAAAAAAAAGTTGCTGTTCGTTTAGTTGGAAAAAAAAATGGAGAAATAAAATAAAAATAAAATTAAATTAAATGAATTATGAGAAAAGAACAATTTTAAGTAATTTATAAAAGTTTTTCTATGCTATATATGGTATAAATATGATAAGAATATACTATAATTTTTTAACCATTTTAGATAAAACTAAAAAAAAAACTAAAACAAATATGAATATTAAATGAATGGAAATAAGCTTAAAAAATATTTTATAATTTTTATTTCGTTGCCGTATAATGTATTATAGATAAAATAAACCAATCTTATATTCCACGCAGATAAAAATTCTTTAACATTGGTTTGGGCATATATTATTTTAAAGAAAATTATAGTAAAATTATTTCGTGCCATTAGCAATTAATAATAATTTATCCATTTTAATATATGACTTTTTGTGCCGACATCATATAATGCCACATTCATAAAACATCAAAAAACTTAATCAATTGATATAATATTAATATTATTAAATTGTATTATATTATTGAATTTTATCACCATCCAAGAAGTTTTGTAAACTTCAACATAAAGCCAATACTTTATATATGTGACAATACATTTCAAAAAAAAGGCCCAATGGTTTTTACCGTGTGACTATGAATTGTCATGTTGAAACAGAGGACGTTTTTGAATTAGTTTCATATATGTAGACGGCGATATAAGCAATTGTTATACTGATCATACAACATATAGGCAGAGTTCGGTTTAGCAAATTCAATAATTTAGTGATTTTGATGTCGGAAAATTGAACTAATTGTTACGAAAAATTACAAAAATAGTGAGTGGCAAGCGTAAAGTCATCCACTTGGATGAACCACGTTGCAAGAGCTGCCAAAAATACATTGCGTGTAATTCGAATTGGAATTTGATCATATTTTAAACTTCTGTAAATGGAAAAGTGTTAAAACTATAGCCATAATCAGAAAATCTGATAATTCATAAAAGGCGAATTTCTGGAAAATTTAGTGTGTGTCTACTCTACTTTTTTTTTCGAAATTTTCTTATTTTTACCTCTTGCCCATCAGAATGTTGTAGCCATATTATATTAAATTTATACATTTTCTCACGCGATGCTACTGAAAAATTTTTTCGCACCCGGTTTTGTAGGTCATTCTGATTATCATTTGCACCACAATTTTTCACAATAAATACCTTTTTCAAATAGAAGGCAACTAAAGTCCTAATATTTTCAATTGGTTTTCTTAATGAGTATTCCTAATTTTTTCCCGCTTTATAATACTTGCACATTTAGCCAACCAATTTAAAATGTTTAATAACATCTACTAACAATAATGTAGTGAAGCTTTTGGATTTATATGGCATATTCTGATTCGCACAAATGACAATTCAATTGGTTTTATTTAAGTACCCTGACACTATATAACATTTTAACTTTATAGCTGAATTAAAATGGTTTCTTAATTATGTATAAATGTATTAATGGAAATTAATATAAAAAAAAAATTAATAAAATATATTTTCTGTTATCCAATTTTCTTTTAATACTATCAATTTTCCACAAACTGTATATAATTTTATTCAATATAATAAAAGTTAATATATAATATATATATAAAACAATAGCTTTATTCATTTTAAAAAAACCATTCTGTGATGTATTGTAACATATATATATATATATAATGGTATATTTTGCGTTATATTGCGTGCATGATATGTTGGATATACAATCTCTATCTCAATGTCGATTGTATATATACAATGATATGAAAAATGTTATATCGTTTTTAGATCGTTTGGGTATACGTTGAAGATGTTTTTTGTGTGTGTAATTTTATAGTATCACCCCATATTTTACTACACACATACTATATATATATATATATATATATATATTATATGTAAGTAAGTACATATGGATACATTTTTTTAAAGTTAATATGAATCTTTTATGCATATCATATATGTATATAGTTTAATATGAAAAACACAGATGTCGCATTTTATATGTGAACATTTTTCTATCCATATCTCGTATAATAATAATAATAATAATAATAATAATAATAATAATAATATATAATATTTTATACAATGTGTGTAAACGGAATTTTATTTTATTTTCATATATACAATATAATAAGAAGATATTGTATATCTATATACAATATACATTCATGTTTTCTCAAATTGTATAAATCGCAACGTATACATATATTGTATATATAATCGTCGTCGGCCTTCTGGAATGGTAACCTGCTATTTAAAATCATTAATCATTGATAAATACTATATGTTTTCACATATTTAATATATATGTATTTTATATACGATACCGTATATTTACTGTAATTCTTTTACAATCGCACTAAAAATGCAATTTGCTTATTTATATTAAATAGCACATGTTGTTTTATTTTTTTTTTTGCACTATACCATATATACAAGCTATTGCTTCTATAAATAAATGAATATTAGACACATTTAGTTTCAGTATGTAGTTTTTTCTATTTTATATATATATTTAAATTCCCTATAATATGGCTATAAGGCAGTATATACAGATAGAAAAACACATAAAATCACATACACATATTAAATTAATGATACTGAATTTATTTTATAAAACGTATATAATACTGTAATTGTATAATTGACACATATTTCAACTTATAATATTTACATATACGCAGATACATTTTTTTTAAATAATTATAAAGAAATTTGTAATTTTTATTAAATTGTACCATAAATATTAATTTCAATTCTATAAAAAAATTTTAATAAACAAAAATTAATTTATTTTTAAAAATTAGTACATATTTTATCTGATATTATATTTTGTTATACATCAGGTTATGTATTGCACAAATAATTGGTCACAGCATAGCAGTAGGTTCCAAGCCAATTTCAATAATCTATAAAATTTAAACATTATTGGATTACCTAATTTTGATTATAATTTTTGTATGTATAAATTTACGAATAATTTAAACTCACCCAATTTCATATACAGATTTGCCATTTTTACAATTGACATTAATAAAAAAATTATAAAGTATGTTGTTGTATTACAATACTTTAACTTTAAACTAATAATTAAAAATATTCTTTGATTTTTATATCGAAAATAATTTTAATTCAATTACCCGATTGACACAATATATAGTTTGGATGATAATATTTTTTTTGTCGTCAAGATTATCAAATTATAGATGTATTAGTATTATTTACTTATTTTTAGTTATTTTATTTTATGAGATTTGGATGTGATTTGGATGTGAAAATTTTGTAAAATTTAAATATTGTTATTTTCTTAAGATTTGATTGATCGTAGGAGGATTATAACATTTCTAAATGAGTACGTCCACAGGAAATCTTTACATTGATCATATAAATTCAAAAAGCATATAATTTATCTTCGGCGTGGGTAATTTTTCTAGCAGGTAATTGATATTTTTTGTATATGTACATTGGTACATTGGTGAGTAAAATATTAATAATATGTTAGTAAAATTGAATTATCTGCAACAAGAAATCATTTTGTTCAAATGAGAATATATTACAATGTATGAACAATTTATTATTACATATTTCTCTGCAATTTACATATACTGAAACTCATAAATTTTAATTTTATATTATACAAAATATATTAATAAATATATATAAAAGTTCCCGTCTACAAGATATCCCTGTTTGAGATGCAAATTCTTTTTGATTTGAGATTATTTTCCAAAAAACAAAATTACAAGAGGTCACTATATTCCGCATCTAAACAAGTACAGTTTTATATAGGACTAATAATTGGAAAGATAAAAATTGATATTGAATTCACAATACGTTCCATAGCGAAAAGTAACTATATAAGTAAGGAATGGTATAACAAAAACCGGGACAACCTGTGTAAATTATTCTTCACTATATATAGACATATATATTGCGGTGAAAAACTATATATTGCAACGTTTTTGAACCGCTAATGTTCATATATATACAATATACCATATGCCATTTAACATTTACCCTAAAATTACAATTATACGGTGAAGAAAGATATATAGAAATGTGTGTGTAGACAAAAGTTTTTGAGAAATTGTACATAATTTTAATGTTTCTATGTAAACTAACATATATGTAAATAAAATATATATATATGTAATTTAATGTAATACATTTTATTATATGTTATGTTATATGACCTTTTCCGTTATGTTAAAGATATATAGTTGTCATATATATATATATAGAACAGGTAAATGAATGCAAACAATATTCTAAGTCATTGTAATTATTTTGGATGCCTATATATATATATAAAATACTTCTAATTATATATATATTTACATACTTTATTATAATCTTTATAATTAAATTAAATCATAAATACAATATATAAATATAGGTGAGTAAATTCAATGAACCTTAAATCTAATATTTCAATATACAAAAAATGAATTATAGTATTTATAGTGAGTTCGAATTGATTGTTTAAAATAGTTATTTTGTGTTCGTTATCTACATGTATAGGATTAAACAAATTCATTTTCTATAGTATCCTTTTTCTATACACGCAGATCAATTTATTTAATCGACGAATATAGTTAAATCATTTTTTAGAACAATTATTATAAATTTTTATATACAAAGAAAGTTATAATCCAGTTGATGTCATGCAGGAAAAACAAATTGTGCATTCGTTTTCTGCACATATTGATTTGTACATATACGAAAACAGATTACTAAATCTATTAAGCAAGCTAACGAATCTCACTATATTAATTTAACGAAAAGAAATAATTTTTAAAGACGTTCCAATATAATTATTGAAAAATTTAAAAATATTGTATTGTATATATATCAACATTCTAATACCAAATGTAATGAATAAAATCAACTAATATGCAGCCAATTATTTTATATTTAACATTCATTTATTGCACACATATATCTAATATACAATATAATAATATGAAACACTGAAATATTGTAATATTAAAATAATTATTAAGTGTTTGCAAATTCATCGTTGCTATTTAATCATATATATTTATATATATATTGTATACGTATATACTTATAATAAAATGATGTACACTGAACACTGTGTGTGTGTACTTTCACATAAAGAAAATTATAGAAATTATTAAATTTTTTATATAACATAAAAATACGTCAGTTTGAAAACTTGATTCATTTGAATAACAATTATGTTTTCCATACAAAAAAAAAATTTGTTTGTGTTTATTCTATACAATATATTTTTTGTTCCCAACAGAACATTTTATTTAAACATATGATGACGATTATTTATACATATTAAATTTATGTATAGTATTATGTATGTGAGATGCGATGTACACACCGAATACATATATATATATATATAAATATATAGATATCGTTGAAAAGGCGGATCAAATGTAATGTTAATTATAGATTATCTTGAATGTACAATATTTTTCATTTTGAATTTTTTTTTTCCTATAAATATATACCTCATGATAATGTTATATTAAAACTCTGAAAAGAAATAAATAAATAAATATATAAAATTCATTTTTTTTTTCCGCTTTAACCTCAAACGCTCAAATTATGTACATGGTATAACACGTACCTATGTATATATAAATAAATACATAAGATATTATGAACATAAAATTGCATGCGGCCTGTCATTAAACATCATTACACTTTATTGACTATAATTGGTATATAGCATTCAATTTAATATATCAAAAAAATACAAAAAAATATTTTCAGAAAATGCATTTTTATGGTATATAAAAAATATATGTATAAATATTGCGATACGCGTACATCGTTACATCGGTACATACAATTATATATAAATAATAATATTCTGTTTGTGTTATTGAAAATGTATGAGGTGCAAAAATTGAGCAAATGCAATATGTTTAGAGTTTTTGTTATTTTTTTCATTTTTATCATTCTATATAATATTCATAATTTAAATATATTCACAAAAAACAAATACCCTCATACCTTCACATTCATAACATTTTGCAACTTTAACTTATAAATATACAATTTAATATGATTTGAAATAAAGCTGTGCTTTTTACATATATATATATTTAATTGAAAAATGTTGTTATAAAGCGTATGGAATGCCACACAAATAATATTTTTGAAATGAAAAATTATTTGAAAATACTTATTTATTACTTTGTGATATGCAGATAATCGCATATATTTTAAAAAAACCTGTAAATAAATATTCACTTGGACATTGTAAATTTTAACAAATTGATTAAATTTAAATAAATTATAGTGTTTTTCACTCTTTTACAATTACTATCGATCTGTGGCTCAGACATTAATGTATACAAAATAAATAAAGATTTTTTAAACTATACACCATAATATTATTTTCTGTTAAAATATGTATTATATTATACATAAAAAATTTTGAGAAATACCATTTAAAAATTCATTACATATTATTATACATAAAAATTATCATATACACTTTCACATAAGTAATATATTTAATACAATATAATAATAATACATGTGAAAGAATAAATTTACTATTATATACAGAAAAGACATAAACATTTTCAATATACCATTATTAAATAAATATCTTAAGGTAAACATATGTTCAGTTTCACCATCATGCATATTATGATTATCAATTATATAATCACGATTAAATTTGTCATAAATGTTCTTTTAATATCATATATAATTTCGTCGTCGACAAGTTATTATATATGTACAACAACAATGTAATACATATACAATTCTATCTATATATATATATATATATATAATAATTTATAATGAATATATATTCGAGAATTTATATTATTATTATTATGAATATATAGGAATATGAATATATATAAGCATAAGGCTCTTAATTAATTATTTAAATTTTCATTTACAATTCTACACTTGAACATACATATAGTTGTATACGATAATAAAATAAAATCCATATATATACACCTATAATAATATAAATAATATACATTTCTTGTAATGTATTGTATATACAGATATTATAAATATTGTATAGTGTATATTTTAGGGTTGCTATCTGTATTATAATTCAGTTGAAATTATTAAAAAAATAGCACAGCAGAGTCACGTCTGTCAATTCTAAGTTATTTTAAGTCAACAATATAAATATATTTATGAATATATATTTGTAATACCTAACTATATAGTCAACTTTTGACTAATAGTCGTCGGATTTATAACAACCGAGTTATGAATTTGTTATAACAGTTAGTTGTTAACATGTCTTGGGAAGTGTGTGTGTCAAGAATTTCTCCGTTTTTCTTTAACATTTTATGCAACTCTAAATATCTGACACTAGGATTATATAGAAAGAATTGAGAAACATCATCATAATACTTTGTAAATTACTTAAAATGTTTCTATTTATTAAATGTATAATGCAAATATTTTGACCAACAAATTTTGACTTTGTTTCACAAAAAGATTGTCTATGAATATACAAATTAATTAACAAGATTTAGATTTGGTCGAAATTTTATTTGGAAATGTACAATCTAGTGTAAAGTCATTATAGAGATTAATACAGATTTGCTGTTTATATTTAAGTAGTGCGGCGTTGCCATCAATATGACATCTTTAAATTTGGTTGTATATATGACCATATTGACGATGGTATTATATATAACCTTACATTTAACATGTGTATCATGCTTGTTATACAATATTTATAATAAAGTACATAACATATACAATTTATTATATTGCCATAGCAATCCAGCGACGACTTATATTGCGTATACAAATAAGAAATATAATAAATTCAATAAAATTACATGAACTATTCAATGTTAACATTTCATAAATATATAATTTGTAAACATGGTTATGTATTGAAAATAAATACACTTATATATATAACGTATTTTACAGTGAACCATAAGTTTGAATAAATAAACAATATATTTGACTATGATCACGTATAAACAAAGTTTATTTGTGAACTACTTTTTAGTTTGGTTTCAAGACTTTTCTGGTTTGGCTTTCGGTCACCAGAAGATTTATGGATAGTTGCATATGTAAATTTTTGATTACCAATTCATCGAGAAGTGTAAAAATTATTTGTTTTTGCTTTTTGATGAATTAACCTAATGTTAAAAAAACAATTCAAAAATTATAGTGGCAAAGTGTAATAAAATTAAATCTTTATCACACAAGAGCTACTCCATTCCAGTTTTATCTCCACATTTAGGTATTGTGAATAGTTCAAAGGAGTTTGTGCACGTTACAATTTAATGGAATCGTAATTGTTGATGAGTACATTTTCAATAGGATAGTGCTATAAAGAATACAAGAAAATTACAGTAATATTAGTCAACGTCAACTATTTTATACAATTCTTACAATTCAAATATAATTAAGAGTGTGCAGTTTTCTCATCCACATAATGTTCCAAAAGATAAATACAGAGAGGTACTATATAATATTTGGTACATAATACGTATATAATTTTATTATCTTCTTCTTCTTAAGTCATATTTAGCTCCAAGTGGAGCTTTATGTCATCTAATAAACCTTTCATTACAGCCAAGTTGGTAAATTACTCCGCATGGGAGTGTAGAACAATTTTATTTACCAATTGTGTATTGTACTGTACTGTAATTAACGAAAGATAGATGTTTTCAAAATACTATTATATTTATATGGGTGATTAGCCCATAGTGATGTGTGTGCAGACATTGTTCATCTTTGAATAGCGTCCAACACCATATTTTCAAAGATAAACGAACAAATGGTCACCCAGCTGAAACATTTCAGTATTAAAATACATACCGAAAAATTTCCCATGAAAAATAGCGGAGATTGAACCCGATATATTTCATGATTAATACTATATAATAATTTTATTATATAACTCTTATATGCATTATAAAAAGTTAAACAAAATTTTATCAATATATATAAAGATATACAATTTTATGACTAAACATCATCAAAATTCTTATTATATGTGAATGTATATGTATATGTAAATTGTAGATAATAAAAACAGCAGTACTATTTAATTATGTTATCAATCGAATTCTTTCAACAAATATAATACCTAACTCATCATTACTTTCACGATTATGTATTTGTATTTATATATAATCATGTTTTTTCTCACTATTATCACCGTGTCTTTTGGCATATAAAAAGTAAAATATATTCATTATTATGGTGATGCAGATAACATGTTGTACAATATATGCATAATATACGGTTACAGGGTGTACATTGCTCAAAATAAAAGAAAAACCATACCTAAATAGGGTTGAACAAATTTTGTGATGATTTCTAAGACGATAATATTTAATTTTTTATGTCATTTATATTTTTTTTGCAACAACCGTTGTACCTATGCCGTAAATCATAAAGCTTTAAATTAATTTATGGGGCAGAAATTTAAATTATTTGACCCCTCGTTTATAAATTATCCACATTTTCCTCCATGTACACGTATAGAAAAGAAACCACCATTCCATCCGTCAGTACAGAAATACAAAATACGAAAAAAATAGATAAATAAATAAATTTTAAATTTTCTTTTTGTTGTCTATATCGAGTTATTTTATTTTAAAATAAATGAAATGACAATGAGATGAAAAGTACATTATAATATTTTAATATCATATCTATATAGATGAAGTGTTTATAAGTATGTTAAATATATCTCTTTCGAATCAATAATCAAACGATTTTCATTTACAAATATACAATATTAGAGCGTGTATCATTTTTATTCTTTATGATATCGCGGACGGATATATTATTTTAGATTAGTAATAATTTATTTGTACATATAGAAAACCTTAACAACGTGGTGGTAAATATAATAAAATTTGATTAGACTGTAATTGGTTTAATGAAACGTATATAAGATATAATAATTCGCCTTTCAATTTGATTAAAACCCATAAAATTTTAATCAAGATCGATACAATTATAATGTACTTTTTATTTATTTTTAAAATACACGCTAAGAATTGTAGCAGAAATTCATTTTCATATTCAAATATTTATGTAAATTCTTATGAATGTGGGTTTTTTTTTTTCAGAAATTTAAAATATTAGCAATCTTTCTTTTTTTTTAACTTCACATGTCTGTCCACGTTTGATTGTTTACCAATGGTTAAGTGTTGTGTTCTATAGATTCGAACAGATATATCTGAAGTATTATTAAATGTATCAAAGCTTTAAACCGTGCCATAATTAAAATTTTGATTACATATTTTGCAGTAATAAAACGATAATCCAGATACAAGTTAACACCACGATAACTTTCATTACAATTTCTATAATCTATTATAAATATTTGTAATAATTCTCATCAATAATTTTGCTGAAATTTTGTATTTTTTCATGTTAAAATAGTAAAAGATTAATACATTTTCAAAAGTTTACAAATAATGGCTTTAGTTTACTCTTATATAGAAGAATTAATATACTATAATCAGTCAAGATCCTAGAATTTTCAAGGATCCTTTAGAATAATTTCCGCACCTTTAGTAGTAATGCTATTAATTTTTTATACAATTAAAGGATCAATTAAGAATTATCAGTGGATAATATATTTAATGTTATTCTAAAAACATCCACGCTTTTATGATATTAAAAGTGAAGGTATAAATTATTAAACTATAAATTTTTTTTGTCATATATTTATACAAACAAATAGGTTTTTTTTTCATATTTTTAAAAAAATTTTTATAGATTGATTTCTTTTATATAAGTATTTATTTATATTAATATATTTTAATTTATTAACTATAAATTAATACATTTATACTACAAACTATCATTTATCTATTATAAACAAGATCTAAACAAACACCAAAAACACACCGAAAATACAAACCAAAAACCATATATGTTTATAAATTATAAATGACAACATATTTGATAAATTATCTGAAAATTTTATTAAAACTTTTCGGTATATATAACAAATATATAAATATGTACAAATAAAACACAAAAAACGTATTTATAACTATTTTGTCTCAATAAAATGTCAATAAATACCCTTTACCGTAAAAGGTATTGATATAAATAGTATTTTTATATTTCTAACTTATATACCATATAGTTTTACACTTTTACATATAGTGCTACTGTATTTATTTGTATATATCTCTAACATTTATGCACTTGTCCAGATGGAACGAAAAAAAAAAGAAACATCACAAATGTCCACCCTCATTTATATCCCTTGAGGTCACAATGTGCCACAAGGGTTGTACCCTGAGACGTTATATTATCAGTGTTATTTGACCATTTGCACATACATTTTCGTTGTGCGGTGTATATGATGTTTTATGTTCAAGAAGTGTATTGTTGTGCCGAAAAATACAGTCATTCATAAATCAAATTTGCGGTATTTGTTTTGTGTTTTTTTTTTTTTTTTTGTCTTTTATAAGAAAACAAATATATCCGCATAAAATAAATCTATATAATTTTAAGTATGTATTTGCAGATTTATATATTATAAAATAGCAAGAAAATTAATATACATAAATAGCATTGTGCGAGGTGTAAAATGGGTTTTGGTTTTGATATTGTTGATATATTATAAACGGGGAACGTAAAAGAACAAAAAAAAAAACCTCAAAGAGAAATTCATTTGATCGTCGTGACAAAGAGAAAACTAATTTTAAACATATGTTCTACAAAAATAATTTCTTTTGTGGTTTTATTTTTATTATTTAAATTAAGCAAACATTTTTTCCATTAGTAGTAGTAGTAGTAGTAGTAGGTGGATATCTTTTTGCAATGGGTTCGTTAGTTTCGTACATAGAGAAAAAAACATATTTTTTTTTTCGGTTTTTATATTTTGTTGTACGTGCGATGTGTTTTTTTTGTATAGAGTATAAAAATTTTTTTGCTATAACAAAAAATGCCTTTTTATTCCACAATTCTCTCAACCATAGAAATAAATTTAAATTTCATATATTTTAATATATAAATATTTCATAGAACCCTTTTTAATGGGCTCCGGTGTCTAATTACAACCCTATATTATTATAAATGTTTCTTATTTATATATATATATATTTTTTTGTTAAAATTAATTTAGTGTTATTATATCTTTAAATTTTTGTTTTAGGATCAGTAATTCCTCTTTTTTTTTTATTTTTTTTTTTGCTAATACACTTACGGACATATGCATATTGGTATTTGGTGATATGTCTATATACTATTTGTAATATAAATATATATACACACAATATTATACCCAATGTATATGGTATTGATGTTTTTCTAGTGTTTTCATGTTTGTCATTAACCAAATTAAAAAAATAAAATAAATATATAATGTTCCAATTTTTTTTTTGTTCTTCTGATAATTTCCTTATATCATTTAATTTGTAGTTATCGTTTTTACTCTGCTACAACATATAGCTAAAAAAATAATATTAGACTATACCATTCTTGACTAAAGCTTCCTATACATATATATATATATATTGTATTAATTTATTTAATATCACACTACACACTATTATTTATGTATATTCAAATTAATATTATATAATATAAAAAATTTCTCCTCATATATCCTTTCTAAATAATTTGTTTGTACCCTTTTTTTTTTTATTTTTTTTCAATATACGCATTAACAAATAAAAAAAAAAAAAAAAAAACGGTAGACTATTAATTTATTAGAAATGAAAAAAAAATAATGAAAATAAAAATTTAATCATAAATGTTGACATTATATAATATCAAAATATAAAATTTCACAAAAGTAAACATTTAACTTTTTAATTTATATTTTAATACACCAATATGAAAACATAATAATAATAATAATAATAATAATAATAATAATAATAATAAGTTATATACAAATGTTTATTAGACGATATTATAGTATTATATACTATCGTACACAGGAATATTATACAATATTAATGTAAGATTAAGAATCAATAAAGGGATACAAATACAAGTATGTTGACATTATATACACGTTTTGTCCGAAAAATAACTGGAATGAATTTTTAATATATGGTAATACCATATCTATTGGCTGCTGATTAATTTATGTATTATGAATCGATTGTTAAAGTTTCATAACATTTCCTTCAGTAAAAATCAAAATAATATACATTAAGTGACAGTAGTTTCTGATGCGTCGGTTAAAAATTGCGCTTTTGGAACCCTTTAATTTTTTTTTGAAATTTATAAAAATTTTACCAAAATGCTTTAAATCATGTTTAAAATGATGATAATTCTTTAGCGAAAACATAATTTTTTCAATGACATAGACGATTCACAATGACAGCAACATATAGATGATGTTGTGGATGATCATCATGATGACGAGCGTTTAAGTTCTATCCGAATGATTACAAAAAATAACTGAAATTACTTTTTGTATGGATATGGCCATTTATTGACTTTTGATTAATTTTTTATGTACTATGAACCGGATCTTAAGTTCGGTTAATTTCCAAACAAAGGGTTTATATTTGTCCTTCTTTGGAATGTAATATTAAATGTATTATAATTTTCTACAATATATAGATATGTAATATAAAATATTACACTTTACTAACATTATAATTTCATATAATTTAACTAAACAATATACGATATTACAGTCAAATAATATTAATTTTATTAAAAACTTTGACATACATACAATTAGTTAAATATATGTTATAGTTGATGATTATTATTTGATTTGCTATATGTATATGAAATTATATTATATTATATATAGATTAACAGCTAAGCTAAACTCAGCTTATTTTGCCGCTGCGGTCAATTTGATAAAGCCAAATATTAAATAATACAGTAATCGTTGCAAACGAAATACCCGATTATATAATTAATGTAATACTATAGTTATCGTCGAATTAAAAATTAACTAAAATATAAAAATATATATGAATTTTATGGTACAATGTTAAAATTGATTCGATTTTATAATATCAAAAATGCCGAATGAAAACCAATTATATGATATTATTTTTCATATGTGCAATTCTAATTGTTATATTCCTCATCTTACTATCAGTATGCTGATGCAATAACATCTATATAATATAATATAACAAAAAATAATAATTTGTAAATAACGTAAACATTTTATGTATATTTCAATGTAATGATGACTCTTCATTTTTCATTCAACATTCAACATAATAATAATATATATGTTATACAAAATCTATATATATATATTATAAACGAATCTCAAATAATAATTCAGTATTTGTATATACCATTATTATAAAAATATATATATAATATCAATGTGTATATTATGAACTAAAACTGTATGTAACTCTTAACAAACAGTACTCTCAAAAATTTAGCTGACCTAATATTATGTTACTTAATTCCTTTGCTTATGAGCATTATGTTGCAGTTTACATTTATCAAGGATCAAGCAGTCTGCATATAAACGAATGTTTAAATTATATGTATATATTAGTTTAATTAAATAATTTTCAAATAGACCAGACCATTGAAATAACATTGAACGATTGATTGTTATTTAATTTATGATATTAAAAATGTATATTTATATTATTTCATGAAATTTCTATATCTGTTCTATACACTTTCCTTCAATTTTTTGGATTACGCAGGGCCGTATTTTTAATGGATTTCTAATTTTTTAAGCTTATTTTTATTAATTTCCCTTATTTCAAAATTTATTGTCGATTTTCTGTTAACAATTTTTCCATGCAATTTTTATTGACAATATGACATCGAATGCAGTTAAATCGATATTAAATGTTATTTTTAACTATAAAATGAAATTGATTATATTTTTAATGACTGGAAAAAAAAAATAAATGGAAATCGGTTAGTATATTATCAAACATTATTCATATGTTAGTGATTGAGCATTTGCGATGGTGCAGTGCAAGTAGATTACTTGTTAAGAGTACTGTATAATACATATATTATGTGTGTTGTATTATAAACAGGATCAATATATGTGTATAATTTTATTCATTGTAATAATATGTTTTATTTTTTCTTTGAATTGGTATTGGTTTTTTTTTTTTTTTTTTAAATGGTCGATGAACTTTTTTTATGACCAATATAAAAAAAAAGTGGATTAATGCATAAAATTTATGTTAAACTATTATTCCACATATTTATTACAATATTTTACTAATCATAATATTGAAAATAGGATTTTATGCATTTCTATTTAAGTTAGGGAGAGGTTCCAAAAAAGTTTATGGCACCAATTTTTGATTTATTTTTCTTATACATTAATCCGTCTACCACATATTGAGAGAATTGTTAAATCAGAAGATATAAACAGGTGCAGATTTGCATACGTTTCTTAGACAACGATAGTTCATTTACTTATAATAAGATTTGGGTAACATTTATTGTTGATCAATATTGAAAATTCCATTTTTGAATCTATTTTTCAGTTCATTTCGCTATTTCTCTTTATGATCTGGATGGCACCAGAATAAAGCTGAATTACCATAGAGCTATACCTGTGTATTTGCACAAAGTCGCAAACTATAATTTTGACTTCTGCCTTTGGTATAGGATGTAGAATATAGGTTCAGTTTGACTGTTTGATAGAATTTAGTTTTTTTCTTATCTATTCCCTTTTGATGTTTTCCCAGTTTTCATCATGAATAACAGTTCAGTTAAGAAGATCATGAGTTTGATGTCATCAAGGACAAGTTTTCGTCCTTTATCAGAACTCTCGCTACTATTCCAATGCGCTATCCATCCGTATGCAAGATTATAAGATTCTCCTATTTCTGAACTTTAGATTGTCAATTATCCATTTCCAAACATCGGGTTGAATGTGATTTCAAATTTCAGTTATTAACGTTAATTATTTAAATCAAATATACAATAGATGAACTGTATCATTGTATAGTTATTATTTCTATATAATGTATGCATAAGAATAAAAGATATATAATTTAAATGAAATCATTTCAAAATTAATAAATTGCATATTCTTACGCATAATATATCTGACTATAATCAATCGTAAATATATTCATAAAGTTACATTGTTATATATTTATTTCAAATGAAATTATAAAAAAAACACAGAAAAAAATTATGATAAATTATTTAAAAAATTAAAATTTTAAGACGCCATGTGAAAAATGATAATAAAATTAATAATTTTTTTTTTTTTTTTATTAACGTCATTTAAATAAGCCGCAATCAACTTAAAAAAGAAAACGTTAATAATTTTAAAACTTCTTTTGTGTTAAAGTGCGTTGAAAAAATATAAATATAAAAATAAAAAAGAAGAAGCATTCACTACCATATTTTTTTTAGTTTTTTGTAGCTTCTTTTCTGGTGTAACACCATATTTACTATTATTTTTATTTAAATAATAAAGCTAATTAATTTTACATAAAGTTAAAATTTAATACAAAAGGTAATTGTAATTCATGTATCTTTATTCCGTATTATATGACTATGCTATAGGTACATCTACATAATAATACATATAAAGTATAAGAGTAAGAGTAAAAGTATAATTGAAGAGATGAACACCATGAAATGAAATACTTCACTTCTGGTGATATGTTTTTTTTTTCTTTTACTTGAAAAAAAAAACAGATAGACTATAGATAAACACCTCCCAAGATGAAAATTATTATTATAACTATTATTTATTCTTCTTATTATATATTGTTTGAAGATTTATTTACATTATTTTGATTTCGATTTTTTCCACTGTTATTCTGTTAATCTTTTGAAAATAATTTTATGCTTTTGTAATTATTCGTAATAAAATAATCTGTTTTTAATACTAATATTTAAACAAAGATAATTTTTTGGAAGAGTTGTGTGGCTTGTGTATTTGCAATACATTCTATTTTATTCGGAGTTTACGTAAATTATTATAAATAGAAAATTTTTTATAAATATATAGTATCGATTTCGCAACACAATTAATTATGAGAGAGAAAACTTAAAATCATTTAATTGATAATTTATAGTTTATAGTCCGTCAGTAGATTTCAGATATTTGTATAAAATGCATTGTTTTTATTAAAAAACGGCCCGCACCCACAACAGTATGTTTAGGCATTAACACACATTAAAATTATGATGACATTTAATAAAATAATTTCGTTATTAATCGAATAAAATTAAAATAAATTTTGCATAACATAACATAAATGTAAAACATAAAAGGCCAACGCACAAGTGTATGTGCCACAAAACGCAGTGTATTTATAATCTATTTGTATTCTTAAATATTAGGATTATAATAAATCTATTATACGGGTGATGAATTCTATTAGAGAAAGATAAGAATTATGATGTAGGAGTATCAATCACCGAAAATACTAATATAATACAATAATGCTCAATTTAAAGCGACATTCCGGCCGCTTCACATTTACGTATTAGTAAATAAATAAATAAGTAAATAAATAAATAAATAAATAAATAAATAAATAAATAAATAAACGCATTAGTACTTGATTATTTAATTAAAAAATAGGAATTATATCTATTTTATATGGATAAACTTTAAAACACAGTATTTTAATTCTTTGCTAATAACATAAGAAATACTTTATAGCAAGTTTAACTGCGACAGGTTTATTCAGAATTATTCGTATATAATTATTTAATATGTAAAGGAAATTATTTATGCTTGTACCTTGTACTTATGCATACAGTCAATTTAATAATTATATAGCGCCAACGTATATGCTATAATAAAAATATGTGTGTTTTATAGACTTATATGTCCTGACTAATATAAATATACATTCACATTTATAATAAAATATTTTCAATTTGCAATTGATAACAAATCATACGTAGATTTTTAATTTTTTATTTATATTTACGAGTACATTTACAATTTTTAACTTGAGTTAATATTTTTGATGTATTTGATTTGACGACATACACGCACGCATACGCAAGTCATGGTATTCTAAGTAGAACTTCTCACTTATACCAAAAATTCATTACAGTAAAATTAGTAAATTATATCGCATATATGGAAGTGTATAAAAACTCACAATTTGCATGTTCTGCAATTATCTATTATATGTATAGGTTGTTTCCTTTATTTCATTTGTGTGATGGTGCACGAACAGTTGACGCAACCAAAGACTTACATCCAAATAATGGGTTGAATTCAGTCGAATCTGTTATTCTTTTACAAAAATCTTTTATGAAATTATAAAATTGTTAATAGTTTGGCACAACGGAAAAAAATTCATAATGCGACGATAATCGAAGAAAACTGATAACATGATTTAGATTTTTGAGCGTCTTTGGCGTGATTTTGTTCAGTCTTGATTCAATTTTGGCACTATATTCGCTCGATGGTCTACTGTTTCCGGGTCATAGATTTAAGTGTCAGCTACCGCAGTGACCGTTTGATAGTCAGAAATCATCTGTTTGTATATTTTTTGTTTGATTTTCTCGACGTGTTGTTCATCAGTTGACGTTTGCTGTTCGTCTGCGGGCCACTTTTCCTTTTTAACACTTGAATAAACATTTTTTTTTACATAGACTGTTCGCTAACATGCAGTATCTTTAAAGAATCTGCTGCAGAATATTGATTCCACCAACAAAATTTAATGCAAATTCTTTGTATTTCATTCTTTATCTATCTTTTCACATATCGTAAAAATGAGCTTAAGTGAGTATATCCTTACAGGATATTTTTCCTTAACAATAATTATATTTCTACTATTTATAAAATGTAATAGTAAATATAATTCATACATTATTATTAATTAATCAGAAATAAAATTTTATTGTAAAATTTAATATCAATAAAATTATGCATAATTTTAAATAAAGGATATAGGATGTGCTAAAAACCTTTTTAAACAATGTTTATGTATAAAATTTCCAAAGAACTTAAATGTTGTTGTTGTTGTTGTTGTGTTTTTGTTATTGTTTTTTTTTTGTTTGTATATTTTTAAACCATTTCACATCATCATATACCATATCATCATATATTGTATTGTACAATATATTTAAATACAACAATATTACAACTTATAGATATAGAAAAAAAAAGTAGACACACGAAATATATAGTGAACACACACTACACACAGCATGGTAAACAAGAATATATATATATACATTTTAACTATATACGTATATATATAACATAGAATATATATCTATCTATCTATACATATAGAATGCACCCTTCTTATATATACCCACCCTACTTCAATTTCCATGGCGGTCATCAATCTTCTTCTTGCCAAAAACTGACAGCTCAGTGGTGTACTGTTTAAAAATAATATATTTTATTGAATTTATACAATTTGTATTATTTTTTGAATAAAACCATATATTATTCAGATTAATAATGTAAGTGTAACTTTAGTGAAATTTAACTAAAATAGAATTAAGTGTGTATATTAATTTATTTAAATATGCTCAAAATATATATTGTCGAAAAAATAAAATGATCCAAATTTTTATTTTAATTATAATCAATATCATATTGTAATATATGCAATTTAGGAAAAAAGTCTTTTTCATCTATAAACATATTGTTTGAAATAAAAAATTATTCTAGAATCTATGCAGAATGATATATGCAATTTATAATACTAGAATCTCCAGTAAATGCCATTTTTTCTCTTGATTTACAGTTTATCTTTAATAGACTATGCAGAATGTGAAATGTGAAATGTATTCATTATCTTAAAATATTGTTTAATTCAAACTACACCCTTGGTTTAATATCACCGAGTAAAACTACTGAATGAATAAAATAACAAAAAAAAAAAAAAAAATTCGACAGCAAACCTTTTACATTCACATTTTATGTTTCAGTTAGTTTTGGTTTTGTATGGATAAAAATATACACACATATACATAACGTAGACTTCATAGAGAGATAGACATACAACCAGAAGTAATATCAAAAAATAGATATAACAGAGAATAAAGTATTAAAAAAATATATTTATATATATAAAATATAAGGGAATATGGAAGTATGTGTATGTATAAGATGATATAATGTATATCATCTTTTTGGCATGTTGTATATTTGTACATATTCTTGAATCAGAATTAAAACTCATTCCTCCTACAATATATATAATTTTTTTCTTTCATATAATATATATATATATATATGGCTGAATGTAAGTATATCACACCATCATACTGTTTGATATTTGACAGACAGATAGAATGACAGACAACCACATATTTACTATATATATATATATATATATGCAAGTAGATATATATAAATACAATGTATTCTAATATATATTAATATTACTATATTTGCAGCAGGAGAAACTGATATAAAATATAATCATAATAGTAATAGTTTTGTGTTAGTCACATTATACCATATATATATATATATATAGATAGATATAGTCTGTACTCTGCATTGAATAGTATAAAAATATAGTAGTAAATAGTAGTAAAATTATATATATATTTCAGACATTATATGGTGTGAGCATTTTTCCATGAAAATAGAAATAAAAATATATTAAATAAGTTGAAAATTTGGTCGATTGACGAATGATCAATTCAGGCTATTTTTCTAACTTTATATATATCTAAATATATAAAGAAAACACTTATACATTTTAGTAGAACATACATTTATTATATAAAGAAGATTTGTAATAAAATTATAGCACCTTTAACACATTTCTATCTATCAATATTTGGTATATATCTAACTAAATAGTATATTAAAGGTGAACTTTTGACACGTCGTACTAATATAATTATATATAAATGTACGCTACCTCACATACATTGTATATTGATATTATGCGACCAAACATAATAATACTGTATATACAGGCTGCGTCTAATATATAGTATTACCAAATTTCATAAGTTTACAGTTTTCAATCGGTTTTACATCGTTCTGAAAAAGTGGTAATATGGTGAATAAGGTGACTGTGTTAACACTTCCAATCCAAGTGCCTGCCACGTATTATCGACCCATATTGCAACATAAGGACAAGAATTGTAATGCGTGATTTCGCGTTGCAAGCAATAGCTGCTTACATCAGTGACTCAATTTTATTATTTAAATGTTTTGAAACATTTTATGGACAGAATATTAGAATGTAAAGAGTTGGTGTTTGTTACATGATAACTAATTCAGTTACAACTCACTTTTTGTTCGTAGATTTTTGTATAGTACTTTGGTGGTTACATTACATAAAGAGTATTCGGAAACTGATGTGTATTGAAGCCAGATGCATTTGATATGTCGAACAAAAAAACAACAACAAACAGTTCACACTGCTTATATTTGTATAAAAATTCTATTTTTTAATATTTATAAATATTTGTAACACTTTATTTCTCACACGCTGTATAAATATAATTTTTAATTAATATAATCTAATCAATTAATTTACTGATATTAAAATCTATAAATAACAATTTTTGAATGTATTTTAATCTATAAAAATATGTATTTGAATGCTTATATAAAAATATATATCATAGAGTTAGAGACACATTATACACTTTACACGTGAATAAGAGTACCTATATATACAATATATACAGTATAATATGGAAAGTTTTATAGAGTTGTTATTTAAAAAAGAACATATATTCAAATAATATTAACTTTGTTTTTATATTGTCATATTTCTAAAGTTAACTTTACTTTTTTTTTCATATAAAGTGAATGTTTTGTTTGTAAATAAAATGGGAATAATATAATAAGAATTTAAATAAAATAAAAGTTTAAAAATGAACGTAAATACAATATTTACTTTTGCCATTGTTTTCATGAATAACAATTACTTTGTCTTAAAGTTTTTTTTTCTTTTTAAACGTATGTGTAAAAGTTTTTATATTGTGGAAATTTTCATTATAATGTTTAGTTATTACATATTTTTTTTTTTTAGTTTAACTGTACGTAATATGGAGAATCGCATGTCCTAAGATTTTATGGAATTCAATGCCATTTCTTAAAAATAGGAAATAATACAATAATTTTGTATATACTGAAAACGTAAAAAAATGTCATACAAAATATAGTATTGAGAGTGTGTGAAAGATTGTGGTTCAATGTACTTGAAATCACATTGCTAATAGTGCCGTCTATTTTATATGATAACATTTATCTATATTGAGCACAGTCTATTTTCGACAGCAATGTCAATGAAAATTAATAAAAATTACATTGTATCCCATTGGGACTTTTTGTATATGTTGTTCCAATTTCTTTAATGAATGCATACATAAATTGTAGGTACTTCCAATTTCATGATCATTCATCACCAATGTACTCATCAAAATATTCAGCAAAGAATTTATCGGTGAATTTATAAGTAGTTACAATTTCATAAATAAATTCACTTGCGAATTTATGTTGAATTTGTTTTGTTCACATTGAAAAACCCACCCACCCTAAAGAGGAAGTACTTACCATACCCATAACATCTCTGTACAAAAGTTAATCTAGAAAGTATTGCAAGAATGGAGTAGTGCTGACAAGAAGTAAATAAACAATCATCTATGTTATCTTACATACCGGTCGCACTGGGATTATGCTTCAAATTTAGTTTATTATATTTAAATTTTGACATTGACGCCAACCCATTGTCGAATAATTGTAGCAATTTTGAAATGAATTGCACTATATTGACTCTATAAAAGTTTGGTAATTCATACACAGCTATAAAAATCCATTCAGATAATTAAGAATTAAACAAAAAATATGTTGCGTTAGGTAAAATTACTATTTAATTCATTAAAAATAATATTTTTTAAAATTCTTATTTATATTAAATATATTGAAAAATATTATTTACACAAAAGTGTTGAAATTTTCCTATATTTTACTGTCATTTCGATATATTATTTCACAAAACATTAAATAAATTATATTAGGATATATATGTCGATGTAACAGCTACGACAATAAGTAATAAAGTCAATTTCGTCACTAATCAATAAATATATTTTTTCCGAGTACTGTTTATACAACATATACAAAATTCGGATCGAAATTTGTGTGTAATACTTTATTTAAATTGTTTATGATCAACACAACAAAATTTATTTTATTATACGGTTGCGAATAGTCATATTCATAAGATTTCACACAATGCAATATTTTTCTTATTCTATTGATAATAGAAAAAAAACCAAAAAATGTGAAGAAGAACTACGACCACGAAAAACGTTTTTGAAAAAGTTCTTCAACCCCCTTGCTTTACGTTTTACTTTCAAAGAAACATGCGTGTGGAGACTATTTAATTTTAATGCAACTCTGTGCCGGTGTTATCAGAACACAAAACTAAAATATTTTAATTTTAAGGAATATATGGATTTTATTTCATTTGTAGTAAAACATATTTTTAAAACAATGAGAAAAATGAACAAATTTGGCACAGAAAATGTTTGCGGGCGACACTCGTCATTTCCACTTAAGCAGTTAATAATTGGGTTACAAGTAGGCATCAATATGTATTTCATGAAATAGACATTATATATTGTGACATTTTTGTTTGTAATTTCACTAGTTCTAGTTATTATTGATCTGAGTTGTTTTTGTATAAAAAGATCAAAATAAAATTTCGTTAATAAAATGGAAGAGTTTTTTTGTATTTTCACATATAATAAATATAGAATTTATTTATTCAAAAATATAACAATATGATATTCTAATTTCTTTATATTGTTATTTATGTACACACACACACACACATGTGTGTATATTATATGTCGACAATATTTAATATAAAACATGTTATATAATATTATATATTCGTAAATATAAAATGATAAATATTATATTATATTATTTCCTATATAATAATGTCTATGTTTTTTTTTATATATTTAGTTTAGCTGTAGAGATATTGAACCAATATGCATGTTAGAAAAAAAAATATATTGAGATTTTATATAGTATTAAAAGGATGCTGTTGTGTGCTCAGTTTTTTCTTTTCTTTTTTTCTTCTGGTTCCAAGAATTATACGCAGGATAGGATAGGATATATATATACTCGTATATATGTAAAATCTAATATATAATAAAACATTTGGGGTTGTATGAAATTTAAATTTCAAATTTTTGCGCGAGGATGCGTATGTCAAATTAGATAAATCGCGTAAGATCACATTATATAGTCATTTCAACAACACATTGAAAATATTTTATTTTTTAATAAAAGAAAAAAAAAAAAAAATTGTTATTTCATTTTTCTTGCCGATATTGTTGTCATATATACGGCGAGCTATAAATATATTGTAAAACAATTTTTTAATAATGAAATTTTAACTATATACCACCAATATATAGTACAGCAAAACCCTCGCTTGTGACTCAGTGAATTGGTACCGTGTTGTTTATAAAGAAAACTCTTATATTCCAAATAAGTTTGAAAATTGTCATACCTTACCACAATTATATGGATAGTAAACTAAAACCGGGTTATGTTAGCAGTGCCTCATCAGATAGTTACATATGGAAACCATTATAATATAGACGGGTCACCTGTATAAATATATTTTTATAGATATTTTCTTTCATAACTAACATTTATGCATATAATATTCATATATAGATTTTCTGTATATTATGTAAATTTTATAATACAATCAAGAAAATCCTATATGACCTATATAGAATAAATATTTACACAAATAAGCAAATAATATTATATAATATGATTTTATCCTTATATAAAATAATAACGTAATATTATATGTTTATTTATTTATAATGATTGAAAATTGATTAAATTTAATATATAATAACAATAT
Organism: Bibio marci; assembly: GCA_910594885.2. Classification (NCBI taxonomy): domain Eukaryota; kingdom Metazoa; phylum Arthropoda; class Insecta; order Diptera; family Bibionidae; genus Bibio; species Bibio marci. The sequence goes on along the minus strand of OU343114.1, from coordinate 24,205,665 downwards.
ATAACATTTAATATTGTATAATACATAATTTAATAGTACATATAATATATTCTAAATATAAACACATTACTTGTATATTTAAAAGAGGTCAAGTGCTTGAAAGGGTTAAAAAAAACTTGATAGTGGTATTATATTAGATTTATTAAATATTTAAAAATAAAAAAAATCTCATTTAAAAGGGAGATTTTAAGTCAACATTTAAAATATGAATGTGTAGTTGATTAATTAAATAAATATGTTATTATATAAACAGTGGATGACAGTGTGGTGGCGTGAACATATCAAGTATATCATTGGAGTGGAATCCACAAGACGGGACGAAAGTAATATATGTCACAGAACTATATTATTATACCGAAATTGAACAAGATTTTTTTGTTAATCTATGCTCACTCGAGGAGCAACAAATTTTAATGATGAGAATAGTAATAACTATATGACAATTTTGCGATATTTTAATGTAAACGGATATTGCAATAGATGCCGATTGGAAATAATGTATCCTGTTCGACAGATATGTTTTTTGGCAATATAAAAATATTCGTGTTTGTAAAATGTCGTAAATAGAATTTTTTTTTTTGCGATTCAAATTTGATTTGTTATTTGTATTTTTAATATATAAAGTTATTGTTATATTACTAAATGTATATTAATTATAATATAAG